>OX377610.1:0-1200000 GCA_947397855.1 Thelaira solivaga | reverse complement strand
ATGCCATGACCACAGATAAACAGATTAAGTACCTAATAGACGACGTATTTTTTACACATGTCGTGTGTGCCTTCAAAAACATTGCTTCTGTATAAAAAGCATGAGACAAACTTCAGATGCAATTTCAAATAGAGCGGGTTCTATTTTCTCATGTACAATCTTATGCTTTGTGGAGTGGACTTATACCACTTTCGAAAATAACAGCTTATATTACATTTTTTTTATCTATTTTTGCAATAAATATATTTTTTTTAGTACAAGCTTATCATCTTGTAGCTTAAAATGAAAACTATTTATCTCGCTACTCAATGAAACGTTATTTTCGGCGCTATAAGCAATTTTTCAAACAATTTATGTAGTAAAAAAAAAAAAACGAAGCGCAGAAATAACAAGTCAAATTCGGCTTTGCTGAGTCCTACATATCCTTCACTGTGTCAGCAAAATATTAATATTTTTCACTTTCCACAGCCTTCTAAAATATCAAAAACATACAAAAATTTAAGGGAGTGAAGATAAATATGCCGAGTTCAATATGTTTTAACGTAAAAACTGAAGTTTTTTACTATTTGTAAATAAGTTTTCAGTATTAATATGTCTTATGTCACTAAATACTTCTATATACTCGTATATTTTTAGCAGTAATTTAAGCGGAGGTCGTCTAGATTGGTAATCTACTGTACAAATAATCAGAAGCTACTTTGGATTATTTTTTATTTTTTTTCTTAATTTCCATATACCCATGCGCTATTGCTCTGAAGGATTTTGGCAATTTCCGTTTTGCATCATAAAATAAAAACTACGAAATTTCCCGTAAATGTTAAAACACTTCCAGAAAGCGTAAAACTTACAAATTCCATTCCACTTTGGTTTTAGTAATTCCGCCAAAATGGGGAATCATAAAAACCCCTCAGAGCAAGAGTACTGGGGTATGAGGGAATTTCAAAATATTTTTTACAAATAATCCAAAGTAGCTTCTGTGTATTTGGGCGGTAGATAAGAGTCTCTTCTTTAAAATGATATCTCTCTTTATTAAATGTAACTTAGGGCTTTAATAAGATCCTTTTGTTGATTACTCTTTTTTAAGCTTTATTGAATTTTAATTTTGATTAAATTTTGTTCGTACTTTAAAGAGTTATCACAGAGTTTTTGCATTTTATCACGCTCTGCTCCAACTCTGTAATTAATTTCAGCAAGTGTGTTGAATTTATAAATTATTTCCTTTACGGTAACTGCAGGCAAGGAATTAAACCTGTGACAAGTTCTGTTTACTGTGCCTCATTTCTGTAACTCTTGCATTGAAAATATTTTCAATAGACACAAAAGATTAAAAAAAAAAAAACGATAAGAATTGAACAAAAAATATGTCTCTAATTTTTTTTATGAGAACTAACTGTCATTTTAGTGATTACTGTAACAAAATTTTGCGAAAAACGTGTCACTAGAACTGTCAACATATCTTACATTTCAAAATGTATGAAAGAAGAATGAGAAATTAATGACAAAAATTACTAAATATATTTAAATGATTTTCTCTAGCTAAATATTGAAATTTTATTTGTATTTTTGTTAATTAATTTTCTTGCTTTTTTGAAAAGAATAGCAAAGTTTTTATTCACATTTTGTATCAACAAAATGTCATACAAACAAAAATTTCGTTGACACTTTTTTTGTATTTGACATTTGAAACATTTTCTCACATTCAACTACAGCAACACTTTTTACTCACAAATCGAGAAAAGGTGGAATGTTTCCTTTCACACTTTTCGATATAGTTACAGAAACTAGCCTGAGTGACTACCGAAATGTTTAGGCAACATAATTACTGTGCTAATGAAGAAAATTTGCTTACGTCGACTTAAGTACAAATTGAATCGTTGCAATCAATGCAATAAAATTCAGGGACAAACTTTTAAAGCTTCTAAAGCTATAATCCCTTAAATTGAGTTAGTAAGACATAAAATAAAAGATTCAAAAAAAAAATTAAACTCTTGATTTGCAAGTTTATTTGTTGGTTGTTATGCCCTTTTGATAAATTGACTTGTCACAACACGTACCCATCTCTTGTGTGTCTGTCGGGTGCTTTTAAATCTACTGCTTTTCATCAAACCTGTTGCCGACCGGCTTTTGCTTCGTTTCGGCTTCAACTTTGAACTTTTCCATGGTTGAGTTTGCAGCGAATTGAAAGTGTTTTTTGGTAACATCTTAAGCCGTCAACACAATGAATGAAATTGTACTGTTTCTTGTTTTGTTCTCGTTCGCTCTTGAATGTGGTGATGATGAAACAAACACACAACATTTTCGTACAAAATGCGAAGCAGTGTTTTCAAATTGTCAAAAGAAGAATATTGTCAGTGTTCTGTTCGCATAAAAAGAGGAACAAAAAAAGAAAAAGAAAAGGAGCTAAATTGTTTTAAAAATGTGCTTGTTTGAAGAGGATTTCAATTCGGCAGCACCACCACTCGAATATCAATTTTTTCGTTGATTATTTTTATTTTCTGTGTTGAAAGTATCACAAACGAAAATAAAAAAATATAGAAAGAAGACAGTGACGGGTTTCAGTCGTTGCTTAAAGCCGGTCCAAAGCGCACGTATTAATTTGACGAATAAAAAAATAAACTTGAAAACGAAAAATAACAAAAATAATTTTCAATTGAGATAAAAAATAAAACACAAAAAAAATTACAATTTTAAATAACAAAAAATTTTTAATTAAATTTACGAATAAAAACTTTGTTTTTGTTGTTCTTAAAAAAATAAATTACTTTTGTGTTTTAATTTTTAAAAATGTTAAAAATTTTTTTTAATGTTTCTCTTAAATAAAAATGTAATAGAATTATGCAACAACAATTTCTTTGAAAGCGGATATAAACAAAATTACTAATTTTAATTACAATAAAACAAAAATTTCTGATCTCGTTAATTTTTGGTTTATTAAAAAAATAATACAAAAAATGTGTGTGTTTGAATTGTGTGTGTTAACAAAAAAGCAAAACCAAAACAAAAAAGCTTAACCAGAAACCTTCTATAGCAAGACTTTGTTAAATTTGCTTTAAGCGCTTAGAAAAAAAACAACAACAATCAAATTGAAATAAAAACTAAAAACCTACAAAATTGGAATATGATGAAAACCATTTAAGGTAATAAATACTTTGTCCGTTCATTAATTATTATTGATTTCGTTATGGAAATTTAAATAAAAATTCAAAGAATAACGAGTTAAGTTTGCAATTTTGTTGTAACTTCTCGAATGTGGAATTCAAATGAAAGTATTTATACTAAAAAAATAGGCTACGGAAGCATTTTTTAATTGTATTAAAAGTGATTAGGTATTTGAAAAAGCCAGGGGCCAAATCAAAAATTTATATTCTTTGTAGGAAATTATTTTAAAATTTTTATTGAAGTTGCTCGACTTACCCCAAGTTGTCACATAAAGTTTACGGAAATTTTACTGTTTTTTTTTAAATAAAATAATTTGTACAGCCGAAAGAAAGTAATGCTGCAGATCCTCCTTTTTTTAATTTTTTTTTTAAAGAACACGCCTTCTACCAAAAAAAAATCTATCGAATTAGTATTTTGTTTTCGTTAATATTTTTTTCTGGAAAAATAATGCTTTCGCGCCAAGTCACTTTTGTCAGTTTTATTGGCGTAAAAAATTTCCCATATTGTAAATTGTTGCTCTCAGAGAGTTTTTTCGTTCGTAATATTGGGCATCTCACTTTTGCCGCAGAACTGTATTCGTCTACACTGAGAAAACAACTCCGGTTGTAAGAACTAAATTTGTTACCAATCAAAAATTCAGTTGCGATAATCCAATTCTTTAATGGCGACTATAGAAAAGCGGTGTTATCGAATATTGATTACCATGACTAAAAAATTTTATTAACACAACTGAGTTTTTGGTTAGTAATAAATTTAGTTCTCAAAATCGAAGTTGTTTTCTGTGTGTAGAATTAAAACAAAACTTTTTAGTGACTCAGACTGATTTGGCTTATTGAGTGTGGAATTTTGCTAAAGTACTGAAAGAAGTGTTAGAATTTTATAAATTCTTTGAATGAAGAGTAGAATAGTGACCTCTTATTAAAAATTTGGTGCTACTTGTTTGTGATATTAAGTCTTTCTCTTAAATGTAAATGTGACAGCACAGCCATGTAGTTACAAACGAGAAAGTATGAGTAGATCCTTAATGTAAACAATTGTGTGTACTTAAGGATCTTGCAAGCCTTAAAAAACAAATGGTTCTTGCAGCGTTTTCTAGCTTTAAAAAAAATAAATAAAATTTAAGGTTAAGATGAGAAGAACAGTGTTGTCAACTTTTGAATTTCAAAGAGCACAAAAACCCTAAATAACAAAAGCAACAAAAATGTGAACAAGCATGAAGCCTACAGTTTCCTTTTCAGTGGGAAACGCAACTGAAATGAAAATTTTTATTATGAATTTCAACGATTTTTAATTAACGAGAAGTCATCGAAAATTATATTTTCACAAATTAAATATACAAAAATAAAAATAATAAGAAATGAAAATGAGCAAGAAATAGTGAATGTGGCGGCTGTTATTTGACGTAGTCTTGGCGATAATTCTACCAACTACGTTTTTTTGTACAAAGATTTTTGTTTCAAATGTACAAAGATGATCTCTTGGCAAATCAGTAGGGAGTAGACTGGTTCGTGAATCTCCCCTTTCTGTTTTTTTTTTTTGGCTTTGCTGCTCATTCTCTACTTTATAATTTTTGGTTTCCAATTTGCAGCATAAATGGATACAAACTGCCACTCGTAGTGTGTTCCAAAGCTATTTAAATCCTCTTCTGTTGTTGCTTTCGTTAATCTAAAACTCCGCGATTTCGGTTTGTCTCCACATGCCGACAATATATTCCAAATGGCAACTGAAATTGACAGTTTTTAATTCCCCATTTGCTTTCTGTAATCTGGCAACTGGTTGCAATCGATAATCGACCCTTTAATATTTTGTTTGTTTATTTTTAGCTAGAATTAAAATAAACAGAAGTCACATCAATATATTTGATATCTTGCATGCGGTGAAAAAATTCTAACAAGCAAATTATCAATCGCATCACCGAGGAAGAGAAAACAGAAAAACTAAAGGAACCACTAAATCTAAGAAGCCTCTAACTCGCATAGATAATGTTACAAATCACTAGCTAAGATGCGTACTGAAAGTTTAGTTACTTACTAAGGACATTAAGGGCCTGTTCAGCTAACAACAAAAATAATACACGAACATTTGTTTTTGTTTTCAATACAATTAAGCTAATGAAACGTTCGTTCGCACTCAGTTATTTTTTTTTTTCAAAATAATCACTCAACGTTTTAGTGTTTGGGAAGGTATTTTCGCCTCTTAAGGAAAGAAATTCTCCTCCTACCCTTTCACTTCCAATACAAAAATTGCTTTTCAAATTAGAAAACCAAAAACGAAAACGAAAAAAATAATATTTGATTCTGTAAAAGCCAACACATTGTTAAAATAAAGTTAAAAAATAAACACTAAAATGCTTAAATTAATTAGATAATTAATTCATATTAACATTTTACAATAAATAATTTGAAATGATAAATTTAAGAAAGCAACAACATAAAAAAATATATTAACCTTGAGAGTTAATCAAGAAGAATATATTTATTTAATTAATCGCTTTAAAAAACCTAAAAATAATTTTTAGCAAAAATTTTGTTGGAATATTTAATTGGGCTTGAAAAAAAAGTTATTGAGGGCTGATTAGGTGCTCCCTTTAAAATTTTTATTTTAATTTTTTTTTTCTTAATTATTAAGTCTTTGACACTATGAAAAAATGGCTGATGTCTTATTAAGTTATTTTAGAGCAAAAAAACCTAATAGATTTTCTTATACAGGGTGTCCGCCGGGAAGGTATACTACTTTGTTTTGCCGCCATTTTGGTAAACATTAGTCTTGACAGTTCATATGTGGCAGTCGTGAAGTAGACACGTACAAATTATGGAAAAATATTCGATAAACCAACGTGTTTTAGTCGTTTAAACATTTAAAAAAATTACTGCGAGACCTCTTTCCACAACAAGTTATTTCAAGAAATGGTGAAGTTGATTGGCCTCCACTGTCCGGACTTCTTTTTGTGGGGATATCTGAAAAGCAAGATTTATGCAAACAAACCAGAAAATCGTGAGCAACTCAAACAAAATATTCGTGATGAAATTAATGAAATACCGCGTGAAATGTGTGAGAATGTATGAAAAATGTGCTCAAAAGGGCTCGCATTTGTGAGACTAACAGAGGTGGTCATTTAATAAAACATTTATCAATATAAGATCCATTCTCTTTCATTAAATCAAAAATTATTAACAAACAAAGTAGTATACCTTCCCGCCGGACACTCTGTAAAATTTATTTGATTTAATCAATCACCTTGTTAATTGTGGAATATAATCCCACCATTTGTGAACCACAATTTTTGAGTTGTTCAGAGAGTATTATGTTATTTTTTTCTGTTAAAACAAATAGCAATTATCTTTCAAGCGGTCGTAAACAGTTGAATTCGATCTCACGTATCGTTATTCGCCTATTTGCAACTACTAATGCCTTTATCGTGTCTTTATCAGCTTCAATCGGCCGCATGTAAATGTTGCAACTAGTTCTGGTACGGGTGTACGGTTAATATCTTTCTGGTTTGAACAGTATTTCTCCCTGTTTTATAGTAAAAAAATAAAAAATGACGAAAAGGGCAGCAACAAAAACTACTGCATAGAATTCATCCATTTTTTTTTACACACAAACCTTGCTAAGTCAGGTCTCAAAACATATAATGATTTCTTTCCAAACAATCCAACCCAAGTTATTGAGTTTATTACGACAACAAGTCAAATTTTACATAAGTCGGCTTAAGCGATTTTTCCTTGTTAGCATTCTGCTGCAATTAAGTAAGTTAATTTCGTTGAAAGTGACCTCAGATTTCGAAGGAACACTTTGATTGTGAGAATTAAACTGGGTTACCATGCAAATATTCAGTTAACACAATCAGTTATCTCGCATTTAATTATTTGAATAAATTGTTTGTTAGTTTGTTTGACCTTTTTCTGCTTTTATTAAAACGGCTGTAGGCATAAGGTTCGATATATAAATAAATATTACGCCTAATTACGAGTGTGGCTGTCGTAGTCGAATGGCTGGCGTTGTCACTTTTCACTGTTTTCCTCACGACATGGCCACCCATAATCCGGCCTTAAGATCTAGTCGTTTTGGCTTTGGTTTACTTTTTGAAAAATATCAAATGGTAGAATACTTTTGAAAAGGAGATTGTTTAACGAAAAGAAATTATTACGAATTAAAATTCAAAATTAATCAGGCTAGAACAAGTTGCTACAACCAATTTTTATTTCTTTTGTTTACTTTTCCTTTATTTACAGCATCCTTTATTTATTTATTGCAAAATGTTTATCTCTAACCTGATAGATGAAAAAAAAAATTAAATTAAAATTAAAATTTGTCTGGCAGTCTGTCTGTTGTAATTGTTGTTATTGTATTATTTTTAAAACGAACGTGTTTATCAAGCAGTTGAAAATTAGCACACACTTCAGTAAACGTTGTATTTTTAAGAAAAATATATAAGACGGAGACACAAGATTTTTTTTCTTAAAAAAAAAAGTAGAGGGAAATTTTCCATAGAAAAAATCTTTGCGGGTTCTGTGTCTATTGTTTTACACCAGATTTCATAAAAAAAATATTTCTGCTTTATAACAATCTTGTTAATCAAATTAAAATATAAAAAAATATATATTCACAATGAAATTTAATCTTAATTCGAAGTTATGTTGGTGTGCAAAATGCATTATTTTCCATGATATTCTCATGGAAAATTTCTAAAAATTGTTTACTTAGCACACACACAAGAAGCATTAAGAGGGATTCATCAGACGCTACTCTGAATCTTCAGATTAGCATTTGAATACTTATTTCATTACACCAATCGACCAAATGAGAATTTTAGTCAATAGGCAAACATAAAGCTTCAAAGTAGGCATTGAACCAAATAAAGAAAAATTTTTTTAAGCACGAATAAAGATTAAATTTTGTTAAACTTTATAATTTCAAATAATTTAATATGTTATATTCACAATAAATAATTGCTTTTCGCAACCTGCATTAGCAATCAATAACTTCTAAGTCAACGATCGTTTGACAAGCACATTGAATTACATACTCGTACACACGATATTTCAACAAAGTGTCTCGTTTAAAAGCTGTTTAGGCAGTCTTGCTTACACCTACAGAAAAATTCATTGTGTAACTGATACAACTGGTAGCTGGGTGTATCCTAGAGTTTAAATTGCCAACCAGCGTTGCAATTTTAGCTAGATTTAGCCTGTAGCTTTTTTCTTGGCCTTTTTTTGTTCTTCAAAATATCCTTAAATAGCCTTTTTTGGAAAAATGAAAACATAAACAATCGGAGACTGAGACCAAATTTGCTAAATTAATATTTTCTATAAAACTTTGACGGTAATTTCATAAGTAAAGAAAAGTATTTGGTGTCTAACTTGTAAAATAAAAATAGACTTTATTCCTAATTGATTTATAATATGTTCGTTCCATTTAGTATTTAGTTATCTAGTATGACTACCGTTTAGTAATGCTGAGGTTGCTCGCTTTTGAGTAAGACAAAGCGAGCAAAATATCAGTATAGGAATAGCATTAAAAATCAAAAATTAAATTATTACTTCAAGGAATTTTAAAATATTATTTTTTAGTATTGAATTTGAAAAATAATTTAATTCGCTCAAAAGTATTTAAATACTATAGAAGATTCCGGGATGGGACACATATTATTTTAAAGCTAAGGTTGTCCAAATTTATAATCTACTGCCCAAGTAATCACTGCCCATTTTAAAGGGAAGGCTGTCTAGTCTTGTAATCTATTGCTCAATTACTCAGAAGTTACTTTGAATTTTTTTTAAATTTCCATATACCCCAGAACTGTTGTTCTCAAGGATTTTGGCAGTTTCCGTTTTGGGTCATCAAATAAAAACTACGAAATTATGTGAAAATGTTGAAATACTTCCAGAAAGTTTAGAGCCTACAGATTCAATTCCTTTTTGATTTTGGTAATTTTCAAGCCACATGGAAAACGACATTATTTTCTTTAGTTTTTGTTATTTCATATTTTTTTTTATAAAAATTATAAGTAAGATTCCTAATGTAGTAAAAAGTTAAGAAAATTTTGAATTTTAAGCTGTAGGTTTTTGACTTTTTTCTAGCTTACTTTTTTCGGCGTGATTTAGCCTCTTCTAGCATTTTTTTTTAGGAAAATATAGCTTAATTTTTTTTAAATCCTGGCAACACTGCTGCTAACGAAAGTTTTGTGTTAATAAAAAAAGGAATTCAAAATTCAAGAAAAAAGTTAAAAAAAATTTCAATTTCAAAATAATTGGTTTAAAGTAGGAAATAAATTTTTGCGAATTGAAAAAATTATTTTTCTTCTTAAACTAAAATCCCAAAATTAAAACACAAAAAAGCATTTTCGTTTCTGTAAAAGAGCAACACGAAACCAAATTAATCGAAACTTAGAAGAAAATAAAAAATTAAGTGATTAAAGTGCAAACAAAAAAAGATAAATGAAGCAAAAAAAAAGTAAAGAAAAAAAAAAAAATATTAAAAGCGTAAAAGTGCTTTGAAAAATTTGTTTAAATTTGTCTGTTTTAAAAACATGACACACTTTGATGTGGGATGGGCATAACCAGAGTGTGGGCGTTTCTAAATGAAATTTACACTTTACGACACCATCCTACAAGTGAAAATACAAACCAAAAATTAAAGTAAACAAATTCAACATTTCTAAAAGCCTGGATAAATAAAGAGGTGATTAAGAGTAAATAGAAAAGCACAACAACACCCGCACACACACGCATCGAAAAGAAAATACAATAAAAAAGTAATTTATTTAACCACTTGGAAGGCTTTGCTGTGCACAAAATTCATTTGCCAGCACCAATGACTCTCTGTTAATACTCTGTTATTTTCATTGTGGTTAAAATGTATGACTAAATGACTAGATGACTGAATGTCTAGCTGAAAGAATGTAAAATAGTTTTTTCATTTTATTTATTTATTTCCATGTGCGATTACGAGTGAGTACAATCACAAGGTCTAGTGCAAGCAAAAAAAAAAAAACAAAAAAAAAAAAAAAAATTAAATGAGATTTTTTTTTCTCTATTTCCATTTTATAAGCAAATGCAGAGAATTTGTAGTGCAGACTTATTAGTATTTTATGTTAAATTTTTATATTTACAAAAGACTTGACAATAAATTGTGTCTTATCGTTTATTGGCTTTTGCCAGTAAAATCCGGTTAAAGTTAAAGTTATTGAATTATAAGATTTGATGCTCAAATTGATATTTTCTGTAAAAAAATAAATGAAAACATACGACTTTCAATAATAGACAGCCATGTCAGTCAGTTCGTGTGAACATATTTAAAATTCCATAAAAAATTTAATGAAATATTTAAATTTTGTTGAAGAATAAAAGCGTTTTTTGTTTTTTTGTTTTGAAATACAAATTGAGATAAAGCTTGTATTTGCTTTGAAAGATGTCACTGATGTCATCAAATGATAATTTCAAATCAAAACTGCAATTGATCGTAAAATAAAAAGTGTCCAAAATTAAGGTATCATTTTATTTTATTAAAAAAAATATTTTTTTGCAGGGTCCTAATCTTTTACCAAAAGTATCAGTTACGTTTTTCAATAAACTGTTTTGAATGGTTGATATCTGCTCAATAATGTTGATTTTAAGCTCTTGAACTGTTCAAAGCACCCCACAAAAAATATCAAAAGGCGACAAATGCACGACTTGCAGTTCAATTTTCTACTGCTCTACAAGAAATAATGCGACTTGCGAATTTTTCTTTCAACAGATCCATTGCTTCTCATCCTGTTGAAACCACATATTCTCTATGTCTAATTCATTAATTTTCCACCACAAAAAGCTTTGCATCGTCCCTAGATGGTCCAATGATTAAGGCCATCTACAAACCACTCCACAAATGCGGTAATTCTGCTTGTTGACGTAGCCTAATAATGGGCTTCGTTCCATATTAACTAACCGGAATGTATGTAAAATCTGAAAATAAAAATTTTGGAAATAAATACAAGAGAGAAAAAACGGCACTAAAATTAAAATCATATCTCAGTTTTGAACATCCTATAGATTAATAGAATTTTTAGTTGTTAAAGTGGTATAAGTCTATTTAAAAAAAAAAAACGAGTTAGGTGGTAAGTTTAGTGAATTTTTGTATAAAACGCTATCTGAGCAAAAATAACGCTTTTTAATTTTTTTTAAATAGTAGAGTTATACCACTACAATACAAACGATCAGTGAAAAAAATTTAGTATTTTTCATAAAAAATTTTTAGTGTGAAAACAGCGCATTCCATATCACAAGCAATCTACTCAACACTCAAGTTTTTGAGAACTTTTCATAAAAAATTTCTAGGCTAGTTGATCGCTCGTGTTTTTGTATGAAAAAATTTTGAATTTCGATATGAGTTGCTCGCTATGGAATGCGGCGATTTGGAATGATTCTAAACAGTTGTTTTTCAGGCTGCCCATTAATAAGTTTAAAAATATTTCTCTTCAAGAAAATCGAATGCTCTAGTTTGACTATAAATTAATTTAATTATAGAATACTTTTTTTAAATTTACAATTTTAAAAATATAGAAAAAAGTTGAAAACAGTCTTCTCTACTCAAAAACAAGATTTTCTTACAATATTTACAAATTCAAATCAATTTATTTTAGAATATTTTATGTTTGATTAGAATATCGTGAATTTTTATTTAAATAAATTTAAAAAAAAAAATACAAAAACAATAATAAAATATTTATTAATTAGCATAAATTTTATAATCAAGACATGCTAAACACTCACACTTAACTTTTGTTAAGATTTTATTCTGATTAATTAACACAAAATAAAAATATTTTGAATTTAATTTTGTCTATATGAGTGTACGAGTATGTGTAACGGCTCTCACTGTAGCAAAAAGTAAAAAGTAAAAAATTTAAAGCGAATTTTATACAAGCTAACCGCTTTAGCGAGCTTGAAAATAAATGAAAAGCCAAGATGAATTTTTACCAGGTGAACGCATTAATACAAAAACAACTTTATTTCCCATTCGATTTATAAAATCAGTACACACACATACACATAATTTAAACACTTATAAATTTCTAATTAAATATTTTCACTTTTTCTCACTTCTTCTGTAAGTAAGAAGGGTATATATAAGTTTGTGAGCGCGGAATCGAATAAGCGATGTTCGTCTGTCTGTCTGTCTGTCTGTGTACTCGTTGAAATCAGTTTTCTGAAGTCCCTAGGCAACGTACAGAAAAGTATAGCTTATTAATATGTCAGTTGCTTTTGTCTTTCAGTTTCTATTGAAATTTAGCCGTATCCATCTAGAAATGGTGGAGCTACTAGTCAAAAACCATGACTGCCTCTATTTTCTACAATATTTCTGAGTGGGTTTTTGATGATAGAAAAATGTGTTTCACAGATTTATCAGAAATGGCAGTCATAAAGCTTGTGCAAACAATCAGAACGAGCGGTCCACAAATGGCCGAGAATATTCAAATATACAACCGAAATTTTAGGTATAATTTTTTTTAATGGAAATTTTTAAGCTGTACATGTTCGTAATGTTTGTGCAAGTTGATCTTGTAAAAATTATAATCATGTAACGGGGAAAATATATAAATTAAACATTTAAGTTGAATTTCCTAGCCACCCTCGCTTCAGCTAAAATGGTGTAAGTTGTACTCATTGATGAGTAAAGAAAGAACTAAAATTAATTTACTACAACTAATTGAACTAAACAAATTGATGGATTAAAAAGTCTAAAGCTATTTAACTAAAAATGAAATTAAATAAAAATTATAAATCGAGCAAACTAAATTATAATTATTAAGAAAACCTCTAACGAACTACTCGTACCTTAAATTAATTTGTATACAAACAGTTTTCTTATTAAAACGGCTAGTTTATTAAGCTTGAGGTTTATATCGATATAATAAATAAATATTTTTTTTTTTCATTTAGAATCGAGAGGATTTGAAGGTGCCTGTGAATTTGTTTGTTGGTAATGTACCATATAGCATCGATCATTTCTCTAACAGTTTTCGACGGATAGCGCTGCCATATTTCAACATTTGAGTGACTCGCTGTTTCCCACAATTCTTTAAAATCGCCTTGTATAATTTAGTTTTGAACCAGTAATTTTTTTCCATGTAAGTAAGTCGCTTGACACAATTCTCTTTTTTCTATTTTTACATTTAATGAAAATGCTTCGTTTAAATAAAATCTTTTTTTTTTTTGTTTTTTCATATTCTTTAATTAAATTAAATTATTGAAATAGTTTCATTGTATTTCATGTAGATACTTTCATTGACAACAATAATTTTTAAAAAGTATCATCTCGGTTTCGGTTTGACATTTAAAAACAAAATGAGGGCAGAAGACAAAAGATTAGTAAAAGAAATAAAATAATAAATTAAAATAAAAACTGGAATTTAAATTGAATAAAAAAAAAACCAGTAAATCTTCTTCAATTATTATTATTTTTTTTAATACGAATAAAAAAAGATTTGCTGATCAATTTTTAATTTTAAATTGATTGTTCTTTTTTAATTTCTGTTTCAGCAGACCCGTTTCAGCTATTATAATTTATAATTCAAATAATTATGAGAAAGCCACTCAAATTAAATTTAAGCCGCTACAGAATGTAAAATCAGCTTAAAATAAAAACAAAAATTATCCTGTTTCTGATCTAGTTTCCAAAATTTCCATTTTTATTTAAAACGAAATGTGTGGAAGAGCAGGAGCGGCCAAACACAAACATTCATGTGTGTGGGACAACTCTACCTGCATTTTCTTCCACAAATTTCGATTATATTATTTTTTCTTTAGAAATAATTAAATTAAAATTGATTGAACGTCGTCTAAAAAATTTGATTTTTGAGTTTAATGTTCTGTTTTTTTAACACTCAATATTTTGAGTATTTTTTATATAAAATTTGAAGACGAATTGATCGTTTCTGTTATAAAAACAGCGCATAGTTTGAGTCGTTTGAAATTGCGTGCCAAAGATTTAATAGCAGACCAAAAAGGCCAACTAAAGTAAAACCACAGTTACAGTCATAGCTAAATTGGCGCGGCAAGCGTTTTTTTTTTATCTGTCAAAAATTATCATGTAAGGAGAAGCTACTATCATTTGAATTTAACCGAAGTTTTCAAATTCAAACACTTTTTATTTTAAATTTAAAATTAATTTTGAATTACAATTACTATGATTTTGTTTATTTTTATTATAAACACATTTAAAATTACTATAAAAGGAGACATATTTACTTTTAAATTCAATTAGTTTTCTAACTTTCAAATAGTTAAGAACATTGGCCAGGCTTTTTAATAAGTACCGGCCGGGAGTATACCGATACTCCTTGAATCACCACTAAACATCTAAAAGCTGCATGCTGTCTCGCCGAATATATGGTTCAAAAACTTAATTTTTTATGTTTTAATTCATATTTATTATTTCTTAAACATCTTTTAGGGCTTAAAATGATTTCGATACACATTCCCTTAAATGAAAAATGTTAAAAATATTTTTTAATTTCACACTTGACCAAACACTGTTTATCTATCACATTTCCTCCCATTTTATATTCCTCCACATCAGCAGTTTTTATTTATAAACAGAAAATTAAAAAAAAAAAATCAGCAACAACAATAACACAAAAAATTCAACAAGTCATTAGGGAGGATGTTAATAAATCCTTAAACATACAAACTCCGGCATTTGCATTGAATAAGCTGCTGGAAAACCTCTGTTAAATATTCTAGAGTTAAATTTAATTTCCTTAGAATCCCTTTTATAAAAAAAATTATTTTTCTTAGAAAGATATAAATCATTCAGAAATTATGAAAATTTCAAATTAACATAAAAAAATAAAACTAAAACTACGAATTAAAAAAAATTCAGCCCTTTCATTTTTTCATTTATTCAAAGCTCTGATTCTGGTGTTTGTTTTTACACAAAAAATTGTGCTTAAGTCTTTTCTAAATTAAGCTCAAGACTTAATGTTTTATTTTTTTATTTTTATAGTTTTTATGAAAAATAAATTGCCGGAACACGTTTTCTCTATTATTAAAATTTTTTTTTATTCTTTATTTGTTTGTTTTTTAGTTTCTAATTGTCAGTTTTATTGCATAAACTTATGTCGTTCTAGTGTTTTGTAATTGACAATTTATTGCATTAACGTTTCAATAAATCTTTAAAGATTTATGTACTTTTAACTCCTGGGAGGAGTATGTGAAGGGAATTAAAATATTTTTTTTTTTTAAGGGATAAAAATGCAACTGTTTGTTTTGAAAATACAAACAAATAAAATAAGTTTACTAGGAAAATATGAAGGACTGAAGTTTATGTCCATTCTCGCTCGGCCGAAATCCGTTTGAAAAAAAAAGAAAATACTTGAAAGCTGAGCAATTTCAAAGGGTTTTCTAACAGTCCCACCCCCCATCTCACACATAATTTTTTTCAAACAAATTCATTAATTGAATTTAATAATTTCGCTAATTAATTTTATTGTAGTAATTTTTTTGGTGATAAAATCACACACACATACTACATTAATTGAAAGAAATTAAAAAAAAATTTTGGGTTTTATTTCATCTCTAATTAATTATTGCAACCATGTTGTTTTTTTTTCTGGAAATTTAATAAAGTAACAAGATTTGTTTTGAATTTTTTTCTTATTTTATTTCTCAAATTTTATTGCTTAATTGAAAATTGTCTAATAATAAAAATGGCCCCATTATTTTATATTAAAAACAAAAGTTAATTTCATGAGGACGACAACGACGATGACAAAACATTTTTAAAAATCTCATGAGTGTCATTTTCTTTTTATTGTTGTTGTATAAATTTTAATTAAAAAAGTGAAAAAAAAACAAAAATTAAAACAAAAACAGTCTGTTTTATGAAGCAAACTAATTGTTTTCTACCTTAAAATCAAAATTATTAAACGAAAAGATTAAGAAAAGAATATCAGACGAAAGCTAAGCGATGCTGTGCTGCTCGTAAACTGTCAACGAGTGAATCAGTCAATACAGTTACTGAACATTTTCGCTTTTAGCTTCATGATGATACTCAATTATTTAGTGATTTTTTGTAAAAAAAAAAAATTTTAAATAACAGTGGAATCCCTCTTGAACGCACAACTAAGAGACCCGTGAAACAAAATATACAAAATGTTTGTGTTCTCTTCATTTACAAATAAAAAAAAATTTTTTTTGTTTTGTGAAAAAATATTTTATAGGCCATTTACACTTAAGCCAAATCTAGTACATACGAGATTTTGAACGAAATCTAGTTCATTTTGACTGGCTTTCCCATACAAAGCAAAATTCAGTTTGTTACTAGATTTTGCCAAAATCTAGTCAAAATCTTGATGTACTTAGTAATACAACTGTGGTTTTGTTATTAATTCGCCAAAAACAAAAATACGACACTACACAAGAAAATTTGACATTTTGTTGAAAAAAAAAAATAAATTAAATTACACACATTAAAATAAAGAAAAATTATTTAAAATGGATGGAAATACATACACAAAAAAATGATTAGTGTTATTTATTATGTTAATATGAAATTTAGTGCAGTTTGTTCCCGTTCCGAAAATGTCAAAAAAAGGTAATGTAAACGGTGTAGATTTAAAAAGAGATTTCCTATCAAATCTAGTAGATTTTGGTTCAATGTAAATGCACTATTATGAAAGAATTTTCGGTTTTAATTTAAATTACGGATAAAACTTCAATTGCTAATCAGAAAGTTGCCGACATCTAAGCTTTTTTTTTTTAACTATTCATTACTGGAGATTTCACTGTACGAGTACATCAATTAATAACAATGAAAAAAAAAGAACATCAAAGTGGCTTTTTGAAATACAAATTCTTTTTTTCTTTTTGTATTTTGCATTTAATTTTCTTTCAAAAAATATTTATAAATTCAGTGTTTAGCAGAACAACATATACATTTTGGATTAAACAAATTTAAAAAATTTCAAAAAATTAATCGTCACATACACAAATGAATGGATGAATCAAATAAGAAACGAAAAAGCTATTTTCATTAAAATTGTTTACCAAAATTTAAATTTTTATGCAGCTTGTCCTTTATATGAAATAAATGTCTGTGTTTGTATTTTTAGCAACAGTAATTTATATGCGAGGCGTAATCCCAGACGACTTTATAGGTTCATTATAGTTTTAACTAACTCTGGGGGGTACAACTAGATAAATTTAAAGCCAACAATTGCTTGTGTAACATTACAGGACTGCAGGCCATATAAATAATCTTTACACTCGTGCATACACACACACGAAAGCAAAGAAATTGTTGTAAAGGGTAGACGCTGTCTTTACACTTGACTAACAATTCAATTGGCTCTGCTAGCAAATGAGAAACTAATTTTTTTTAACAATTTGAGAGCTGCATTTAAAATGTTATACCCCAGTGTGAATGAATTTATATTTATAAACTTAAATAAAGAATTTGTTAAATTGCATTGTAATGACCTCCTGCCCAAGTATAACAACAATAAAACTGCTTGTGGCTGCAAAAAAAAAGAAAAGAAGGAGAAAAAGCTGAAACAAAAATTAACAAACTTCAATTCAAACCTTTTTTTTTTCTCTTTTGCTGTGCTTGTGATGGTCATAAATTTTCCTTTATATAAAAAAAAAAAAAAAAAAAACCAAAAAATATGAGAAAAACAATTTTTATTGCTTGTTTAAGTCATGTTTTTTTGCTTTTTATTTGCCTGGTTTCTACTTAATGGATTTTTTATGAATTTTATTATGGCCAAATGCATTCTATTCAATCATTTAAATGGCCAAAAAGGGTTAGACTCTTTTAAGTAAATTTAAAATTTTCAGTTGGCTGTTACTTTTTCTTGTTCATACATGATTTTAATACATTTTTCTTGGTTAAAGCATTTTAATTTAAATTTAAAATTTAAGAGATGCTGCCGCGCAATTTTATGTTATGACATTAAGTCATAATATGGAAATAAAATTCTGGGAAATTTTTAATAATTTAATTCCGAGAACGAAACTAACGAAAATAAAAATATCACTGAAATTTCATTTTCTAATAAAACAGCGCATGTGCTCTTGACCCCATAGTCACTTAACAAAAGCACACACACACACACACATATATATATATATACATAAGCACGACTGTCTGGTCACATTCTGTATTCGTAGTTATATTACACACACAAAGCATTTAAAAGACACCCATTCATACACATGTTTGTGTGGTTTCGTGTGTGCACGCACATGTACTCGTATGCTTGATTGCACATGAACGAGTACAGCTTAAAAATTTCATTAAAAAAAAAAAAAAAAAAAAAAAGAAGTTAATTAATTTGGACTTCTTCCCAGACTGGGCCAGTTCAACGATGAACAAAGCGAACATTTTCACCAAGAAATGGTTTTAAGAATAAAATGAAAAATATTTCAGAATATTTTTGGTCACTTCACTAATGATGCTGAATTAAGAAAAAGTTTAATAACTCATAAAATGTTTAACGGATTTACAAAAAAAAGTTTGTCTTTACTTATTAACAAACGTACTTTGAAAATAAATTAAAAAATAGTTTCTTTATAAAATACTGCATAGATTTTTCAAGTTTCTTTAATGATATACTATATACCATTCAAACGGCCTCAATGTTTTCTTTCTAAATCCGATGAGAAACTTAAAATCGGTTGATATTGAACCGGTTTTTTACCCGTAACTCAAGATTTCGGGGGGTTTGGCAAATTCTAAAAACATATTCTTGATGTAATCGACAGCACATACCAGGACAGGTATTTCTTCTTTTATTGAACCGGCTAGTTTTTTTTTTTTAATGTAGTTTTAATAATTTGACTAAATTATAGATTTATAAATTTGTTCTGAAAGAGCTACGCAAAGTTGGAGCAAAATATCGATTTAAAAATAAATATTTATAATCTTATCTCAAGCCTAATAAATTAAATAAACGTTTCAATAAGAAACATTAATGAAAAACTAAAATTTCGATTATATTTTTGCATTGTCTTGGCCGCATCTGGACCAAGTGTTTTGTATTTTAAGCAAGCAACCTACTCCGAAAAATGATCCAAACATGGAAGTAGTGGCAGTTTGCCACTCATATCTTAGCAATTTATTGACCGAACGGGCTGAATTTCAATATCAACCTAAAGACATCAACAACTGATACAGATTGGCATGCTAAACTTTTCTGTACGTTGCCTAGGGATTTGATTGCACAGATGTACGGACAGACAGACATCGCTTAATCGACTCCACTATTTAGAAGGCTACAGAATATATATACGATTACAAACGGAATCACAAACTTATTACACATACGAGTATACCCTTCTTACTTACAGTGAAAAATAGTAAAAACATTTTAATACCAAAACCTTTGGAAAATGTTAAATTTTGCCGACGCGTTCATTATATTATGTGACATGTTTACCCCCACTGCTTTCAAATTAAAACTGTTTGTTGTCCATTTCTTGTTAAAAAGAAAAAAATTCATGAAAACTTCTAATGATAAACCTTAAATAATAATTTTATATGAATTTTAATATTGTTGTTGTTTTTGACTTTATAACTGACGAGTGAAACTGACAGTGTCCAATAACTTTTTAATTACTTGAAACCTCACCTTTGTCAGAAGTTACAAAGTTAATTCAAGGCTTTTTAATATTCATTCCATGCCTACTGACGCAAACTGTTAAATTTTGTTGGTTGATTTATTTGGTGTAAATAAAAGTCCACAAAACAAAATTGTTTCCTCTCTCATCCACAAAAACCGATTTTCATTATTTAATTCCCACGCACTTTTCCCACTGCTGCCGTTTTAATTAAAAAATGTTGCACAAGTTTATGATTTTCACCCTTGTAATCGAAGCAACAAAAAGTAAACAATGAAAAGGAAAGTCAAACTGCACGAGCATAAAATAAATAAAAAAAAGAAGTAAAAATATATTTTAATAACGTGAATTCTGTTCCAAGTGGAAGTTTATTTTTGTTTGACAACAATAATGGGTTAATGAACTCTTATTGTTTGTTTCTTTAATAAGAGTAAAAGGTGAATAATTAGTAAATCTTGTAAGCAGAAGGAGCGCAGCTCAAAAAAATCTGTTTATGTTTTTGTGAGTATAATTTTCTGAACTACAAAAAAGGATGATAAATGATTTAAAAATTTTGCTAGTGTAAAACATTTTAAAACTCAGCTAATTTTCAACAATTAAATCTTTGTTTTTTAATTATTGCTCTTTCATTTTATTATTATAAAATTTTTCACACAGAAGTAATCTGACTCGACTCACATACTCGTAATAAATTAAAAATCACTTGAGTATAAAATATAAAACAACAAAAGTTTTGCTTCCGTTTACTTATAAAAATAAAAACAAAACAAAAAAGTTATTTGTAGTGTGGGAGGGCATGAAAGAAGACGTGTGTGTTGACTTACATCAGCAGTTGTTACATGCTTTTATTGTTATTAAGATACCGTTTGTTATACCAAATTAACTAGAGAACTTTTCTAATTACAAACATGTTGCATGCGCCATTAATTAACACACAAAGCCAAAGACATCTCAATCACAACCATACATTCTATGAGCACCAGCATCATCGTTCGTTTAATAGAATAACGTTATAACTGAACACAACTGATTTTTTTTTGTATTCAATATAATTAAATAGAATTACTAATATTTATTGGAAGTGTTAGAAATAAACTTCAATAAGATTGTAAAGCTGCCAATACACGACATTCTTTTTTCTCTTAGATTGTGAAATAGTAACATGACTTGCTTGTGTAAAAAAAAAAAACACGAGCAAAAACTTCTGACTAAATTTGCCGGGACGGTAATCCCCTAATTTTAAGACACAAATAAGGCAAAAGTGCATTTCGCATTAACTGACTGAAAATAACTCATCTCTAGCACTTGCGAAACGTTTCACTTTTAACTTTCTATTTGCACACAAAAAAAAAACCAGAGAAAAGCAAGTGCAACATACGAGTATAAATATTAATAAAGGAACACATTTTAAATGTTCATAAAATAAAATTAACATGAACGTGAATATGAATATGGATTTTATTCTTATTAAACTTGTATGTAATGGCTTCTAGAGAGCTTCCATTTCTGTTTGTTTGTGTAAAACCAAATACAACACAGCGGTGAATGTGGAAAAATCTACGATAAAAATAATGGAAATCAACGCAGACACAAATTTATATAATGAGACTGTTATTTGCGAATAAAAAAAATCAATCGCTTATCGTTCAAGTCTAATTTGTGAAACGTTTAATGGCCTATAAAGTTATAACATCAGTTTAAATTATTGTTCACTTATGTTTTTGCCTTTTGTTCTTTTTTTGCTTTCGCTTTTGTTAAGATTATTATCATTGATTTCCATTTTAAAAAATTAAAAAATAAAACAGAACAAAATGAAATGCATTGAAAATTTCTCAGGAGTTCGTGTTCATTTGTTTTTAAAAGTTTATTAAATTAAACTTCCATTTAATTGAAGGTTTGGAAAATAAGAAATAAAAGATGTTCTTTGAAAGTTTACTGAATTTCAAAAATAGAATTGCTGTTGTTAAAAGGAAAGCAATTTGCTACTGTGTGGTAATACAGCCCCAGTTCACAAATGCGATTTTCATTATAGCTATTCTGTGAAATTTTCGTTTCTAGTTACAATTGTACTCCAAACACATGTAATTTGGTGTAATTGCAGAAATCGTTTAGGCGTCTGCATTTTTTTATATATTTTAAAAATGGCGGAATAGAACACAAAAGTGAATTGCTGAGTCCAAACACGTATTCAGCGTTAGCACTTCTAGCACCATGTTTAGTGCTTTTTAACATTTCCTAAGTCGGCAATTTTCGAGTTAGTGTCTTTCTAGCTTTAGTGTTTTCGTTGTTGCTTTTCGTTACTCGTCAGTTGTACTAATTTGTCTAAACAAAAAGGCGAAAATAAACAATAAAGATTTAGAATTTGTATAATGTTTCGTGAACATAATTTTTGGATGTAATTGATGCGTCTGTTAGAAATTTTTGAACTGATTGTTTTAAGTCTAGCTGAAAAGAATATAAAATAAATACTTGTGAAGAAATAAAATTTTGAATTTAAGCTTATTTTTAAAACCCGTTTTTTTCTTGATATCATTGATTCATTCCTCTATCTCTCTCTGTCTTTCTCTCTTTCTTTCACTCACCCTTTCTCACTAACTCTCTCTCACTAACTCTCTCTCTCTCTCTCTGTCTTCCCCTCTCTCTTTCATTCTCTCCCTCTGTCTCTTTCTCTTACTCTCCTTCTACCTCTCTCCCTCTCTCGTTCTCTCCTTTTCTCTCTTCCTCCTTCTCTTTCTTACACTCTCCCTCTCTCTCTTTCCCTATCTCCCTCAATCTCACTCTCTCCCTTTATCGTTTTCCCTCTCTCTCTCTCTATATATATATATATATATATATATATATATATATATTAATATATATATATATTTCTCACACACTCACTCTCTCTCATGTTTTCTCTGTCTCCCTCTCTCTTTCACACTCATTCTCTTTCTTACTCTTTCTCTCTCTTTCTCTCCCTCTCTCTATCCTTTTGTCTCTCTTCTATTAACCTGTTATTTCAGCCATTACAGTTGCGCAATATGAAAACCAAGACATACTTTAAATAAAATTTTACTTTATGATCACAAGCATAAGTTATTGGGTAGTGACAAACGTAAGAATACTGGTTGTTTTTTGCTTTTCTGCCTGAATCGAATGGCTTTAAACTCGAATGGACTTTCATAACTTCTTCACGATTTTATTTCAATTTAAAATAGCACAGATGTACTGTAATTATAATGGACTTAGGACGGCTTTGATAAAATTATGAATTAGTTTAAAGTAAAGCTCTTTTAAAGTATATTTTTTTGTAGCATGCGACGCGACTTCTAAAATCTCAATTTTGATTTTCTTTTTTAATTTATGCAACTGCGACTTATGCCAAACAAATATTTATTTATTAATCATTATAAAATCGTTATGTTTGTATACTTTTTGTTGAACTTTGCTTTTATGATTTATTTTTTATCAACACACAATTACTTTTGTGTGGTTACACACAAATATATACACATACTGTGAAACAGCCTATCATATTGGCAGCCATTAAATTTATGATACGATTTTATTGTTATTATTTTTTTATTTGTAAACTAATAAAAATACTGAAATAACATTATTGCTAAATTAACTTCACTCTTCCCTGTCTCTCTTTCTCCGATAATAAAGAAAAATGTGTTAGTGTATGCTGGTATGACCTTAAGCAAATAATTTTAAAGATTTTTTACAATTTATTACATACACACACACATACAAATAATATTGTTGAATTTGGAATTGTGAATGTGCATAAATCAGTGGAGAAAAACGTTAATTTCTTTCTTTCTCTCCCCCCTCTCTCTCTAAAGTGGCCGATAGACACGTCAAAAATATGATGCATTTGTATTGGCCCCTCCATGGTTCCTAATTTCTTTATATTGTTTTAATCGAATTTAAAATTTTTTTTCGAATTATGCATTTTTTTGTTTTGCTTTGCTTCTTATATCCCATAAGACTGCCTATGAGCGATACACTTCTAACTTTACGCAAAACAAAATGAATATTGACCAAGTGGTAACATACACATCAAGCTACCGTCAATATTTTCACAAAAATTAAACTACAGGGTGGGCCAAAAGAAACCAAGGGGTGTAAAAGTTTAATAACTTTTTTGTTTATTAATTTTTTTTATTTTTTCTTTCAGATTATATAGACAACACTTGGAGAATTTATAATGGAGAGGTTCACAACTGAACAGAGAACCAGAACAATAGAATTTTATTATTTAAACCAGAGATCAATTATTTTAACGCTCATTTTCATTTGAATGGCTTTGTTAACAAGCAGAACTGTAGGTTCTGGGGTTCTCAAAATCCAAGAGCCATTCATCAACGCCAATTGCACCCCATCAGGTGTACAGTATGGTGTGGGATCACATCTGAAAATGTCATTGGGCCCTACTTATTCGAGAATGAAGATGGAAGTGCTGTAACCGTAAATGGAGAGCGGTATCGTTTTATGATAGAAAATTTTTTACGTCCTGCTCTTGAAAACAGACCTGGTATGTGGTTTCAGCAGGACGGAGCCACTGCCCATACTGCCCGAGACACAATGGCAAATTTTTGGAGAGCGAATAATTTCTCGAAATTCGGAAATTATTTGGCCAGCGCGATCGCCAGATTTGACAGCACCCGACTATTTTCTTTGGGGTTTTTTGAAAAACGAGTGTATGTGAACAAGCCAGAGACAATCCTTGAACTCAAAGCAAACATTGTTGCAGAAATTCGAACGCTACAGCCACAAGTTTTGAAAGATGTTATTAAAAATGTTCTAAAAAAAGCCCATCAGTGCGAAGCTGAAAACGGTGGTCATTTAAGAGACATAATTTTTCATACTTAGTGTAAAAAAATTTCCATTTTGTATATTATATAATCTGAAAGAAAAAATAAAAAAAAGTTAATAAACAAAAAAGTTATTAAACTTTTACACCCCTTGGTTTCTTTTGGCCCACCCTGTAGTTTTAATTGTCTTCTATTTAAAAAACAAAACGCACACAAATGCAAAGTTTGTGTATCATCCGCTTAAGGCAGCTAATATTGTTTTTTATTTGTTCTGAAATGATATTCCAGCAATAAATATCTCTTGCAATATTCCCATTCAAGTAATTCTAAATTCTAGTTTAAAAGATTTTTTTTTTGTTAAATTTAGCTTAAAGTCAAGCACTTTTGTAAAAGATATCTTGTCAACAAACAGTCAAATACTTCCGCTTCTCTTTTTCTTCCTTTTCCCTTCTATTAATTTAAAATATTGTGGCAAGCAAAACATCAAAGATATTAAATTTATACTCGTATTTAATCACAATCACTAAGGACATTAAAGGTTTGTGCAACATTTCCTTAATTTGGTTAAATCTTACCCATATATTTTGGCCTCTATGTTAAAAAAAGAGTAATAGCACATTCTGATAGTTAAGCCATCGACATCCCACAAAACTTCCTTAAGTATAGAAAAAAAATTAACCTTCGCTCAAATGCATTTTAATTTTCTTGTCAAGGTTTATTTTAAAGATTTTGCTGAATGCCAGATATACGCTACAAAATAATTTCTATTTTACTAAAACCATTTAAATCATTTCAAGAAGCAAACGAAAGATGAATTTATCTACAAAATGAAAGAAACCATTTCAGGCATAACAAATTTTTGTTTTTAAATTTTTGCTCTGCTTTTCAATTAATTTAAAGTTTAATATCCTTTGTTGTTGGGTTTTTTTTTGTGAACACTCTTGGAATGCTGGTGAACGGCTACACGCAGAACTAATACGACTATTCGATTGTCTGCCACCAACAAAGCTAAAAAAAACTAATAATTTTTTTACTTTCTTTTTTAATTCATTTAAAATCTAATTTTCCTTTCAATAATGTTCAGTCTTTCACTTAAAAATCTTCCTATAGATTGCCGTTAGCTATGCCTCTTCCAGGGAATGGAGGTCTTTTTTTATTAACTCTCTTTGTGAATGCTGATGACTGGATGGATACAACTAGAAATCAAGAATAATAGCAAAAATAGCTATTCTCTGCTTGCAAAAATTCTTTCTGCTGTTCTTGGGCTAGATGTGACTTGTCTAAAGACAGCAGAATTTTCTAAATAGAGAAATAACTCTTGCTTTCTATCATTTTAGAGCAGAAATAATATTTGATTTCCCGCAACCAACTAAACACAATAAATTTGTAAATTTGTTTGTGTGTTTATGGCGAGTATTATTTAATGGTTTCCATTAATATTAATTATAACTAAAGAAATAATTGTAACCCCTAGAGGGGAACAAGTTTGCTGTGTTTTAATTAATTAAGTTCAAATGCGTAACAACAAAATAATCCTCTGGAAATAATATCTCTCGTCATTATCATCGTATCAATACAATGCCATGGCAACAGCACGGGGTGGTTGCCACTTTAAATATTAAGGAAAAGCAAGAGAGCGTTGCTATGTACACTTTTTAAAATTGTATAAATTAAGAAAAAAAATATGTAATAATTTCTATTTGGAATTTAAAAGATTAAAAAAATATTAATCTTTATTTGTGCTTAATTTCAGAAATTGTGTTGGTTTTAAAATTTATTCTTTTACTCATGATATTCTCATGAGTTATTTATTCAGTACAATAAGTACTGAAAGGGATAGCATATCTATATGGACCATTTCGTCAGACGCTACTCTGATTCCTCAGTCGAATACTCCCAACGTTTCTTGCTGGGCGCTAAAAAACGCTACGTCTGCCGCTTTAATTTAGGTTGGACTGTTTGTCAATAATCATGTGTTTGAGTAGATCTGTTATCTTTTTATCCCATAAGTATTTCAAATACTCTGGATTATCATGAAACGATCTTTATTGTGTAAAATGATTGCGAGAAAGAAATGAAATAACATTCGGAAAGCCATTTAATAAACACTATAAAATGTATTTTTCTTCATAATTTAATTAAAAATTGAAAGAGATCTATTTGTTGAATTTGCATTTTCGTTTAGTTTGTTCAATTGAAATGAAGAGCAAAAAAAAAAAATATTAAACATGAGAATGTAAAATCCCGTACTAGTTCGTTCATTTCAAGAGAGCTAAGTAATAATTTAAATAAAAGGAATATTTCGTTGGTGTAGTTACCAGCACTAATGGAAAGAAAAAGAAAAACTAAAAATTTATTTTGGCCATTTGAAAATTCTACTACTTTTGTTTATTAAAAAAAACCACTAGGCCTTAACACTGTTAAGGCAGAACTAATATTTGTTGTTTGTTGTTGTTATTGTATTTCTTAGCTTTTATAGCTTCATGTTTATTTTAATAAAAAAAAAAGTCTTCAATTTCGTCTGCGAAACAAGCATTTTTGATAAATGCGATAGATGCCAACTGTAACTAAACTCTCAAATAAGAAGCAACGAGAAGCAGTAGCAAATTTCTTTAAAATAATAAATAATGCTTCTCAAGTAACAGTATTTGTAAATCGTTATCGATTTTTTCTTTTTGTTCAAGAGGTACTTGAATGTCTTAAAGCAAAAAAAAAAACTTTTTGGTTACTATCGCTGTCATCAACAAAAATTTATTAAATTAAAACAAATAAAGTACTTGAATTAATAAGTACTTGAATTAAGGACTTGAAACCTCTTTTCTATAACATGATATGGTTGGATTTCATATATTATTTTTGATAAAATGTTAGCTGAAGCTATAAATATGTTTACAGTAACCATATTATAATTGCCATAATAAGCATAATATGTTTAATTAAATTATAAAAACATGATTGAAAGAAAATTTTTAGTATCAAACAAAAACTTAATCGTTCAAACGCAACCGAGCTTTGTGTCTGAAGTAATTGAGTGGTGAGTTAATGCTTCTTAACTGTATAATCCAGGTAGAGTCAGATAAAACTGGAAAAAATTCAACCCGTCTGTATAATACAATAAATCAATATATAATTTGTTAGTTTATTTGATCTTTTTCTTTTTAATTAAAAAGGGTTTTTTTATTTATATCCTGAAGAAGTTGGAGCGAAATATCGATATAAAAATAAATTTATAAAATAAGACCTCAAGCTTAATAAAACAGCCATTTTAAATAAATAAATATAAATAATTAGATTAGAAATTGATTTAAATACAAACAAATTTATTTTAAATCATTTTATAAACATTTTGTTTTACCTGACCGGGCTTCGAACCTGCAGGGGAGGAGCCTTTTTAATATATTTGATCTAAATATACAAAGTCCTGCTACCATGTGACGTTTAGCTCAGTTTCGCCTTAACCACTGTGTTGTGTAGACGTTCAAATTTTATTATGGATTGAACAAGAACGGGCAGAAGTAATGACAATATTTATTGAAAATAATCGTCTAAATTGATGAAGAGCGATGAAGCTCATTTTCTTCTCATGGCCACGTCTTTTTTAGGGAACACAGACTCCATTAAACATCAGTGCATCCACTAAAAACCACTGTATTTTGTGATATTCATGCTGGAAACTTCTTTGGTCCCTATTTTTTTGATAATGAAAATGGCCAAAGTGTTGAAGTTACTGCTACTGCTGAATAGTACCAAAACATGATTCGAAATTTTCTTGTGCCTGAAATGGAATAGCAAGTACTACAGGACATGTGGTTTCAGCAAGATGGGGCTACAGCACACACAGCTCATTCAAAAATTCAATTATTGAATGACGTTTCTCCATGAAGACTAATTTCGCGAAGTGGCGATTTAGCATGTCCAGCCAGATCTCCTTATTTAACAGCACCACACATTTCCTTATGGGCTTTTTGAAAATCACACACAATAATCGTCACGATATTGAAGAAATTCAGCCTAATTAAATTATTCTCAAGTCAATAGTGCTTGTAACTCTAGTTCCAATATAAAAAGATTTTAGGCAATGAGTGAGTAAGATTTAGGGTTTTGCTTAAGTCGCAGTTATTGCTTAATGCTGTCTAAGTAATAGCGTAATTAGGAAAACATAATTTATTTCAATTTTATTTTTCTTTCCTGTTAAATGAATCAGAAAAACTCATGTGTGTGTGTGTGTGTTCCTTTTAAAATGAAACAAAAATAATTTGTTTTAATTTTGTCTGAGCTCTCAGTTGAATTAAATCACTCTCAAGTTTCATTCAGTTTCCAATAAAATTTTTTTAAAAGCTGATTTTATAAACAAATTTTTAACTTTTACTTATTCAACTTGAAATATTTCTGAGAGTATATTTTATTTTCTTTTTCTTTTTGCCTCACATTCATTTAAACTTAAATTTTTAATTGGATTCACTAATTGTGCTTCAATTTTACTCAAGTAGGTTTTATGTTGATTCATATACAAAAAGTGAAGTATTTTTTTTTTTTTTAATTTCCATGGGAACATCATGGAAAATAATGCAACCCAACATAAATTGAAATTAAGCACAAGTAAAGACTAAATTTTATTATTAAAAAGCTTTTTAGACAAAAACAAAAAAAAAAAAAACTTTTTTTGCGACTAATAAAATTGTTTAGAATTTTTGTTTTTTTCTGGGATCACTTGAAAGGATCTAAACAAAAATGTAGCCACGATTAAAAAACTGAAATTTTACAAATAAAAGTAGCAAAAATTCGAACCAATGCTTACATTTTTATTGAAGGACTTGCTACAGCTACCGCTTCTTGTTAACTTGAAAATTTTAGTGTTTGGCTTGTTGGTTTTTCTTATAGTGAATGAGCGAAATCTTGGCAGAATTATACAAGTTATTGAGAAATCTGCAACAAACATTAAAATGAGTCTTTTTTCTCGTTGTGTCAAATTCATGTGCTGCAAAAAGAGAAAAAATCAATGTATATGCAGTCATATTTTGAGTATAAAAACAATGGCGCGCAGAGAATGTAAGCAAATTTTGACAGCTACTAAAGATAACAGGAGATATACAGCTGTGCTAATGTCATTACCTTGTGCTATTAATGCCACGATACTAAATCCAATATCCGGATGTTCCTGGATTTTTTGTAGACCTTGTTTTTTTCTTTGTGTTTTTTTTTTTTAGGCCAGTTTTTATTGTCTTGTAAAAATACTTTCTTTTAGCTGAGCCTTTAGGCAGCTGCGGCCTATCTTGCGACATTCAACCTAAAATGTAAAGCCAAGAAAATTAAAATAAAATTTGTTCGTTTTTACTATAAGTGCAACATTGAAGAAAAAAAAAAAACAAAACAAATAAAACTTGAAAGTACGTGCAGTCGCTTTTAAAAAGACAACAACAGTTGAAGTTGCAGCAACAAATAGGAAATACAACAGCAATTAAATATTAAAAACTAAAAGCAACATTTTGCTTTTAAGCACACACACACACTTTATTTTTTTGTTCCTAATGATTCTTGTTATTGTCGTTGCCGTATGAGCAACAAAATGCCTTTGGTAGCATTAAAATGAAAATTGCTCATACGTACTGTATGTGTGTTTGGCATCCATTTGATTTTATTTTATAGCATGTTCACACGACGAGTTTCAATGCTGGTTTCGCTGTCTGAACCTCGATTGTGAAAATTTGCGTTCAGACGACACATAATGAGTTTCATTTGACAGTTGCTTTGTTTTGTTTTTTGTTGTTTCGCATTTGCCCGCGTTTGTTTTTTAGTTTTGAAATGGATAAAAAAGGTAAATTTTAATATTTAAATATATGTATTTTTAGAAAAAAATAATAATTTATAAAAAATTTATTTATTATTTCAAATAATTTAATATGTTGTGTTATTTATTATGTTTATTTTTATATTTAAGCAATTTAACACTCTTTCCTTTGTTTCTTACTAATACATTGAAATGCTTGCAAAACAATAATATTTCTTTGTTTACAATTTGTTTTGTTGGACAGCTAGTTAAGATAAACTAGCGATAGAAACTAGGGATGATACTAAATTTTCATGGTTTCGGCAAGAGTTTCAAAATGAAACCTGCAGATTCGCTCACTTAATTTTGTATGGCGAATCTTTCTGTTTCATTCGAGATTGGGATGTGAACCCTCGAAAGAGAGCGAACCTTGTCTCGTCTGAACATACTATTAGTTTCATTTTCTCTAATTAAAAGAAATCTTTAACTTAATAACGATTTAAGTCTTAAAGTGGTTCTTCCTTTTAACATCAGACACCATCTCGTCTTTCTCTCGCTGTCTGCCTGTCAAAAATATAAAGCGCTGGAGTTGCTCTTGAAAATTAAAATAAAAATACAATTTTTCTTGGGCCATTAATGAGACTCTTATGAACGATTGTGTGCCTCCATTTTCATAGAATTATTTAAATTAATTTAGACAGACAATTTAGAAGATCTCATTAAAGTGAAACACAAGTAAGAGACTTGTTTAGCATGCAAAATACATATTTTTAGTTTTACTTGTTAGAATTATAATCCAGCCAAAAGTACTTATCTGAATTAGCATTAAAATCAAATAGCCTGGCTTGCTTTTTCTTCAATTCTCTTTTTTGCTGTACATTGTTTGTGGTCTGCTTGCGTAATTTTATCAATAAAAAAATCCATTTTTCTCTTAGGGATTTCTTATTTTCAATTCAACTTACGAATATTTTCTGCTCCTGCTGGTCTGCAGGTATGAGTGCATGCGTATGTCGCCTTAAATTTGTTATTGGCCTCACAATCAATAAATAAATTTATGTAACCCCCACCAATCCTAAAACTGTTTCCATACTTTCACCATTTCGTTGTACATTAACTCATGTAAACAATTTTCTTTAATATTTCTTCGTTGCTGTTAGACTCGTGACAGCTACAATCCATTTAATCTATTCCTTTTATGCTTAAAATGAAACTCTAATACATTCATTACATGTGTACTCGTATGTGCTTGTGTAAGTAATAAAGTCCTTCAAAGGCAGATAATTATGGATGAGTTTAAAGCAATTGCTCGAGAATGTTGAACTTAAATGAAAATGTTTAATTAAAATTAATTAAGAATATGAAACTTGAAGTTTTTATATTGAGTTGGCACTACAAGCCATAAATCTATATAAATAAAATTCATATTCTGTTTGTTTGTTTGCGATACAAATTTTTGTTTTCAATGAAGGTCACCACATACTTTTCGACTAGCCATGGCTTTTTTACGGCCACTTAACGATTTTAACTCACAACTGCTCATAAAAATGTAAAGCCGTGCTTTGTGTAAGCCTGAACTATTTTATTTAGCAGTTTTATTGGCTCCTCTGCTAATAATGCTAGCAAAAACGTGAAAAGCTTTATAAAAGAGCTCATTACCTTCAGAAGCGTTGCTGCATGTAAAATTTGCAAAAAAACGTAATGAGTTACGTTTTTGAAAATTTAACTTGACAAATTTAACTTCACTCACTTTTTAATCTCTACATTCCGATTAATATGCAGTAACTAATTGAATGATAGTTTACGAAAATGTTTACCAACTTTACAAACATGCATGACAATATAAAAGAAGTATTCCTGTTTACGCACTTCACCTACTGCCCATTTACGTATTCATCCCCAACAATAGTTTTGTTTTCAAAATAACCTAAACTTTAAACGAAGATAATATTGATGACGATGTCGCTCCCTCTGTAGTAAATTTTCATTCAAATAGAACAAACTATTTATAAACCTTGAAAATGACATGCTGACATTTTTATTTTCAATAAGATTTACCAGGCATCACACGACAAATTATAAAATGCTCTACTTTAGTGAGTAAGAACGCTTAAAGTCAAGATTAAACATTCTAAAGTGCGATTTATTTCCGCAAATTTCATTTCTTGTATTAATAAATTCTTTGGTGAAAACTTAATAGCTTTCCAGGGCATCTAAGTGGCTTAAGTTTTACTGCCATGTGAATTTCTATTAATACGGATATAAAAATAACAAAAAAAAAATTAAAGCTCTGTGCTGCAACACTTTAGAGATTAACTGAAAATATCATTTTTATGTCAGCAAACAGCCATCAACTGCAAAATTTACTGTCAGGATAGATTTAAGAAAAAATTTAAATTGTTGTCGCACTTTAGAGCTTTTAAAGTTGTAGTCCTTACGTTTGAGTTTTCTCACGGAAAGCAAACGGAAAAATCAAAAATGTAAGACAAAATAAAAATTAGTTTGTTTTATTTTTAGAAAATAGGGAAATTAATTTCCTTTTTTTAAATAAAATTAAGTTTTTTCTCATCACCAATAGCTGAAACATTAACATAATTCAATCACAATAGATAACTTTTTAATTCACAATTAAATGAAATATTCAAAATAATAAGATAATTCCGCAGGAATGAATAATAGCAATTTGCATATCGATCGATATTTCTTTCCGCGAAATTCTCTATAGTACGACACATTAAAATTTCAGGAACCGTAACAATTACAAACACATCACATTACTTAAATTAAAACAAAACTAAAATTATGGACAAAAACGTTAGATTTTTTAAATTGTTGTCGCACTTTAGAGCTTTTAAAGTTGTAGTCCTTACGTTTGAGTTTTCTCACGGAAAGCAAACGGAAAAATCAAAAATGTAAGACAAAATAAAAATTAGTTTGTTTTATTTTTAGAAAATAGGGAAATTAATTTCCTTTTTTTAAATAAAATTAAGTTTTTTCTCATCACCAATAGCTGAAACATTAACATAATTCAATCACAATAGATAACTTTTTAATTCACAATTAAATGAAATATTCAAAATAATAAGATAATTCCGCAGGAATGAATAATAGCAATTTGCATATCGATCGATATTTCTTTCCGCGAAATTTTCAATAGTACGACACATTAAAATTTCAGGAACCGTAACAATTACAAACACATCACATTACTTAAATTAAAACAAAACTAAAATTATGGACAAAAACGTTAGATTTTTCTTTTAATTTTTTTTAATTTAAAACTTTTAAAATTTTTGCAAAAAAACTAGCTTTTTGCTACAAACTTTACGGTGTTTTAAAAACTATTTATCAGATTTACCAACAATATAAGAACGGCTGAGCAAATTTTGTTGAGGAATTTCGAATTTTTCTTTTAAATTTATTAAACAAGCAAACAGCGGTATATTTTTTAAACCAAAGTAAATTTTAAAACACCAGAGTCCAGAAAATTATTCTGATTGCAGTCTTGGTTAAGATGTGACGTGCATCTAGACGACTTTAACTTGCGCATGGTGTTAATTTCTTATCTATGTTCTTGGTAAAAGGTCAAGCATACTTGACAGCCACTCATCAGTGCAAACATGTTTAATATTTTATAATAAAAAGATACTGTTGGTTTTATTATGAAACGAACTAAAATTTTACAGTTTATTTGGTCTTTTTCTCTTTAAATTGAAACGGTCGTATTATAAAAATTAATTTCTTCTTCAATTTAGAATTTTACAGTGATTAAATTTTTATTTTCGTTCCCTGGCAAAAGCGTTTGTACTTATTTACACACTTACTCGTACATGTCGTGTACATCTATTGTTAAATTGGAAATGATTCTTTTAGCAACAAAACCAGCTATTCTTTTTCATTTACACATGAGCTGGTAAATTTAAACTAGAAAATCATTAAAGCGGGAGTGTATGGCTGTATGCAAGTATGTAAGCAGGTTCGAAATCAGTTTAAAGAAAAAAAAGAAATGATGAGAAAAGGTTTGTTTGCCTTTAAAACATTTACAGACGCTTTAGCGGTAATAAAATAATTTTTCTTATGAAATTTGCCTGCCCAAGGACACAATTTAGAATCTCGCCGCCTGAAATACAAAAATACAAACACAGACTTTTATCTGTAAGTGTGTCTGTTAACATGAATTAAACATTTTGTTCACACTAGTTAACTTTAATAAAGTCAATTTTCATTTTCAATTTCTTTTGTTTTTGTTTTTTTTTTTTTTTTTTTGTGTTTAAACTCACAAGCTTTCTTGTAACACTTTTCTCTTGTTTTGCTGCATTTGTGTAAAATTGGTTTCAAATGAAATTGTGCAAATGGGTCTATTAAGTTAGACAACAAAATCGTTTTTGTTTTATTAAAATGAACAGCCTTTTTGATAACGTAATTTAATTAAAATTTAATCATTTAATTTCATTCATTGAGCTGAAGGCCTAAGATGCCATTGCTTCCCCCTTTTTTCCTCTTACCTTTTAATTTATAATTGTAATTTAAGAGAATTAATAAAAAAAAATAATTTCCTTTCAACTTTTTTTTTTTTTTTTAATTTAAAATAATAATTATTTTACATAAACAAAAGCTGGAAGTTTAATAAATAAATATGAGAATTGAATGAATCATTTTATCAAAAGTCGCAAAACAAATCCACTATTTAGTTTGGGAAATGGCTGGAATTTTGCTTGGCAGTTTTGCACACTGGCTTGCTTAACCATTTTTTCTTAACGATGTTTAGAAGGACAGCCACACTGGCTGGTGTTCAATAATTTTCCTCTCAGCTTCCTCTAAAATCATCATTATAGAATTTTTAACAATAAAATCACAAAATTTTCTCTTGATTAAACATTTTTATGTCGTTTATCTTAAGAAAATTTTTATTTTTTTAACTTTTTCAAGTTTTTAGTGCATAAAAGTTGTTTCTCTCTTTTGTCTACGTAAAGATTTATTACGGCATTAATTAAGACACATGCTACTTGCCCTGGGCTTTTATTATATTTTTGTTGTAGTTTTTGTAAGTTTTCCATAAATACTTTTTATTACTTCGCTCTATGGTTGGGTTCGAGATTGATTAACTTTAATACTTTCAGATTTAAGAGTCGAAAAGTTGCGTCACCAGTGGTCATCACAGTTACTTTTTATTTATTTTATGATTTCAATAAATGAGCTGTTATTTATGAAAGTGATACAAGTCCACTTTTTTACCTACTGATTAAATTTAAAAATTAATTTGAGTCAATCATAGTTCCGGTTAAATAACAATTTATTTTTTTTTTTTTTTTGTAAAGACGATATTCGATCAGCTGTTTCCATAACACCAACAATCCTCTCGCTTGAATATTTTGTATGAAGAGTTTTCAAAATATAAATTGCAGTAATAAAAATTTTCACAATCTCGTCCTTTCTTTTATTTTAACTTCATTCATTCATAAATAACTAAATGAAAATATTTTTGATGTATTTATTTTGAAAATAACAATTTTGTTTTAATGCTTCAATTAAATTATTTTATTTTATAAATTTTTCAAAGCTTAAGGTCTTCAATAAAAATGCTTTTTATTTTTATTTGCTTTGAATGTCTTCTTCAGGGAATTTTACTTTTTTTTTTTTTTTTTTTTTTTTTTTTTTTGTTGTACTATAAACAAAATAATAATAACGTAATCCCTTTTGAAAGCAAATTAATGTACGAAAATTTAATTAAAAACTTTGCCAAATCTTGTTTGTTGACTCACAGCTTACAATTTCATTCGTGTCGCCATTTCAACATTTTCTGCTTTTATTTGCTTTTAAATTGTAAATAAACATTTTTCATATTCGAGGTAAAAATAAATCAAGATTGAGGGGGAAGCCTGAATTTCAGTTTAATAAAATGTTAAATAATACAGAAGCGAGGAGAGGGAGCAGAGGCAAAGGACACTAAAACTAACATGATTTTAGTTTTATTGTGGCAATAATTTACAAATGGGATAAATACGAATAATAAAACGTAAACCAGCTTTTTGTGTTTACGTTCAATTAAACTGAGTACGGCCAGTGAATATGGAATTTCAAAAATAACAAACAACAACAACTTAATCTGGTTTTCATTTCACTTTTTTTTTTTTTTTTCTCAGCGGCCTATAATAAATAAAAGTGATTAAAATTTTAGTTAATTTTAAGCAGAATTAAAAAATAAAAAACCTGAATGTGTAAGCATCAAATTGTTTTAGGAAGGAAGTATTTGAGGAATAAAATTAAAATTCATTATGGTTTAGTGCATTTAATTTCAGGATATAACGCTTCACTTAATTTAGCTTTTGTAAAAGAAAAAGAAATGGGCAAACAAATGAAAGAAAATAAAACATTGCACAGTAGGGCAGTTCATAAAATAAATTATAATGAAATAAATTTTTTAATTAATAACTTTAAACTATCAATTTATGGTCTGCCATCAATTTTGCTATTTTCTCTTGCGTGTCCAGTTGATCAAGCTGACTGTAAAGTCATACTAAAATATTCTCCAGATCTCTTGATCTAAATCCATGGTCTGAAACTTTTTTTTTCAATTGCAAATCCTGCAAAACCTTATTACTCAGCATTACAAACAACCTAACTTTATACAATTTGTTTTAGTTTATGTTCTCATGCTCTTGTATCTGCATTTGATCACATTTTAAACAAACGCAAACAAAAGTAATTAAACTTCTTAAGGACTTAGTTAGGACTGAAGTTGGTGAAACTCCTGTAGTGCTGTTCACTTTTAAATTTAAAAGAAAAATATTTCATTAAAAATAGTTAACCAAAAATTAAAGAATTTTTAAATAAACGCCAGCATGTTTTGTGGTGCAAAACAAAAATGACTGATACAGCCAATAAACACACTTTTAACAAACCACTCTTCAACAAACTGACCAAGAAACAAAAAAATATAGAGTTAAAAATAACAGCATGCCGCACCGTTAAAAGTTACTGAATTGCACTACTGAACTCATTAATTAAATTAGGTTTTTTTGTATGAATTTTAATTTCATTAAAACTTTTTAAAAGCACAAAATAATTTTAAATGTTTTAGATTTTAATTTTGTATATGAAATACAGTGCCAGCTCGCTCATCCGAAGGTGTGTAATCCCAATTATCCAGTAATCCGAATTGAATTTATGACGTATTACGTACTCTATAGTCCGCATTGATTGCAACTTCGCTAAACTGAATTTAATTTTTTTTATTTTTCTTCTTTTTATTATTGTGTCTGATTTTTTTTTTACAAAACCATGCCTTCTATGATTGACATTGTACATATTTAGTATATTTTATGTATTATTGCTGAATGATATTAGTAGCGAAAACAACAATTTAAATAATATTGTCAAAAAACCTGCACATAAAACGATGTCATTAGCTGATAAGCTTAAAATAATAGAAGTATATCGCGGACAATCAGGAAACGTTTTAGCAAAGAAATTTGGTGTAGGAGCTTCAACAATTTATGGCATAAAAAATGCTGAAAATATTAAAAAACCTGTGTAAAAATTTTATTCAGAAAAAATTACTGTACCTAAATATGGAGGTACATATTGTAAGATTTACTAAAAATTCTGATGGAAAAAGTTCGTTTATTAGTTCAGAGACAGCACAGATAATGTAGAATCAAAGCCTATAATTATAAAACACGTTAAAAAACGTGAAGCTGTGAAGGCCTTAAATACTTCAATAGATTAGGCAGGGGAACGAGGTATGCAAACCTACATAACAAATTATGGATGTTAAAAAAACAGTATTTGCCGAATATAGTGAATTATAATACATAATAAGAGTACATCCAGTAATCCGAATATCTTGTTAGTCCGAATCAGGGTCTGCAATCATTAATTCAGATTAGCGAGTTGGCACTGTACATAATTTTTCAATTAGAAATACATCTACCCGAGTGCAATTTAGTTAAGGTGACTTTTTCTGGATTCATTATTGATACAACCTGTCTTTTGATGTCCATAAAATAAAATAAAAACCCAAATTCGAAACTCCAACTTCTATCGTTCGTTTATCACAAGTGAGTTTTTGCCTCTCAACAAATCGGATTTTTTTTCTCAGTGTATAAAAATAAAAATTTTATTAAATAAGAAAATTGTGTCGCTGCCTCGTGTGAGTTTTAATTTTCCTTTTTAATTTCTTTTTTTTGTTTTTTTGCTGTCTTGTGCGATATATTTACTTTTATTCAACTCCCACATCCTCCATTCGTCATTCGTAAAATGGTGTTATTTTTTTTAAAATAGAAATATCTTGTTACACAGACTTCGAATTGAATTTTAAAGATTTTTGTTCGCTTTTATATTTTTTTTAAATGGAAATAAACTTTGAGTGTAAAAAATGTTACTCACTTCTGGGAGGTCTACTACAATCAGTTACAGCATTTTTCAATTTATTTTTTATTTAATTAAAAATCATTATTTTACGCAAAAATATTATTATTATTTTAAAGCATTGAAACATCAATATGATCATGAAAAGCTTACTTGTCAGGAGAACTAAAGTGTTTAGAGCTCTTGCTAATAGAGGAACTAGAAAGAAACACAAATAACAGTCACATCTATAATCACTCGGACAGTAAAATGGCACTCAGTGCCTGCGGGATAAGATCAAAACTGGTCTGGAATTGACCAATACTTCTAAAAATAGTAGCATCAAGACAATGAGATTCATTGGCCCAAACACATTCTAAGGACTGTCTTGCGGCTCTATTAAGCTCAGTTTTAGGGAGTGACTGGAAAAAGAATCGCAACAATACTGGCTGGCAACAAAAGGTATCAGGGTAGTGAAAACATTAATGTCATTTGAATATCGGAAGAAAATTACTTGGTCTGACCCGTTCAGAAATCCGCATTACACGAGACTCATCACTGGACATTGAAACATTTGGCGAATATGTGGATCAGTCAAAATAATCTCTGCAGGCTATGTAACGGAGATTAAGAGGCACCAGATCACATATTGTTTCACTGCAACTGAACCCGTTTTCGGGACCTGGTTTTACCCCTTGTCCATTTCGAAAATGAGCTTTCTTGAGCCGTGGCCGTTTTACCGAGAAATTAAGGAATAATTTTGCTCTCTTCGCAAGAATCCTCTTCTTCAATGCTTCATCAATCGAAAAGATGACAGATTGTCTGTCATCCTTCTCTTTTGAGGTTCGCAAAACCCACCAACTTTTTGTTGACAGTTCAACGTTCTGCTTTGGTACGTCTACTGGTAGCAGATAGACAGTGCAAATGAACGTCTTGGGCATTTCTGATCCCTCGACTAACCTAGAATTGGGGAAGGGCTTTACTGTCTTTAGTGTCTCTGACAGCCAAATTTTGGTTCGGCTGTATGGTAGACTCAAATAAACTTGGAAATGAAAAAAATCAATAGAATTTAAAATATTATAAAAGACTTTTTTACAAAATTTATTAAAAAAAAAAAAGGATTTGAACTTGGACATCTCCAGTTTACAAGCATTTTTAACTATTATGTATCCCCTAGAATATGGTTGTCTCAGCCCTATATGTTCTTTGTGTACAGGTAGACTCGCATAACGGCACTAAAATTAAAATCATATCTCAGTTTTGAACATCCTATAGATTAATAGAATTTTTAGTTGTTAAAGTGGTATAAGTCTATTTAAAAAAAAAAAACGAGTTAGGTGGTAAGTTTAGTGAATTTTTGTATAAAACGCTATCTGAGCAAAAATAACGCTTTTTAATTTTTTTTAAATAGTAGAGTTATACCACTACAATACAAACGATCAGTGAAAAAAATTTAGTATTTTTCATAAAAAATTTTTAGTGTGAAAACAGCGCATTCCATATCACAAGCAATCTACTCAACACTCAAGTTTTTGAGAACTTTTCATAAAAAATTTCTAGGCTAGTTGATCGCTCGTGTTTTTGTATGAAAAAATTTTGAATTTCGATATGAGTTGCTCGCTATGGAATGCGGCGATTTGGAATGATTCTAAACAGTTGTTTTTCAGGCTGCCCATTAATAAGTTTAAAAATATTTCTCTTCAAGAAAATCGAATGCTCTAGTTTGACTATAAATTAATTTAATTATAGAATACTTTTTTTAAATTTACAATTTTAAAAATATAGAAAAAAGTTGAAAACAGTCTTCTCTACTCAAAAACAAGATTTTCTTACAATATTTACAAATTCAAATCAATTTATTTTAGAATATTTTATGTTTGATTAGAATATCGTGAATTTTTATTTAAATAAATTTAAAAAAAAAAATACAAAAACAATAATAAAATATTTATTAATTAGCATAAATTTTATAATCAAGACATGCTAAACACTCACACTTAACTTTTGTTAAGATTTTATTCTGATTAATTAACACAAAATAAAAATATTTTGAATTTAATTTTGTCTATATGAGTGTACGAGTATGTGTAACGGCTCTCACTGTAGCAAAAAGTAAAAAGTAAAAAATTTAAAGCGAATTTTATACAAGCTAACCGCTTTAGCGAGCTTGAAAATAAATGAAAAGCCAAGATGAATTTTTACCAGGTGAACGCATTAATACAAAAACAACTTTATTTCCCATTCGATTTATAAAATCAGTACACACACATACACATAATTTAAACACTTATAAATTTCTAATTAAATATTTTCACTTTTTCTCACTTCTTCTGTAAGTAAGAAGGGTATATATAAGTTTGTGAGCGCGGAATCGAATAAGCGATGTTCGTCTGTCTGTCTGTCTGTCTGTGTACTCGTTGAAATCAGTTTTCTGAAGTCCCTAGGCAACGTACAGAAAAGTATAGCTTATTAATATGTCAGTTGCTTTTGTCTTTCAGTTTCTATTGAAATTTAGCCGTATCCATCTAGAAATGGTGGAGCTACTAGTCAAAAACCATGACTGCCTCTATTTTCTACAATATTTCTGAGTGGGTTTTTGATGATAGAAAAATGTGTTTCACAGATTTATCAGAAATGGCAGTCATAAAGCTTGTGCAAACAATCAGAACGAGCGGTCCACAAATGGCCGAGAATATTCAAATATACAACCGAAATTTTAGGTATAATTTTTTTTAATGGAAATTTTTAAGCTGTACATGTTCGTAATGTTTGTGCAAGTTGATCTTGTAAAAATTATAATCATGTAACGGGGAAAATATATAAATTAAACATTTAAGTTGAATTTCCTAGCCACCCTCGCTTCAGCTAAAATGGTGTAAGTTGTACTCATTGATGAGTAAAGAAAGAACTAAAATTAATTTACTACAACTAATTGAACTAAACAAATTGATGGATTAAAAAGTCTAAAGCTATTTAACTAAAAATGAAATTAAATAAAAATTATAAATCGAGCAAACTAAATTATAATTATTAAGAAAACCTCTAACGAACTACTCGTACCTTAAATTAATTTGTATACAAACAGTTTTCTTATTAAAACGGCTAGTTTATTAAGCTTGAGGTTTATATCGATATAATAAATAAATATTTTTTTTTTTCATTTAGAATCGAGAGGATTTGAAGGTGCCTGTGAATTTGTTTGTTGGTAATGTACCATATAGCATCGATCATTTCTCTAACAGTTTTCGACGGATAGCGCTGCCATATTTCAACATTTGAGTGACTCGCTGTTTCCCACAATTCTTTAAAATCGCCTTGTATAATTTAGTTTTGAACCAGTAATTTTTTTCCATGTAAGTAAGTCGCTTGACACAATTCTCTTTTTTCTATTTTTACATTTAATGAAAATGCTTCGTTTAAATAAAATCTTTTTTTTTTTTGTTTTTTCATATTCTTTAATTAAATTAAATTATTGAAATAGTTTCATTGTATTTCATGTAGATACTTTCATTGACAACAATAATTTTTAAAAAGTATCATCTCGGTTTCGGTTTGACATTTAAAAACAAAATGAGGGCAGAAGACAAAAGATTAGTAAAAGAAATAAAATAATAAATTAAAATAAAAACTGGAATTTAAATTGAATAAAAAAAAAACCAGTAAATCTTCTTCAATTATTATTATTTTTTTTAATACGAATAAAAAAAGATTTGCTGATCAATTTTTAATTTTAAATTGATTGTTCTTTTTTAATTTCTGTTTCAGCAGACCCGTTTCAGCTATTATAATTTATAATTCAAATAATTATGAGAAAGCCACTCAAATTAAATTTAAGCCGCTACAGAATGTAAAATCAGCTTAAAATAAAAACAAAAATTATCCTGTTTCTGATCTAGTTTCCAAAATTTCCATTTTTATTTAAAACGAAATGTGTGGAAGAGCAGGAGCGGCCAAACACAAACATTCATGTGTGTGGGACAACTCTACCTGCATTTTCTTCCACAAATTTCGATTATATTATTTTTTCTTTAGAAATAATTAAATTAAAATTGATTGAACGTCGTCTAAAAAATTTGATTTTTGAGTTTAATGTTCTGTTTTTTTAACACTCAATATTTTGAGTATTTTTTATATAAAATTTGAAGACGAATTGATCGTTTCTGTTATAAAAACAGCGCATAGTTTGAGTCGTTTGAAATTGCGTGCCAAAGATTTAATAGCAGACCAAAAAGGCCAACTAAAGTAAAACCACAGTTACAGTCATAGCTAAATTGGCGCGGCAAGCGTTTTTTTTTTATCTGTCAAAAATTATCATGTAAGGAGAAGCTACTATCATTTGAATTTAACCGAAGTTTTCAAATTCAAACACTTTTTATTTTAAATTTAAAATTAATTTTGAATTACAATTACTATGATTTTGTTTATTTTTATTATAAACACATTTAAAATTACTATAAAAGGAGACATATTTACTTTTAAATTCAATTAGTTTTCTAACTTTCAAATAGTTAAGAACATTGGCCAGGCTTTTTAATAAGTACCGGCCGGGAGTATACCGATACTCCTTGAATCACCACTAAACATCTAAAAGCTGCATGCTGTCTCGCCGAATATATGGTTCAAAAACTTAATTTTTTATGTTTTAATTCATATTTATTATTTCTTAAACATCTTTTAGGGCTTAAAATGATTTCGATACACATTCCCTTAAATGAAAAATGTTAAAAATATTTTTTAATTTCACACTTGACCAAACACTGTTTATCTATCACATTTCCTCCCATTTTATATTCCTCCACATCAGCAGTTTTTATTTATAAACAGAAAATTAAAAAAAAAAAATCAGCAACAACAATAACACAAAAAATTCAACAAGTCATTAGGGAGGATGTTAATAAATCCTTAAACATACAAACTCCGGCATTTGCATTGAATAAGCTGCTGGAAAACCTCTGTTAAATATTCTAGAGTTAAATTTAATTTCCTTAGAATCCCTTTTATAAAAAAAATTATTTTTCTTAGAAAGATATAAATCATTCAGAAATTATGAAAATTTCAAATTAACATAAAAAAATAAAACTAAAACTACGAATTAAAAAAAATTCAGCCCTTTCATTTTTTCATTTATTCAAAGCTCTGATTCTGGTGTTTGTTTTTACACAAAAAATTGTGCTTAAGTCTTTTCTAAATTAAGCTCAAGACTTAATGTTTTATTTTTTTATTTTTATAGTTTTTATGAAAAATAAATTGCCGGAACACGTTTTCTCTATTATTAAAATTTTTTTTTATTCTTTATTTGTTTGTTTTTTAGTTTCTAATTGTCAGTTTTATTGCATAAACTTATGTCGTTCTAGTGTTTTGTAATTGACAATTTATTGCATTAACGTTTCAATAAATCTTTAAAGATTTATGTACTTTTAACTCCTGGGAGGAGTATGTGAAGGGAATTAAAATATTTTTTTTTTTTAAGGGATAAAAATGCAACTGTTTGTTTTGAAAATACAAACAAATAAAATAAGTTTACTAGGAAAATATGAAGGACTGAAGTTTATGTCCATTCTCGCTCGGCCGAAATCCGTTTGAAAAAAAAAGAAAATACTTGAAAGCTGAGCAATTTCAAAGGGTTTTCTAACAGTCCCACCCCCCATCTCACACATAATTTTTTTCAAACAAATTCATTAATTGAATTTAATAATTTCGCTAATTAATTTTATTGTAGTAATTTTTTTGGTGATAAAATCACACACACATACTACATTAATTGAAAGAAATTAAAAAAAAATTTTGGGTTTTATTTCATCTCTAATTAATTATTGCAACCATGTTGTTTTTTTTTCTGGAAATTTAATAAAGTAACAAGATTTGTTTTGAATTTTTTTCTTATTTTATTTCTCAAATTTTATTGCTTAATTGAAAATTGTCTAATAATAAAAATGGCCCCATTATTTTATATTAAAAACAAAAGTTAATTTCATGAGGACGACAACGACGATGACAAAACATTTTTAAAAATCTCATGAGTGTCATTTTCTTTTTATTGTTGTTGTATAAATTTTAATTAAAAAAGTGAAAAAAAAACAAAAATTAAAACAAAAACAGTCTGTTTTATGAAGCAAACTAATTGTTTTCTACCTTAAAATCAAAATTATTAAACGAAAAGATTAAGAAAAGAATATCAGACGAAAGCTAAGCGATGCTGTGCTGCTCGTAAACTGTCAACGAGTGAATCAGTCAATACAGTTACTGAACATTTTCGCTTTTAGCTTCATGATGATACTCAATTATTTAGTGATTTTTTGTAAAAAAAAAAAATTTTAAATAACAGTGGAATCCCTCTTGAACGCACAACTAAGAGACCCGTGAAACAAAATATACAAAATGTTTGTGTTCTCTTCATTTACAAATAAAAAAAAATTTTTTTTGTTTTGTGAAAAAATATTTTATAGGCCATTTACACTTAAGCCAAATCTAGTACATACGAGATTTTGAACGAAATCTAGTTCATTTTGACTGGCTTTCCCATACAAAGCAAAATTCAGTTTGTTACTAGATTTTGCCAAAATCTAGTCAAAATCTTGATGTACTTAGTAATACAACTGTGGTTTTGTTATTAATTCGCCAAAAACAAAAATACGACACTACACAAGAAAATTTGACATTTTGTTGAAAAAAAAAAATAAATTAAATTACACACATTAAAATAAAGAAAAATTATTTAAAATGGATGGAAATACATACACAAAAAAATGATTAGTGTTATTTATTATGTTAATATGAAATTTAGTGCAGTTTGTTCCCGTTCCGAAAATGTCAAAAAAAGGTAATGTAAACGGTGTAGATTTAAAAAGAGATTTCCTATCAAATCTAGTAGATTTTGGTTCAATGTAAATGCACTATTATGAAAGAATTTTCGGTTTTAATTTAAATTACGGATAAAACTTCAATTGCTAATCAGAAAGTTGCCGACATCTAAGCTTTTTTTTTTTAACTATTCATTACTGGAGATTTCACTGTACGAGTACATCAATTAATAACAATGAAAAAAAAAGAACATCAAAGTGGCTTTTTGAAATACAAATTCTTTTTTTCTTTTTGTATTTTGCATTTAATTTTCTTTCAAAAAATATTTATAAATTCAGTGTTTAGCAGAACAACATATACATTTTGGATTAAACAAATTTAAAAAATTTCAAAAAATTAATCGTCACATACACAAATGAATGGATGAATCAAATAAGAAACGAAAAAGCTATTTTCATTAAAATTGTTTACCAAAATTTAAATTTTTATGCAGCTTGTCCTTTATATGAAATAAATGTCTGTGTTTGTATTTTTAGCAACAGTAATTTATATGCGAGGCGTAATCCCAGACGACTTTATAGGTTCATTATAGTTTTAACTAACTCTGGGGGGTACAACTAGATAAATTTAAAGCCAACAATTGCTTGTGTAACATTACAGGACTGCAGGCCATATAAATAATCTTTACACTCGTGCATACACACACACGAAAGCAAAGAAATTGTTGTAAAGGGTAGACGCTGTCTTTACACTTGACTAACAATTCAATTGGCTCTGCTAGCAAATGAGAAACTAATTTTTTTTAACAATTTGAGAGCTGCATTTAAAATGTTATACCCCAGTGTGAATGAATTTATATTTATAAACTTAAATAAAGAATTTGTTAAATTGCATTGTAATGACCTCCTGCCCAAGTATAACAACAATAAAACTGCTTGTGGCTGCAAAAAAAAAGAAAAGAAGGAGAAAAAGCTGAAACAAAAATTAACAAACTTCAATTCAAACCTTTTTTTTTTCTCTTTTGCTGTGCTTGTGATGGTCATAAATTTTCCTTTATATAAAAAAAAAAAAAAAAAAAACCAAAAAATATGAGAAAAACAATTTTTATTGCTTGTTTAAGTCATGTTTTTTTGCTTTTTATTTGCCTGGTTTCTACTTAATGGATTTTTTATGAATTTTATTATGGCCAAATGCATTCTATTCAATCATTTAAATGGCCAAAAAGGGTTAGACTCTTTTAAGTAAATTTAAAATTTTCAGTTGGCTGTTACTTTTTCTTGTTCATACATGATTTTAATACATTTTTCTTGGTTAAAGCATTTTAATTTAAATTTAAAATTTAAGAGATGCTGCCGCGCAATTTTATGTTATGACATTAAGTCATAATATGGAAATAAAATTCTGGGAAATTTTTAATAATTTAATTCCGAGAACGAAACTAACGAAAATAAAAATATCACTGAAATTTCATTTTCTAATAAAACAGCGCATGTGCTCTTGACCCCATAGTCACTTAACAAAAGCACACACACACACACACATATATATATATATACATAAGCACGACTGTCTGGTCACATTCTGTATTCGTAGTTATATTACACACACAAAGCATTTAAAAGACACCCATTCATACACATGTTTGTGTGGTTTCGTGTGTGCACGCACATGTACTCGTATGCTTGATTGCACATGAACGAGTACAGCTTAAAAATTTCATTAAAAAAAAAAAAAAAAAAAAAAAGAAGTTAATTAATTTGGACTTCTTCCCAGACTGGGCCAGTTCAACGATGAACAAAGCGAACATTTTCACCAAGAAATGGTTTTAAGAATAAAATGAAAAATATTTCAGAATATTTTTGGTCACTTCACTAATGATGCTGAATTAAGAAAAAGTTTAATAACTCATAAAATGTTTAACGGATTTACAAAAAAAAGTTTGTCTTTACTTATTAACAAACGTACTTTGAAAATAAATTAAAAAATAGTTTCTTTATAAAATACTGCATAGATTTTTCAAGTTTCTTTAATGATATACTATATACCATTCAAACGGCCTCAATGTTTTCTTTCTAAATCCGATGAGAAACTTAAAATCGGTTGATATTGAACCGGTTTTTTACCCGTAACTCAAGATTTCGGGGGGTTTGGCAAATTCTAAAAACATATTCTTGATGTAATCGACAGCACATACCAGGACAGGTATTTCTTCTTTTATTGAACCGGCTAGTTTTTTTTTTTTAATGTAGTTTTAATAATTTGACTAAATTATAGATTTATAAATTTGTTCTGAAAGAGCTACGCAAAGTTGGAGCAAAATATCGATTTAAAAATAAATATTTATAATCTTATCTCAAGCCTAATAAATTAAATAAACGTTTCAATAAGAAACATTAATGAAAAACTAAAATTTCGATTATATTTTTGCATTGTCTTGGCCGCATCTGGACCAAGTGTTTTGTATTTTAAGCAAGCAACCTACTCCGAAAAATGATCCAAACATGGAAGTAGTGGCAGTTTGCCACTCATATCTTAGCAATTTATTGACCGAACGGGCTGAATTTCAATATCAACCTAAAGACATCAACAACTGATACAGATTGGCATGCTAAACTTTTCTGTACGTTGCCTAGGGATTTGATTGCACAGATGTACGGACAGACAGACATCGCTTAATCGACTCCACTATTTAGAAGGCTACAGAATATATATACGATTACAAACGGAATCACAAACTTATTACACATACGAGTATACCCTTCTTACTTACAGTGAAAAATAGTAAAAACATTTTAATACCAAAACCTTTGGAAAATGTTAAATTTTGCCGACGCGTTCATTATATTATGTGACATGTTTACCCCCACTGCTTTCAAATTAAAACTGTTTGTTGTCCATTTCTTGTTAAAAAGAAAAAAATTCATGAAAACTTCTAATGATAAACCTTAAATAATAATTTTATATGAATTTTAATATTGTTGTTGTTTTTGACTTTATAACTGACGAGTGAAACTGACAGTGTCCAATAACTTTTTAATTACTTGAAACCTCACCTTTGTCAGAAGTTACAAAGTTAATTCAAGGCTTTTTAATATTCATTCCATGCCTACTGACGCAAACTGTTAAATTTTGTTGGTTGATTTATTTGGTGTAAATAAAAGTCCACAAAACAAAATTGTTTCCTCTCTCATCCACAAAAACCGATTTTCATTATTTAATTCCCACGCACTTTTCCCACTGCTGCCGTTTTAATTAAAAAATGTTGCACAAGTTTATGATTTTCACCCTTGTAATCGAAGCAACAAAAAGTAAACAATGAAAAGGAAAGTCAAACTGCACGAGCATAAAATAAATAAAAAAAAGAAGTAAAAATATATTTTAATAACGTGAATTCTGTTCCAAGTGGAAGTTTATTTTTGTTTGACAACAATAATGGGTTAATGAACTCTTATTGTTTGTTTCTTTAATAAGAGTAAAAGGTGAATAATTAGTAAATCTTGTAAGCAGAAGGAGCGCAGCTCAAAAAAATCTGTTTATGTTTTTGTGAGTATAATTTTCTGAACTACAAAAAAGGATGATAAATGATTTAAAAATTTTGCTAGTGTAAAACATTTTAAAACTCAGCTAATTTTCAACAATTAAATCTTTGTTTTTTAATTATTGCTCTTTCATTTTATTATTATAAAATTTTTCACACAGAAGTAATCTGACTCGACTCACATACTCGTAATAAATTAAAAATCACTTGAGTATAAAATATAAAACAACAAAAGTTTTGCTTCCGTTTACTTATAAAAATAAAAACAAAACAAAAAAGTTATTTGTAGTGTGGGAGGGCATGAAAGAAGACGTGTGTGTTGACTTACATCAGCAGTTGTTACATGCTTTTATTGTTATTAAGATACCGTTTGTTATACCAAATTAACTAGAGAACTTTTCTAATTACAAACATGTTGCATGCGCCATTAATTAACACACAAAGCCAAAGACATCTCAATCACAACCATACATTCTATGAGCACCAGCATCATCGTTCGTTTAATAGAATAACGTTATAACTGAACACAACTGATTTTTTTTTGTATTCAATATAATTAAATAGAATTACTAATATTTATTGGAAGTGTTAGAAATAAACTTCAATAAGATTGTAAAGCTGCCAATACACGACATTCTTTTTTCTCTTAGATTGTGAAATAGTAACATGACTTGCTTGTGTAAAAAAAAAAAACACGAGCAAAAACTTCTGACTAAATTTGCCGGGACGGTAATCCCCTAATTTTAAGACACAAATAAGGCAAAAGTGCATTTCGCATTAACTGACTGAAAATAACTCATCTCTAGCACTTGCGAAACGTTTCACTTTTAACTTTCTATTTGCACACAAAAAAAAAACCAGAGAAAAGCAAGTGCAACATACGAGTATAAATATTAATAAAGGAACACATTTTAAATGTTCATAAAATAAAATTAACATGAACGTGAATATGAATATGGATTTTATTCTTATTAAACTTGTATGTAATGGCTTCTAGAGAGCTTCCATTTCTGTTTGTTTGTGTAAAACCAAATACAACACAGCGGTGAATGTGGAAAAATCTACGATAAAAATAATGGAAATCAACGCAGACACAAATTTATATAATGAGACTGTTATTTGCGAATAAAAAAAATCAATCGCTTATCGTTCAAGTCTAATTTGTGAAACGTTTAATGGCCTATAAAGTTATAACATCAGTTTAAATTATTGTTCACTTATGTTTTTGCCTTTTGTTCTTTTTTTGCTTTCGCTTTTGTTAAGATTATTATCATTGATTTCCATTTTAAAAAATTAAAAAATAAAACAGAACAAAATGAAATGCATTGAAAATTTCTCAGGAGTTCGTGTTCATTTGTTTTTAAAAGTTTATTAAATTAAACTTCCATTTAATTGAAGGTTTGGAAAATAAGAAATAAAAGATGTTCTTTGAAAGTTTACTGAATTTCAAAAATAGAATTGCTGTTGTTAAAAGGAAAGCAATTTGCTACTGTGTGGTAATACAGCCCCAGTTCACAAATGCGATTTTCATTATAGCTATTCTGTGAAATTTTCGTTTCTAGTTACAATTGTACTCCAAACACATGTAATTTGGTGTAATTGCAGAAATCGTTTAGGCGTCTGCATTTTTTTATATATTTTAAAAATGGCGGAATAGAACACAAAAGTGAATTGCTGAGTCCAAACACGTATTCAGCGTTAGCACTTCTAGCACCATGTTTAGTGCTTTTTAACATTTCCTAAGTCGGCAATTTTCGAGTTAGTGTCTTTCTAGCTTTAGTGTTTTCGTTGTTGCTTTTCGTTACTCGTCAGTTGTACTAATTTGTCTAAACAAAAAGGCGAAAATAAACAATAAAGATTTAGAATTTGTATAATGTTTCGTGAACATAATTTTTGGATGTAATTGATGCGTCTGTTAGAAATTTTTGAACTGATTGTTTTAAGTCTAGCTGAAAAGAATATAAAATAAATACTTGTGAAGAAATAAAATTTTGAATTTAAGCTTATTTTTAAAACCCGTTTTTTTCTTGATATCATTGATTCATTCCTCTATCTCTCTCTGTCTTTCTCTCTTTCTTTCACTCACCCTTTCTCACTAACTCTCTCTCACTAACTCTCTCTCTCTCTCTCTGTCTTCCCCTCTCTCTTTCATTCTCTCCCTCTGTCTCTTTCTCTTACTCTCCTTCTACCTCTCTCCCTCTCTCGTTCTCTCCTTTTCTCTCTTCCTCCTTCTCTTTCTTACACTCTCCCTCTCTCTCTTTCCCTATCTCCCTCAATCTCACTCTCTCCCTTTATCGTTTTCCCTCTCTCTCTCTCTATATATATATATATATATATATATATATATATATATTAATATATATATATATTTCTCACACACTCACTCTCTCTCATGTTTTCTCTGTCTCCCTCTCTCTTTCACACTCATTCTCTTTCTTACTCTTTCTCTCTCTTTCTCTCCCTCTCTCTATCCTTTTGTCTCTCTTCTATTAACCTGTTATTTCAGCCATTACAGTTGCGCAATATGAAAACCAAGACATACTTTAAATAAAATTTTACTTTATGATCACAAGCATAAGTTATTGGGTAGTGACAAACGTAAGAATACTGGTTGTTTTTTGCTTTTCTGCCTGAATCGAATGGCTTTAAACTCGAATGGACTTTCATAACTTCTTCACGATTTTATTTCAATTTAAAATAGCACAGATGTACTGTAATTATAATGGACTTAGGACGGCTTTGATAAAATTATGAATTAGTTTAAAGTAAAGCTCTTTTAAAGTATATTTTTTTGTAGCATGCGACGCGACTTCTAAAATCTCAATTTTGATTTTCTTTTTTAATTTATGCAACTGCGACTTATGCCAAACAAATATTTATTTATTAATCATTATAAAATCGTTATGTTTGTATACTTTTTGTTGAACTTTGCTTTTATGATTTATTTTTTATCAACACACAATTACTTTTGTGTGGTTACACACAAATATATACACATACTGTGAAACAGCCTATCATATTGGCAGCCATTAAATTTATGATACGATTTTATTGTTATTATTTTTTTATTTGTAAACTAATAAAAATACTGAAATAACATTATTGCTAAATTAACTTCACTCTTCCCTGTCTCTCTTTCTCCGATAATAAAGAAAAATGTGTTAGTGTATGCTGGTATGACCTTAAGCAAATAATTTTAAAGATTTTTTACAATTTATTACATACACACACACATACAAATAATATTGTTGAATTTGGAATTGTGAATGTGCATAAATCAGTGGAGAAAAACGTTAATTTCTTTCTTTCTCTCCCCCCTCTCTCTCTAAAGTGGCCGATAGACACGTCAAAAATATGATGCATTTGTATTGGCCCCTCCATGGTTCCTAATTTCTTTATATTGTTTTAATCGAATTTAAAATTTTTTTTCGAATTATGCATTTTTTTGTTTTGCTTTGCTTCTTATATCCCATAAGACTGCCTATGAGCGATACACTTCTAACTTTACGCAAAACAAAATGAATATTGACCAAGTGGTAACATACACATCAAGCTACCGTCAATATTTTCACAAAAATTAAACTACAGGGTGGGCCAAAAGAAACCAAGGGGTGTAAAAGTTTAATAACTTTTTTGTTTATTAATTTTTTTTATTTTTTCTTTCAGATTATATAGACAACACTTGGAGAATTTATAATGGAGAGGTTCACAACTGAACAGAGAACCAGAACAATAGAATTTTATTATTTAAACCAGAGATCAATTATTTTAACGCTCATTTTCATTTGAATGGCTTTGTTAACAAGCAGAACTGTAGGTTCTGGGGTTCTCAAAATCCAAGAGCCATTCATCAACGCCAATTGCACCCCATCAGGTGTACAGTATGGTGTGGGATCACATCTGAAAATGTCATTGGGCCCTACTTATTCGAGAATGAAGATGGAAGTGCTGTAACCGTAAATGGAGAGCGGTATCGTTTTATGATAGAAAATTTTTTACGTCCTGCTCTTGAAAACAGACCTGGTATGTGGTTTCAGCAGGACGGAGCCACTGCCCATACTGCCCGAGACACAATGGCAAATTTTTGGAGAGCGAATAATTTCTCGAAATTCGGAAATTATTTGGCCAGCGCGATCGCCAGATTTGACAGCACCCGACTATTTTCTTTGGGGTTTTTTGAAAAACGAGTGTATGTGAACAAGCCAGAGACAATCCTTGAACTCAAAGCAAACATTGTTGCAGAAATTCGAACGCTACAGCCACAAGTTTTGAAAGATGTTATTAAAAATGTTCTAAAAAAAGCCCATCAGTGCGAAGCTGAAAACGGTGGTCATTTAAGAGACATAATTTTTCATACTTAGTGTAAAAAAATTTCCATTTTGTATATTATATAATCTGAAAGAAAAAATAAAAAAAAGTTAATAAACAAAAAAGTTATTAAACTTTTACACCCCTTGGTTTCTTTTGGCCCACCCTGTAGTTTTAATTGTCTTCTATTTAAAAAACAAAACGCACACAAATGCAAAGTTTGTGTATCATCCGCTTAAGGCAGCTAATATTGTTTTTTATTTGTTCTGAAATGATATTCCAGCAATAAATATCTCTTGCAATATTCCCATTCAAGTAATTCTAAATTCTAGTTTAAAAGATTTTTTTTTTGTTAAATTTAGCTTAAAGTCAAGCACTTTTGTAAAAGATATCTTGTCAACAAACAGTCAAATACTTCCGCTTCTCTTTTTCTTCCTTTTCCCTTCTATTAATTTAAAATATTGTGGCAAGCAAAACATCAAAGATATTAAATTTATACTCGTATTTAATCACAATCACTAAGGACATTAAAGGTTTGTGCAACATTTCCTTAATTTGGTTAAATCTTACCCATATATTTTGGCCTCTATGTTAAAAAAAGAGTAATAGCACATTCTGATAGTTAAGCCATCGACATCCCACAAAACTTCCTTAAGTATAGAAAAAAAATTAACCTTCGCTCAAATGCATTTTAATTTTCTTGTCAAGGTTTATTTTAAAGATTTTGCTGAATGCCAGATATACGCTACAAAATAATTTCTATTTTACTAAAACCATTTAAATCATTTCAAGAAGCAAACGAAAGATGAATTTATCTACAAAATGAAAGAAACCATTTCAGGCATAACAAATTTTTGTTTTTAAATTTTTGCTCTGCTTTTCAATTAATTTAAAGTTTAATATCCTTTGTTGTTGGGTTTTTTTTTGTGAACACTCTTGGAATGCTGGTGAACGGCTACACGCAGAACTAATACGACTATTCGATTGTCTGCCACCAACAAAGCTAAAAAAAACTAATAATTTTTTTACTTTCTTTTTTAATTCATTTAAAATCTAATTTTCCTTTCAATAATGTTCAGTCTTTCACTTAAAAATCTTCCTATAGATTGCCGTTAGCTATGCCTCTTCCAGGGAATGGAGGTCTTTTTTTATTAACTCTCTTTGTGAATGCTGATGACTGGATGGATACAACTAGAAATCAAGAATAATAGCAAAAATAGCTATTCTCTGCTTGCAAAAATTCTTTCTGCTGTTCTTGGGCTAGATGTGACTTGTCTAAAGACAGCAGAATTTTCTAAATAGAGAAATAACTCTTGCTTTCTATCATTTTAGAGCAGAAATAATATTTGATTTCCCGCAACCAACTAAACACAATAAATTTGTAAATTTGTTTGTGTGTTTATGGCGAGTATTATTTAATGGTTTCCATTAATATTAATTATAACTAAAGAAATAATTGTAACCCCTAGAGGGGAACAAGTTTGCTGTGTTTTAATTAATTAAGTTCAAATGCGTAACAACAAAATAATCCTCTGGAAATAATATCTCTCGTCATTATCATCGTATCAATACAATGCCATGGCAACAGCACGGGGTGGTTGCCACTTTAAATATTAAGGAAAAGCAAGAGAGCGTTGCTATGTACACTTTTTAAAATTGTATAAATTAAGAAAAAAAATATGTAATAATTTCTATTTGGAATTTAAAAGATTAAAAAAATATTAATCTTTATTTGTGCTTAATTTCAGAAATTGTGTTGGTTTTAAAATTTATTCTTTTACTCATGATATTCTCATGAGTTATTTATTCAGTACAATAAGTACTGAAAGGGATAGCATATCTATATGGACCATTTCGTCAGACGCTACTCTGATTCCTCAGTCGAATACTCCCAACGTTTCTTGCTGGGCGCTAAAAAACGCTACGTCTGCCGCTTTAATTTAGGTTGGACTGTTTGTCAATAATCATGTGTTTGAGTAGATCTGTTATCTTTTTATCCCATAAGTATTTCAAATACTCTGGATTATCATGAAACGATCTTTATTGTGTAAAATGATTGCGAGAAAGAAATGAAATAACATTCGGAAAGCCATTTAATAAACACTATAAAATGTATTTTTCTTCATAATTTAATTAAAAATTGAAAGAGATCTATTTGTTGAATTTGCATTTTCGTTTAGTTTGTTCAATTGAAATGAAGAGCAAAAAAAAAAAATATTAAACATGAGAATGTAAAATCCCGTACTAGTTCGTTCATTTCAAGAGAGCTAAGTAATAATTTAAATAAAAGGAATATTTCGTTGGTGTAGTTACCAGCACTAATGGAAAGAAAAAGAAAAACTAAAAATTTATTTTGGCCATTTGAAAATTCTACTACTTTTGTTTATTAAAAAAAACCACTAGGCCTTAACACTGTTAAGGCAGAACTAATATTTGTTGTTTGTTGTTGTTATTGTATTTCTTAGCTTTTATAGCTTCATGTTTATTTTAATAAAAAAAAAAGTCTTCAATTTCGTCTGCGAAACAAGCATTTTTGATAAATGCGATAGATGCCAACTGTAACTAAACTCTCAAATAAGAAGCAACGAGAAGCAGTAGCAAATTTCTTTAAAATAATAAATAATGCTTCTCAAGTAACAGTATTTGTAAATCGTTATCGATTTTTTCTTTTTGTTCAAGAGGTACTTGAATGTCTTAAAGCAAAAAAAAAAACTTTTTGGTTACTATCGCTGTCATCAACAAAAATTTATTAAATTAAAACAAATAAAGTACTTGAATTAATAAGTACTTGAATTAAGGACTTGAAACCTCTTTTCTATAACATGATATGGTTGGATTTCATATATTATTTTTGATAAAATGTTAGCTGAAGCTATAAATATGTTTACAGTAACCATATTATAATTGCCATAATAAGCATAATATGTTTAATTAAATTATAAAAACATGATTGAAAGAAAATTTTTAGTATCAAACAAAAACTTAATCGTTCAAACGCAACCGAGCTTTGTGTCTGAAGTAATTGAGTGGTGAGTTAATGCTTCTTAACTGTATAATCCAGGTAGAGTCAGATAAAACTGGAAAAAATTCAACCCGTCTGTATAATACAATAAATCAATATATAATTTGTTAGTTTATTTGATCTTTTTCTTTTTAATTAAAAAGGGTTTTTTTATTTATATCCTGAAGAAGTTGGAGCGAAATATCGATATAAAAATAAATTTATAAAATAAGACCTCAAGCTTAATAAAACAGCCATTTTAAATAAATAAATATAAATAATTAGATTAGAAATTGATTTAAATACAAACAAATTTATTTTAAATCATTTTATAAACATTTTGTTTTACCTGACCGGGCTTCGAACCTGCAGGGGAGGAGCCTTTTTAATATATTTGATCTAAATATACAAAGTCCTGCTACCATGTGACGTTTAGCTCAGTTTCGCCTTAACCACTGTGTTGTGTAGACGTTCAAATTTTATTATGGATTGAACAAGAACGGGCAGAAGTAATGACAATATTTATTGAAAATAATCGTCTAAATTGATGAAGAGCGATGAAGCTCATTTTCTTCTCATGGCCACGTCTTTTTTAGGGAACACAGACTCCATTAAACATCAGTGCATCCACTAAAAACCACTGTATTTTGTGATATTCATGCTGGAAACTTCTTTGGTCCCTATTTTTTTGATAATGAAAATGGCCAAAGTGTTGAAGTTACTGCTACTGCTGAATAGTACCAAAACATGATTCGAAATTTTCTTGTGCCTGAAATGGAATAGCAAGTACTACAGGACATGTGGTTTCAGCAAGATGGGGCTACAGCACACACAGCTCATTCAAAAATTCAATTATTGAATGACGTTTCTCCATGAAGACTAATTTCGCGAAGTGGCGATTTAGCATGTCCAGCCAGATCTCCTTATTTAACAGCACCACACATTTCCTTATGGGCTTTTTGAAAATCACACACAATAATCGTCACGATATTGAAGAAATTCAGCCTAATTAAATTATTCTCAAGTCAATAGTGCTTGTAACTCTAGTTCCAATATAAAAAGATTTTAGGCAATGAGTGAGTAAGATTTAGGGTTTTGCTTAAGTCGCAGTTATTGCTTAATGCTGTCTAAGTAATAGCGTAATTAGGAAAACATAATTTATTTCAATTTTATTTTTCTTTCCTGTTAAATGAATCAGAAAAACTCATGTGTGTGTGTGTGTGTTCCTTTTAAAATGAAACAAAAATAATTTGTTTTAATTTTGTCTGAGCTCTCAGTTGAATTAAATCACTCTCAAGTTTCATTCAGTTTCCAATAAAATTTTTTTAAAAGCTGATTTTATAAACAAATTTTTAACTTTTACTTATTCAACTTGAAATATTTCTGAGAGTATATTTTATTTTCTTTTTCTTTTTGCCTCACATTCATTTAAACTTAAATTTTTAATTGGATTCACTAATTGTGCTTCAATTTTACTCAAGTAGGTTTTATGTTGATTCATATACAAAAAGTGAAGTATTTTTTTTTTTTTTAATTTCCATGGGAACATCATGGAAAATAATGCAACCCAACATAAATTGAAATTAAGCACAAGTAAAGACTAAATTTTATTATTAAAAAGCTTTTTAGACAAAAACAAAAAAAAAAAAAACTTTTTTTGCGACTAATAAAATTGTTTAGAATTTTTGTTTTTTTCTGGGATCACTTGAAAGGATCTAAACAAAAATGTAGCCACGATTAAAAAACTGAAATTTTACAAATAAAAGTAGCAAAAATTCGAACCAATGCTTACATTTTTATTGAAGGACTTGCTACAGCTACCGCTTCTTGTTAACTTGAAAATTTTAGTGTTTGGCTTGTTGGTTTTTCTTATAGTGAATGAGCGAAATCTTGGCAGAATTATACAAGTTATTGAGAAATCTGCAACAAACATTAAAATGAGTCTTTTTTCTCGTTGTGTCAAATTCATGTGCTGCAAAAAGAGAAAAAATCAATGTATATGCAGTCATATTTTGAGTATAAAAACAATGGCGCGCAGAGAATGTAAGCAAATTTTGACAGCTACTAAAGATAACAGGAGATATACAGCTGTGCTAATGTCATTACCTTGTGCTATTAATGCCACGATACTAAATCCAATATCCGGATGTTCCTGGATTTTTTGTAGACCTTGTTTTTTTCTTTGTGTTTTTTTTTTTTAGGCCAGTTTTTATTGTCTTGTAAAAATACTTTCTTTTAGCTGAGCCTTTAGGCAGCTGCGGCCTATCTTGCGACATTCAACCTAAAATGTAAAGCCAAGAAAATTAAAATAAAATTTGTTCGTTTTTACTATAAGTGCAACATTGAAGAAAAAAAAAAAACAAAACAAATAAAACTTGAAAGTACGTGCAGTCGCTTTTAAAAAGACAACAACAGTTGAAGTTGCAGCAACAAATAGGAAATACAACAGCAATTAAATATTAAAAACTAAAAGCAACATTTTGCTTTTAAGCACACACACACACTTTATTTTTTTGTTCCTAATGATTCTTGTTATTGTCGTTGCCGTATGAGCAACAAAATGCCTTTGGTAGCATTAAAATGAAAATTGCTCATACGTACTGTATGTGTGTTTGGCATCCATTTGATTTTATTTTATAGCATGTTCACACGACGAGTTTCAATGCTGGTTTCGCTGTCTGAACCTCGATTGTGAAAATTTGCGTTCAGACGACACATAATGAGTTTCATTTGACAGTTGCTTTGTTTTGTTTTTTGTTGTTTCGCATTTGCCCGCGTTTGTTTTTTAGTTTTGAAATGGATAAAAAAGGTAAATTTTAATATTTAAATATATGTATTTTTAGAAAAAAATAATAATTTATAAAAAATTTATTTATTATTTCAAATAATTTAATATGTTGTGTTATTTATTATGTTTATTTTTATATTTAAGCAATTTAACACTCTTTCCTTTGTTTCTTACTAATACATTGAAATGCTTGCAAAACAATAATATTTCTTTGTTTACAATTTGTTTTGTTGGACAGCTAGTTAAGATAAACTAGCGATAGAAACTAGGGATGATACTAAATTTTCATGGTTTCGGCAAGAGTTTCAAAATGAAACCTGCAGATTCGCTCACTTAATTTTGTATGGCGAATCTTTCTGTTTCATTCGAGATTGGGATGTGAACCCTCGAAAGAGAGCGAACCTTGTCTCGTCTGAACATACTATTAGTTTCATTTTCTCTAATTAAAAGAAATCTTTAACTTAATAACGATTTAAGTCTTAAAGTGGTTCTTCCTTTTAACATCAGACACCATCTCGTCTTTCTCTCGCTGTCTGCCTGTCAAAAATATAAAGCGCTGGAGTTGCTCTTGAAAATTAAAATAAAAATACAATTTTTCTTGGGCCATTAATGAGACTCTTATGAACGATTGTGTGCCTCCATTTTCATAGAATTATTTAAATTAATTTAGACAGACAATTTAGAAGATCTCATTAAAGTGAAACACAAGTAAGAGACTTGTTTAGCATGCAAAATACATATTTTTAGTTTTACTTGTTAGAATTATAATCCAGCCAAAAGTACTTATCTGAATTAGCATTAAAATCAAATAGCCTGGCTTGCTTTTTCTTCAATTCTCTTTTTTGCTGTACATTGTTTGTGGTCTGCTTGCGTAATTTTATCAATAAAAAAATCCATTTTTCTCTTAGGGATTTCTTATTTTCAATTCAACTTACGAATATTTTCTGCTCCTGCTGGTCTGCAGGTATGAGTGCATGCGTATGTCGCCTTAAATTTGTTATTGGCCTCACAATCAATAAATAAATTTATGTAACCCCCACCAATCCTAAAACTGTTTCCATACTTTCACCATTTCGTTGTACATTAACTCATGTAAACAATTTTCTTTAATATTTCTTCGTTGCTGTTAGACTCGTGACAGCTACAATCCATTTAATCTATTCCTTTTATGCTTAAAATGAAACTCTAATACATTCATTACATGTGTACTCGTATGTGCTTGTGTAAGTAATAAAGTCCTTCAAAGGCAGATAATTATGGATGAGTTTAAAGCAATTGCTCGAGAATGTTGAACTTAAATGAAAATGTTTAATTAAAATTAATTAAGAATATGAAACTTGAAGTTTTTATATTGAGTTGGCACTACAAGCCATAAATCTATATAAATAAAATTCATATTCTGTTTGTTTGTTTGCGATACAAATTTTTGTTTTCAATGAAGGTCACCACATACTTTTCGACTAGCCATGGCTTTTTTACGGCCACTTAACGATTTTAACTCACAACTGCTCATAAAAATGTAAAGCCGTGCTTTGTGTAAGCCTGAACTATTTTATTTAGCAGTTTTATTGGCTCCTCTGCTAATAATGCTAGCAAAAACGTGAAAAGCTTTATAAAAGAGCTCATTACCTTCAGAAGCGTTGCTGCATGTAAAATTTGCAAAAAAACGTAATGAGTTACGTTTTTGAAAATTTAACTTGACAAATTTAACTTCACTCACTTTTTAATCTCTACATTCCGATTAATATGCAGTAACTAATTGAATGATAGTTTACGAAAATGTTTACCAACTTTACAAACATGCATGACAATATAAAAGAAGTATTCCTGTTTACGCACTTCACCTACTGCCCATTTACGTATTCATCCCCAACAATAGTTTTGTTTTCAAAATAACCTAAACTTTAAACGAAGATAATATTGATGACGATGTCGCTCCCTCTGTAGTAAATTTTCATTCAAATAGAACAAACTATTTATAAACCTTGAAAATGACATGCTGACATTTTTATTTTCAATAAGATTTACCAGGCATCACACGACAAATTATAAAATGCTCTACTTTAGTGAGTAAGAACGCTTAAAGTCAAGATTAAACATTCTAAAGTGCGATTTATTTCCGCAAATTTCATTTCTTGTATTAATAAATTCTTTGGTGAAAACTTAATAGCTTTCCAGGGCATCTAAGTGGCTTAAGTTTTACTGCCATGTGAATTTCTATTAATACGGATATAAAAATAACAAAAAAAAAATTAAAGCTCTGTGCTGCAACACTTTAGAGATTAACTGAAAATATCATTTTTATGTCAGCAAACAGCCATCAACTGCAAAATTTACTGTCAGGATAGATTTAAGAAAAAATTTAAATTGTTGTCGCACTTTAGAGCTTTTAAAGTTGTAGTCCTTACGTTTGAGTTTTCTCACGGAAAGCAAACGGAAAAATCAAAAATGTAAGACAAAATAAAAATTAGTTTGTTTTATTTTTAGAAAATAGGGAAATTAATTTCCTTTTTTTAAATAAAATTAAGTTTTTTCTCATCACCAATAGCTGAAACATTAACATAATTCAATCACAATAGATAACTTTTTAATTCACAATTAAATGAAATATTCAAAATAATAAGATAATTCCGCAGGAATGAATAATAGCAATTTGCATATCGATCGATATTTCTTTCCGCGAAATTCTCTATAGTACGACACATTAAAATTTCAGGAACCGTAACAATTACAAACACATCACATTACTTAAATTAAAACAAAACTAAAATTATGGACAAAAACGTTAGATTTTTTAAATTGTTGTCGCACTTTAGAGCTTTTAAAGTTGTAGTCCTTACGTTTGAGTTTTCTCACGGAAAGCAAACGGAAAAATCAAAAATGTAAGACAAAATAAAAATTAGTTTGTTTTATTTTTAGAAAATAGGGAAATTAATTTCCTTTTTTTAAATAAAATTAAGTTTTTTCTCATCACCAATAGCTGAAACATTAACATAATTCAATCACAATAGATAACTTTTTAATTCACAATTAAATGAAATATTCAAAATAATAAGATAATTCCGCAGGAATGAATAATAGCAATTTGCATATCGATCGATATTTCTTTCCGCGAAATTTTCAATAGTACGACACATTAAAATTTCAGGAACCGTAACAATTACAAACACATCACATTACTTAAATTAAAACAAAACTAAAATTATGGACAAAAACGTTAGATTTTTCTTTTAATTTTTTTTAATTTAAAACTTTTAAAATTTTTGCAAAAAAACTAGCTTTTTGCTACAAACTTTACGGTGTTTTAAAAACTATTTATCAGATTTACCAACAATATAAGAACGGCTGAGCAAATTTTGTTGAGGAATTTCGAATTTTTCTTTTAAATTTATTAAACAAGCAAACAGCGGTATATTTTTTAAACCAAAGTAAATTTTAAAACACCAGAGTCCAGAAAATTATTCTGATTGCAGTCTTGGTTAAGATGTGACGTGCATCTAGACGACTTTAACTTGCGCATGGTGTTAATTTCTTATCTATGTTCTTGGTAAAAGGTCAAGCATACTTGACAGCCACTCATCAGTGCAAACATGTTTAATATTTTATAATAAAAAGATACTGTTGGTTTTATTATGAAACGAACTAAAATTTTACAGTTTATTTGGTCTTTTTCTCTTTAAATTGAAACGGTCGTATTATAAAAATTAATTTCTTCTTCAATTTAGAATTTTACAGTGATTAAATTTTTATTTTCGTTCCCTGGCAAAAGCGTTTGTACTTATTTACACACTTACTCGTACATGTCGTGTACATCTATTGTTAAATTGGAAATGATTCTTTTAGCAACAAAACCAGCTATTCTTTTTCATTTACACATGAGCTGGTAAATTTAAACTAGAAAATCATTAAAGCGGGAGTGTATGGCTGTATGCAAGTATGTAAGCAGGTTCGAAATCAGTTTAAAGAAAAAAAAGAAATGATGAGAAAAGGTTTGTTTGCCTTTAAAACATTTACAGACGCTTTAGCGGTAATAAAATAATTTTTCTTATGAAATTTGCCTGCCCAAGGACACAATTTAGAATCTCGCCGCCTGAAATACAAAAATACAAACACAGACTTTTATCTGTAAGTGTGTCTGTTAACATGAATTAAACATTTTGTTCACACTAGTTAACTTTAATAAAGTCAATTTTCATTTTCAATTTCTTTTGTTTTTGTTTTTTTTTTTTTTTTTTTGTGTTTAAACTCACAAGCTTTCTTGTAACACTTTTCTCTTGTTTTGCTGCATTTGTGTAAAATTGGTTTCAAATGAAATTGTGCAAATGGGTCTATTAAGTTAGACAACAAAATCGTTTTTGTTTTATTAAAATGAACAGCCTTTTTGATAACGTAATTTAATTAAAATTTAATCATTTAATTTCATTCATTGAGCTGAAGGCCTAAGATGCCATTGCTTCCCCCTTTTTTCCTCTTACCTTTTAATTTATAATTGTAATTTAAGAGAATTAATAAAAAAAAATAATTTCCTTTCAACTTTTTTTTTTTTTTTTAATTTAAAATAATAATTATTTTACATAAACAAAAGCTGGAAGTTTAATAAATAAATATGAGAATTGAATGAATCATTTTATCAAAAGTCGCAAAACAAATCCACTATTTAGTTTGGGAAATGGCTGGAATTTTGCTTGGCAGTTTTGCACACTGGCTTGCTTAACCATTTTTTCTTAACGATGTTTAGAAGGACAGCCACACTGGCTGGTGTTCAATAATTTTCCTCTCAGCTTCCTCTAAAATCATCATTATAGAATTTTTAACAATAAAATCACAAAATTTTCTCTTGATTAAACATTTTTATGTCGTTTATCTTAAGAAAATTTTTATTTTTTTAACTTTTTCAAGTTTTTAGTGCATAAAAGTTGTTTCTCTCTTTTGTCTACGTAAAGATTTATTACGGCATTAATTAAGACACATGCTACTTGCCCTGGGCTTTTATTATATTTTTGTTGTAGTTTTTGTAAGTTTTCCATAAATACTTTTTATTACTTCGCTCTATGGTTGGGTTCGAGATTGATTAACTTTAATACTTTCAGATTTAAGAGTCGAAAAGTTGCGTCACCAGTGGTCATCACAGTTACTTTTTATTTATTTTATGATTTCAATAAATGAGCTGTTATTTATGAAAGTGATACAAGTCCACTTTTTTACCTACTGATTAAATTTAAAAATTAATTTGAGTCAATCATAGTTCCGGTTAAATAACAATTTATTTTTTTTTTTTTTTTGTAAAGACGATATTCGATCAGCTGTTTCCATAACACCAACAATCCTCTCGCTTGAATATTTTGTATGAAGAGTTTTCAAAATATAAATTGCAGTAATAAAAATTTTCACAATCTCGTCCTTTCTTTTATTTTAACTTCATTCATTCATAAATAACTAAATGAAAATATTTTTGATGTATTTATTTTGAAAATAACAATTTTGTTTTAATGCTTCAATTAAATTATTTTATTTTATAAATTTTTCAAAGCTTAAGGTCTTCAATAAAAATGCTTTTTATTTTTATTTGCTTTGAATGTCTTCTTCAGGGAATTTTACTTTTTTTTTTTTTTTTTTTTTTTTTTTTTTTGTTGTACTATAAACAAAATAATAATAACGTAATCCCTTTTGAAAGCAAATTAATGTACGAAAATTTAATTAAAAACTTTGCCAAATCTTGTTTGTTGACTCACAGCTTACAATTTCATTCGTGTCGCCATTTCAACATTTTCTGCTTTTATTTGCTTTTAAATTGTAAATAAACATTTTTCATATTCGAGGTAAAAATAAATCAAGATTGAGGGGGAAGCCTGAATTTCAGTTTAATAAAATGTTAAATAATACAGAAGCGAGGAGAGGGAGCAGAGGCAAAGGACACTAAAACTAACATGATTTTAGTTTTATTGTGGCAATAATTTACAAATGGGATAAATACGAATAATAAAACGTAAACCAGCTTTTTGTGTTTACGTTCAATTAAACTGAGTACGGCCAGTGAATATGGAATTTCAAAAATAACAAACAACAACAACTTAATCTGGTTTTCATTTCACTTTTTTTTTTTTTTTTCTCAGCGGCCTATAATAAATAAAAGTGATTAAAATTTTAGTTAATTTTAAGCAGAATTAAAAAATAAAAAACCTGAATGTGTAAGCATCAAATTGTTTTAGGAAGGAAGTATTTGAGGAATAAAATTAAAATTCATTATGGTTTAGTGCATTTAATTTCAGGATATAACGCTTCACTTAATTTAGCTTTTGTAAAAGAAAAAGAAATGGGCAAACAAATGAAAGAAAATAAAACATTGCACAGTAGGGCAGTTCATAAAATAAATTATAATGAAATAAATTTTTTAATTAATAACTTTAAACTATCAATTTATGGTCTGCCATCAATTTTGCTATTTTCTCTTGCGTGTCCAGTTGATCAAGCTGACTGTAAAGTCATACTAAAATATTCTCCAGATCTCTTGATCTAAATCCATGGTCTGAAACTTTTTTTTTCAATTGCAAATCCTGCAAAACCTTATTACTCAGCATTACAAACAACCTAACTTTATACAATTTGTTTTAGTTTATGTTCTCATGCTCTTGTATCTGCATTTGATCACATTTTAAACAAACGCAAACAAAAGTAATTAAACTTCTTAAGGACTTAGTTAGGACTGAAGTTGGTGAAACTCCTGTAGTGCTGTTCACTTTTAAATTTAAAAGAAAAATATTTCATTAAAAATAGTTAACCAAAAATTAAAGAATTTTTAAATAAACGCCAGCATGTTTTGTGGTGCAAAACAAAAATGACTGATACAGCCAATAAACACACTTTTAACAAACCACTCTTCAACAAACTGACCAAGAAACAAAAAAATATAGAGTTAAAAATAACAGCATGCCGCACCGTTAAAAGTTACTGAATTGCACTACTGAACTCATTAATTAAATTAGGTTTTTTTGTATGAATTTTAATTTCATTAAAACTTTTTAAAAGCACAAAATAATTTTAAATGTTTTAGATTTTAATTTTGTATATGAAATACAGTGCCAGCTCGCTCATCCGAAGGTGTGTAATCCCAATTATCCAGTAATCCGAATTGAATTTATGACGTATTACGTACTCTATAGTCCGCATTGATTGCAACTTCGCTAAACTGAATTTAATTTTTTTTATTTTTCTTCTTTTTATTATTGTGTCTGATTTTTTTTTTACAAAACCATGCCTTCTATGATTGACATTGTACATATTTAGTATATTTTATGTATTATTGCTGAATGATATTAGTAGCGAAAACAACAATTTAAATAATATTGTCAAAAAACCTGCACATAAAACGATGTCATTAGCTGATAAGCTTAAAATAATAGAAGTATATCGCGGACAATCAGGAAACGTTTTAGCAAAGAAATTTGGTGTAGGAGCTTCAACAATTTATGGCATAAAAAATGCTGAAAATATTAAAAAACCTGTGTAAAAATTTTATTCAGAAAAAATTACTGTACCTAAATATGGAGGTACATATTGTAAGATTTACTAAAAATTCTGATGGAAAAAGTTCGTTTATTAGTTCAGAGACAGCACAGATAATGTAGAATCAAAGCCTATAATTATAAAACACGTTAAAAAACGTGAAGCTGTGAAGGCCTTAAATACTTCAATAGATTAGGCAGGGGAACGAGGTATGCAAACCTACATAACAAATTATGGATGTTAAAAAAACAGTATTTGCCGAATATAGTGAATTATAATACATAATAAGAGTACATCCAGTAATCCGAATATCTTGTTAGTCCGAATCAGGGTCTGCAATCATTAATTCAGATTAGCGAGTTGGCACTGTACATAATTTTTCAATTAGAAATACATCTACCCGAGTGCAATTTAGTTAAGGTGACTTTTTCTGGATTCATTATTGATACAACCTGTCTTTTGATGTCCATAAAATAAAATAAAAACCCAAATTCGAAACTCCAACTTCTATCGTTCGTTTATCACAAGTGAGTTTTTGCCTCTCAACAAATCGGATTTTTTTTCTCAGTGTATAAAAATAAAAATTTTATTAAATAAGAAAATTGTGTCGCTGCCTCGTGTGAGTTTTAATTTTCCTTTTTAATTTCTTTTTTTTGTTTTTTTGCTGTCTTGTGCGATATATTTACTTTTATTCAACTCCCACATCCTCCATTCGTCATTCGTAAAATGGTGTTATTTTTTTTAAAATAGAAATATCTTGTTACACAGACTTCGAATTGAATTTTAAAGATTTTTGTTCGCTTTTATATTTTTTTTAAATGGAAATAAACTTTGAGTGTAAAAAATGTTACTCACTTCTGGGAGGTCTACTACAATCAGTTACAGCATTTTTCAATTTATTTTTTATTTAATTAAAAATCATTATTTTACGCAAAAATATTATTATTATTTTAAAGCATTGAAACATCAATATGATCATGAAAAGCTTACTTGTCAGGAGAACTAAAGTGTTTAGAGCTCTTGCTAATAGAGGAACTAGAAAGAAACACAAATAACAGTCACATCTATAATCACTCGGACAGTAAAATGGCACTCAGTGCCTGCGGGATAAGATCAAAACTGGTCTGGAATTGACCAATACTTCTAAAAATAGTAGCATCAAGACAATGAGATTCATTGGCCCAAACACATTCTAAGGACTGTCTTGCGGCTCTATTAAGCTCAGTTTTAGGGAGTGACTGGAAAAAGAATCGCAACAATACTGGCTGGCAACAAAAGGTATCAGGGTAGTGAAAACATTAATGTCATTTGAATATCGGAAGAAAATTACTTGGTCTGACCCGTTCAGAAATCCGCATTACACGAGACTCATCACTGGACATTGAAACATTTGGCGAATATGTGGATCAGTCAAAATAATCTCTGCAGGCTATGTAACGGAGATTAAGAGGCACCAGATCACATATTGTTTCACTGCAACTGAACCCGTTTTCGGGACCTGGTTTTACCCCTTGTCCATTTCGAAAATGAGCTTTCTTGAGCCGTGGCCGTTTTACCGAGAAATTAAGGAATAATTTTGCTCTCTTCGCAAGAATCCTCTTCTTCAATGCTTCATCAATCGAAAAGATGACAGATTGTCTGTCATCCTTCTCTTTTGAGGTTCGCAAAACCCACCAACTTTTTGTTGACAGTTCAACGTTCTGCTTTGGTACGTCTACTGGTAGCAGATAGACAGTGCAAATGAACGTCTTGGGCATTTCTGATCCCTCGACTAACCTAGAATTGGGGAAGGGCTTTACTGTCTTTAGTGTCTCTGACAGCCAAATTTTGGTTCGGCTGTATGGTAGACTCAAATAAACTTGGAAATGAAAAAAATCAATAGAATTTAAAATATTATAAAAGACTTTTTTACAAAATTTATTAAAAAAAAAAAAGGATTTGAACTTGGACATCTCCAGTTTACAAGCATTTTTAACTATTATGTATCCCCTAGAATATGGTTGTCTCAGCCCTATATGTTCTTTGTGTACAGGTAGACTCGCATAATGGTTACTTCCTGTCAATCTCACTGAACTACAAATAAATATTTACGGCTCCTTATACTAAATTCCTTCTTCTATATCAATACAGCAACGTTGTACGAGTATGTATGTTGGTTGACAATGAAAGAAGTGTTCACGTAAAAGTGTTGCACGTTAAATTAATGAATTATTCAGCAGCATCAATTTAATCTTCAGTTGGTCTAATGATAACTTATTTCCATTGTGTCGGAGTTGTTGAAATAGAAAAAAAGGAAAGTAAAGAAAGCGCAAACATGAAATTCTCAAGTGCGTAATAAAAAGGCATTTGTGAAGTGTAAAGTGTTAAATTGGATTCAATATCTATTTATTTATTTTTTTTTTTTTTCTGAGAAAAACAAAATGAGAAAGCTATTCGTTTTGGACAAAATTATTTAGATTTAATTCATAGAATGTGCAGTCACCATAAGAACATAAAAGGACTCATTAGTGGCTTCAAGGCATTTGTCCACCAGGCTCTCCAACAATCAATCTATCATACAGTAAGAAAGATTAAATATTCGTTCACTATAATGGCTCTGCCCTGGCATTTGGCAATTTTTATCACTATGAAGTAGCTTCACTTGATTGTAATTAAAATTAAAAAATTTGCAACAATTTTAGAAAAAAATATGGCTCCTTTTGTTTGAAACTTATCAGGCTATATGCTTGTAAAAAACCATATGGATTTTTGTTTCTTTTCTAATTTAAATAATTTTTTGAAAATTAAAAAAATTCGAAAAAATTATATATTCCGACACCACGTCGTCGAAAGCACTCAGTCAATTTTAATAAGGAATTTTGGATTTTCTTGTTCAATTCAACTAGAATAAATTGTTTTCAGCTAGAACTCATGTATGTATGTCGTCTCAATTTTAGTATTTAGGAGCTAATCTGCTAAAACAACCCTCGTAGTTAGCAGTACTCATGAACGATCTACTTAAAGACAGACTACAACAAACACACGAGAATAATAAGAAGAGACAGAAAGACAAAAACAACGAGTGAACAGAAAAGACTTTATACGTAAAGGAGGAGGTGTGAGGAGTTTGGTATAAACACCGACGCAAATTAAATAATATGTACTTTAACATATAAGTTAATAATAAATGAATTAACAAAGTAATTAAAATGCGAGAAGTGTGTGAAACATTTATTATTATGGCCGGTGGTGAGTACTAGATCCTAGACGAGTATTATTGATTTTTTTTTACAGCCTGCGTTCCATTTGCAAATAAAAGCTTTCATGACTTTTATCATAGACAAACAAATCAACAGCAACAACTAGGAAACGAGCACAAATTCACACACGAATTTCAGTGGGAGGAATAACAACATTTGACAAGCAAACACAAGTGGCAACCATTTCCTTTTTAATAAAAAAACATTCTTGAAATAAAATAGAGTGACAGGAATAGGAATCAAAAAAAATAATAATAAAAAACCTTAAGCTTCAGCATGTAAAAAATAAAATCAACAAAATAAATTTTAGTTGGCTGGCATACGAGTACATGTTGAAACAAGAATTTATTGAAATAAAAGAAAAAATTAGAAGAATAGAATAAATAAAATCATTTGAAACTCAATTTAATTGGAAACGATAAACCAACAAAAGCTTACATGTGTAACATGCGTGTAGTACATTTGAGTTCCAGCAACTTTACGTTTTGTAAAGGCATGAAAATAAATTTATGCTTGTGAATCCCATGTTAACACGGCATTAATTCTTAAGATGAAAACGTAAATCGTTTTAGCTATACCAAACAGCTCTTGTTGTTTTATTTCTTTTTGAGAAATTTTTTCAATAATTTTTTTTCAGCAAATGCAAAATTGCAAAATCCAAATTATCGCAATTAAATAACAAAAACAAATTGTGAGATTTACTTGTCAACCACCAGACTTTTAATTTTATTATAATATAAGGAAATTTAAAAATTATGTTTGCACACGCTACACACTACTTCGGCACACATTCTCTAACATATCGGCCGGTATCTCACGAATAAATTCTTCAATACCGATTGCCAGTGCTTGTAATTTTAGTAAGATGGCGTCTATAGCTTATTAAACTTACCGTTAACTTATTTCTTTAAAAAAAAATAGCTTTTCTGTGTCCCAAATGCGACAATTTTGCTTGTTTACATACCCGCCAAGATCAAAATGAGCTTCATCTGAAAAGATGATTTTTTTTTTGGCAAAATCGGCATCTTCTGTAAGTCGATCGCAGGCCCACTTAGCGCAGCGAAAACACAACCATATTCTGTCAGCGGAAGGATAAAACTAATTATCTGTCAAATCAGACATGAGCTAAGTGTTACCATTCACGAAATAAGCACTAGTTGAAAAAAAAAAAACGTTCGATGGCGGAGGCTTTACTTTCTTAATTTAAATTTTATGCTGAAATGGCATGCCGTTCTGTTTGCTCTTTTTATAAATTATTCTCTCGCCTAAATTTAAAAAACTTGTTTTCTTTACTTTTCAGCATAACAACAAGAACAACTTTTTTTCTGGAAAAAGGAAGAGAAAAGTCAGCATGTGCCGTATGATGTTTTCCAAAAGCTAACAACAGCTACAATAGCAAATTAACAAGACAACAAAAAAATGCTATAAATTTATGAAATTAATTAATTGAAAACACATTGAGAAGTTAATAGAAATACACAGCCACACACATATACACAGACACACGAGAAATAGAAAAAAAAAAAAACTTTTTCACCATTTGAAAATGTTAGTGAATAATTATGAATCGAATCAAACGTTTTCCATTTTATTATCATCGAATGAGTATGAAAATATGGAGCCATTATTGGCATCTGCATCGTCATTATCTTTAGTCTCAGATGCAGGCACAGAATCAAGTGCACCTGCAGCATGGAATTTCGATAAGCTGCCATCGGCCAAGGCATTGCTGCAGAATGATTGGTTACAGCAGAATATGAGCCAACTGTTTAATATCAGCACTGATAATTTAACAAATTTATTGAGCAGCATACAACAGCAGCCGGTGGTAACAGAGTCGCAGCGTTCACCGATGCCACTACTTGCCACACTGACCGTCTGTTATGCGCTCATATTTATTGCGGGTATTCTGGGAAACCTTGTAACCTGTATTGTGATATCGCGTAATAAGGTTATGCACACGGCAACGAATTTTTATTTATTCAATTTAGCTGTCTCCGACTTGATACTCCTGCTGTCAGGTAATTTTTATTTTTTACTTGACTTGTCTTCACTCCAGTTTTAGCTAATTAGTATCACAATAAGTAACACTTTTGGAGCAAAAGCTTTTCTGTCTCCTATGTTGAACTTTAATTTTGTTTGTTGTTTACAAAAAGAGAAGCTTTTAAGTAAACACATCCACACATTAGCAGAAGCATTTTAAAGCCTAATCGACTTTTTTCCACAGTTGCAAACAACTGTGGTGCTAACTTGTCAATTTTTAAAGTAGATAAGCTTGTTTTCAGCACCATCAGCTGGCACCATTTAGCGACAATTGCTTTACACAATTGTAAAACGTATTTACATTGGGTTTTCAGAAGTGTTTTAGAAAATAGTAGGATAATGCATTTTGTTATTGTGTGTCCAAAATTGCTTACATTTATTTTTTATTTTTACATTTGTACACTCGATACAAGAGACTTTACACTGAAGAGCGAACTTCGCTATTAAATATTTATCTTGTCCCTTGTAAATTTACAAACGCAATAATAACGGCAACTTTATACACGCATAGAGAGTGTACGCATTTCGGATTTGGGATTAATCTAAAAGGATCCCAAATGTATAAAGAAAATTTGGTCTATTTTATTTTGCGATAATCCAGCGATTCATGTGATTCATGTGTGCATTATCGAAACCACTTTGAATATTCGTTGCACAACACAGAACTAATTTTCTGAATGCTGCACTTTTTTTTTTTTTGAATGAAAACGATTTCTTTAAGGTATTTGAAGATAAAAACAATAGGAGTAATCACGTTAATATTTGTGCAAATCTACATTTTGCAAGTATACGAACTAGGCGTTGGTGCTTTTTTCTAATTTCCCAAACACAAAACACAAAAATCGCAAAAAAAATCTGGCAGCTTTCATTTTATCTGTCAATTGTAAATGTGTTTATGGTTTTTGGTTTATTTGTTGTTGTGCTGAGCAAACCGAAGCATTTTTACACTAATTTGCATCGTTTGCACTGTTTGCAATCTCTTTCTATGTATCAGTGAATTGATTGCTTAAAAAGAACTCAAATCGTTTTGATATAGATGGATTATATCCGAGTGTTATTTGACTCTTCTTACAATTTACGTTTGTGGATAAAAATGCTTACAGTCTTCACAATATTTATGCATCTGCTTGATCAAACAATTTGTACTCATTTTGTAAATTTTTGTTTTTTTTTTTTTTTTTTTTTTTTTGCAATAACAGTCTTTAAACATTTGTGGGAATTATTGTTGCAGGTATGCCTCAGGACATGTACAATCTTTGGTATCCTGATTCATATCCATTTACTGATGTATTGTGCATTATGGAAGGCATATTATCGGAGACGGCCGCCAATGCTACAGTATTGACAATAACAGCTTTTACTGTTGAACGTTATATTGCCATTTGCCATCCCTTTCGGTAAGTAAATTATTAAAATACTAAACATTTTATGTCAGGGCCGATCCTTTATTACGCAAGTCAGTATAGAGAGCGTATGTACCAATTTTTAGAAAAATTCGTTTACAAATAGAATTTTAATCGTCAAAAAACCATCCAAAGAAACTAATGCCTTTGCTAGCACTACTCGTATTAGCAGAAGCGCCTACTACAGTGATAATAAAAGATTTAAAAGCATAATTTTAGGCTTAAAATAACCATAGTTACACATCTTTATCAACAGTTTTGATTTATTGAACCCACAAAAAATCATTTTGCTTTTACTCGAACGATCACAATTTCAAGAATTCAAAATAATGATTGTATTATAATGATGCGCATAAAATCCTGCACATTTGATTAAATCATTTTCGAGACACGATTAAAAACTGTTTGTTTTTTAAGCTGTTCGACACTATTGAATCTAAAACACAAAGGAAAATCACCCTTATTTTACTACGCAGTAGTTTACTCAAATAAGTGTGATTCAATCATGTCGAATAACATGAAAACACAATCAGTTTTTAATCGTGCCTCAAAATGAATCACGTATTCATAAACGCATTCAAATTCTTAATTGTAGGTACTCGTGTGTTTACCGTTGGTTGTATAAATTGTACAAATTGTTTGTTTGTATTTATTTATAATTTTAATAACGGCAATCTTCTCTTCTCTTCTCTTAGAGACAGAAATTTCTAACCATAAATTTGGACTTTTGAATTTTCCAATTAAAATTTTTGCTACGAGTAAATCTGTGTCACACATATTTTTGTTTATTTGTTCATTTTTAATTTGTTTGTTTGTTAGCTCCAATTACATATAAATACATATGAGCTGTTGATTTTGAAAATGGTACAAGTCCATTAAAAAAAATTAGTTAGCACCCTCTAACTAAAATTACCACTAACTCACTTTTTTTAAAGTTGACTTATACCACTTTCGCAAATAACAACTCAAACACATACAATTATTTGTTTGTTTTAATTTTCTAACATTCACATTTGCAGATGGTTCCCAAATGGTGGTCTATGAAACCTTCTTTTTTTACATATTACGACTAATTAAAGTTGAACTTCAAATATTTAATTATAAATAAAATGTGTTGGCACAGACGTATTTTTTACACAAAACAAAATTAATATTTCGTTTTTATGAAACGACAAGTCTAATGTAATTTTGGAATTTTTCTTTTAAAAACAATTTCAAACCTATTGTTTTTTAACTTTTACCTTTTCTCGTTATTATGAAAAAATTTTCTGATTAAGGAAATTTTTGTTGGTAAAGAAAATTTTCACTAGGAAAAAAAGAGTTTTTTTTGTTGTTTATAAGTGACCCAAAGTAAACTGTTGTAAAGCATTAATGCCATCAGAATCTATTAGACCGGAAATTTTCAGCTTCAATTTAAAAATAATAGTTTTTTAACAATTTCTAGTAGATTTTTTCAAAAGTGATGGCTCCACTAAATAAGTATTTGAATTTATTTCAGTTTTCTTAATATTCCAATAATTGCGAGTAACATAATGCTGAAGCTGCACTTAATTGTAAATAAAATGAAAAGTTTTCCAGCGATTTTACTAAAATATGGCTTGTAAAAAAATTCTTATGGATTTTTGTTGTCCTGTGGTTTTAAATAATTTTTTTTAAATAAAAAAATTTAGAAATTTTGCATAAAAAATTAATTTTTTCCAGCACAACTTCTAGTGTGTGCCCGACTCTTGTGGCTTCGAGAAAATAGAAAAATAAACTTTCTCGCAAAAAGTGAAAAGGGTGTAATTTCTACACCATGTCCGTTTGCCCGAAATGAAATCAATTTTCTGAAGTTCGCAGAAGGCCTGCTGTCAATTAACTATTGAAATTCAGCCAAATTGGTCCATAAATAGCTGAGCTATGAGCTCTGAAGTGCAACTAAATACCTCTATTTTTAGACCATTTTTTTGCGTAACTTGTCGAAACTAAAAAACGTATAGAAGAACGTGATACATAGTTTTATTAGAAATAACAGCCATACATAATGTTTGTGCAAAAAATCAGAACCATTGTGAACCGATAGACTAAAAAAATAAAATTTTTAAGCTGTACATGTACGTAATATTTGTATACACAAGCTCGTAACCAGCTAATCGATCTTATACAAAAGTGTGTATGTGTGTGTGTCTTTTTAAAGGCCTTGAGTGTAAAGCATTTGTGTGCGTATCAAAAAAATCAATCTAGTTTTGATTTTCGTCAAATACACACCCAACGTGTACATGTGAATGCATAGATTGATGTTAAAATTAGATGTTTGTATCCCCCGCTTAATAGCATTACGAATACAGACATCCCAATGAAAGGCAATTTTTTTTTTGTTGTTAACAAAAAATACTCGTATGTATTCAAAGAAAATTATTTTTATCAATGTTTGTAATTGTTTTTTAATATAATTATTTGACCTTTTTTTTATTCAAACGTCTAGTTTATTAAACTTGAGGTCGTATTATAAAAATTTATTTTCGTATCAGTATTTCGCTCCCACTTACTAATTATATCGAAATATCGATATAAAAATAAATTTTTGTAATACCACCTCAAGCTTGATAAACTAGCCGTTTCAATTAATAAAATAAAATTTGTGTTCGTCTGAGAGAACGCAATTTTAAATGAAAATTATAAGTGAATTTTGAACGTTACAAGGAAACCCTGCAATAGATACAAATATTCTTTCTCTATTTAATATTTATTTAATATTTTTTTTCTAGTCAACATACCATGTCGAAACTATCACGTGCCATTAAATTTATATTTGCGATTTGGTTAACGGCGTTTGTTTTGGCTTTGCCCCAGGCCATGCAATTTTCTGTGGTACCGCAGCATGGTGGTACAGCATGCACCGTAAGTATTAAAAATATCAAAACTAACAATTAGAAGCACACAAAAACACTATTTAGCAGTGGTCGTGCAAACAAAAGATGTTATTTTGAAACATTGCAACTCGTATGTTCAAAACGGGTGATACACACATCAAATTTCAGCATCAAATTATGCATCAAGTGTGCATATCCAAAGTATCAAACTGGTTTTGATTTTCGTCAAATTCACACACAACGTATACATGTGACTTCCATTTAAAAAAAAAAAAACAGATGCAAATGCATGATTGATGTGTATATCACCCGCTTAAAAGTTTATCAGGCATGTTCTGAAATCACGGTGATTTTAAACCACGAACGATTTCAAAACCACGTTAATGATTTTTTGGTGTTCTGGAAATCACGAGATTTTAACTTTTGAGTAGTGATTTTTTCACGAGCTTAAAGCTCTTTTGTTTCGTTTACTATAAAATTTGCTCAAAAAAAGAAGAACAAGAACTAAAAATCACGAAAAACAACATAAAATAAAGGATATTTTTAAATTAATACATTTTACGGTTCCGTTGTGAAAAATAATTAATTTTTTGACAAAAACTAATAGAAAACAATTCAAATTAAGTGTATTTAATCATTTGCTAAGAGATTCAGAGCAAAATGCTTAAAATACTTCAAGTGATTTGATATCGTAAGGCAGTTAGCTGGCCGGTTTTAAATCACGAGATCTCAAATGATTTTGTGCGCAGAACACCTTTTTCGTGATTTGAAATCACTTTGAGAGAAAGTGATTTTCAGAACATGACTGTATGTTTGTAATTACGTAACAAGCATAAGAAAAAAGAAAAAAAATTATTGAACAAAAGCTGTAATTTTGTTTTTGTTAGATTTTATTTTGCAATTTTGTAAATGAATTTGCAAAGGTGACGAAAATTTAATTTTCATGAAAACCTCAAATTTTTTTAAAAAATTTTATTGTGTTAATTTCTTTTGCTTTTTGTTTTTTGTGTGACTTAGCTAATTTTTATTATAAGCCTTTTGGGTTTAACACAGCCAGTGGCCAGTGGCCAGTGGCCAGTGACAAAAGTCTACGTACACTTTGGATTTTTCGTTTATTCGTTCAATTCAAAAATAACTGTTTCATTTTATTTAAATTTAAATTTATATAAAAAATTATTATTTTTTTTCTAATGCAGATCAACAACGATTTCTTTGCGCATGTTTTTGCGGTGTCTGGTTTTATATTTTTTGGTGGGCCCATGACTGCAATTTGTGTGCTTTATGTGCTGATAGGAGTGAAATTAAAACGAAGTCGTTTATTGCAAGCGCTACCACGACGATGTTACGATGTTAATCGGGGCATCAGTGCACAAACTCGTGTCATAAGAATGCTGAGTAAGTATGCAACTAAATAACATCTCCACGACTTATCATTACAAGTTACCAATAGTTAAAGTTAAGACTTTAAATAGCAAATAGCTGGTCTGTGGCTTGAGGGCCAAAATTGAGTGGTCACTTAAAGACAGATCACTCGACATTTAACTTTATTGAGTCTCTTAATTGAAGGTCTTTAAAATCTTAAGTTGGGCTTTACACTATTTCTAGCCATGTAATAACTAACGGCAAAATTTCGCAGGATAGATGGCTTTTCATTATAACAAGTAGACTTTAACGGAAAGTGTACATGTTTAAAAAACTTTTAGCACTTACAGTTGCCATATTTTCGATTGTAGATATGGCAACAATTATTGACGTGCACTTTTTCTTTTAAATATCCAAATGGAAAAAACTCAAATCATATGATCGCGGCGGCCAATTAACATCGCAGCGAAAAGAACCATTGTTTCGTTTGCTGTATAGCAAGTGGCACAATCCTGGTGAAAGCCCATTTCATCTAGATCCATGCCATTCCGTTGAGGCCACAAGAACTCCCTTATCGCGTTCCTGTAACTATGGGTCATCTTCATAAAAGTAACGCTGGACCAGAAGCCGCACCAGACAATTGCTTAAAAAAATGAGACAGTCTTTAGTTACTTGAAAATGTATGTAAAGTTAGTTGCATTGCATGTTAAACATTTCACTTTGTATTTGATAGGAAACTGTACACCAGCGCACCCACACACACACACACACACACATACTCAAATCAAATCTGTCTTGTTTTGTGTGGGTGTGAAGTAAATTGTCAATAAAAGCAATTTTACTTCTGCAAGATGAAAGACAAATGGCAAATTGTTTCTTATCACATTGCAATAAAATAAAATAAAAGAAAGGGAAAGGACTCTGACTGGTTAGGATTTGCATAATATAAAACGATGATAAAGATAACAGACAGACACTTGCAATGAAATTGAAATTGAAAGAAAGAAAATAATAGAATAAAGAGAAGCAATAAATTAGTATGAGTTACGGAATGTGCTTTTTGTAATTTAATTTAATTAGCAGCCAACACTTTTAGAGTTGGAATGCATACAAAAAGTAACGACTTGAATTCGTTTTAGTGGTTTCCTATAGAGACTTATTATTCTTTGTGAACGGAAGCAATGGTGGTGATTGATTTAGGTGAGCACCTGTAATTGGGCCTTATCTCACCGTGGTCAACCCATGGGTGGTATTCGCCTGTGGCCAGCTAAGCACACTTGCAGCAAATCATGTGTGCTAAAGCTAAGTTACACATACGCAAAGCGACTTCCAGTTGCTATGCAACAGCACATCGAGGTACATGTTACCTTGCAAAGGCAACTTGTTTCCTTTTCCTGCGTATCTTTAGGTAGTAACCACAGCCACCATGTGTACTCTCGAGGGAAACCTCACCAACATCCGGTTACAGATTCCGCCTTATCTTCATATTGGGCTTAAGCCCCGTAAGGTAAGAACGAAGTTCGGTTACGGAACCCGTGAGTGAGTGTCAGCTCAAAACGCATCAATCCAATGAGGCCCCTCTTCCTGTGGAACCAGTTTGAGAAAGAATTATCTCTTAGCAACTCAAGCTGCTGGTGCATCGTTTTACTCCGGTGTTGTGATACATCAAGTCGTCAATTTCGCCAAGAAGACGCAGCCCGAGGGGATGCAAGTGGAAGCAGTGAAACTTACTTCCAGTTACACTGTTCGACTGCAAACAAATTTCATTCATCTGTTACTCGTTTACCAGGTGACCGCAATTCTCGTCACACACAACACAATGAGATCTCGTCACTTTCTATTCGCTGACACGAATTTGTTGGTGGTATTGCTATTGTGTCACTTATTTCTATTTTTATTTCTCATTTAAATTTTGTTTTTAAAAACGCTTACCCCCTCAAATTGAAATAGAAGCCTGAAAGTTATTTCCATTTAATTTTGTTGTTGGCTGCAGAACATTCTTTGCTTAAATGAAATTATGCGTTTGTATGAAGTAAATAATCAACGAAACAAATCTGATAAACAAGTCACTGACTGCACTATTTACATGTTGTATGTTGTACGTTGTATGTAGTAGCTCGTAGTCTTGTTTTCTATTTAATAACTCTTGCTTGTTGGATTATGTAGCATGAACGTAATTGAATATCTTTCTCTCCTTCTGGTTGTATGACACACTCTCATGATAAAATTCATTCAACTACAGCCAATAAATACTTTTTTTCCTAAAATTTTTTTTTCTTTTTATTTGTTTGTTGCTCCTTTAGAGAGATATCGATTGCAAATAAACAAAATTTTAAGGAAAGAGCATAAAAATTGTCAATAAAGAGGTTCTGAAAATCCTTTTTTTCTTCCTTCCCCTGTAATTTTATAAATGGATTATGGATAACAACCGAATTATAGTTGCGTTGCAAGAACAATTTGTGGTTGCGAAAGTAAACCAGCACTCAGTTGGCTGTTGCCATCTCTAACGTCTTTTTTTTAGCAACTGATAAAGTGGGTTAGGTGTAGATGCCATCCATAATTGACCCATTAACATTTTCATTGTGTGTGTGTGTGTGTGTGTAAGCACTGTAGCAAGTAAAAGCCATTATTTACAATGCGCTGTCACATAATTTATATAAATTTAAGGGTCTGTTAATGGCATCACATCTCTACTCGTACACTCGTTTGCATTTTAATATTTTTTGTTTAAATTTATCACAATTTCAAAAAATTTTTTGAAATCTGTCTGTCTGTATGTGTTCGTGTGCACAAGTAATTCAATATATTTTATTTTTTAGTTGCTGTTGCTGTGGCATTCTTTCTCTGCTGGGCTCCATTTCATGCACAACGTTTGATGGCAGTTTATGGATCCACATCTGGCATTGATTCCGAAATATTCAACACAATTTATTATATACTGGATTATACATCAGGAGTTTTGTATTTTCTGTCAACTTGTATTAATCCACTGCTTTACAACATAATGAGTCATAAGTTTCGTGAGTCATTCAAGGTAAGACTGCCCCCTCAGTCATTCAGCATGTTCCATTCTTACACTCTTTCCCATAATTTTTTTTCTACTTTTTCCTTAAAACTTTTCTTCTGATGCAATTCAATTAATACGAATTTGGCAAAAATTTCTTATTGTCAAATTGACAAAACTTGCTGCATGTCTCAAATTTCATCTTTCAACATCATAATTTGTTGCATGTTGGGATGGGGATGGTATTTTCTCTGTCTCTCTCTCTCCCTCTCTCTTGTTCTTTTCTCTGCCTTTGTGTCTTTTTCTGTTTTATTTATTTTGCACAGGTTACTTTGGCACGTCATTTTCTATCAGGGAAATATCAAGGACAAAACCACAACTACAGTGCTCTTTTGAGGCAAAATGGTTCGTTGCGCATGCATCATACTACGGTGAATAATAATGCTCCTGAGCATTTTAACTCATATCGTATTGTCCAATTGCAATGTCGTGAACAAAGACATCATCTTTCTCTGCAGGATAGCATAAGAACCACAACAACGACTACAACCATCAACAGCGTCAATGGGAGTGGAAATGGTGCTGGAGGGGGACGGGGAGGGGGAGCCGGAGTAAGCACTAATGGAAGTAGTGGAACTGGTTCTGGACATCATCATCATCATCCACAACATAATCTTCAAGGTTGTTTTAATGGTTGCAGATCTTCACAACATCGAAACCGTTGTCCCTCAACGGGTTCAAATCAACAAATAAGTTCCAATACTCCAGCTCAACATCGTCTACTGCAGACACAAATATCCGAATTCTCATCAGTTGGAGATGCCAACTCTTTAATGGAAAGCGAGACGAGTGCTGGCAGCTCAGCTTTACATTATCAACATTCCCCTAGCACTTACCGACTAAACGAACTGCGTACGCAACGTTCTAAAGGTATCGATGACTGTCATTCTCTAGACTCGTCAGCACCTTCTCATCATTGGAGAGATGATACGCCACGCTGTGCTACATTGCATGAAACAGATCTCTACACAAAACCTGTAGCTCCACACATAATGGCCGCGACACTAGTGGCTACTCAGCCCATACAACCGATGCACTCAATAGCCGAACTCAGTATAGAAAGACCTACAAGATCACGAATTAAATTAACACGCATCATAACGAAACGCCAACAAGACGCTTTTGCAATGCAACCAAATACCAGAGTAGAACTAATGAGACCCCGCTATAAAGTGGATAAATCATCGGTTAAAACTGTTTATTCATTGGCCGGCAAATTCAAATGGCGGACTAAGCGAAAATTTTCTAAAAAACGAACATCCGTTGTAAAAAATAAAAAAGATTACAACGAGTCGACAAGCAACAGTCCTGCTTTAACCTCAACGGCTCTTATGGAAGTAGTATACACTACGGCAACAGGAGCAGAACTTGACTCAGGATCGTCACAGAAAGAGCACAAAGATGCTGTTACTCTAGTACATCGATCACCTCATGCTTCATGATGACAAATCAATCATCATTCAGCCCTGAAAATCAAGAGACACTTGAGTCATGAAATTAGCACAGACGACTACGAATTGAATCAATTTAAATGAGACTGCTAAAAAAAAAAACGTTAAAAATATTAAAAATTTTTTTTATTTTTATTGGTTACACTTTGATTTATTTTTCCTAAAAAAATTGCAAAGGAAAATTAAAAAAGCAACAGTATTTAGTCAATAAATCGTCATGAATAATTAAATAATAAAAGAAATTAATGTTTATTCGTTTGTTAGTTAGTTGGCGTTAGTACAACAACAACAACAAAAAATAACTCGGGGTACCTGGTTGTTTAAAAAGAAAAAATTTATTTACTCAAAATCAAGTTTTAAAATAAGAAAGAAAAAAATGTAAGTGCACAAATTGTGCTGCAACTAGTTGGTGCTGGCAAATGGGATTTTCTTTATTTAAAAATTTTTTAGAAATACAAAAGTAACGAATTTATTTCTTAAAAAGTGTAAACTTGAGATTAACTTTCAAAGTAGAAAAATCAAGAGCAGTTTTGTCTCCACAAATACAGTTATGAAAGCACCGGCCGACCTACTATTTTTGAGTTTAAGTACGCAAATAAAAAATATCAAATATTCGCTATCCAATACTTAATACTTTGCCAACACTATCTGCAACTGCTCAGCATAATAAAAGAAGTTTTTTTAATGAATTGAATTTCAATTGCAAAATTAAGAAGATCTTTTTAAAAATACATTTCTTAAAAAAAAAAACACACACACACACAAAATAAAAAATTTCAAATGTTTTTATGAACAAAAATGTTTTCTTGAACAGACAGTATTCAAAAAGATTTATTTTGGTAAAACTTGAACACTTTTTTTGTTGCAAATGATAGGCTCTAGGATCTAGAGATAAAATTAAAATATAAATTATAGATTTTGAAGATCGAAAAAAATTATTTTTCAATTTTTAAAAAACAGCCAAATAAAATGTAAACTTTAATCAATTAAGAAAGCGAAAAAAAAATTAATTCTTTTTTTTATCTTTAACAAAATTAATATTTATTGTAGTAAGCTTAGTAACAGCTTACCTCACATTTTACGAAGATGAAAGGTAAATATTTTCAAAACCCATTGTAAATCGCAAGGGTTCGTGTTTTCATTTTTCAGGCAAACTTTTTATTCACACAAAATCTTTTAATTTTTTATTTTAATTGCGGGAAGAGGAAATAAAAATGACTTAAAAATATTCGCAGAAAGAAAGTGCGAACACAAAAAAAAAATATTGCATACATTCAGGTTGCAAAATAATTAACTAAAAAAAATATTTAAATTTTAATTTTAATAGATGAAGACCTTAGTTTTAATAATACAAATAATTTTGATATAAAATATACTAGTGGAATTCGCGCTTTGAAGTACTTTAACAGTTTTAGATACGAAGCGTGATCGACTTTTTTCTGATAATTGTAAACTAATGAAATGTATAAACAACTGTGGTGCTAACTTGTCAATTTTTCAAGTAGATAAGCTTTTATCTCAGCACTAAAAGGTAGTAAAATTTACCGACATTTGTCTACACACTTACACCATTGTAAAATGTATTGACAATGGGTTTTCATATTGTAGAAAGGCCATTTTGTTGTTATTTTGTGTTTATTTTATTTTAACATTTGTACACTCGATACACTGAAGCATGAACTCCACTATTTATTTTATATTAACTTTTTTACACTCTATACTAGGGGCTTTACTCTGAAGCGTGAATTCCACTGTTAAATAATAATTCCTTAAACAACACAAGTAGTATGTAAAGCTAATTTTATTCCAGATTTGAAATTTTGAAAATCTTGTTCTTTTTGAAGAGAACGATATATCCCGAATTAGAGTTCAACGCTCAAATTGGGCTGGGAACCATTTTAAGTTGCTTTATATCAAAATCGTGTTTACTAACTTTTGTTCAATGTAACTTTCTATTTTAAGCTTGTTAAAAGAAAAGTTAATGTGAACTTCCAATTTAGTTTTAAATATAAAAAAGCAAAATATTGTGAAATCAATCGTTTTTAGTTATTAAACCCAATTGACCAAACAACTACAGAGAGACATACTTTTCTGATCTAGAAAAAATCATTCCTATTAAGCTCAATAACAAACTAAGTTAAAGTTATGTTCCTCACTTTTTCTTTTTTATTTTTAATGCAATATTATGCTAGTAGAATTGTTCCTTGAAATATTTTTATGTATTTAAAAGAACTGGTCAGTTGGACTTGTTAGAAAATTTAATAAAATTTTTAATTATGCTGGTAATTAAAATGCTTTATTATGTTTTTTTTTTTCAAAAGATTTGTTTTAAATTCATACAACTTTTAATTTACATTTTCTGAAATTGTTTCTCAATTAATTTTTATAATATATATTTAAATACAAGTGTGTGTATTTTTGTATGTCTATTAAGTAGAGATTTAAATTGTAATAATAATTATGTGAAATTTTTTTTATATATAAAATAAGATGAATGATTTGTTTTCATTAAATGTACATAATTAAATACGTTTATTGAATAAAAAAAAAACAAAAATTTGTTGCAAATTTAATTTTTAAGTTACCATTTTCAGCTTGTTAAAAATTAATTAAAAATATATTTTTTAAATAAACGACTCAAATTGTTGAAAAATTTTTAATTAAAAAAACCATTTAATCTTGAAATCAATTAAACAAATAAAATAAAGGAGTAAGAAAATTGATTTGTATGCGTTAAAAAAGTAATTAAGGATCACCAGAATACACGCTTCTTCTTCGGCAGCCTTAAAATATGCTACAGAACTTATGTGTTTTATTTTAGTTAAGTATATCTACACAGAAGCAAATGTAACTTCAATTAGTTTTTCCTGTATGCACATGCAACACACATAAACCGAAATAAAAAAAAAATTAAATAAAACAAACCAGACCCTCTATTCATGGTATTGTGCTGCATTTTAAACAATTTATGTATGTCACTGCCTTCATTATAAAAACTTGAAACCACTAATTAAGCTTAAACAAAAGAAAAATTAATTAAAATTTTTCATAAAATAATAACAATGAAGAGATTATATGGTTGTTCATGTTTTTAGAAAGAAGAAAAAAAGTTTAGCTTTAACGAATGTACAGATGTATGCATGCATGTGCATACTCAGACACCAGTATGCTTTTAGTTTATGCTGCAGTAGTTAAGAATGTAAAGCCAATTTATTATACTTTTCATAGCATGTGCTGCAAACTTTTCATACCAGAACACTGACCACAACAGCCTACATGTAAACATGATGTCTTTGGAGTTTGTTTAGGTTTGGTTTCATTAAAAAATGTTCAAACTGAACAAGAAAAGAAAAATTTAATTTTTCAAGTCTATAAAAATGGTGTTGCTTCTGAAATGCAAAATTGTACTAAATTTTATTTAAAACTAAAGCTCCTGTTATCTTCTAAACATGGCTTGTAATTGTAAATCAATAGTGGAAACGCAAGTATAATAGAAAAGATTACAAAATTCAGCGTCACATCTAGACTTATGACTCTTTTAAAAAAGTCCGCAAAAAGTTATTTAATAAATATTTCATTAAAGTAATACTATTAAACATTTAAAGGATGAATAAGAAATTCAAATATACATAAAAAACAGACTGTAAAATTAAAGTTTAATTTGCAATTCTAGTATAAAAATTTAAAGTGATGACAATAAAAAATTAAATCATTCCTTTTTTAACTGATGGTATTATCTGACATATGCTGCGAATTTAACCAATTGCCTAATGGTTTAACATTTTGTTGCAGCCATTTAATATTGTTCCTAACATTTTGTAAGGCTTCTTTTCTAGCAGCAGTACCAGCCCCAGCTTCGGGATATTTAGCAAAAAATGTTTCCATTTCCTCCAGTTTTGTTTTAGTGGTGAAGCGGGAGGTAATTGAAGGTATCATGCGGCCCAAATAACGCTCATTGATACCAAAACGCTCCACTAAGTGCGTCCAATTTTCACGAACATAGTCCCATACCAAAGATTGTCCGACAGGGTTCTGAGCAATATATTGCAGGCAACTGAAATAATCCTGGCCTCGTACATAACTTTCATTCCATGCCAAGTTGATGTAACTACAAAAGATAAAATAGAATGCCATTGAAAAAGTTTAAATTACTTTTGTAAATGAAATACCGTTGTAGTAGCCATGGTTCATTAATAGCAGCCAACGACTCCATAAGCTTGATCTTCTCTTGAGCATCTTGTTCTGCTACAAACAATTCAAACACTTTATTCCATTTTTCCTCGTTGCCAGTCACTTTCATGCCATAATAATAGACGTTAGACCGAATATCTGGATTTGGTCTCTCATTCGGATCATCCAGCCATTCATTGAAACGATTTCCAGCTTCTTCCAAAGCATCAGAATTACCATATGCGCAAGCAGTATTCAATACAGTTACACGTAGAAGACTTAAAGGAAACGAATATTATAAACAAATCCTAGCCATTTTATAAAAAACTTTTAAAATACTTCTGTAAGTGGTCGTGGCCAACATCCCATGTAACAGATTCATAAACAGTTTTCAATAGCTGACGGGTGTAATCCACAAAATCACGATACAAATCCGTAGAGTATAACAAATTCTTAATCGCATTTAGACGTGAGGCAGCTACACTCCATGGCACATAATCCAACTCCTTTTTCAAATATTTACTCAAGTTCAAGGCAACACTATACTCAACTTGACCAGCATCGGCCAAAGTAAAAACATCATTTATTAAATGAGCACGATCAGACACACTAAAACCTCCACGATGCTCAACCAAAGCATTTGTTAGGGATTGCCACATATCTATAGGATAATTAACGCGATAGTAACCCACTTGATCCTTATTAAACTTAATCCATTTCACAGAGGCGGGAGTAGAAACAGTTACTACTTACAAAATTATAATTATATACATAAACCGATATAATTTAAAGACAAAGAAAAACTTACATTCGTTATCATTGTAATTGAATATGGCACGCTGAATTTCGTTGTTTTCACTGGTGAAATAAGTTATTGGTATAGACCAATGATAGCTGCACAAATTAAGTAGTAAATTTTAGTTATTCATATACAGCACTTTCAAAAAAACATGTTGTACTACTCACTTAAATTCTGAATTATCAAACGTTGTATTATAGTCTTCCGGATTGGTAAAGAATCTCTTTTGTGTCAGCTTATAACTTTTATCGCTTGTGCGGCTTACTTCTACAACAGGCAAGCCCATTTGTTCTGTCCAAGTTCGCATAATTAGCCTTTCAAGAGAATAAATGATTAATCAGCTTGTTCTCATTACATTTATTTTATTTACTTACTTTACATCAAAGTCAAAGTTCAACGCTTCTAATTCACTCAGAAAATCGTCAGTTTCGGCATTCTTATAATAGTTATTATTTAAGTAATTGGTAGTGGCGTTACGGAATTTTTCAGCGCCAACTAAATCTTCTAACATGCGAATGATGGATGCACTTTTCGAATATGTTATCGAATCAAACAGCTCAGTTATTTGATTGGGACTCTCTACCGGTTGTACAATTGGATGGGATGCTAAAGTTGCATCGAGTTTCATTACACCATGTAAATCAGAAATCAAGAATTGATCAAGCTATGGAAAATAAATTAAAAAGAAATAAGAACTACAATGCAAAACCATTGTAACTGTTTTTAATACGAAATTAATTACAGTTACTAATAATTTTTTAAAAAAGGTGTCTGCACCGAAACTATAAACTGATAAAAAAATTTGTTATTTAATTATTTTTTAAATACTTATGGAAGCAGCAGTACATAAAATGTCGTCACCTGAAAATTGATATCTTTTTCCAGCTTACCATTTGCCACTCTGGATGAATATGATGAACCCCTTTGTACTCTATGTAACTAGCAAAACCTTCATTTAGCCACAAGTCGTTCCACCATTTCATTGTAACTGGAAATAAAAAGGTCTAAAATAGCTTTTCAATACATTTAATTAAGCAATTAACTAACCCAAGTTACCAAACCACATGTGAGCCAATTCATGAGCGATAACTGTGGCAACACGTTGCTGATTGGCACTTGAACTTATTTTATTATCAAACAACAGGGCGGTCTCACGATATGTTACCAAGCCCCAGTGTTCCATGGCACCCGAAACAAAATCTGGTATTGCTGCCATATCCAGTTTTGGCAGTGGGTAGCCAATATTAAAATATTCTATATAAAATTCTGTTACATTTACACCAACATTTAAAGCATAATTAACTTTTTCAATTTGAGATTTCGTTGCAAACACACGCATTATAAAATCATTTTGAAAAGGCAAAACTCCTTTGACCACCTTTGATTTGTGAGCAAAATCAGATACTATAAAACAAGCCAAGTATGTGCTCATTGGTACACTTTCAGCAAATGTCACTTCGGTTAGACCTTCACCAATGTCTTTCTCTTCCTAAACAACGATCAAATCAATTACATAAACACATCATAGTTATATAACAATCATGATGACATACCACTACATTCATATTGGAAAGTGCATGATAACCATCTTCTGTAGGTTTTACTATAGATATACTAAACTTAGCTTTCATGGAGGGCTCATCGAAGCAGGGGAATGCCTGACGGGCATAAGTAGGTTCAAATTTGGAGGTTGCTATCCACCTAGATTAATATACAAAAGCAATTATTACAAATATAAAAATACATATACATGGGTACTTATACATATATAAACTTATTTATGTTAATGTGCATGATGTTAATAGAGCATTTTGTGAATACCTTTTTTCATTACGCGTCTTATCGAAATAGGAACTTTGATAAAAGCCTACAATTCGGTCAACCAAAGAACCATTGAAAGCTAAATGCAAGGAATAATTACCAGCTTCCAAGGGCTCAGCAAACTCAGTAACCCAATATTCCAGCAGAGGTTGCTCAAAAGTCAATTGTGGTTTTATATTTCGTGCAGGTGCCCCCTCACTGCCCAATTGCAAGACTTCTTTTGTCTGCACTCTTAGAAACTTTGAGTGGACAGGTATATAAGAAATGGGTTTCATTACCTCAAGCGTAATTGTTACATTGCCACTAAATGTTTTATTCTTTAAATCTGGTTGCAATGTCAAGTTATAACGCAATGGTCTTAATTCTTTTGGTAACCGGAATGATAATTGTGACAAAATCTTAGAAGCTGCCATAATTGACGATTCTGTTGTTGGTTTATTAAAGAGATCGTTTGAATTCTGCGGTGATTCCGTAGTGGACCTCACTGGACGATATCGTAAAATTGGTTTCGTAGATAAATGCAAAACGTCAGTCACTTCTCCCTCTTGCACTAGTGAATCGTTGTATAAAAAATCTACTGTTTATATCAAAAAATTATTTCATTAAGAATTTTGGCATTTTGCACAGTAAAAGTTAATCAACATTTTTAAACCAGAAATAAAATAAAAATTATCAAAAAGCACGAACAGCGGTAAAAAGAATAACAAAACAAAAATAATTAATAAGGTATTGCCATATTGTATCAACAAATTAATATTGATAAAACTTTGTGGCCACACTGATAGTTGCATGGCTTGACCGTTATAATTTAACGATAATTTGAATTAGTTTGTTGGTACCCACCTTTGTAATATTGTTCATTAACAATATTTTTGCCGACATACACTAATGCACCTAATAAAAATACGCACAACACCAGCAGAAATATGCAAAATCCTGCTAGTGTTAATACCGAATTACTAGGCCTTCTCGACAAATGATGTGACTCTTTCAGGCGATGATGGTGTTCGTCTGTAGAAAGTGATGACCGAGGTCTTATTGGTATTGGAATTTTTGGTTGAAGTTGTTGAGGCGGGTACATTTTGTCTTAATTTTTTTCTGCTTCTCTTTTGATTTGCCTTTTGCTACTTTTTCTGGCAACACTCAATAATCTTATATTTTACCGCGTTATTAAAGTTTGTTACGTTTTCCGTTACGTTAACATTTGTAAAAAATTAATTTATTTTTGTAATAAATTTTACTATTTTATTAATATATTTAAAAGAGTGAATGTATAAATTGAGAAAGTCTAAATGAAGAAAGAGTACGAACTGGGTATTAATTAGAAAGCAGGTACGCTATAATTATTCCCATTAATCTTATATATATGTATGTATGTATGTGGGTATTTAAAAAAAAATTATAAACAATTATTTTCCCTGCATAAATTATAGTTTATTGAACGATTCTCTAACTGACTGCCTCTAAAGTTGAGTACGCCTTCTTATATTCAAAACAAGCTAATCATAGAAATCTGTTTGGAAAAACTTTCATATATTTGAAGGTATCAAAACATTGCTTAATATTTTATTTATGTTCACATTACGCTCTTTGTATTACTGATGGTGAGATATACATAAATTTGTATGTAATAAAAGTTTTCCATAATATCCGCCTACTAACACATGCGTTCATTGAACAAATCTTTTTAAAGTTCTCCATAATGGCACAATGAAACATAAGCCATTTTTCCATATTACCATAAATGTACATATCTACAATTAAAAATGTTGCAATGACTACAGTCGTTTAAAAAAAGGAATTTAAATACATAATATGTTATAGGATTCCATATCTAGTCATCCAGCATGTCTAATTTTACTTTTGTTGTAACAAAATATTTCTACAGTTTTCCTTAATTAATTTTGTTATGCATGTATATGTATGTATGTACTATATGCACTGTGCATAATTCGCTTTTAATATATTCACAAATATAACAACCTATAATACCTATTATGAAATATGTATGTATGAAATTTTAATAAGTTTTACTGACAAAACAACTCAATGCCGGGGTCGAGTAAAAAATAAATAAAAACTAAACTAAGAAAATCGAAAACTGCATTTAAATATCACGTATATACATAAAATCTTTAATTATTAAAAAAAAAAAAAAATATTTCAACTGGTGCATTTAAAAAAAATTTCGCAACTGTTTTTTTCACTCGTCAGCAAATAATTATACAAAGCGATATTATTTTAGTAAAACATGTTTGATTATTTTTTTGAACTGACCAGCCATACACACGAGTTGCTAAAAAAAACTTGTTTAAATGATGGCCAAGTTAAGCTTTTTTGTAATACACTTAACAGCAATAGTCAGCCGTCGTTATCATTGCAGTTATTTTTCTAATTCACTTTCTATAATAGTAAAACATTCCCCTAACTACTGAACTAGTATGTGAAGTCGCTATGGTATTTGCAATAATAAGTAAATATGTACAGTGGTCTACAGCGGCAAAAGAATTTGGGTACATCAATTTTAACTTTAGGTTGAAAATCATCGTTCTTTATTTAGTATTATTATTTTTGAGAAAATTGATAACTTGATTCGAAACATACGATTAACTTTAACTACCAGTTTTGGTTCAGCTTTGCAGGCGATCATTAAATTAAAGAATAAAATGAAATCAATTAAAACCTTTGCAACAGCTAAATAGGTGGAATTTTATAAATAGGAGCAGGTCTGTCATTCTGTGTTTTAAAAATTTTTGTAATATTGATTTTAGCCTCGTAAGATAACTTACAGAAAAGTATAGTGTATCACCATTTTGTCAGAAAATAAGATTGGTATTTTTTAAAGTTTTTTCTTTGAGTGCATAATAGATGAAGAAATGTGGCAAATAAATTTACCAAAAATTGTGTCTGCCTATAAAATAAAAAAAAAATAAAAATCTTGAAACAAAACCTCGTTGAAACGATTGCTTTCCTCATAAAGTTTGTTGATATTGTGCGGTTATTTCTTATTTTGAAATTGTAATTGGGTGGGTAAATACATGTATGTGTATCGTTAACTAAAATATTTACAATTATGGAGCGATGTAAGTTTGATATTTTGAGTCATAATTACATAAAAATATTTACGAGAAGTGAGTATTCGAAACTAATTTTTTTTTTTATAAAAATTTTTTTTAATGGTTTTTGTTTTTGATTTTTGTTTCTTTTTAACAGAAAACAAATACAGATTTTTATTTTCCTGCTGTCTCTAAACTCTCTGTCTCTATCTCTTCTCTCTTTTCACACACATAATGCTAAAAATGTTATGCACGTGAGCGTTTGCGTGATCATAAAACGAATATTACACCCACACAGGTCTCTTGTATGTGATAAACATCATGACACTATTTAGTCATAATCAAAAAGATGACAATGATGATGTGGTTTCATTCTTTTTCAACAATTTATTCGTGATTGTTTGCATTGTGTTGGGTTTTGTATTGTACTGAGTTGTATTATTTAATTACACACACAAACATTATATTACAATTATAATTTTGTTGCCTTTGCTATTCATGCATTTATTTGTAGGTACATTGTACGTGTAGGTTGCGTCATGTCAGTCAAACTGACAATACGAACAATCTTCCTATTTGAAATATTTGTACATACAAACATACACACATACACATAGATAAATAAATATATATTTTAATGCATATTCATGCAACATTACTAACTGCATATTCATACACTTAGATGTTTGCATGTACATATGAACATACACACACAAGCATATCAAGATTAATTACAACTAGATACTTGTGGACGTGTTTTATAATATAATTTATATACGCATGCATATGTGTGTATGCACATACAAACATACAAAATATGTTGGGCCTACAATGCACTCACATAAGCTTGCAAGTTTGGATTTATAGTATTGCCCCGCGCCGCCAAAAAGATCTAAGGTTTTAAAGAGCACGTCCATTACATTTTTGTCCTGATTTTCCAATCGATCGACTCAGATTTTCCTTACAAAAATGCCTTGTCATTAAAAAATTATTATAAAATAATTCAATTTATGATGAGATGAGGTTTTTAATCATATAACACAATTTCACAATTTAGATTTACAATACTTAACAGAGTCTTCTGTTGCTACTATCTAAACTAAATTACAAAAAACTCTCAGAACTAATTCAAATTGATAATGATTAAAAAACAAAACCTTGACACAGATATGTCAGAAATGTGAGTAGCAAAAGACTCGTTAAAAAAAGTCGAATGTTCGATTCCTCCCTAGACCGTGGGAGCCAATGGTGAAAGTTACCAGTTCTCGTTAACAAATTTAATCTTAGAATTAATTTCTAATTTTAAGTAATAATAATAAAAAAATAATTTAGTAAAATGTTAACTGGGTACACATGTAAGTGCCAATATTTTTGGGAGCTCACTGTACCTATTTACAAAAAAAAAAAAAAAAAAAAAAAAACACTGAAATTGAAATGCATTTATAAAATCGATTTTTGTATTACAAATTATTGCATTTAAAGGTCAAACAGTCTACATTCATATGAAATGTTATATTTGAAAGTGGTATAAGTCCATTAAAAAAATAATTAAAAAAATATAATAGTTCATATATAACAAATTACAATACATTTTAAAATATAAATTTGTATATTCGAATAGGAAATTCTTAAAAAAAAACTTTAAGCAACCATAAACCAAAAATCAAATTATATTACTCAAAAATCCACCATAAAAATTATTTAGAAATTTCAACTGTATCTCTTGAATTCCATCTAATACGGTCTTTAAAGAGCGATCTGTAAATGACCATTTCACAAAAATAATAATTTCAACTAAAATTTCATGTGAATATGACTTAATTGTTGTAATCAACACTGCCATTTTAGCCTTTTTTAGGCTAGATTTAGCCTCTAGCTTTTTTCCTAGCCTTTTTCTTTTTCCCGATTTTTTTGCGGGTAGTGCAAAAAAATGTTTTATAATTTTTTCAAAAAAAAGCAAAGGGGGTAGTTCATGGTAATTTTTGGCGAAAAAAATTTTTTTCGCACTATCCGCAAAAAAAAATTCGAATTAAAGCCAATACGTTTATCTATCCAACGCAATACAAATCAAGTCGATATCTTGAAAACTAAGGAAGTTATGACCAAAAAGGTAACCAGTACTACTACTGCCTCTTTCCGGCCACTTTTTAGTAGAACTGAGAATAAAAAAATGTGAACGGTTAGAAAACACCCTTTAGTATGTATATGTAAATACAAATATGTATTTGCATGCTCTCTAAATTTGCTATTTATTTTACTTTTTATTCATTTGAAATATTTAATTAACAATTACTTAAATATTTTTATCACCTAGTGTTCCCAATTGTCTATTGCTATTTAGTATTTGCAAAATTTTGAAATGAAGTTATTAAATATTCACCAAACGATTTTGTCAAAGAAGGTCAATGTATATAAGTTTTAATAAACAAATGCGCTCCTTTACCCTGACACACTAACATGCTTATATAAAATTAAAAATTATACAAAATTCTTTAACTAAATAATTACAAAATTAAATAAATAAGTTTGAAGCAAGTAGAGCACCGAGCAAAAAAACTTTGATTTTTTAAAATAAATATTTGGTTTCTTACTAGTTTTTGTTGTTTTGCTAAAAAAAAAAATAGAAATAAAATTAAACTAATATTTATGTTGCGCATGCTCATTTGCAAAGAATTTAAAATGTATAAAATTATTTTGTATTCAGTGTGCGATAATAAATAATTAAATAACTAAATGCAATTACTATTATTTTGGTTGTAGTAAACACACATAATTCAACCAAACGTTATGAGTAATTGATAGGCCATCTTAATCTATATATAAACAGAAAAAATTTGTTTTTTTTTTGTAATGGATAAACTTTAAAACTACCGAACCAATTTTAAAAATTCTTTCAATTATTACCGAGTAACATAGGCTCTATTACATAAAGCTACGCCCACGTTAACGTCCATTATAAAGGGTGTTTTTATAGACGTATATAACTTTAAATTGCAATAAAACAACGATGGATTATTCGATTGACATGAATTTTATGTATCCGAAAGATAATCTTGTGGCATTACATTTTAAATATGATTTCTGGCATATGACCGCCACGGCTGGCTCGGATGTAGTCCAATCTGGACGTCCAATTTTCGATGATTTTTTCCAACATTTGTGGCCGTATATCGGCAATAACACGGCGAATGTTGTCTTCCAAATGGTCAAGCGTTTGTGGCTTATCCGCATAGACCAATGACTTTACATAGCCCCACAGAAAGTAGTCTAGCGGTGTTAAATCACAAGATCTTGGAGGCCAATTCAACGGCCTCGACATACACTTGAGGATTAGCTTCACTCCAAATGCGGTAGTTTTGTTTGTTGACGTAGCCATTCAACCAGAAGTGCGCTTCATCGCTAAACAAAATTCGCTTATGCAAATCTGGAACAACGGCAATCTCGTTTTGTGCCCATTTGCAAGCGTTGTTCAGGCGTGAGTCAATTCATGATGAATTGTTAAACCAACCTGAGAATAAATCACTTGACAGCTGTTAAATCGGTCGCCATCTTGAACAGTAATGTCAACTTAAGGTTCTATACTTCTATAAAAAACACCCTTTACCATGACGTAACAATTAAAATTGCATTTTCTAACGAATTGTTTTATTCTGTACATAAAATTAATACTTGGGTCAGTCAGAAAGTCGTCAATTCTAAAAACTCTTACACACGGGGGGACATGAAAAGACAGCGAGAGTCGTCAATAAAAAAAATAATAATTTCAAGGAATTTTAGGAAAAATATAAATTTTTGGTTCCAAAATTCATGCTGTTGTAGTATATTCATTAAACCGCTCAGGCTCCGATAAACTTCTCGAATATAATAGAGCTGAACTCTCTGAGTGTGGAGAACTATTTTTGATAAATCGATATATTAAACTTTTGACTGATTAGAGTAGGTGTCTTCAAAAGGACAGAATCCAAAATACACGTGATAGATTAAGCATTAGGAGTGGGAACAAGTCACCTGATCACTTTGGCCAAAATAGACCTATTGTGACATTAATATCATATTGCAAATGCTCTGTAAGTCAAGTATTCTTAAGAATTCAAAGACTTTAGTTGGTGTTTCGGTAGGTTGTTCTGTTGTATATTTGTTATATAACCTACAGAGGTCGTTTCGACTGATTCTCATGTCTGCCAAGTGTTTAAATACTTTGCATTGTCCATTCATAACCAAAATTGCCAACTGAATGAAAAAACAACTGAAAATTTATTGTTAAATTTTTATTTTAAAATTTGCCGCCACTCTTTAATTAAAAAACATCTAAAAAGTTGCACATGTTTTGATCGCTACTGTATGGTCTCAGAAAAATTATTATTTTTAAATGTCAACATCAGAATATTTTGTTTTATAATTAAAAAAAAAAAAAAAAAAAAGAATAACTTGAATGCGAAAAAAAATATTTTGACGTTTCACTGCGTATTTAAAGTTCAACATGAAATTAAAAAGAATTTCAGTTTAAAAAATTCCAAGAAATAAAATGCAATCATTTTTCGATTTGAAGTAGAAGCAACACTTACAAGCATACTGGAAAAGGCTTACAAGCACTTTTTATTTTAAAATAAATATTACAAATGTTTGTAGCGATGTATGCTTGTGCAGCCCTTTAATATTTGCTTAATACAAATGTTTGTATGTAAAACGAAATAATGGCACAACGGCCAACAGGTGAATAAAGGCAACTACATACATACAATAGGAAGATTAACGAAAGTAACAAAAAACTTAAATACAATCTTTTTTTGGAAAAAAGCAGAGTTCATCCACAAAAAAAATTAAAGCCAATTCGTTTATCTATTCAACGCAAAAGAAATGAAGTCGATATCTTGAAAACTAAGCAAGAAGGTATGCTAACATTACTCTCGATATCTCAGGTAGTTTGGACATCAGATGTGCACCGAGAAATCTGTGTCTCGAAACCATAAGAGCCGGGCACTCTGAGAGAAGGTGAAAAACCGTCTCCTCCCTCTGTGTATTTTATTGTATTTTATTTGTATTTATATCTTCATCCAAGAACCGACGACTGTGGTGGCGATGAAAATAAGTCAAATAAAAATTTTACATAAATACATAAAACATATTTATATGCAACAAAAAAAAGTTTATTAGATTACGTATTTGTTTCTTTTAATTCAATTTTAAAAAAACACGGTTAAAAAGTTAAAACAGTTAATAGCAATTGGCACTGTTTTTAATTGCAATAGAATTTTTGAAATTTATTTTATTCTTTTTTATGTGCAGTCTTCAGTTTTATCGGAATTTTCATATGGATATTTCACCAAATAATATATGATGACGCCATGTGTTGCAATTTGATATTTTTGTATTCTCATAAAAAAAAATTTAATTTACATGTTGTAAATTATTTAGAAACTGTCAATGAGCCAAATCCATTCATAAACAAAATTATCTACTGACATTCTCAAGCGTATCATGTCTGTATGTTTGTTTGTTTAATGTGTGAAACTGGTCGTGCGAGCAAATGATCTGCTGCTCATACCAAAATATTATTTTAAATTTAAGCAACAAGCAAGCAAAAAAAAAAAAAAAACAAATCAAAATATTAAAAGCAAAATTAAAAAAAAAAACTTGCAAAGAAGACTACAAAAGTACTTGTACAAGAATAAAACCGGTAATAAATACAACCAGCAATAATTACTTGGACAAGTTGCATGTATAAAAAATGCTTGTTTGTTGATCCGTTTGAATCTTAATGTAGAAAGTACTCTAACCCGTATTTTGAGGTGTAGTAAAAGCAAAAATAAAATTGTTACAATAATAAAATAAAATAATGAAGAAATAAGAGAAAATTAAAGTAAAAAGCCAAATCCCACATCCAAGCATGTGTGAGTGCACACTAAGTGTTCAATTTCAATACAATACGATACGTGGAAACATTCATTTAATGCAATCAACCAATTTATTTTTATTCGATTACATGTACACTCCTCGTATTTGTGCGGCTGTTGGCCAGTTAATGCAACCTAAATACTAATGACAATAAACAAATGCATTTAAAATTGAGAATTAAATGGGCTTAGGGCCATTAATCATCTTAATGCAAAACAGGTGAATGAATTTGTATGAAAACAAATATAAAAGCAATCGAAAAAAGAAACAGAGTTTTGCTGGTTAAAACCTCACTTTGAGTCGTCTAAGAAAGAAAAACCAAAAAAAAAAAACGAAAACCCTGGTTAGAATAATAAAATTTGTTCGGAAATATTAATTATGAAGCTGTATAGCCAGTTTTCAAAATTTATATTAAATATATTAGCGCCCAAATTAAAGCAGAACAACAACTGGATTACCGCATTCGATATCAGACGAAATCAATCGAAATTCTAGTCTTTTTGTATAAAAATGTTTAAATAATTCGACAGAACTTGCTCGATATCGAATGCGGTGGTTTGGGCTTAGCAGTATTTTCAATACTTTTTTCCTTAAAGCGTAGCAATATTCTCGAACCAGATCGGATGTCGAATAGATGCCAGCTAAGGACCTAATTGCAGTTTGACTGTCAGTATATATACGAATATTCTTGCTTAATATTCCAAGGTATCACAGCCAGTCTGCTGATTTTCTTATTGTAATCTATTCAGCTTGTAGTACTAATCTTGGACTCCAGAACTATTCTTAGAGCCGTAGGTGAAGACATCTACATCCTGTCTTAAAGGAGAAGATCACGTTTAGATTCCCATTTCGTATAAAATCGTGAATCCGGAGTACCTTTGCTGGAAGTGTCTTGAAATGATGTTAATGAGATTAGGATTCTATGGTTCCATTCCCAAGCCGCATGTAATCGCACAGACGCAGCCCATGCCAATTTCTCAGCTTAAAGATCATGTAGCAACGAATTTAGCATCGTAAAAAGTGCCTTATTAGGTATTGATATCACGGCAACTGTATTCAAGGCTGCCATGCATCTAAGAACACTTTAAATTGTGATCTGTTTACAATCGTACTTAGTGCCTTTCACCATACTACGACTCCATAAAACAAGATGGTCTGAATCACCATTTTAGATAGCCAGTGAACGTTGCGGCGACTTAGGCCCCATTTCGTCCCTATGACCCTTCTGCAAGCGTATATCGCTTTCGAGGACTTTGCCTCAATATTCGGCGTCTACCAAAGTTTTCCACCCAGGAATTCATACACCTGCCCTGGAGTAGCAGCGCAAGCTCCATCTTGGAAAATGCTATTTGCAGGATCTCACCTTGCTATCGGCTGCAGGGATATGCATTATTTGGTTTATGTGAGGGACTCATCTTCTTCTTTTCTGATTATCTCCCTACTTCCTTGCAGCCTTCTATTTCTATTGCTGTCCTTACTCACTTTCCTCTAATACAGTTATCACAAAGGAACCATATCATAGGACCCAAGTGAGCTCCTTTCTGTTTTCTTGTTGGGTCGTCCTATGCACAATCGGAGGAGTCATTTAAGCATTAAAGCATTCATCACTAGTTGGAAAATTGTTAGTTATTTTTTGCTATATATATAAACCTAATTGAGTTGCCTGCAGGCTAGTTAAATACACCCACACACACACTTACAAATGTTGAACATGCTTGTGATATGCTTGAATAAATTTTATTATTATTTTTTATTTTCAAATCAAAATAACAATAAACCAATAAACCATAAATAAATAAAAAAAAATTAATACGCAAAAAAAACTAACACCAAACATTTTAAACAAATAATGAAAACGACAAAAAACTACTCAAATTAAGGTGTTTGCTTATTAAATATGTAGAATGAAGCTTTAAAATCAATTGCCCGCAAGCTGTCCTAATTCGTAACCATGTTTTAAAAATGATAAACACGAGTATGTTTGTATGTGCTTGCTGTGTGTGCTATGCCTCTTCTCTCTCTCTCTCTGTGTAAATCAAAATATGTAATTGAATATTAAATTATTTTGTTTGTCATGTCAGTCAGTTGTTCTTTTATTTAATTTTTTAAGGTGGAATATTTATTTTATTTTGTTAAATTTGTAAAAAAAAAGCTACACAACACAACAAATCAGGTTTTTTTTTTAATTAAAAATCTATTTAAAAAAACCTGTTGGTTATATTTAGGCCATATTTGTATGCCGAATGAATAAATTTTATTTTGTTTGTTAAATGAAGATGCACCAGTTGAAATTGTTTTGCTTTTTTTAATTTACTGTTGATTTCACTTTCTTTTTTTATTTTTTCTATTTAAATAGTAAACAGGCTTACGGCTGTTGTTAAACAGAAACTATTTTATTTAATAAACTATGTGTGTATGTTTGTGTGTATAAAATTTGTCTCTTTTTTACAATCTATGAATTGTTGGCACATTAATTACGCAATTAAAAATGCAAAGTTTAGCCTTATTTTCTGCTTAACTATGACAAATTAAAATTTCTTTTCGCTCATTTTAAATCACTTTTATTTAAATGGCTTTGAAAAGAAAAAAACCCGTTAGTTTTATTTTACGATTTTTCAATTCTCCGTTCGCCAGCGACCAACATCAACTCTCGACTAAATTTAAGTTTTGATTTCAATACTTCATGAAGACTTAGTAAGTCAAAAACACTTTTTTTACAATTCCAATACACGCTTTCATTTTTTTATTTCTTTTTTATTTTGCTGCAAACGCAACGACCGACCAGTATTGTTGTTTATTCTGCGGGGTTTTTTTTTTTTTTTTTTGGAACATAGTAGTGTTGTGTTTGCTTGTTTCTTTTTTGCTGTTTGTCATTGTTGTTTGTTGTGTTGTGTCGTGTTATGACGAAAAGAGTACAAGTTTATGATCTTTTCATTCAAAATGAGACCGGCTTTTTAGCTTGTGAGCTTACAAAATTTAAGAGAACGTGAGCTGAGATTAATAATGCTGGCCTAGTGGTGCCAACTACGCATTTGCTATTTCTTTCATCACAAGAAACTAAACAAAAAATCAAAATGTTTCGAATGTAGCAAAAAAAAAAAAAAAAAAAAAAGGTGTAAAAACCAAGCAGGATTAGAGTAATTTAAATCACAGTTCGCAAAGAAACGAAACGAAGCAAGTGGAAACGTTGCGTTTGGTATTTTCCCATGATAATACTTTGAAAAACTGCAAAACGAAACGTTCATCCTAAAGGAAACACATGTCATTTTTGAAAAATTGGTTTTGTCTGTGTAGAGTCCCTTTTTAACAATAGCAAACAAAACTGCTCTTTAAAAGCATTTAGCAATCGTTTCCATTTTAAACTTTTTCCTAAATAATTAATTACAGTTTTGAGTACACAAAATATTTTCGTATCATTATAATTGAATAAAAAAAATGCTCATCATGCACAAGTCTTATCTAAATATTCACAGTGGCACTCACTTACCTGTTTTTATTATTTGCATCTAAATATGAGCTGGCATAGATGCCCTCCTGGCCATCCAAATAACAGTTAAATGTTATAGAGACTAAATATGATTTTCTTTTCAATAAAGTCTCCTCCAATTCGATAAAAAGCATTTCACGTTCAACATTAAAATAGAAGTTCTTAGTTTGTATAGCAGCTTGAAGGGACGTATTCAATATATTTATTGAGTTTATTTGCAATTTATTTGCATGCAACACGATTAAATTTGTTTCAATGTTGACTTCAATTTCAATTGAAACAGATCCTTCACAGATTTTAGACTTTGGAATGACTTTAATATGAACATTATATTTCGCAGGATTAATAATATTGGGTAGACGGTAATCTATCTATAAAAAATGTGAAAAAAAAAATATTAATATGAAAGATGTAGAAGCACTTCGAGTCACTGGCACTTGACATGTGTAGTGCCATCAGTATGACACACGTTTGTATAAGAGCGATTGATTGGTTTTGTGTTTGTGTGCACAAGCATTACGCACATGTACAGCTAAAAATTTAAATAAAAAAACAAAAATTAATGGAAACATTTTGGTTGTATTTTTGATTTTTCGCACACACGTTCTGACTGTTATTTGTGATAAAATGGCGTTTGTATGCGTTTTCTAGTTTATATAAATTTATGGACTGATTAGGCTGAATTTACTTAAATAGCAACCCGAAGACAGGAGTATGTCCTGTCTGTAGGTCTTCTAGGGACTTCAGAAAATTGATTCCAGCATCCACACGGATAGACAGTCATCGTTAAATCGACTCGTAAATCCACAATGTATCCTATGTACGTTATAGAAATTACACAAGTAATGACAAACTTAAACTTTTTGTGAAGGGTATAAAAAGTTTCAAAGAAATAATCTTTGTATTGGGTTTTACAATGTGAACTTGGCTTCTTTTATTTCTTCTGGGATGAAGAACTCTTCTACAGCTACCGCGTTACGAATATTTTTGGTTTCACAAATGCCTGATGAACTTGTCTATTAATTTCAGAGAAAATTATTATTATATTTTATAGAATTACGAGTACAATAACATTATTTTAAAAAAGTTTTGACTTTTAAGAATTAAAAAAATTATGTAAATTAGTTCGAACCTCTACTAATTTTTAGTTTATTTTCGAGGTAAATTGTTTATGAAAATTTTGTAGACGAGTTGATTTGAGCGCTTGTGTTATAAAAACAGCACGAAAGTATTTTTGTTTGGTGAGTGAAAAAAAATGTGTGCCTAAAGTATTAATTTTTTTTTTATAAGTTTTACTACATTAAATGAATCAAAAGTAAGTTTCAAATCAAATCAAATGTTTACAATTTTTTACAGCTGATAAAATGTTTATAACTTTTCAGAATTGAACAAGTTTATGATCATAAATGATCATAAACTTGCGTGTTTAAAAAACCGATAAAAAATTTATTTTTTTTAGGTCTACAATAATAATTAATTTATAAAGTAGTATAAGTCAACGTTTTTTTTTTTTTAATATCAGCTCAATTGTTGGTACCCCTTTGCCTCTCTATAATTAAAAGAAGCGCAGAGAAAACAAAGGAACATTTACTACATAATTTATCCGTAGCCTTTTTGTTGATATTTTGTGATTTAGATTTTTAATTTTGCCATTAAGAAATTTGATGAGTAGAGCTGACAGGCCTCAACGAAATTAACCAAGTGTATTTTTATCAAATCTGTGCATTTTCATTGATTGACATCAGTAATTACTGTAATTAGTTTCAAAAATCTTTTCAATTCTCAAAATAATCTAATTAAATACAATTTCAAGTATTTAATTAGTATTTTTCATTATTTGAAAAGCAGAAAAAATTATTTTAACCCCAGACAAAGACCTGTCCTTATCTGCGATGCTATGAGTTGTTAATGCTAAGTATTTAACTCAAGTATACTAGGAAATAGAATACGAGAATTTGTTCACCTCATCACAATTCACAGCTTTAATTAAATTCAATTATTCTTGGTGCTGCCAATGGCATAAAAATACATACAAAAAAACATAATTAAAAACAAATAGTTCACAAAACAATCTATTATTCAATTTAATTTGTTTTTGTATTAAAGCGGCTAGTTTTTAAGCTCTTGAGGTTGTCTTATAATTATTTATTTTTATATCATTATTTCGCTTTGTCTAACATATTCAGGTTATTATTATAAACTCAATCTTGTTTCCATTTAATTTTTTACAATTATTATTATTTTTTTTTTAATCAAACTTTTAGGAAATTCTTTTTTGATCAAAAATATTTTTCTTGCTTAAAAACATAATACCTTTTCTGGCTTGGGTGGTACGACAGTGGTTGTGGTTGAAGGACATATAGATTCCAATGCATCCAACGCTTCCTGTAATTCGTTTTCCAAATTAGTTTTTTCAACAGCCAAAACAATAGTGGAAATACAAAAAGCCGTAGTGGCTATACCAAAGAAAATTGCTAAACTCTTGGCTGTCGTCACTAAAAATAATTTTAAATTTAATTAAACCGCGCCAGTGTAATGTGACTTGTAAAAGTAAGCTTACGCAACATGGTTATTTTAGGTTTTGTGAATTTAAAAAAAAAACACTCGGGAGTTAAATGAAACTGATCTCTTTCAGCTGCTTTTTCAATGTGAAGTATCGTTTGAAAGTGATCGAGCTCTAAAGCTAATTGGTGTTTTTAGGCAATCGCTCTACTAAAATGCGTATGCATGTGCGTACTTTTATCACAAAACTTAAACTAATAAAATTTATTATCTTTCTAGAAACATACACAACCAGCTAATTTATGATTTCACTTATTTTGTGTCTAGAATCAGAGTAAAAAATAATAGTGTTTTTATTAGTTTCGTAATAATTCGTATTTGTGTTAAATTCTGTATTTAAACAAATGAATTAATAAATAGTTTTAAGAGGCATAAATATTTATAAAATGAAATGATATTTTTTTTTTGTAAAGAAATTTACATAAATCGTAAAGTTTCAAAGGAGAAAATAAAAATAATAAATTGAAAATACAGACATACCTCGTTTAGCGCTCATGTGGTGTTCCTGGAAATTGAGTGTTAAAAGAGTTGCTATTTACACTAAAATATGGAGCTACGTTCCTAACTGTCGTTCGTTCTCAATTCGCTTAATTTTATTCATATTCATATCCATATTTATTTTAATGAATTTTATTTATTTAATCAAAATTACTGAGGTCTATCTACATTGGACCTTATCAGTATTTCGAACGAACGATTTAATAAAAAATTTCAAATTTTGGGATTCTCTGAATTAAAATTATTTTTTATTTTTATTTTTTTTCATTTCAAAAACAAATATTCCAAGAGCTGTAAACTACGTTTTATCGATTTTCATATGAAATTAAAAACTAAATTTTTTTTTTAATATTTTAAACTTAAAATAATTATTTGTTGTTTTCAAAAATTTATAACAGCGCTAAAATAAGTAACGTTAATCGAGGTTTGCCTGTATTATATTTTGTTACATAAAAAATAAATAACGTGAGTAACGTACTGCCGTATACCGAAAAGTCTGCTAGCATTTGTTTGTCTTTTGCAAACGATTAATTTTTTATGGAAAACAAAATTAATTCGTATAAAATTGAAATCAGTAAATATGCAACTTAAGCGGAAGCAGTTTTAATTTACTTTTCTCAATTGTTTGCCCAAGTTCGTACTTAAACCGGAAATTATGATTAAAAATTTTTCCCACGCTACAATAGAATTTGAGCACTGACGTTTTTAGTTGTATTAACACAATAAATTCTATAGCATATCTTAAGGCAGAACAGGCTCTTAAACAATATTTAATTTAATAAATCATATGGGCTGCCAGACTTACAAATTACAAAAAAAAACTTTATGTGGGGATTCGTGCATACATATGTATGTAGTGTGTATGTATGTTTCTGAAAACACGGTGATTTTAATCGAAATCACGTTAGTGATTTTTTTGTGCTCTGCAAATCACGAGATTTTTAATTGTTCTCAATCACGAGCTTTGTTTACAATAAAGTTTTACTCAGAAAATATAAACAAAAATAATTTTTTTACAAAACTTTAACTATCGAAAGTTGTAATAACGGACTTAAGTGTATTTAATCATTTTGTTATTAAATGCTTAAGATGCAGTTGGCTGACCAGTTTTAAATCACGAGATTTCAATTGATTTTGTGGGCAGAATACCCTTTTTCGTAATTTTCAGAATGTACCAGATTTCTTATTGCGGTGACATCGTATTCCAAACTACAAAGCGCCACAATTCTATTGCACTTTTTTTTTATTTTAATAATTCATTTTGATTTATTGCAAAGAAATTTAATTTATTTAATTTATAAATCTTGTATTATTGATGTAACGTTCATGTTGTTTGTTTGGAAGAATAAAACAAGTTTGTATTAGTTTTGCTGCAGCCAAGTACGGATCACTGATAGATTGTTTTCTAACCAGGCAATATTATTTTTAACATTTTCCAAAGCTCTGATTCGGGCTGCTGTACCGGCACCAGCATTTGGATATTTGGCAAAGAAATTTTGCAGTTCCTCCAGCTTGGTTTGTGTTGCAAAACGTCCTGTAATTGATGGTATTATGCTACCTAAATAACGATCGTTGATAGTGAAACGATCAACTAATTTTGGCCAATTTTCACGAACGTACTCCCAAACAATTGACTCGCCAGTGGGATTTGCGGCGATGTGTTGTAAACATGTAAAATAGTCTTGACCGCGTACATTGTTCTCATCCCAAGCTAAATCAATATATCTAAGTAAAACAGATTATGAGTTGTAAATAAATAAGTTCGAATGCAATAGGACTTTAATGTAGTACCTTCTTAATATCCAGGGTTGTTGTACAGCTGACAAGCCGTACATTAACTTTGACTTTTCGGAAGCATCCTTTTCAGTTATAAAAAGATGCCATACTTGGTTCCACACTTCTTCATTCCCCAAAGTAAGCATGCCATAGTAATAAACCGTTTCCCGAATGTCCGGGTGGGGAATGTCATTTGTATTTTTTAACCATTTTGTGAATTGTGTTGAGGCTTCACTCAAACATTCTGGCAGTCCCAAAGAGCAGGCAGTGGTCAAAATAGTTACACGTAAAAGGCTTGAAATAACAAAGAAAAAAAAAATGCAAAATCTTTGCTCACAAAGACGTTTTTACACTGAGTAAAATATACTTTTTCATGTGATCTTCGCCTACAGTCCAACCAACATTTTTGTAAATTTCTGCAACTAAAGCTCTGGAATAGGCGTTATAGTCTACAAAAGCATCACTAAACATGAGAGTACGTTTTAGGAAAGCCAACTTTGAGGCAGCTACTTGCCATGGCACATACTGATTCTCTTTGCTTAAATATTTCGTCATATCCAAAGGCCAATTGTACGCAAGTAGAGTAGAATCGGCCAGTGCAAAGGCATCATTCAGTAAGGAAGCACGATCTGCCACAGAAAAAGTCTGTAAAGAGAAAATGCAATTCATTTACACACTCGTAATGAAGCTGATTTGTATTTAAATTACTTTTGGAGCCGCCATCAATTTGTTGGTCAAGCTGTTCCACATCTCAGTGGGATAATTAACACGATAGTAGCCAACTTGATTGCTATTGAACTTAATCCATTCCACAGCGCGGGGCAGCGTTATTTTTACTTTTTAAAATAAAAAAAAAATAAATACACACACACATAAGCAGTTGAGTGAAAAACAAGTAAATTTAATTTGGTTATGTGCTCCGACTTACTTTCTTTATTATCAAAATAAAACCATTTACGTTGTACTTCTAACGTTGAGCTTGTTTTATACGTAATTGGTATGGACCAAGTGTAGCTAATAAAGAAATCAGACAAAAAGAAAAAATTAAAATTGAAACTGCAATTTTGTGCCGACACAACACTTACTTAAATGGCGAATCATTGTAAACGCCCTCATAATCTTTCGGATTGGAAAAGAATCGTTTTTGGGTTAATTTATACTCAGTATCAGATAGTTTTGTGACTTCTATTACTGGGAAACCCATTTGTTCCGTCCAAGTACGCACAATCGCCTTGACATCAAAGCCCAAATTCAATTTATCGATTACAGTAAGAAAATCATCTGTGACAGCATTTTTAAATTTGAATTCATTCAAATAATTTGTAACGGCCTTTTCGAAGTTATCAGATTCCAAAAAATCTTCCAACATTCGCATAATTGACGAGCCCTTTGAGTAAGTGATTGTATCAAAAATTTCTGTAATTTGATCAGGATCCTCGACGGTTTGCACAATGGGATGGGCCCCTAAGGTAGCATCTAGGCTGAGAACATTATGAAGCGTAGAAATTAAAAATTGATCTTGCATGCTCCAATCCGGGAATGCCGCTTCAATGCCTTTATTTTCTATAAAACTTGCAAAACCTTCATTTAACCATAAATCATTCCACCACTCCATGGTCACCAAATTACCAAACCACATGTGCGCAAATTCGTGGGCAATTACTTTAGCAATTCTTTGAGTGTTGGCAGTAGAACTAACCGTCTTATCATATAGTAAAGATGTTTCACGATACGTCACTAAGCCCCAATGTTCCATAGCTCCTGAAACAAAATCTGGTATGGCAGCCATATCTAAAGGGAAACATTTGAAATTCTGTAAATTCTTTTAAGCATTTGGCGTTAACTTACCCAATTTAGGTAAAGGATAGGCAATTTTAAAATATTGAATATAAAATTCAATGACCTTCTTGCCCACCTCCAAAGCAAAGTCTACTTTGTCTATTTGTTCAGGTGTGGCAAACACACGCAATTCAAATTCATTGCCAATGTTGTTTGTGTTCACTTTATTGCTTTTCGAGGTAAAATCCGAAATAATAAAGCAGCTCAAATATGTGCTCATTGGAACACTTTGATTGAAATAAGATTCATTGTAAATGCCTTGATTTTTAATGGTCTAAATGAACAAGAGAGTAAAATATTTAGATCAAGAGAAAGGGGGCTGGAGACTAGGGATACGTACTCTGATATTCATGTTGGATAAAGCATGATATCCACCAGAGCTGGGATAAACTAAAGTTACATCAAATGTTGCCTTTAAAGCGGGCTCATCAAAGCAGGGGAATGCCTGTCGGGCGTATGTAGGCTCAAATTTCGATGAAGCAATCCATCTAATTAATTTAAAATTTTAATAATTCAGTAATTAATGGCACTCACTGGCTGACTTACTTTTTTGTGTTATCAGATTTCTGATAAGATGATGAATATAAACCAATTATTTTGTTTTTCATGCTGCCTTCAAATATTATGCCCAAGTAGAATATAGCTGGTGCTTCAATTTCTTCATTGAGTTTAATTACTAAAAATTCACGTTGCAAATCGAAATAATAATTTTCAACGTTTGTGCCAACACCAACTCCCTCAACATACACGCTGGTTATATTCAAGTACAACGAATGCAGTATGATTTTATTTGTTCTTTCAGTACAATTTATTTCAATTCTTTCCTGACCATAAAACTCCCCAGTATCAACATTTGGATGCAAATATAAATTATAATTTAAGGGATACATGGTTTTTGGTAAACGGTAATTGATCTTTGTGAAATTAAATTAAGAAAAAATTTTGAATTTTGAATAATTTTAATGAAAGATGGCCGTTCTTACTTTCTCCTCTGGTTTTGGTGTAGTGCTGATGGATGGAATGTCCACTGTAGTGTTTGTGGTTACAGTTGTCGCTGTTGTTGAGCTTGTTGTTGTCATAGTATTTTTTAAAGCCTCCTCTAATGCTGTTACTTTATCCTTTGTTTCCCGCAGTTCATTTTCTAGATTGGTTTTTTGTACAGCCACCACAATTGTTGACACCATGAAGGCCGTTAGGCTCAATCCCAACAATATGGTAATTGCTTTCGCCGTGATAATCATAATGCCCACCGCTTGGCTACAAATCGCTTTTTGTTCAGGGCCCTAAATTTAATGTTAACACCCTTGCAGTTGTGCTTACTGCTATTCACCATGTATTAGCTTCAACTAAATATTCAATTGACTCGATTAGAAGTTTTATCGTTTATTATTTTAAGATTAGAAATCTTATCAAGTTTTAATGGGTGCAGAGTTACTTGGCTAACTAATAAATATTAAAATAAAAAAAACCATTTATTATGTACTGCAGACATGCAGATTAGATAGACGTATGTACTCGTATGTATGTGTTGTGCTGTGTATAAGGCGTTTGCATAACATTTTAAAATCCCCTTTAAATAATCCGTATGAAATCGGGAGCAGAGGTCCAAGCCGGTTCAAAGTCTTCGAATATTTCGTCAAAAGTTACATTTAAATTATTTGTTTAGTTTAAGCTTTAGTTTAAGAACTTTCTTTCACTAACTTTTATTACGAATATTCGTATCGAAAAAAACAAGTATAACGACAAAAATATGCGAAGTTTTGCGACGAAATTAACAGCACATAAATAATCGTCGCAAATTACGACTTCCATCGTATCTATCTTGTCTCTCAATTTTATAATGCTCTTTTTATCACTCTCTTGTTGCTGCTTTTTTTTTTTTTTTGTTAATTATTTTTAAACAAACCTACATACGTGCATAAATAATAATATAGAAATTCTAACGTTTTACTTTCTACTATTTACATACAGTTCACTGTAAAGCGGGACATGGAGACACATCGCAATATTGAAAAAAAAAAAAAAAAAATGTAAGAATTTAAAAATGAATGTACGAGTACTTTCGGTATGGCAGAATTTCACTTGCTTTTTTTAACTATTTTTTCACTTCCTCTTCTTGGCCTTTATTAAATAATAAAATTATTGAGAGTAAAACAATTTGTAAATTTTAGTTTTTTTTTATTTATTTATTTTTTTTTTCTTTGCTATCAAGTTGTTTTAATTTACCCAAGCTGCCGGCTTGCCTTCTACCCGATAACCATTGTATGCCATATTGGAGGCAGCCGCTGCCAACTCGGACCTTCGACTTGGCTCTCCAGCCCAATACGAGGGTGCCACTTCATACGTTTGCATTTGTTTGTTGCTATTTCGAAAGGCCGAAATAATTAGCAGAAATATTGCCAATTTTCCAACCAATATGGACTTCATCAATAACAATTTTAATTTAGTAACCAAAAACGGTACAATGGCTGATTGTATTAGAAATGGCAAGATGAAGAGTGGCAGAATTCGAGTCACCATTTCATATTTTTTGCCACGACCTTTAAAATAATAAAAGCAAAATTAATATTTTGTTTATAAGAGAAAAGTAAAAATGTATTCAGTCATTCACCATCTTCTGTGTTGTCGTTTAACCAACGACCGGTGACAAGCTCCTTTAGACTTTCACCATCTAAATTCACTTTGACAATGCTATTGTTCATGTCGAGGCTTAAATTAAGAGCTGGTCCAACGTTGTACTGGTGCAGGTTGTTCTTAGTTTGTGGGGCATTCGATTTTCTTTTTTTATTTGGTGAGAGTTTTGTTTTGGCTTCTTGTTTTATAGATGACGATTGAGATACAATTGTTGTGGTTTCTACATTATCAGTTTCCTCATTGGCAGGATATGTTGTTACAATACCATCGCTTTCAATATCTTCAACATCAGGCTTGGTTTGAACTTGTTGCTGTTGACTTTTATTTTTCAAATTCTCCCTTAACGTTTGCTTGTACTCCGTTAGTGTTTTATTACCCAAATAAGTGCTTTTATAATTTTTATAAATACCCAAAAATATGCTTCTCAATGGCTTAGAATGATTTTCCAAATTTTCTCCAGTGTCCACATCATCTTCAATATGGCGGCCTGTCATCTCATCTCTTTTATTTTCCGTCAATACTGCTGTCAGTGTATCTGAATCTGCATCCTCAACACTGATTTGTGTTGGCTCATATTCGTTTGAATGCGTTTCAACTGCATCCTCATCACTGAAACCTGGAGTTGTTGTTGTTATAAAAACGCAAAATAAAAATAAACTTTTTGCAAATTTGTTCATCTTGTAAACATTCTAAGATTTTCTTGTGGACACTTTTTCGTTTTTTTTAGGGGCTTTTTATTTTTTTGTTATATTTTAAGGCCAACTTTGGCTTGCAACAGACAATCTAAAAGATCTTTTTACGTTTAAGTGCAACCACTTGAATGTACGCTATGAAAATGCGTCCGTATTCATATTTACAATGGATTTTATTAACTTGGTCTGCATCATGATTGTGAGTTTATTTAAGCTGTTGTTGCCTGTTGGTTAGTAAGCGAGCAAGTAGCTCTTGTCACACACTTACCCAATTGCATTTATCTGGTTTTATTTCTTCTTCTTCTTCTTCTTCTTAATGTTAATATTGTGGCTCATGTGAATAGAACAAACAGTTAAATGTAAAAGCTATTGAGTTCTTAAATTTCTGTTCAACCTCTCATTTGTGCAAGTAAAAGCAGAAATAGAAAAAAAGGAGACAGTTACCTAAAGAAACGACACGAAAATAAATATTTTCTTTCTTTGTTGAAGATAAAATATTTTGCTCGATCGAGCATGTAAAATCGTAGGAGTTGCTAACAATCTCCTACTATTGTCATAACGTTAATCAAATTAACGACTTCAAATAATTTGGTGTGTCAGCTTCAAATGTGACTCGTTTCAGAACGCTATAAATTCAAATGAAAATATTAATTTATTTCTTGTACACTCTTTTTCAATAAGACTTGTACAGTGCGCTTAAAAATTTTGATTCATTTAAGAAAAAACAACGGTATTCGCGGACATATCTTAAATTAAAAAAAAAAATTTAACAAAAGTAAATTTTCCAGTGAGCATTTCCAACTCCAAGTTGGTTTTGTCTCAAAACTAGAATACATTTTTCCCTACTTAAAAAGGCAGTCATATAAAAAATGTTCTAAAAGTGAAAAACGTTCAAATTTGATTATCCAATTCCGGCTACACTTTTGCCATACGTTTTAAAAACGACTTATTTTTTATTTAAAAATAAATAAAATTTTTGTGGTTATGGAAAATTGAAATGAAATAAAATTGCAAAATGTAAATATTTGTGACTGACTGTCATCTGACACACACACAAAAGTCAAATACGGATTCTGTTAAAACCTGCAAATCTTTTGTTCCAATTTAATAAACTAGTGTTTTTGAATTTGTTGTTCGTCTTCGTTTACAACAAAAACCTTGATTTCATATTTGTTTTTATTTGTAAATCCAGTTAATCTTTAACCAACTCGTTCGTTGTTTGTTTTCGTTTGCTACACTTTTAAGTGATCAATAGTCGTAAGTGTTCATTTTAAAACAATTTCAAGAATTAAGCATTTTAAAGCCTTCATGAATGAATTTCACTGCCATGAGCTCAATTTATATCCTCAAGCATCATGCATTTGCCATTTAAGACTAGAAAGAAAATTAAAATAACAAAATTAATTAGTGAAGCTTATAAAACATTTCACTGTCAATTACATATTTAGAAAATTCCTTGAAGTAAAGAAAGTAAATAAACAAAACAATAAAAGAAATAAATAAATGGGAAATTGCGTTGTAACAATTTCCATAGGGTACAAGTTTTAATGTTGCATATCCCTCACATTAATTCATTTAAGGCACTTTATTTTTAGATAAGAAAAGTCTGCGATGCAGGCTGCTGGCTTCTTGCTTCCAGAAAGCATTAAGCATTTTGTAAAGGAACGAATTTAACTAATTGATGTGGTAGCAAAACACCCAACCACCCACTAGTCTCTAAATTTTATATTTTTAAATACAAAATACGAATTAACAACGAACTTTGGTTGGGAGAACTGAAGTTTTGTTTTACGGGTTGGGCCAAAAGTCACACCTGCGTGTTGTTTATTTATTTATTATTATTTTTTTTTAACATAAATAAACTTTGTATAATATAAATTTCAATTATGAAAAATAATATCTGGGAGATGACCACCATTTTTATCTATGCACAATTGGGCGTTTTGCATAAGGTTCTGGTTTTATTGCCCTGTATTACGAACATTCGTATAAAAAAAAAAAAAAAAAAAAAAAAAAACAATTATAACGATATTTTATGGAATTCGGTGTTCAGTAACTTTCTGACAAAAATGTCTGCGACGAGATTAACATCATCGCAAATAACGATTTCTATCGCACCGAATATTTTTGTCGGAAAGTTACTGAATACATAATTCGATAAAATAACGTTATACTTGTTTTTTCGATACGAATTTTTGTTATAAGTGTTACTAAATCGCATTACTGATCTCAGCATATCCATTAGGCAGAAAATGTGCTTCATCTCTCATTATTAAATTGTTAAGAAACACGTAATTTTCTACGCACAACTTCACAAAGCGTTTTGCCCAAGTTAGTCGTTGATGGTAGTCAACTGATAAAAGTTATTGGGCCAATTGGACCTTGAGAGATTTTAAACAGATTCTTCTAACTTTTTTGTACAAAAATTCATTGAGTTAATTGCGATACCAAGTCAATTTTGACTTAAGTCGACTTGAGTGATATAGGCTTGTAGCACATGCATGATGCATGCAATAAAAATAAAATGAATTAAAACGAACCAAACTGAATGAGTTCTAAAGTAAAAGTGAAAGCCAATGTTTCCTTATTTACGGCGTTTTTTTTTTTATTTACAAATGGGCCTTTTTTATAAAATTTTTTATTTTTTAAATGTCTACGAAAAAGTTCAATAGTAATTTATGTATTTATTGTTTTTTGGTTTTGTCTTCTTCTTCTTTCTGTTAAAAAGACATGAATATTAATCGAAAGTAAAATGAACGAATACCGTTACCAAATTCGATTTCGTGAATTTGATTGAATGAAAATGACGTCAATTATAGTGGAAGCAATTTGGTAAGTAAATACATACACAATTACATTTATATATACTTAGATCACTCATACACATAAAATTGTGTTACAAAAGTGACAAAATTGTAAACGCTAAGCAAAACGAAAATTTAAAAAGAAAAAAACGTTAAAAATTTTTTTAATTTGGTTTTTACTCCCTCTCAAGCACAATTTAGGAAAAATTATGAATTTAATTGTAAAAAGAAATTATAAACGATAACAAAAACGAAATGTAGGACTCAAAGAAAATGATGATGGGGTGGGTCGTGAGTGTTTTTAGCTTGTGACACGCATGTTAGTCGTGTTGTACAAAAACTGTAATCCAAACGCTTCCAGTTAACTTATGTTATCTTTGAGGGCCTTGTTCGGTAGCTTAAAATCAACTTGTGTTAAATTTTATATTGTAATCAAATTTAGTGGGTTAAAGGTGAGGTGCGTGTATGGGAGCGTCATTAATCTGAAATTCTAACTAGTATTCCCAAAGTCCGCTTTTGAAATGTATAAAAAAACGTGATAATGTGCCCACTGAATTCTATGTTCTGGTGTGTGTGAAATATTGTGTGACGCATGCGCAACTGCACTGCGCTCCATGAACTTGGCCATGTCAGTACTATCTATGTAGTAGTCGTTATTATTTGTTGTTTTTTATTTTTTATTAAAATGGCAGATAGTAAAAATTTCATTTGCCATAAAAAGTTCTCCATTAACTGTGAACAGTTTGAGTTGTTTGAATTAATTTCATGTCGCATGTTAATTAGGCAATCGTACGAAAGAAACACACACACACACACACACGCATGCCACAAAGCCAATAAATTTTTAGACAATTTGGTTATTCGATGGCTTCTTTATACGTGTGGAAGTAAAGAAATTCGTAAATTTTCAAATAGTGAATTAAACTGAATGGAATTGAATTGAATGTTTATGAAAAGTCGTGCTATTATTGGCCATTTGCATTCTATTGTGACGCGGGTGTTTGCGACGCGACGTTACTGTTTCACGACAAACAATAAAAACCATCAGCGCTGTCAAAACTTCATTCATTTCAGTGTGATCGCTTAACGACCGACCATCAAGAAATTTTTTTTCTCTTTTTTTTTTTTTAAATTATCGACAGTTCAGTTTTCAAAGGATTAATTTTTAATAGCAGAATGGCTGTTCCACAAAAAATTATCTGCGCTGTAATCATGCTGTGCTTCATGTTCAACTTTGTCCAATGCCAGCCGAAGAACATCGTAAGCAGTAATAGTGCGGAAGTGAGCGGTAAGTGTATGAAGTGAAAATATTAAATGTTAATCACTTAAATTGTTTGTAATAACAACAGAATCACGAACATTTGGCCATCATTTCCTGAAACGCATGAGTTTTGCCATAGTGCCAGGAGCGTTTGTTATTGGTGTCATAACCACATTATTGGCTGCCTTAACCGTTGTGTCCATGAAAGGTTTGGGCGTTGGTGTGATTCTTTTAGTGCTGGCCATTGGTCAAATGCTGTCACGTACTCTACCTCAAGTACATGCCGCTGCTTATACAGCTGCTCCAGCTCCCGTACCCATTGTCTACTCGCACAGTCATACCCAACAACCTGTTTGGCTAGAAAAGGAGTGGTAAATTTCGAATATTTCTGATACGTAGATACGTTTCCCGATTAGTACTCAATCGCTGTGTAAAATAAAAGGACAGCCGCCGATACTGATTAGGCAGGCACTAGGACACTGTGACTTTTATTTTATCACTTTTATGTATTTATTTATTTTTTTTTTTAATATTTTTTTGTTTGTTTATAAGAAAAGAATCTTTCAATGAACCAAAAACTAATTTAAGTTAGACGCTTAGCTTAATTAATTAATCATTATGAATTATTAATTATTTATTTATTTATTTATTTATTTGTATTTAACTGTAATTAATTTATTTATTTTAAACAAAACTGAAGAGTCATGTGTTTAAAAAGAGGAAGAGAGTCAAAATAAATGTTGATATTTAATTTCGAATTGGTTATCAATTTTACTTTTTAATTAATATAAAAATAACTGCTGCCTCCTACCTTCTGCCTTCTGCCTTCTGCCTACTTAAAATTCAGAACACAATTTTAAAGTTAAACAAACAAGGGAAGCGTGCAAGCCAGCACGAATGAGGGAAGTGTTACTAAAAGTTTTCTTTTTTTTTTAATATTTTTTATTATGAATTCTTGGACGTCATTCACTTTATGTTGTTTGAGTCATACAAAGTATGAAACGATACGCGAACATTCAGTCACTTTTCTAACCCCAATAAATTCGAGTTTGTTTTTCTTTAGTCACCATGTGCTGTTTGAAGAAAACTAAAAATCGAATGGATCGTCTAGAAAATAGTTATGAAAATTAATTAAAAACATAAAAAACCTGAGTGGTTTTCTTACAAAGTTTTTAAACGATTCGATTTCAAAATTTCTCGTAAATAAATTACGGTCGGTTTGTATGCGCTTGTGTATTTGCCTGTGTTTTCTTCTGCTGCCTGTTAGTCAGCTTCAATTTTAAAATGTTTTTTTTTTTTTTACAAAAGATTTGCGAATCTAATATATGAAAATCTATAAAATAAAATTTAAAAAAAAATTACAATATGAGGCGAAAATAATGGGGACGACAGAATTTATTTATTTAATAAAACAGAAATATATTTTGTAAAAAATGTTTAATGAAAAACACCAAGCCGATTGCTGTCTTATCTGGTGTACCGCAGGGTAGCCATCTTGGCCCACTGCTATTTTCTTTTTTTATAAATGATTTACCGGAAATAATAAAATTTTCTCATGTTTTAATGTTTGCTGATGACGTTAAAATTTTCCTGAGCTATAATCGATTTGCAGATCACCTTTACCTACAGAATGATCTAAATGCATTTAGCGCCTGGTGTGATCTTAATTTAATGGAATTGAATCACAAAAAATGTAAATATATGTGTTTCTACCGTGGTCAGCAGTCATGTGTAAACTATGCTTTAAACGGTCAGCAGCTTGAAAAAGTAACTATTATTTCTGTTCTTGGAATTTTACTTGATGTAAAGTTGAATTTTATTCAACACATTTCTTCAACTGTTGCAAAAGCACGCAGTCTGCTTGGTTTCATAAAACGCTGGGCTAAGGAGTTTTCTGACCCGTATATAACAAAACAATTGTATACATCTTTAGTAAGACCTATTCTTGAATACGGCTCGATTATTTGGGATCCGACTTATATGGTTCATGTCAACAATATTGAATCTGTTCAAAAACATTTTTTGCTATTTTGCCTACGTGCTTTACATTTTGATCCATTAAACTTGCCACCTTACACCAGTCGACTTGCTCTCATTAAACTGCCAACTTTAAAAAGTCGTAGAATTATGTTAAATGTTACTTTTGTTTTAAATTTGTTAAAAGGAAATGTTTGTTCTGATTTTTTGATAAGTAATATCTTTTTTAACGTTCCTTCAAGATTTACACGTCATTATAATCCTCTATCTGTAAAAGTATTCCGAGCTAATTATGCCAATTCTGACCCTTTTTTGAGAATTTATAATCAATTTAATAAATTTTATAAACATGTTGATTATTCATCAAATAATGATACTGTAAAAACTAAGTTATTGTATTTTTAAATAATTAATTGTATTATGCTACAGTCTGTAAGGATCTTGAATCCATAGACAATAATAATAAATAAATAAATAAATAAAAACAAAAAAAAAATAATTTGAAAAGTGAAAACTTAAAGTGGCAACAGTATCTACTTTCTTAACATTTTTAACCGTCTAATTTTATTGTCCAACACTGTACATACTCAAGTTTGTAAATAAAACGTGCGCTTTTTAGTTTGTGGCTGGAAAAAAAAACAAGGAATGTATGATCAAAATAAGGCCAACAAAACAAACAGCAAACGTACGAACGAATGAATCAATGAATAGTCAATGAACTGGATTGCATGAAATGGGAAAATAGAAAGAAGCAAGATGCTCTCTTTTATGCCACTTATAATCAGGTCACTAAGCCACAATTTTACTTGCGTGCTCTCATCAGCAACATTTGGGCACAGTTCCTGTTATTAGCTGATACACGAGATCAAGGAAAACCAGTTGAAAGACAAAATGCTGCATTTAAAAATAAGAAACTGTTTATGGGTGAGTGTTTACAAGAACAACATCATTACCACTTGATAGATACTGAAGCTGTGGTGGCATCGTATATCGAGAATATAATTTTCAGCCTTAGAATGTAACTGAAAATGGCAGCAACTGCTTTTTGCAGATCCATAGAAACTTTCTTTTTTCTATTTTTCGTTGTTGTGCAAAGAAAATCTTTTGCAGTTTTTGCCAGTTTACGTTTAGTAGTAAACAGAACGTGTAATGTACCAGGTGTAGCCAATTTTAACGCTTGCAATCAATAAAACAAAATTAAAACAAACAAACAAAATAATTTAATATCAATTATAGAACATGAAAATGAAAATGAAGTTGTCGCATTATAAATTAAATTTAGTTGTGCTTTTTGTTGTTGTACTTATAACGCCCTCATGCCAATTGGCAGAGCAACAGTCTGGACAAGAACCCAATAATAATCATACCGATCTGCAACGGAGTAGCGCCTCTAGTGTTGATTATCAAAATGAATTAACACCGTCACCAATGTCTGCTCCATATTTTAGGGCGTCAATACCAATGCGTATTTATGAATGCTTGCGTGAGTTCAGCACTTTGCGCTGTACAAAATTGTATGTGTTGCAAAAAATGGAGGAGCGCAAACTACGTAGCAATACTGGGAATATCACAAAAGATTTTCTAAATCAATTCTTTGGCGAAGATGATCAAATGGGCAGTCTGATCAGTGATCGTTTTAGGAAAATGTCAGACAAGGATCTTAATAAACTTTTGGTTATGCATTTTCAAAGATTTTTTAAAAATCGCGACATCAAACTCCACTTTTTGCCTGGACTCATATTGAAAATAGTGCCCAGCAAAGAAAACAAATTAAAGTTTTCCCTCAAGAAAAGTAAATAGACATAGTGCAAAAAGTCCATTGAATTTTAAATTAAATTATCTTTTATCTCTTTTCTAGAAATTAAACAGCATTTGATACATCAGGCACGTGCCCAGAATAGTGCAGGCTTAAAGATTTCTGGACTTGTTGATAGCAGTATAGAAGGCCAGGAAAATATAAGTCTAGACGAAGATGACATCGATATCAAATCAAAGAATAAAGATTTAAAAAAAAGGAAAAAACATAAAAAAGATAAAACTTCCTACAAAACAACCATGCTGCAAATGGCTGTACCGGTTATGGTAAGACTTTGATTTTCTTTTTTCCTTTTTTCCTTTTTTATTATTAATTAAAATTTTTTCAGATTATGCCCGCCATATTGATGGGAACATTTCTCCCATTCATTTTACCTGTCCTTAAAATGGCCACCATTACCACTATGATCATGAATAATGCCGCATTTATGGCTGCCTTAATTTATGCAGCACGCACCCATGTAAATGCACAAGACGACCAGCAAATTAATTATTCTTATGGACATCCCGGCTTTCACTAGAATCCTTTCTAATTTAAATTCTGTCCTTTTTTTTATGAATAAAAATAAAATAATTAAATCGCTTTCTAGATGTTCATGTAACTAAATTAATTATTTACAATAATTATTTTTTAAAAGACAAAAAATTATTTAAGAATAACGAATCCTAGATTTTCAAATTTTTTGATACCGACAATATAAAATGGAATTAAAAATGTTTAATCATTTAAAGAAAAAATACATTTTTTCGAATATGAAAAATGTTTCTAGAGAAAATCAAGCACAGTCCAGTCATATGAAGTTCTATAAAATAATTTTTTTTTCTTCACTGTTGCTAAATACATAATTAATTAGTTGATTATAACTCGTACATACATTTCATAGAAAAAAAAAACTTTTTTTTGATGGCACTCTAGCAATAGCCTTGTATTTAGATAAACACAACTTTTTCATGCATTTAGGACCAGTTTTATATATAATTTTTTTTTATTAATACGTTTGCTTATGTAGATATGCATGTGCATCTATGTGTGTACGTGACTGACGCATATCTTCAATTGCTAAAGATGTTCACGTGCTCATCAAAACTAGTCCTACCTGTTCGATTCAATTCTACAGTCGCATGAATGTTTCATGTTCAATTTAACAAAATATTTTTAATGATGGACCTTTTCTTCCAATTTTTGTATGGCCTTATTGAGTGTTTTTAATTGAGTTTACGTTACTGTTGATAAAGATTTGCCAGTGGCAGTCTTGACTTTTGGTAGCGGTTTTTTACCCGGCCATTCTGTTCTTTAATTCAAGTTGTTCTTATCAGCTGTTTCTGACAAACAAATAGAATTAATAAACGGCAAAACATGATTCTTGTGCTAGTAATAAATTTAAATAAAAAAAATCTGAATTTATAAACGCTTTCCTCTAAAGTCATCTCTTCTTTAGATTATTTTTTATCGCCAGGACCCATTCATGCATCTACTTTTTTAATTTGTTTATAATTTCAGAATGGCTGGACCGATTTGTTTTTCATAGTAATACCATTGGCGTTTTTAGTGGATGATAATTGACCACACCCATTTTTGTGCTCACTTTCGTACATCATTTTTGTATTTATTTTTTTTTTTAAATCCTCGGTTAGCAAGTTTTACTGTCCAATTAAAAAATTAAGTGTCACGTAAAATTTCGTTTGTGTGAACTCAAGACCACAAGTGTCAATACGAACAATTCGTTCTCATTTACCATAACTAATAATATTGAAGTAGCTGCTAATTTAAGCAGTTTCCAAAAATATTAATTTTTGTATGCACTATCCACAATAACTGACAGTAAGAACTACATACTTCATATTCGTTTATTCTTTTTTTTTTTATTTACATTTCAATTTATTATCTCACATATTCACTAAGTACTAATTGTCAAAATGTGTACCAAATAGATCCCTTGATGGAAAATAAAATAAGTTGAGTGATTAATTGTGAATCTGTTTTTTTTTTTAACTATTTGAAAACAAAACACTGTTTGTGGGGTTAGCTGATATTTTAAAATTTTAGAAAAAATCTCAATTGTTATTTCTCGTCCCTGGTAATTACGTAAAAAAATTTTATTTTTAAGAAAGCAAAATAAAAAAATAATTTAGATAATTCGCAACAGAACAGAAAGTAATATCTGAGCAGTAATTTTAGTAAGATATTGTTGGTTGGTTTTTGTGCGTGGCGGGCTATCGCTCCTCAAGTAGAATCGCAAGATTCCATTTTAAACCACCCACTAGTCAAGACAACGGAGTTATAAGTGATCTAACCCATCCTGTGGCATTGAAATATCCGGGAAAATCCCCTAACCTTATCCTCGATATCTCAGGTAGTCCATCCATAAAATGTATACAGAGATATTTATGTCTGACAGCCAGAAGATCCGGGCACTCGCAGAAAATGTGAAAGACTGTCTCCTTCCTGGTTTGCTACACGACAGCTGCAGCAGTTTACAATGAAGGCCAATCCCAGCCTGCTGGCGGGTGTGCCGATCGGCTATGACCGATTATCAGAGCCACCAGTCTGGAATTATCCTTCTTAATCTTGCTTAACAGCTGAGCAGAGCATTTACCATCATAGCGAGGCCATGATTGACGCGTAGTCTTACACGTCCTGACGTCTCGCTATCTGGTGTGATGCTACTAAGCGGTAAAGCGACCGTCACTCACTTGTAATCCTCCATTTGCCGATTAAGCCACTGTGAGCAGGAATCCATACCAAAGATACATCAGCCTGACCTTCCAGATGTAGACAACGTCCTATTAAAATTATCGATAACTCACTTTTTAAAGTGGACTTATACCACTTTCAAAAATAACAGCTCTTCTAATTCTACCTTGATTGTACTTTATTTAGTTGTAGTAAATAATAAAAAGTGGCACAAGCATACTTGACAGCCACACGTCACTACGAACATTTTATAATAAAAACTACTGGTAAGAACTTTCAGGTATGCTTGTGCAGCCCTTTAGTAAATGATGATAATAATAAAAAAATATGTAAGTGCTTGAATTCCGTTTTTTTTTTAATTTCTTTATTTGAAAATTTTAATCGTACTTTTTGTTTTAAGAATATTTAATGAAAAATGTATGTTATAGGTATGCATGCATGGGTGTATAATAAAATTTTTGGTTATTTTATGTTAATGCGCCTTAAACTAAATATTTTAGCTAAATAAAAAAACATAAAATTATAATTAATTAATTAATTCTTATCAAATGCTAAAACTAGAACCTCTTCGCAGATACACTAAACTACAGATGCGCATGCGTATATGCATGTGTGTGTGTCACGCACTTTTATTTTTTTTTACAAAAAGAAAATAAAAAAAGAGTTGTAATTTTATGTACATTAAGCAATGGAAATATATATATATATATATACATGTGGGTGTGTGTGTATGGAAAAGGAGATACGGATATTGGACCAAGACCCTTCTGTTGTAATTAAGTACACGATTCCAAATAAAACATGTAAATTGAATTGGTATACGTTAGTAAAAAAAGAAGAAAATAAAAATAAATTATTTATATCGCCTGGTAAGTTTTCTCTTTCTCTTTCTTTCTCTCTCTCTCTCTCTCTCTCTCACTCTCTCTCTCATATACCTTCTCCGTTATTCGCATTGTCTCTTCTTTTAAAGAGCTTAAGGGCCTGAGAATAACTATTCATCTTTCCTATCAAGAATTTGTGTACCTAAACGATCTTCTATTTGAACATCTTTATCATCCCAACCCCAAACCATTATCTCCTCATTTTCATGATCGAGTTTTGAGCGCAATTCTGTAGGTGTAATAGCACTGTTACTTGTGCCGTTGGTGGTATTATTATTATTCAGGTCAATGCAAGTTGGGTGGCTACCATCACCGGTACGTTGAATGCGTCTTAACATCATTTCTTCTGATACGGTTTTCAAATCATAAGCTTGTCCTAAATTAAATCATAATTTTTGTAAATCATTCGATCCATTTTGAATATTGAAAACTTACCGATACTGGCCATAAAGTTCAAAAAACCAGTGGTCCAGTTGTAGTAGTTGGGCAGTTCAGCTGCTTTATAATCCCATGGGAAGACGTGATGATAATTATGCCAACCTTCTCCAAAAGCCAGTGCTGATACCAAAATGTTATTGACTGAACTAATATTTTTGTCGTAGGGTTTCATGCCGTAAAAGTGGGCAGCACTGTTTACTAACCACGTTCCATGTAACGTCAAACAATAACGAAACATGGAACTAACAAAAAAGCAAACCTTAAGAGATGAACCCAAATAAAAGTAGGGAATAAGAGAGGGTATCACAAAGCAGCAAATGGGCATAATCACAAAATAATATCTGTGGCAGATGGATCCAAAAAAAAAATAAGCAAAATTGAAATGCAGAAGCATTTGGCATTTTGAGTGGAAGAAAAACTCACTTCTTTTGAAACATTACAACTGGATCCAATTCCAAGTCACTCATATCGATTTGTTTGCCCTTTTCTTTGACGTCAGGATGCTTTCTGCACATTAGCCAACCCATATGAGCGAAGAAAAAGCCACGTCTTGAGTTGTGAGGATCAGCGTGGGTGTCTGTGAATTTGTGATGAACACGATGATCTCTTGTCCATTCATAAATGCTGTTTTGGAAGGCCAACGATTGACACAACATCAAAAAGATACGTAACGGTAATCTTGCTTTGTATGCCTTATGAGACCACAAACGATGTACACCAGCAGTGATACCCATACCACTAAAGAACATCATAATGTAGGCTGCAAATAACACAAAGTTTAACTTTATCATCTGATTAGTTCTCCTCTGATTCTTTCAACTTGTTCCTAATTATTAATAGATTCCTACACTGTGCGTACATAAGTTTTACTTGTAAGCAAGTAAAAAACAATTCTATGGAAATACAAAATAATTAAATTTCAGGTTGCTCTGTAGATTGATGGGTAGCGTGTTACCCTATAAATCTGAAAGTCACAGGTTCGATTTCTGCCCAGACCCTGGGAGCCGAAGGTCGAAGTTACCAGTGCTTGTTAACAAATTTAATCTTAGAATTAATTTCTAGTACTAAATAAATAAAATAAAATAATTTACTTCAAAGTAAATAAATTTTTTTTTTTTAGCGATCAACTCGTTTCAAAACATTCCTTCTTTCCAAAAGTTTTTAAATAAATCCCATTAAATCATTTTCTAAACATCTTCTTTATAATGAAATGAAAAATACCAAAATAGAGTTAAAGACTTCGAGTCATGGTGTAAAACTACCTTCTTCCCATTATTTAAATATAGCTTGGTTAACAATATTATGGTTAAGAAAAAACTAATTCTAGGTACAATCCAGCTTGAGTTTGCTAGTGAACAGTGTCCCGCTAAAAGCACATAACATAAAAATGGGTTTAAAATCTATATAAATAAAATTCATTTTCTGTTTGTTTGTTTATTTTCCAACGGATTTGTCTCTATACTCCAATGAAGGTCGCCATATACTTTTCTCAACGATTTTCACTCACAACTCTTCATAAAAATATGTAACGGTACTTAATTTAAGCCTGAAATTATGCTTTGAAATATGTTATTTACCGCCTATGCTAATAACCATGACCCAGTTTACAAAGTAGTGAATTTATTTCTTTCGGATGGGGTTTTTTCTCTAACAATTTTTACATACGCTATCTATACTCTAAAGATGCCGAGTCACATAATGAGGATCGGTCCAAAAAAACATCTAGTTTTCTATAAAACAACAATCCTATTTAAGTGGTACAACTTGGCTCAAAGTCAAGACACAAAATTCCTCATTAGCTGCTGTGCGATTATTGGTGAAATGCATACACTAAAGCAATGCACAAACATACTTGAAAAACACATACCATTACAAGCATATGCAATATTTTATACTTGAAAGTGCTTTTAAGACATTTCAAGTATGCTTGTGCAGCCCTTTAGTGGACACGCACAACTTACACAAAGCAAAGTCTACGTAGGCATTTTCGGCAAATATCAAATACAATCCGTACAGGCCACAACTGTGCAAAATGATAAATAGCAGTACATTGTGCCATACAATTTCCATTTTGTAAGGCTTCATTTGATCGTCCACCATCTTTGTGGTACTCAAACTTTTGTCAGCTATTATTCCCTCTTCATTTCTTTTCCTGGTGGTCTTTAAGACGGCTGCTTCTACTTTACCATTCATGGCGGCGACTGAGGAAGCGGCCACTGTACATGAACCTTTGCCAGCAATTGTCTGCATCACAGTTGTCTTGTTGTTATTATTTGCATCCGTATTAGAAATGGCAGTTTCAGCCAAAATAAAAGTGCTGCCTATTATATTTGGGGACATCTGTAAACGAAAGTAACAAATAAATCAAAATTAATGTCTTTCTCCAAGTGTAAATAATATAATGAATGAAGTGTGAATAATTAATTAATTCAATTTGTTAAGTATATTTTGTTTTCATCCCATCAAATTGTCATTATTGCATACAAACTAATTCTATCTAGCTGTTCGTTGCAACATTGCTTTTCAATACAGTCAATCATTTGCCGACATTTCTTGTGTAGTATGCAAATGCATTTGCTTGTAGTACTTGTGCACTTGTTATTCATTTCATGTCTCGGGTGTTGGTTGTCGTTTCTAATATCTGTCATGCTGGCACACTTATCACGTCGTTAGATTAAAACGTAAACGTAAAACCCGTAGAATTTTCACGAACAAAATATTCATCATGTCAGCCATGTACTCCATCACTTTATCTAAATTAATTTAATGAGATGCATGTGCGTGAATGCAATAACTGGCGTATTAAGACAAACACAAGCCACAAGACAAACAGGAAGTAAGTGGAATTGAACAGAAATCAATTTAATAATAATTTAATTATGTTCTAGCATCCCCTTAATGAAGATCAGTTGCTAATTGTACGAGTATGTCTTCTTGTGTAACTAATCAAATTTAATTTTAATTAACTCACATTACCTTCATTAATGAATTTGTTTTCATTGTTGTAGCTTAACAAAAGAAATAAATTTCATGACTTGTGTTTTCTTTAATCATTTATCAAATTGACCGCAACGATTTGAAACGTACATACAGACACACATGCACACATACCCAAACGTCAAGTTCATAAGCTCAAGAAATAAATTGCGTAAAATTATACTCTCTATTTAGTCTATTTCATACTCTATTGAATGCCAAACATGCTTGTTTGCTTTTTTCTTTCTTCTGTTTTTGTATCTGCCGGCTACTTAGTCACAAACTAAAAATCATTTAATTCTCTCGTAATCGCATCATCGATACAAATTCAATAAAACATTAAAACCACTTATAACACATGCATGCATACAAACAATGTGTGTCTTGATAATAAACAAAAAAAAATTGTTTTTAAATCGCCATAACCCAATAAACGACATTCAGGGTCATATGTTAGTCAGAAATATGCACGCGAAATTAAGAAGGAAGTACACGAATATCAAGAACAATAGAAAATAAGATTACGCCTTCACATCTAGATCAAGAGCGATAGAAATAGGCAATAACTTAAAAAATTATTCAAAGAAAGATGGTGCTATAGGTAGTCTCTTTCTCATATGAAAGCAAAAGCTTTATTTATAAGATTGCAATTCTTTATTTTATTTTTAAGCCTTTCATTATAAATTTTCGTTTATAAGAGTTCAGAGAGAGTAAACTTGTAATCGAGAGGATGCAAAAAAAAAATTATAAATTTTTTTCTTTTTTCGAGTGAATTTCTATTTAATTCTATTGTTACTCTTCTTGATAGGTACTTGTGCTTTCTTGTTTATGAACGCAATTAAAATCCAATAAAGGATTAAAAGCAGCAGATAAAGCCATTAAGCAGTAAGGTAACTTGCATACATACAATTTGACACAAATAAACAACAAAAACATGAGCTGCATGTTGTAAAAAAAAATGTTTGAGCATTTTGAGCAAGTTTTCATTTCGTTTTGTTACGACTGCTGCAATTGCGATTTATGTTTCTAGTTCTTCAAAAATCTATGTAACCTTCAATGACAGAATTTATGTTAAGTTGAGTTATAGCCAGCAACAACAAAATACTTTTTTAGCAATTATTTTTTACACCAAAATAAGAACATTAACCAGCCAAGAACCCGCATTTATAATGTTGCGGTTGCATTTAGTCAATTTGTATAGGAATTCATACTTTTAATTACGATTTGCTGTTTGTATGTATGAGTATGTGTGAGCTGCATTTAAAGCTGTACTTTGTAGTATCTAATGATAAGACATGCTTTGTATCTCGTACCTGCTCATGTGAACATGTGTGTTTTTCAGTTTGTGTTTAGTTGAAATTATAAGCAAATAAACCAGTTGGCCTTTAATTATCATCATCAGCCAACATGCTCTTGAACATGATTCCGAACTGCAGTATTTGATAATTTTTTTTTAGAACTTTTAAATTTAGCAACACACTTGCCAAAATAAAATAAAAAATTCTAGTCAGTGGTTGAGAACATTTTTTTAATAAAAAAAAACATGTCCAGCAAGAGTTTCTTTCGTTTCAAACCTTGTGAACGAAAATCGGTAGTTTTGCCGGCTTACGAAACACACCCACAAAATAACAATTTAACATAAATTTATTATATTCCAAAAATATACTCCTGATATTCTCATTGTAATATTAGAGATGAAAGAAATTGAAAAAAAATATTTCCTACAATAAAACATTAATATCAAGGACCACAAGCAATGTGCCATAATCATAGTCAGACTAAAGTCGGTATCTTTTTAAAAACGACTTTAAATTCATATAATTTTTATGAACAAAAGTCAGCTCTTAATAAAAGCCTACTTTTTGTGACTATCATTATGGTCCAATATCTTTATTTGAATTTTTAACCAAAAACAAAAAACTAATATAATAAATATTATAAAGCGGAAAAAACATTTTTTTTTTTTTTTTGTAATGGATAAATCTTGAACTACCGAACCTTATCAGCGAGTAACATAGGCTGTATAACAAAACGCTACGGTCGCCGTTAAGTTCATTACTTAATGATTTTACAATTAAAATTCTATTTTTCAACAGTTCTTTTTAATTTGATACTCACAATCACAATGGCCACCAAATATTTTTGCATCACCCATGCGCGACCTGCTAAAACCAGCTAGTTAACAAAAAATATTTTTTTTACTTCAAAAAATATTTTTTCATAGTCAATGTGGTTCCTCAATTTTGTCTTTTTGTATAAAAGTAATAACATGAATTTCTTTTTCATTTTGGAATTATTTTACAAAATTTAATTTTTTCTTAAAAATTTTTAAATTTGCCAATACAATAATTTATTCGCTTTTATTTTTGAAATTGGATTACTGGGGAGCATTTGTAGCAGCAACTGGAGATGCTTTACGTTTTTCAAGTATTTAAGTGTTTAAACAACTTCGTAATGAAAATAAGAATACGAGATTTATCCTTACAAGCGTTGCCAGGAGCTAGAAAAAAATAAGCTAAATTTGCCTAAAAATAAGGCTAGAAAAAGCTAAATTACTAACAAAAAAACTGGGAAAAAACTATCGCTTAAAATTCAAAATATTGATTTTTATAAAAAATCAAAAGGAAATATATAATGACAAAAACTAAAGAAAAAAAGGTCGTTTATAAGCGAGTTCAATTATTTTTATTGAAGCTCAAAAACAAAAAATAAAATTTTTAATTTCTTCAAGTAATAATTTAGTTTTTTTTATTTCAAAGCGATTTAACTTATTTTATCGTACTAAAAAGCGGGCAACTAAATACTAAATTGATCAAATTTTAATTTTTTTTAAGCGATAACAAAAATATAATAGCCATGTCGGCATTGCTGTTAATGATAAAGCTGATATTTCTGCAAAACACGCATCTTATACACAGGCAGTACTTATGAAAAAATGTCATGTGATTGACATCACAGCGGAGGAGAAAGATTCTATCAAGTTCTTAAGGGCATTGTGAAAAATTTTATAGAAACTTTGTGTACATGTAATTTTGTATCTCTCTCTTACACATGGATTAAAATAATGTCAACATGAGTATGTGTTAGTTTCTATCACACATTTCTGGTTAGTCAGATTTATTAGGAAAATTTCTTTCTCACGCTCTCCGCAGATATTTTTTAAACAATTAATATCAATGCAGAAAAACTAATTTTATTTTTAAATCTCTTTTTGTTGAAATTTGTATTCTTTTTAAGTTTCTAATTTTGTTTTCGTTAATTGTTTCGTTATTAATGCTGCCGTCACAAATTTTATGAAGGCTGAGTTCTTTGGTTGTTGTTGGTAAGCGTTTGGTAGGAATATTTCTCTCAATCATTATAATTTTTATATGTCTGAAATCAATTATTAAGAATTTATTTCAACAGGTTTTAATAACTTAACTTGTGACGATACCAACAAACCATCAAGGTTGTTTGAGCAGACCTAGACCTCCTTCCTTCTCATAACATCTCTCTCGCTTTTAAAATATTCTATTTCTAAAAGATATAAAAGAGTTTTCTCTCTCATCTACATATTTTCTGTATATCACGATTAGGTACGTTTTATCTGAAATTGCTTTTTTGTTGTTGGTATAAATGATTAAATTGATTAATTTTACTCCATTAAAACCTTGGAAAATCTTTTATTATTAGAATATATTTCATTGAATTAAACTAATGAAATTAAAATGGAACTCTTTAAAAGTCCACTTTTTTTTTTAATTAGTCAGCGGGAAATTTTAGCAAGATATAGACACCATTTTGCTAAAATTGCTGCTGACTCATTTTTTTTAACTGACTTTTTTCACTTTTAAAATCACAAATTAACTTTTTAATATAAAAAAGAAATTTAGCTTTAACTCTTTTTACATAGCTTATGTCATAAATACAGTGAAACTTGGGTATTACGAACTTCGTCATAACGAAAAACTCAATATAACGCATTTTTTGCTAAAGTTTTTCAATACAAAAATAACGAAGGAATTCTGAACTCTTAACGAAGTTTTCTTTCAAACTCTATTATCTAAAGCTTCTACATAACGAAGTGTTGATTCTATAACCGCTATACAACGAATAGTGAATTTTTATTAAACAGCATCATTTTCGTGTAAAATAGAATTTGAACAAAAGAACTGCAGATATAAAGAATTTTTTCGTATTTCTTAAAATTTTATTATACCAAGACACTTACTTAACGAAGAATTTTTCGAACCCTTCAGATGCATTATATCGAAGTTTTACTGTACATACATTGCATGTACTAAAAGGCTTAAAAGCCACACATCACTACTATTACGTGTAATATTTTATAATAAAAAGTGCTTGTAAGCCATTTCAAGTATGCTTTAGTATTACACACACATAAATTGTATATATGAAGGTATGTACGTGCGGACAACCTTCTTTATTAAATCATGAATATCGACCAATAATTATTTAGAGAGAGCGGAACAAGACATGCGTTTAAATCATTCATTTTAAATAGATTCTTTTTTTATTTTTTATTTTATTGTTTAGCTAATTATATAGTTTATACAGGTACTCCAATCGTTCAAATATTGTTACTAATAAAAATTCTCTTTAATAAATTTGATTATTTTGGCAACTATAGCTCTGTCACATTTATATACGAGTAATATGTACATATATGTAGGTATGTATACTTCAACTACAAATAATCTGTAGGTAGATACGTATTTTCGCCTAAAATTTTCATTCCGCGTTCTTTTTTTAACGTTTAGTAGAGGGAATTTTAGGAAATCATTTTAAATGCTAAAGCACGTTTATTGCTCTTTTTTGTTATACACACGCGCACACATACATATATATTTTTATAAATATACTAGTGGATATATGAACAATGTACTCTTCATATACACACACACATGCATACATACTTATAATCATAATTTATTGTTATTGTTCTCATTGTTATTAATTTTTTTCTTTTCTTAATTGATATGCAAAGCCATATGACAACTGAAGTGTACTTGTGTTAAAGCATACTCAAATAGGAATTCGATCATTTTCAATTTCAAAGTTTTTTTTTTGTTTTATTTTTGATTTTTTTATTATTATTAAGATGGACATAATCATACCAATGACAATAATGAGAATCCTTTAAAGGCATTACACTACTGAAATTTGGATTAATTAATATGTAATCAATCAATAATCAGCAATACAAATTAATTTTCATATTTGTTTTATAAATTTAAATATAACTTTGTAATAAATATCATAAAAAAATTGTGTAATTTGTAAAAATAATAGCACTGACGACAGTTATTTTATTTACTGAACCCTGAACGCTTGCATTATTGACTGCAAAGCTTGAACTGCTGACGAAAGTTTTATGAACGGATGAGAATAAGGTTTTGTTCTGTTATGGCTTAAAAAAATTATTTTCCTTATATTAAATGACGTCGAAGTGCAGAATAGAATTCAAAAAAAAAAAAATAAATCACAGAGTTGAAAGCATAATCATGTAGACAATTTGCTTCCACTTTGGATCATCCAACAGGACAATGACTCGGAGAATACTAACAAAAAACCTCATCAGTTGACAGGTGGCAGTTTTTAGCTAATGATATTAAAGTCATGGACTGGCCTGCGAAGTCGCCACATCTTAAAATATTTAAGTTGAAGTTAGGAAGAATGTGTGTGAGCCAAAACCAACCAAAAAACGAACCATTTATGGATCTAGTTAAGAAGCCGTGTAAAAAGATTCCCATAATTGAAGCGCTACGCTATTGTTGTTGTCATCAAAAACCATGCGACAATATATTGGATTAAATAATCAATTTTTGTGTTGACAATTTGGAATTTTGTCCAGTTTAAAATGTTTTATCATGTTTTTTTAACGGTCCAACTAATTCCATAAAAGCCAATAAATTTGATAACTTTTTTTTGCATAGCATAGACACTCTTTATACGTATTTTAATTATTGTCGAGAGCTTGTATCGACAAGTAGAAGCCTTGACTTTAGTGCTATTTTTTTGATCGCAGCTGTAGGCAATGTTTAGGTAGCGGAGCTCATTTACCAAGTAAAAAATAAAATTATCGTTTTGATTCCAATTATAGTTGAATCAATTAAATTTTTAATTAATACATTGTTAGTTAGTTTTTAGCTCATTACAATTTTACCGTTTAAATTCAATTCGTTTGAAAATATTTAAATTTGTCGGCTTGAAATTTGGATGACTTAACTGTAAATTCCCATATTTTTGTGCTTCTATTTAGTTTCATATCGAACTACGTGTTGATTTCAAACTTCTTCTTTTTCTTTAGCTGAAATAATTTAAACCTACTTATTTTCGATTTCGTATGTTTAAAGAATGCTGATATTCTCCTTCCCGATTCTGATGTTAAACATCGGCAAATTTTGAAATTTAGAGGAGGTAAAGGGTGAAAAACTCCAACGAAATTGTTTTTATGTTTATGCATGAAACAATGCCAGTTGCATTAATATATATTTAAGGACAATAAATCACCAAGCATATTGGCTACTCTATAAGGAGAGTTTTTCAAGGAGACTAAACTTTTAATTGATACCGTTCGACATGTTATATAATTATAAAAAAAATCAATGAATTTTTTTCAACACCAGGATAAAAAGAAAAGAAATAAAAAATTAAATTTGTTTTTATGGATGAGACCAAAAATTTAGATTTTTTTTTATTCGATATCGAATGTGACGATTTGGGTCCTTTTTTTGTAAAAATTTTTTCTGTTATTTTCATCATGTATCAATGAAAACAATCAGAAATAAAATTTTTTATAAGAAAATTAAAAACTTGAGACGTATTTTTTTTTTATTTTTTTTTGCTCTGTTTTGTTTACAAATTAGTTCTTATTCGAAACAGAAACTTTTTCGAAATATTTGCAATGAAAATTTGGTCTTAATTAAAAAAAGAACTCAATTTTAAAAACTCTGTTTAACGATTTTGTTATTTTTTGCGCTATTGATTGATGCCATCGAAATTGTTAGTTGAACTAAAAATAGTTAATCAAGTTGAAAATAATTATTTACTTTTTTTCTATTTTTTAGTGTTTGAAAATGGAAACAAATATTTTACAAGCAAAAACATTTTTAAAAGTACATATTTGAAAGCATTCGTATTTTTTGTTTTTTTTTTTTTTCGTAACACACAACGAACAAAATTTGGGTTAGTAATGAAAAAAATAAGTGACAGCAAAATACTTTAATGTTGTTTGGAAGTGTGTTCGTAGAACACATATGCAAATAGTTTGCATGATATGCTTGTGTTTTAATCCATGAGTTGGCTATATTTTAATCCTGTGTGATGTACATATACATACCCACACATAAATAGTTTCCTTACCTCAATATTTAATTTTAAAATTATTTTTTACTTATCACAAAAATTATTTATTTCACTTCTTTGTTTTTTATTTTGTTATTGTTTGCGTTTAAATTTTTATTTAATTTTGGAAGGGATTGTTGTTTTATTTTATTTCTTAATTTATCACAATCACTTTAAAACAGGATGATACAGAACAATTCGTTTGGTTTAGAAATACAAAATGAAAATGTTCGCTGTGCTCCGCTAAATAGTTCTTGAGTGTTTGGACGAAATTGTCTATTTGATTTTATTCGCTTAGGAAAAAAATTAAAAGCGCCACTTGTCTGTCGCCAGAGGTTTTTTCCTATCAGTCTACTACACGAAGTACCTTCGCAAACAATTGAACTTCGCTTAGTTACAGCGAATTTTAAAGAACGATCGAAACGTTTCGCGTGTTAAGCGTTGAGAATTTTATTTATTTGATGTTCGTTTAAAGCTGATGAATTTTGGCTAAAGATTAAAGAGAAAGAGAGTAGGGTTTGGCTTTTTAAACATTTGAAATTTGTTTGTTATGCTACTTAAGTTCTTCTTATTTTTTTATATTTTATTGTTGTTAATGAGTGGTTTGTGTGTTTTTACTTAAAACATAAATTAAATTATTTGGTAGCTTTGAAACATTTTGCGTGTTATGTTTAAAAACTGTCATTTGGTTTAGCCAAACGTCTCCAGTTACGTTTTCTTTCGTATTATGGTCACGTTCACTGCAAACTGAAAAATGATTCATTTAAACTGAGAGTTTTCTTTAAAAAAAGCATCCAGCTATTGAATAAATTGAAGGCTCTTTAGTGACTTCTGTTAACTTAAGACCAACTTTTCAAATTAGCTACTCTAGCATGTGCATATGCATGTTTCGTTGTTGTCCATTTATGTATTTTAAAATTTACTTGATATTCTTGATATTTACACACACACATGCACTCAATAAATTTTGGCTAAAGGTGTTAGATATATGGGTAGTGGTCCGCGTGTTTGTATGTGGTACTTGTTTATTGCAGATTCTTTTCGTGTGTTTAAGCTTTTGCTTGAGTACAAATAAAAATAGTTATCGTTTCGATTCTTGGTCAAGTTGATCATGTATCTTGGCGAATGTTAAAACATTTTTTTTGCTTAACAGTTATTCATGTATTTATTTATTTCGTTATTAATTTTTTAACGTACATGTGTAGGCATGTATGTATGTATGTCTGCAGCTATACTTATGTTTTTTTCCATTTGGGGTTTTCATCGTTTTTAATTTTTGGTCAAGTACATACGTCATTTGCCGGTGTCATGTCGCTAATAAAAAAATTAACTTTTGATTTCTTGTTATGCATAAAATGTGGTCAAGAGTAAACAAAAGCACATCACACAACACAATCATTAAATAGAATATTAATATTCAGTTCTTCGATATTAAAATCTTTGTTTTTTTTAAAGCGGGTTTTAAGTTAATGGCAGTACCTACTTACATACATACATTTGTATAATTTCATACTTTTTGCATGTTGCATTATTTTATGTTATTATGTATTTCGATTCGAATCGAAAAGGCTTTCGAAGAGAATTTTCCATACGAAATAGAAAGCTTATATATGGAACTTCCGAAAATCCAGTAGAGTTGAATTAACAATTTTGAGGGAAATTTTAAAAATGCTCATTTTTTTCGAAAGTTCTACATAACGTTGTACTTGATTACAGAATTAAAAATAAAAATTAATTTGAAACCAAATTCTATTTGGAATATTTTAAAATTTAATTCCTCTTCAAAGTAGAAACACGCTATACAATATTCATGCTTTCTGTAAGCCAAACCGAAAGCGCAAATTGTTCGTGTTACTTTTATTTCTGCTTGTTTTTTTTAAATTTAAGATAAAGACAACGTTTTGGATCCTTATGAATAGCGGAGTAGATTTAGCGATGTCCGTCTGACTGTCTGTCCGTCAAATCGTTGAAATCAACTTGCAGAAGTCCTTAGATAGCGTACAGAGAAGTATAGCACACCAATCTGTCAGTTGTATCTGTAAGATTATTGCTTTTGAAATGCAGCCAGATCGGTTAATAAATTGCGGAGCTATGAGTCAAAAACCGCAACTACCTCTATTATTTACCATTTTTTGAGTGGGTTTTTAGCAAATTTTGTCTAAACAACGAAACGGACAAAAAAAACGTGGTATGCAGTTTTGTTTGAAATGACAATCATAATATCTGTGCAAAAAATTAGAGCAATAGGTCTACAAATAGCCGAGGAATATCAAAAATATAACCCAAATTTCAGATTTTCATTCAATTCTGGTTTGTTTTTTTTTTTGCATCACATTAATAGTATCTGGAGCAAAACTCAGCTGGATGTGTATAAATGGCGGAGCTATGAATCAAAAATCGGAACCACCTTCATTTTTTGACCATTTTCGGTGGGATTTTTGCGTAATTTGTCTAAAACACAAGACGGAAAAAAACGTGGTACTCAGTTTTATATGAAATCAAAAAGATGGGTTCTCAAATGGACCAGAAAAATCAAAAATACAACCGACATTTAAAATACAAAAGGAAGACAAAAAAGTATTTAAGTTTTTTAACAGAAATAGCATTCGTAATTTTTCCGCAAAAAAAGGAGAGCAATCGGTCAGCAAATGTCAGAGAAATATCAAAAATATCACCGACATTTCACATTTTCAATAATTTTTGTTTTGCTTTTGCTTTGTTTTTTTATGGAAAAATTTAAAAAAAAGATTTAAAATTGTTATTATTATTATTATTTATTAGATTTTCCATAAATTACAAGTCTAATACTAATTTGAGCACAAGCGGCAAAGGCTGTCGGCTTTATACTTTTTAATGCCTTAAGTGTTATAGCATTGCAAATGCAGACTTCTTTATGAAAAAGAATTTTTTTTTTCGATTTTTGTAGTTAATTATGTATTTAAATAAATTTGTTTGGCCTTACAAATGTTTACAAATTTAAAATAAATTATATAATATTACTATTTTGTTAAGCTTGATTTCTTATTTTTAAAAACTTTATTTTTATATCGATATTTCGCTCCAATTTGTGCAGCTTCTGCAGGATATAATTATAAATTATATATAATTTGCATTCCTATTTAATATTTTTCTTAGAATTTCTTTTTTTATTAATTTAAAAATTAAGTGGCTGCAAACATTTTATTGCTTTTAAAAATGAGGAAATTACTAAAACCAAACTGGAATGTAATTTGTAAGTTCTACGCTTTCTGGAAGTGTTTTAAAATATACGGCAAATTTCGTAGTTTTTATGAGGCAAAACGGAAATTGCCAAAACATTTCAGAGCAACAGCACTGGAGTATATGGAAACTAAAAAAAAAATTATTTTTGGGTGGTAGACTACAAGCTTAGACGACCTTCTCTTCAAAATGATATGTGTCCCATTCCGTAATCTTCTATAATTCTTCCGGAAGCTGCAATAGCACTTGCGTATATGCAAACTTAAAAAAAAAATTTATAATCCAAAGTAACTTCTAAGTATTTGGGCAGTAGGCAGAGTAGACGACCTCCGCTAAACTACTACTAAAAATATATATATAGATTTAGTGACGTAAGACGTATTTGATAAATATGCCATTAATACTGAAAATATATTTGCAAGTACTGAAAAACGTAAGGGGCTACGTTAAAACATATCGAGCTCAGCATATTTATCTTCACTCACTTAATTTTTTTAAGTCTTTTTATATTTTAGAAGAATGTGGAAAGTGAAAAATATTAATATTTCGCTAACACAGTGAAGGGTATATAAGACTCGGCACAGCCGAATTTAACTTGTTTGCGGCTTAATCAGGCACACACACGCACACATAACATGACTTTGTAATTTTATTTAGTTACAATATTTACGCATTCAATTCATCAAAGATTTGAATAAAAATTAAAAATTTTTATATTCGTATTCGTCTGCCTGTTAGTTTACAGTTTCTATGTTGTATAAAAATGCATATAAAAATATGTACATGTACGAGTACATACAAAAGTACACGCGGTCTCATCAATTTACAATTACTGATGTGCACAACAGATAAGGAACTTTATTGTAAGTCCAACATAAACTTTCAAAAATAATTGTTTGTTTAAAATTCACATATAAAAATTATTTTTCTGTTGTCACAAATGAGAGATCTATCATTATAAAATTAATTGATTTTAATTAACAAAAATCTTAGCGTTTTACAAAAAGTTTCCCATGGCGGCCATGTGTGAGTAGATACTCTTAGCATAAATATTAATTTGGAAGGCTACAAAAATTTAGCAAAACCAATTATTTTATAACGCAAGCGATCAACCCGTCCATAAAATTTGTATAGGAAACACTCAATATTTTGAGTACTTTTCATATAAAATTTCCAAACGATTTGATTACTTGTGTTATAAAAACAGCACATAATTCTCAATATACTCGTATAATATCTGGAACAATTTTATTTTACGTATTATTTAAGTATTTTTGCGCTAATTAGTTCTGTTGTATATACGAGTACACACATACTAAAGGGCTGCACAAACATACTTGAACTTACTTACAAACACTTTATTTCTTTATTATAAAATATTACGCATGCTTGTAGTGATGTATGGCTTTCAAGTATGCTTGTGCAGCCCTTTAATATAGATGTACGTATCAATAATATATCACACAATTCCGTATAATTTTTATTGAATGTAATATAGGCGAGCACTTTCCAGTGCCAGTAAATTTTTACTGGAAAAAAAATTATTTATCAATAAACTTTTACTGAAAATGAAATTGACTTTAATTTTCATTAAAATTTTAATGGTTACTGACAACAAATTCAATAACCAGTAAAATTTTACTGAAAATTAAATTTAATTTCCACTACAGAAATTGTTTTCAGTAACCAATAAAATTTTAATGAAAATTAAAGTCAATTTCATTTTCAGTAAAATCTTATTGAAATTAATTATTATTTTCAGTACAATTTTACTTAAAATGAACTTGATTTTAATTGTCAGTAAAATATTACTAGTTATTCAATTTTTTAATTATTATATAGAAACAAAATTTAATCTTTATTACGAGTAGTACTCAATTTTAAATTATGTTAGTGTGCAAAATGCATTATTTTTCATGATATTCTCAACATTATTTGGAATTAAACACGAGTAAAGATTAAATTTTGTTAAACTTTATAATTGCAAATTGTTGTATTATATAGAAACTTTTTATATTTTTGAAACTTACTTTAATTTTCTGTAAAATTTTACAGATTATTGAAATTGTTTTCAGTAACCAGTAAAATTTTACTGGTAGTGGAAATTAAAATCCGTTATCAAAAAAATTATACTGGATAATGTTTTTTTTTTTTTTTTTTTGTTTTCAGTAAACAGTAAGAATTTACTGGTAAACTGAAAGCCTTAATGCATTATAGGAGTATTTTTAAAGCAGTATGTATGATTAACATTCACTTTCAAGTCTCATCAAAAACAACGACTTAAAAGACCCCCACACGTTGCAACAAGTTCTAAATTTATGCAAAAGATTCAAGCGAGAAAACTCATGCTGCTTGTCAGCTTTCATATTGTGAGCGATAAATTCGTATTGGAAGCACAAATAAAAATGGAATTTGTATGGTATTAAACTTGAACTATGGAATAAGAACACAAATTTTCCATGTACTCGTATGTATAAATTTTTTACAATTGCTATTGCTATGAGGAAATGAGCTGCAATATGTCCATAAAAATTCATTTCCTGCAGTCACATTTTGAATTCTTCCCGGAAAACCTGAACCAGTTCAGCACTGAACAAGGCGAACATTTTCACCACGAAATGGTGGCAAAAGAAAATATAAAAATGACTTCAGAATATTTTTAGTCACTTCACTGATGATGCTGAGTTACAAAAAAAAAAACTGCCAAGCAAACATTTTTTAATGAAATGGCCGAAAATTGAAATTTTGAAAAATTTTTCTTTTAATAAAAAGTTTAATAATTCATAAAGTTTTTTACGGGGTTTTTAAAAAAAGTTGTGTCTTACTAATAAGTAAGCATATTTTGAAACTAAATTAAAAAATTGTACGGTTCCTTTATAAAATACTGTGTAAAAACGTCTCCAAAGTTGAAAAATATCGAAAAAAAAACTTACTTTCTAAGTCCGTTGAGAAATTTAAAATCGGTTCATATTCAGCTAAATGATAAGGGTACGAAAAACCGGTATTTTACCCGTAACTCAAGTTTTTATGGGTGTTTGGCAAATTCCTCGGCAGCACTTACCAGAAAAGTAATATCACTTCCCAGGTAAATTTTTTTTTTGTTGCACAGTGGTATTATTCAAAACAAAAACCGGTTTTCATGAATAAATTTGTTCCTGAAGCCGTTTTGGACTAATCAAAATGAAGGTGAATTAGTGTATTTAGACTTAAATGAATGATTTACAAAAAATAATTCATTTATGAATGTCCAGAGTTCAAGTTTAATACCATATAAACTCCATTTTTATTTGTGCTTCCAATACGAATTTATCGCTCACAATATGAAAGCTGAGTTTACTCGCTTCAATCTTTTGCATAAATGTAGAACTTGTTGCAACGTGTGGGGGTCTTTTAAGTCGTTGTTTTCGATGAGACTTGAAAGTGAATGTTAATCAGACAGAAAATCACAACAAAAGATCACAACAGTGTACACTAAACCAACGAAGCTTCTTGCTATTTCCAAATGTATGGGTGAACACTCGTATCTGTACTCTAAGCTACGAGACTCTTATCAGGTAGAACGTCAAGACGCTAAAACTCTTGGCATTATAGATTGCGTTGGAGCTTTTTCAAAAGCATAACAACTTTCACTTCAAAATTTAAAAAGCACATTTATTCTTTTCTCTATTTTCTACGTTTTTTTCTCGTGTTCTGGAAACAATTTCCTGTAGGATTCTGTCAATTTAAAATGCTTTCACCTTGATGATACATTTTTTCAGAATTTTTTTTATGTAAACTGTTCACGTTCGAGCTTTTTTAAAAATAAAATTTTGCAAACGATATGAAAATGGTCGACTGGAGAACAATATGCCGCATTGCAAAAACAAAAACAAAAACAAAACAACTGCTTTAATTTATGCACATATTTGCTTATTGATCTCAAAAACTTCAATTAGAAATATTATTTTAAGGTTTACATTCAAACAAATTAAAATTTAAGCAAAACACAAAAAATTTAATGAAAAAACAAACTCACAGGAAGCAAAAAAAAAACAACAATTGTACTAAACTTAAGGTCTTACACATTTGCACATTTTGCACGTTTGCTTATCCATATTCATATTCTTTTTATTTTTTATTTTTTTTTTTTTTTAATTTTATTACTTAAGCCACGCGTATAACACCAAATAGAACTTGAAAGAAAAACAGATCATAATAATTTTAAATAAATAAATTAAATTTTTTAACAACAATAATGATTTAATAATCGTAAAATATGTACAAAGACTTAACAACAAGCACAACAACAAGTTATTTAATGCATCCGTGCAAGCAATATTGTATTCAATCATCGAAATACACAACTTTAATATTGATTGATTTTAGATAACAATATTACATAACAACGGCTGCCCGCTGTGTTCCAGCTTTAGGCCAATTATGAATTACTAGAATTTAACTCGCTATTTCGTCAGCGAAGTACCATACTGTCCATAATATACTTTAAGTGAGTGAAGATAAGGCTGCCGAGTTAAATATGTTTTAACGTAACCTGTTACGTTTTTAAGTATTTATTATATCAAATGCGCCTTACGTTATTAAACATTTCTAAACATGTTTTTAGTATTTATGACATATTTATAAATATGTTTAGGAGAAATATAAGTGCATGCACAATCATTTTAAAGTGGAGACTGTCTAGACTTCTAATCTACCGCCCAAGTACGCAGAAGTTACTTTAGACTATTTAAAAATTTTTTTTTTTTTTTTGTTGCTTTTAGGGATTTCCAGACGAACCATAGAAGATTGCGAGATGGGACATTTAACATTTTAAAGGGGAGGTCGTCTAGATTTTTAATCTACCTCCAGAAATTAATTTGGACTATTTTGAAAATATTTTGAAATTTCGGTATATCCCAGTACTGTTGTTCTCAAAGATTTTGGCAGTTTCCGTTTTGCAAAACACTACAAAGTTTTCCAAAAACGTTAAAATACTTCCAGAAAGTTTAGAGCCTACAGATTAAATTCCTTTTTGATTTTGGTCATTTTCCTGGACAAAATTGGGAATGGTACCTCGGCAAATTGGGGAATGGTAAAAATCCCTCAAAACAACAACTCTGGATATTTTAACAATTTGCAAAATAGTCCAAAGTAATTTCTGTGCATTTTGGAGGTAGATTACAAATCTAGACGACGTCCCCTTTAAAATAATACTCGTATATGTCCCATCTCGCAATCTTCTATGGCTCGTTCGAAAGTTACTTTGGATTATTTTGAAATTTCAATATACCCCAGTGCTGTTGCTCTAAGTAGTGATTTTAGCAACTTCCCAACGAACCTATTAACACCAGCACTAATTGACAAATAGTTATTTTAAAATGTATTTAAGAGTTGACAGGGTATATGTTTGCTTGTTTATTTAGGCTTAATGGTTCAACAAACAAAAGAACAATTACAAAGAGAACGAATGATGTTGGCCATCAACAAACAAAAAATAAATAAAGTTTCAATATTCAAGATGTGAAAATAAAACTAAAGAAATGTAAATGTTGACACACAATTTTGATAGGTTGTGTCAAATATTTTCTACTACTCATTCTGTAAGTGTCCAAAGGAACGGTTTGCAAACTTTCTGATATTGCGACCCACATAAGACAAAAAATTAAAAATTGTCGGCCCATTTATTAACTGAAACAATAAAATTATATAAGCACATATTCAAGTTGTAAAAAGTAATGGAATAAAACTAAACAAACATTAATAAAAATTTTGTATGTATTTTTATTGGGAAAAATTTTATGTGATGGATGGGCTTATTATTATCACTATGGCCTATAATCGGATGGGCTTGTTTGTTAGCACAAAGTTTCTCAAGTCGTGGTGAAATTGTTGAATCAGCTACCCGAAGTTTTTTCTCCACTACTAAGCGATTTCGATATTTCCTGTACATGGCTGCTAAAACAGAAAATCCGGTTTCGCGTAAATATGATTTTACGAGTGGGAACGCCACTATTAAAGCTCTGTCCGACAAAATAATAAATCTTTTATTTCTGTTCCACCCAAAACTGAATTAAAATTTTAATATCAAATTCCTGTTGTTCTTCTTCGAAAATTGTCAATTCAAATGCATCAAGTTGGTTACTAAAAAATTAATTCCGGATCCATGCAAACTTTGAAATAATGTGAAAAATATTTGAGTAAACTTTGCAAAAGTTCTATAAAAAGATGCTTGTTTGCTTTAATATTTTTTCTGATACTTTTAGATTTTATCTTTCTAGAATCAGAGCATGCATTTGTGGACCTTGCATAAATTTATTTAAATCGATTAATTTTTTTTTAAATTTCAACTAAATAAGCAAGTTTAAGAATAAAGTTATCGTTGCAAGGGAAGATGCCTTATCTTCGTGATTTTCAGCAAAAAAGATTGCAATTTCATCTATAAGGTCGAACAATCTTTGAATAAATTTTGAACAAGACTCTTCATACAACTTTCCAAATAATCTGGCTTTTAAAGGACTGTTTTTAATATAGCTCACAACTTTTGTAACAATTTGAAATATTATATCAGATTCCTCACTCATAAAGTGAAGATAAATGTGCCGAATTAAATAGGTTACAACGTAACCCCTTACGTTTTTTAGAATTTGTAAATATCTTTTCAATATGTACTGTATATTTATCAAATACGTCTTACGTCATTAAATATTTCTAAATATGTTTTTATTATATAGGAGAAATAATGTACTTCGTATTTAAGAGAAATACAAATGCATAAATACGTTGACTTCTCAAGAAGATTACGGGATAGGACATATATTATTTTAAAAGGGAGGTTGTCCCTCAGAACAGCAAGACTTTAGTATATACAAATTTAAAAAAAAAAATTAAAAATAATCCAAAGTAGCTTCTGAGTAATTGGGTGGTAGATTACAAATCTGGACTATCTCCTCTTTAAAATAGTATGTGTCCCATCGCGTAATCTTCTTGAGAAATCAGCGAATTTTGTACCTACGCACTTGTATTTCTAATACACATATTTATAAGTACATCGTAAATACTAAAAACATATTTAGAAATATTTAATGACGTAAGATGTATTTGAAAAATATGAAATTAATACTGAAAAGATATTTGCAAATACTAAAAAACGTTAGGTGTTACGTTAAAACATATTGAACTCGGCATATTTATCTTCATTCACTTACAAGAGCTGCTCTATTAAGCTTGCAGTACGTCCATATAAGTTTAGGTGATTTATATTTAACCATTGCTGGAAAACCTGCTTTGCACCATCACTACAGAGTATAATGGAATTATTGCATTTTAAATCGTTCTCAACAAAAAAAAACTGTCTATTATGTTAAAAATTTTCATAGAAGTGGTCTTGCCCAAAATAGGTTTGCAAAATAATATATGTTCTTTTACATTATTTTCTGTAACATATCGAACACACATATGCAAATAAATGAGCATCTGTAGCCTGTATAGCGAATTTTGAAATATGCAGTTGATACACTAGCTGAGCGCAAAGATCTCCAGATATTAGCAATTCTTTTACCAACTGTATTATCAGCGAGCGGTATATATCGCAAAATTTTCATAAAATAGATTTTGTAAGTTTTGTAAAACAGAAATTAAAAACTTCACCAACAATTTGGAAACCGCTGGCTGATCTATAGGGTGTGTGCAACCTACATATGTCATACTTACGTATGTGTGTGTATGAATGTACTTTAAAACTACAATTATTTAAGTATTCGTATGTAAAATAAAAACTTTGAAAAAGTGGTTCAACATAATTGTACTTCAATATTTGTTTTGTTCAAGGCTCAAATTTAGTAATAGAGTGAATAGAATCAGATAGAAAACGAGTGCACCCATAACAATGCGAACTATTTTAATAGTGTCAATCGAGTCATAGAAAATAATTTGCTACTCGTATTGATAAAATGATAAAAACATATTTGCATTGTCTTAAGACTCTATAACAACTGACTACTGTCAGTCAGTCGTCAATATTCTACTCAAGTGCAGAATGCTAATACCACCATCATTGTCCTTTGCATTGTTAGTTAGTAGACGATTATTTTATTCATTTAGTGCTTTCAATTTGTTTTTCCCGTACCTCACCAAAAAAGCAAGAAGCGTAAATGGTTCCTAAATTTTAGTTTATAAAACAAATGTAATTTAACTTTTATTTAAATAAATAAGTTAAACTAAAAAAATTATCATATGACGCAAGTACGAGCAAAACTCACAAACTCGTACATACATACATATTTAATGTAAATGTTTCTAGGGTTGCCTGTTATGGAAGACTGTCTTATATGTTATTTTGTTTTTTTTTTTTTTATTTTATTTATAATACAAAAAATAAACCTCCCCCTCCTTGTTCTTAACAAATTTTCCAGTTGTACCAATGACAACAGCTAATCGAGTAACGTTATGAATATTAAATAAATAATGTACGAAATTTATAAAAATTTTTAGCTAGACCCACAATTGCGTTCTGAAATTCGTATGATTATTGTCACGTCATTAAATTCCAAGTAATTTATATAATACAAGACTGATACCAATGTGGACATCATCATCACTCTCGCAGCGTGTTAAAATTAAAATCTTTAAAACAAATATAAAATTCACTTTACGCTATGGGTTGAAATGCTGCTCTCCGGGAAATGCAGAGAATGCAAGTATTCTTCAGGAGGCAACCTAGAGCCACAGAAATTAAGAAGCGAAAATGGCGTTGGATAGGACACCACGGAAAGATATAACGAGAAAAGTTAAAAAATTGAACCCTCAGAGAAAGAGAAGGAAAAAACGCCCAGCACGTTGAAGCGGAAATGACAATGACTGGGAAATCTTGGGAAGAGGTTAAGACGTTGGCGCAAGGTAGTACCATGTTCAGCGGATTTGTTGTGGTCCTGTGATTTTTTAGGAGCTATGGGATGATATATATTTATTTTGGGTACAACCGACACAAAAACAACATGATGGTTTAACATCATAAAAAATTTCGAATCTTGCAGTAAAATTGCGCTCATAAACAAATGCAAGAATTAGTGTCCCCCTTTTACAATCTTCATAGAAATTATCTCTGGTAAAAAACAAATGTTTTTTGTTGCAATGAATGATTTTTGGACTCTAACAAGAGCATTTGAGGCGCATGTGGCATTTTCAGTGATACTGATACTAGAAGCAACGGTATAGATTGATCACCAGCTTTGATTTAATGTCATTGTTCAACACGTTCGATGAACCTCTACTCATCGCACTATGTAGTTTAACATTCTTTCTTTACTTATGAATGTATGTATGTACGCATGTATGTATATGCGTTTATGTATATGAAGTGCCTTCAATGAATGCATAATTAATTTTCAAAGAGTATTTGCGATTGTTTTTGTTTTTAGAAGCAAATACGTACGTAAAAATATTTTAATACCGTCCTTGATAATGAAACTTTCAGACATTATTTATAATTTTAGCTTCCTTTTAGTTTTATGTACTATGTACGAGTACGTGTAAATAATCTTTTTTTAGGGTTTTTAAATATTGAACATTATCTAATGATTGAATAATTTGCAATAAAAATAATTATAAAGTATATTTATTACATAAGTTTTTTTTAGTTGATGTCTCTCTAATTTCCATATTCATTAAAATTAAATTTGTTTTAAAATCCATTTCAAATAAAATATTTTATTTTTTAATATAGAAATTAATTTGTACTCGTATTGCTGTTTAAGATTCTTATTTATACAAATTTTTTATTGTACCTATATTAATTTTTATTGAATAAGCAAAACTGAAATTATTCCCAGATACTGGTGTGTTGGAGCGACGCTTTCGGAAAAATCCCTTTTTCCTCATCGACAGCAATTGTGTCAACAACATGGGGATACTGCGTGTTTGTTAATATCAAGTATTTAAACAGAACAACTGTGAAAATGGAGTACGAGAATTTTTCATAATCATAATCCGTTGATGCCTAAAACACAACCACACAATTCAATTTCTCTTTTGTCATTGAAGCTGTATGAATAGTAATACTTACATTCATACATATAGTAATACTATACGTGTTACAGTAATAATAACTAAATACAAGCAAAACAAAATTATTAATAGAAAAATTATAATAGTTTTTAATAGGATTAATAGAATTAATAACAGGTATACATACATAAATATGTTTCAATAATACTAATTGAATAAATAGTTTTTGAAGTCTATTAATAATAATTATTTTATACTTATTTAATTTTGTATCTTAAGCTTTTTAGTTTATTTTGTTTTTTGTTTTTCCTTTCCACATGTCAGCATAAAATAACCGAATACGGAAAGGCCAAATCTTGTATGTATGTGTATGTAGTTATTCGTAATATTATATGTATTTTCGATTTAATTTGTTTTATATTATTATTAAATTCGTTCATTATTTTATTTTTTTAACTCATCCAACCACGAGAAAAGCTCAGCAGTACAAAAATATTTAGTAAATAGGAAGTCAAATTCAATAGAGTGTCTGCTAATTATGCAAAATAAAATAAGAGCCACCAATGAAAAATAATAACAGCCTTATGAATACTTAATTTAACTCTAACCTTAAGATGATTAAGATGGCAGAGATTTTTTTCTTTTTTTTTTTAATTTCAGTGAAAATAAAATGTTTCTTTATTTATTAATGAAAATTAATACATACATATATATTTAGTTGGAAATTATATTCTAAGTAAATTTATGGAAACAGTTCAATTATAGCCATAGGGAATTTGAAAAGCAAACAAAAAATTTTAAAACTTTTTTCTTTTGTCAATCTTGAGTGACCAAATTGAAAAAGTGGCAATAAGTATAGCACTTTTAAACTTAATGCTGAACGAATTTAGATGAAACCAATTGCGGTTAGAGGCCATTGTATTTTGAAGTACCATGTGCCGACAAAGGGTGGTTTAAATGGGGTCAAAGTAAGCAACTTTTGTAAATCTTAACCGATTTTAAAGAAAAAGAGAAAACACGCTTCCAGTTATTCCACACTTGGCACCGCATTTGCCGCAAATATCTTGCGCAATCCTTGTGTTTGTAAATGATCAGATTGAAGGGAAGAGAATTTTTATTTTTTCAGCAATTCGTTTTTTACCCTTTACTTTAAGTAAGAAGGGTGTATATAACTTTGTGATTCGGTTTGTAATTTCTACACCGTGCATGGGACACCCTATAAATTATATATATTCTGAATCCTTATTAATAGCGGAGTCGATTTAGCGATGTCTGTCTGCTGTCCGTCGAGTCGTTAAAATCAACTTTCCGAAGTCCCTAGACAACGTACAGAAAAGCTTAGTACACCAATCTGTCAGTTGTTTTTTTCAGATTTTCACCATTGAAGTTCAGCCAGATCGGTTCATAAATGGCGGAGCTATCAGAGACTACCTCTTTTTTTGACCATTTTTTGAGTGGGTTTCTTGCGTATTTTCTCTAAACAACGAAACGGACAAAAAAACGTGGTATGCAGTTTTTTTTGAAATGACAATCATAATATCTGTGCAAAAATGATAGCAATAGGTGGACAAATGGCCCAGGAACATCCAAAATATAACCGAAATTTTAGATTTTCATTCATTTCCGCTCTGTTTCTTTTGCGTATTTTATCTAAACTAAAAAAAAATTAGTACACAGTTTTTTTATACATGACATTAATAGTATTTGGATGAAAACTCAGCTAGATTGGTATATAAATGACGGAACTATGAGTCAAAAATCGCGACTACATCTTTTTTTTTACCATTTTTGTGTTGGTTTTTACGTAATTTGTCTAAAATACAAGACGGACAAAAGAAATTGTGGTACCTAGTTTTATATGAAATAACAATTATAATATCTGTGCAAAAAATCAAAAATACAACCGAAATTTTGGATTTTCATTAATTTTTGCTTTATTTTTTTTTGCGTATTTTGCCTAAAATACAAAAAAGAGAAATAATATTTACTTTTTTTAACAGAAATAGCATTCGTAATTTTTCCGCAAAAAAAGGTCAGCAAATGGCAGAGAAATATTAAAAATACCACCGACATTTCACATTTTCAATCATTTTTGTTTTTATTTGTTTTTTATGGAAATTTTTAAGCCGTCATGTGCGCAATGCTTTGTTGACACAAACACGAAACCTAAAAATGTATGTGTGTGGTGTGTGTGTGCGCCTTGAGTGTAATAGCATTACGAATACAGACTTCTTTATTTTAAAGAGCATTTTTTCGATTTTTGTCGTTAATTATATACGAGGTCTGTTCAAAAAATGACTCATGCCATGCAATTTTTTTTGGAAATTTTGGGCATGAAGCTTGTGGCAGCGAAATTTGTTCCAAAATTGCTGAATTTTGACCAAAAAAATCGTCGCTTATTCGTAATATTTTGTTAAAAAACAACACCGTAACCATGTCCACCTGCTACTTTTTCCTGTTCCCAAGATGGAAGAGACCCATGAAAGGACGGTGTTTTGAGACGATTGAGAAGATGCAAAGCGAATCGCTAAGAGAGTTCAAGAGCATAGCAAAAAGTGCATATCAGAACTGCTTCGAGGATTCGAAAAACCGCTGTCACAAGTGTATTATATCTGAAGGGAACTACTTTAAAGGGGACAAAATAGAAATTGATGAATAAATAAATATTTTTTGAGAAAAATTAAAATTCTACTTATTTTTTAAACAGGTCTCGTATTTATTAAATTGGTTTGACCTTAAAATTTTTTACAAATGTTTACAAAATTAAAATAAATAATATATAATTTGCATTCCTTTTTTATATTTTATTTTTCTTAGAATTTCTTTTTTTATTAATTTAAAAATTAAGTGCCTGCAGACATTTTATTGCTTTCAAAAAATGAGGTTCTCACAAAGGATTTTTTCTTACAACTCGTTAATTTTAGTTCCTTGAGCTGAAATTAATTATTTATTTTAATATTAACAAAAGATTTGCTTTTTTTATTTCTTTATAATTCTTTAATTGTAAATTTATATGACATTTTTTTATTGAAACGGTTAGTTTGTTAAGTTGAGGTCGTATTATAAAAGTCTATTTTTATATCCATATATCGCTCCAATAATAAATAAATAAATTTTTATATTTAATATGACATTAAGCTTAATAAATTAGGCGTTTCAATTACATAATTTTTTTGTTTTAACGTAACTCCTTACGTTTTTTAGTATTTATAAGCATCTTTTCAGAATTTGTAGCATACTTTAAAATATATAGCCAATTCACAAAGTGTGTTAAAGTGTCCTAAGTGTAGTATTCGTCCTAAACTTATGACTGTTGTAAAAATGTTGTTGGTATTTATTATATAAAGGAGATTTAGGACATTACTACTTTGTTTCCTGTGTTTTTTAGTGTGCTATTTAATCAACTGTTTATTGTTGACACAAAAATAATTTCTGCCCATTTTTATGAATTCTAAATTGGAAGCAAAATTTAAATTGATACAATAAAAAATTAATAAAATGGAGAAAACACGAGGAAATATTGAGGTAAGTTGTGTATTTACACGTTTAAGCGAGTGTATTCTTTGGCAATTTGACAGACCGTTCACAACAGTACTATTTTATCTAAGTAGTAATTTATAATTTAGACATTTACCACAGTTTGTGAATTGACTAATATTTAGGAGAAATATAAGTACATACATGTTTACAAATGTGCATAAATAAGTAAAAATCTGTAAGAAATTTTACCAATTTGCAAGCGAACCATAGAAGATACGGGATGGGACATATATCATATTCGAGATTCCAATAAAACTAAAATGCACTGCATACCCTAACGCTAAGCAACTGTCAAATATGACAACAAGCTATTTGAATTAAAAGCTGTACAGAAAAAAAGATAAATAAACATACATACACAAGTTCAAGAAAAAAAATTATCAATTCCGATTTTTTCGCATCTAGATTTCTGGTATCAGTTGAAATTAAAGAAAGTTACAACTACATGTCTTAGTAATATGACAGTGAGAGGTATAGAAGCCATTAAACTATATATGCCACCAACTACTACAAAATTGGACATTAATATTAAAGAGGAAAAAGATACAAACATAACATTGGACTGCAAACATTCATCTGAAACAGTTAAGATGACTTCTGTTGAACGTTATAGGTAAAGTAAATCATTAAACATTTACTAAGTAGAAAAAAATTTGATTTTCAATATACATATATGTGCCATTAATTTTAGACAAGAGTGGCAATTATTGTTAAAAACTCTAGATGATAAGCCAGAATCAATAAGGGATTTGGCCTTGGAAGGTAATTTAAAAGTGTCAAAATTTCGCAGTGTGTATTGGGCTTTGCTGCTTAGGGTTTTAAGTGGGGACCATGCAAATTGGTGCCTGCAACGAGAACAACAACACAAACGGTATTGCTAAAAAAACAAATATCAATAGCATTTATCTTTCAATCAATTGGCATATACATATAATTACAGTTACGATAACTTAAAACTGGAATTTGCAAAAAATCCTCACCAAATAGATGATAATTCGAGAAACGAGTATGATGACCCCCTATCGCAATCGTCACACGTTAGTAAATGTTTAATAGACTGATTTTTAGAAATTATACTGGTTCTTGTATGTCTATTTTTTTTTTTTTTTTCTTATAGAGTGTTTGGAACCAATATTTTAGCGATCAAGAGTTGTTTGCTGTAATTAGACAAGATGTTGTACGAACATTTCCTGGTGTAGATTTCTTTCGTAAACCACTTGTGCAAAATGCTATGGTAATTTTGAACAATAATCTGTGCGTAGATTGTAATATATGATTTTATATTTTTTTTATAAGTGCAACATATTATTTTATTATGCACGGGAACATCCATACATGTGCTATCGCCAAGGTATGCATGAGATTTTAGCACCTGTTATTTTTGTGATATATGGAGATCATCAGTCGTTATTGCATTTCAAAGAAATTGCAAAAGATATAGAAATAGAGTAAGACACATTTGTATGTACTACATATTCGTTTAACAATCATTTTTATAACGTTCCAGTGACTCTCTTGCAAGTGTTTTAAATCCATCTTACTTGGAAGCAGATTCTTAGTAAATATCAATTTTATTATTGCTTTAGATCGATTTTGTATTTTTCCGTCTTTTTAGTTTTATATTTTCCCGTATAATGTCGTCAATTGAATCGTACTACCGCGGTACTAACAAAAATTCTACGATTAACGACAAAAATATAGTTTTCACATCGGAACTTGAAGTATTAAAAATTTCCAATACATGTGTTCACTTATAAACTGAATTAGTTTCTCCTTTGCAGAATAGTTCTGAAATAGAAGTGGTCGGTCAGCTAAATTTGATACGTGATAAAATACTAGCTAAAGAAGATTTACACTTGCATAATTATCTAATGAAGCTAGATATACCATTACATATATTTGGAATGTAAGTATTAGTGTTGGGAAGCAATTTTAAAATAAATAAATTTATTTTTAGACGTTGGCTGCGTTTATTATTTGGACGAGAGTTTGCTTTATTAGATCTACTATTGCTTTGGGATGCAATATTTGCTGATAGTGATCGATTTGAGCTGCCCAATTATATTGTCGTGGCAATGCTGATACGCATAAGAGATAAATGTAACACAATTATTTTATTTAAAACGAAACAAAGTTATACTTTGAATAATTACTTTATATTATCCATTAGACTGTTGACTAACATATCACAAAAAAAATACTTTTTGTTACATTGTACACAAATTGTAATGTTATACAATAACAGAGGCTCCTAATTTTATAAAGTAGGTTGCTACACTTGGAGACGTTGTTGTGTTTAGCTACACTGGACCAGCTAAAATTAGCGTAATTAAAAAAAAAAAAGATCGTTGCCAAAAAAAAAATGCCTTAACAAAGTATTTTTGTATTAATGTATAAAAAAATGATTTTATAACGTCAACTTTTGATGGAGGTTTTCCTTTTTTTTACTTTTGACACTAGTTTTCGTTAACATATAAAAAAACACTAGTTTTCGTTAACATATAAAATACACTTGTTTTCAGTTAACCAAATTTGGTATTCTCGTATACAAATTTACTCGTACATAAGTGTGATGAAGTAATTAGTTCGAAAGAATAAATTGTAATGATATATAATTATTAATGAAACACTTGATTTTAGTATTGTTGAGTGACTATACATCGTGCTTAACTCATTTGATGCGTTATCCAACAAATGTTGACATTAATTTGATACTTAGGCATGCTTTACATATGCAAATGCCAAAGGTAAATTATAACAATTGCAATTCATTTAAATGCATAATATTACAAGAGGAATTTTCATTAGAAGTATGACCGGCCACCAAATGCTTTTGTATATTTCACTATTCCACATTCAAGTACAATAAATCAGACGATGAATAACAGCCAAAGTACTAAAAACAATTCAAATAGCTTAAACAGTGCAGAACAAAACCATCGTATGAGATCGATTTCTTTAGGAGATACTGCTGCGCGCATGGAAAAACAAATTACATTAATGCAAACACGCAATGCTGCCGACGAAGCACTGATGGCTAGACTTACGCAAATGTCTGAAGAAAATCATTTAGCGATGGACGGTTACAAAGATAATGTATTTAAAGCAAATTAACAATCATATTCAGCAAGAATGTTACTAATATGAAATTGGTTTTTTTATAGAATCCGGAATTGATACGTTTGGAATTGAAGAACGCGCAAACGGTAATAACGGTAGCACGAAATAAGCTACAAACATATTTAAATATCATACGTCAACATATGCCCAAAAAAACAACACCCGAAGTTATAAGTGCTTTAGATAACATTGAGGAGTTATGCCAGTTTTTAGATATTAACTTTATGTTTCCCCTGCATTCACGTCCTGAAGCAATAGATCAAGCTCTCGAAGCTAATGAACAACAATTACTAAAGCAAAAACAAAAACACAAGACTGAACTATCAATAAAAACCTTTCAAGGTAATCTCAATCCTCTATTAGATCGAGAACAAGCAGTCAATGGAAACAACGAGCACGTTTGTAGTTATGAAAAACCTGACATTGGTTTTATGATACAGTCTACACGTGTTTTGGGTAATAGTAAAGAAATCGAACTGATACCTATAGTTTCTGACGAAAAAATTGTTGACCCCCATTTTGCCAATCGTTCAAAAAATAACTTAGGTTTGCCCGTAGCTGATCCAACCAGTTTTAATTGTTAATAAATGTTCCATAATAAAATTAATGATTTAAATAAATATTTATATGCGTGTATAATGCAATACCAGAAATCATGCTGGAATGAAATAAAGTTATATATTATAGATTCATGCGCTAAATTGGTTCGCTATTCGAATAGCAACAGTTTAATTTACATTAAATAATTTTGAAAATTTTCAGAATAAAAAATATTAAAAGTATTTGCAATTAGATTTTTCAAAAAAAAAAAAAAAAAAAAAAAAAAAAGCGCCAGCAAATTGAAGTAATAAGGTTGAATAAAATTCAATAATGTTTAATATTGACATAACACAAAAATTTTTTTAGCTACTTTTAAACATTTCGTTAACAATAATACATAGAAAAAAATGGAAGAGGTTGAATAAAATTCAATAACTTTTTATTTGTAATAAAAAGAAGTAAATTTTTAAATAAAAAAAATTTAAAGAATAATTTTTTTTTATATTAATGTTCCACTTATTTATACTTATGAACTAATTAATGCTTTTAGAATAATATTTTTCCAATAACTTATATTTGGACATCGTTACCAGATACGTATGTATTTCAATTATGTATGTACTATACTTTGCAAAGATCTAAATCACTCGAACTTTTCAAATTTAAAAATCTTATAATTTAAATGTTTCTCATTCGTAAATAAAATTTGAATAGAGTTGGAAATGAAATTAATAATTCTACATATTTTTATTCAATTTTGCTCCGCTAGAGTTCTCTTAAGTAATATCGCATGTTTTTTCTCTTTACATGGCATGGCGCCCGGAAAAGAATTCTTATTTTTTATTTATTTATAAAGAAAAATATTTTATTTTAACTTTGCAAGATAAGTAATTTTGCTTCTTTGCTTTATTTTTATCAATAATCGTGAGTAAAAGTGAGCAAATAAGGATTTCTTTCTAAAACGCCTGGTTTTTTTGTAACAAAAAAATTTTCTGGTCACGTTATAAGTAAATTAAAAACATTAACATTTTAAAATAATTAAAAAATTAAAATCAATAATAAAAACATTATTTTTTTGAAATTGGAGTCGAAGTCTGATGAGACGATAACTGTTGCAGGACTGTGTTTGAAGTAGCAGCGTGTTGGGATGCTGAACCATTTACTGAACAACCCCAGCGCTGCAACTGAGGTTGAATGTTTGTTATGAAGGTTCTGGGAGAGTTACCATTATTAGTCGTTATACACTTTTGCTGTTGTTGTGGACCGGAGGTTTGAGCAACTGTTGTCGGCGTATTAATACGCTTTGTAATCTGAATACTTCGATAATTTATTAAATTTTTAGAAGTATTAGCCGCATTAGCATTTGCTTTAGAATTTGTATTTTGCGCTGCTACATTCACGGGAACTTGGATACGAGTTATTTTAGCACTGGATGTATCTGGTGCCGCGGATTGAGAAAGGTTTTTGAAAGGTATACATCGTATACCAGCATTAGAAGTTATTGTACTAGTATTTGTTGTATTTCTGGAAATTTGCTTTGAAACTGATGGCTTAAATTGTAAAGCTTGTAGTCCACTTTTATCCACAACACTAATAATGGGAGAAGCCGTAGAAGTGCTTGGCTTTTCCACAAGACTTGGATTTATAACTTTCGGTGGCAAATGTGTGGCCAAAGGTGGCGAAACTTCTGCATTAGTGCTTAGTTGACCGATTACTGTTTCATTGCCGGTGTCATTTTGCTCCGTGATATCATTGGTAAAGCTATTATTGCATCCTGGATGTATGCTAGTAGATGTGGATGTTGCTTGGTAACTTTGTCCACTGCTGGTATTACTAAATATAGATTCACTCTGTGCCGTTTGTTGTCTTTTTAAAGCTTGCAATTCTAGGTCGCATATTATTTGCATAACTCGCAATTTTCCTTCAGCCGCTAAATCGACTGGAAGTTTTTTCATAGTTTCGCTAATACTTTTAAAAAACAAATCATAAGTATTTTCACAATCTCCGGCAGCGCTTAATGTTTTAGGTGCAACCGACATTGATTCATTAGGCTTTGTTTGCGAAATTTGTGACATTTGAATATGTTGTTGAATGAATGGCCCGAGACAGGATGCTAATGTCAAAGGAGTCGTTAAAAGGTTTGCTACTAAAGAAGTATTACTGTCATTTAAGCGCTTAAATGATTGTGATCGTCTTGGACGCTTCGCTGGTGGATCATCCTCTACATTGGTACGTTTTCGAACATTACGTGGCACATTTGATGCATTTTGGTTATTATTGAACGAACGTTGTAAAAGATAGTCCAATTCTTCATGCTCATCCATTGTTTCGGATCTGTAAAATAAACATTTTAATTCGTAATTGAAACGAGTTTATGCTCATTAAATTTTTTGTTTTTGTAGGAGAAAAAAAATTTCTTTCTTTTTGTTCGAATACTTAATTATTTTTGTTAAATTTTTAGCACTTACTTAACAGTCCAATTTTCATCTTGTTCGGATATAAGAATTTCCTCGTTATTCTCCTCAACTACCATAACATCGTCATCACCTTGGTCACATTTCTTGTTACTGTCTAATTCTGTATTATTTGACATCTTTTCTCTAGTGGATTTTTGGCCATCGTTGGAATAATAGTTAATAACGCAAGAACGATGGTTTTTTGAATTGCTATGGTTTCTAAGAAATATAATTTTAAGAGGAATGTTTAAATTGCAAAAGTGGCAAAAAGCTTGATTAGCTTTTTCCGATTGTTCTATCCAAGAAAATCGTTTTTTCATCTCTGCAATTGTTGATCTATAATTGATGACTTTTTGGGATGCAAGTGTTTGCGGTTGTATTGCTTCTGTTACTGTATTTGGCAGCGGTTTTTCATTTTGTGGGAAATTCTTAACTGATGTGAGCGATGTTTCAAGTTCTTCTTTAGACGGCTTCTTACTAATTCTTGTTGAAATTTCATTAGCGTCATCCTGACGTTCTTCAACCTTTTGCTTTTTCTTCTTCTTCATTAAGTTTGCGTGTTTTCCTGATCGTGTATGCCTCAAAATATGTTTTAACGATCGTATATACAATGAACTATCGCAAATTTTGCAATGGCCATAATGAGAACGTAATTCATTTCGTTTGTAGCTTAACCATGAAAATTTTTTTTGATATTGTTTGATAAGCGCTACGGTAGAAGGTGCCTTAACAACAACTTTACCAAATGTTTGAATTTTTTTTGTAGTTGCAGCAGCATGGGACTGCTGGTTAATAACTTTTGCCACCTCATCCTCATTTTTATGAGTTCTTAATAGCGATCTCCTAAAAAAAATTATATATATATATATATAAATCCTTGACACTTGTATCTACACAGATATACAATTAAGTTAACTGTGATCGAATTGATTAAATTAATTTAATTAATTTACAAAATTTACTTTTTATTTAAACTTATTGGTTAGAATTAAATTAAAAAAAATTTAATTTATTTTATTTTTTTTATTATTATTATTACTATAAAATTTAAATACCTGTTGTTTTTATAGATGTTTTCATTAATTTGGTGAATTTTACCAGACGCATGCTGTTTCTTGCTGTATTTTTTTGATATTCTTACTCGGCAATAACGGCAGGAATAACTGCTTGGATTATTTTTCAAATGCACAGCCCATTCATAAAAAGGTTGAGTTTCATTTGTTTGCTTTTTTTCCTGTAATTTTTGTCTAAAATAATTTTTATTTAAAGAGAAAAAGAGATATGGATATTTTAAATCAAATATGTACTTTTTAGCTTGCTGTTCTAAAAATTCCTTTTCCGCTGCAATGTGATAAGATGTAGATTGATGTTTTAATCTTGAATTTGATACACTTAAAGGTTTTTTGCAATAAATGCAGTAGATGAAATTTTTTGGATCTTTTTTATATTTTATGCTCCATGAATATTGATTTAACCATTCATCAGACAATTTATAAACGCGTTTTCTAAAATATAAAATTCATTTTGGATATGTATCAAGCATACTTGAAATGGCTTACAATAACTTTCAAGTATAAAATTAACTACTTGTTTGTAATGATGTGTTTTTCAAGTATGCTTGTGCATTGATTCAATATTAACTTCTACTATTTTTAAGTTATTAAATTAAGTGAGCGATACATGAAGATAATAAAAAATCTTACTTGGTTTCATTTTCTTCTTCACTTTCATTGCCTTTTTCACTTTCACAATGTCTCTTATCTACCTCCTGCTCCTCCTCTTCTTCGTCCTCTTCTTCCTCCTCCTCTTCCTCTCCCTCATCACCATTGTTTTCATTATTTTCAATCTCGCCGTTTTCTTCACTTTCCTCGTTCTCTTTATTTTGGTCATTATCCTCGTCTTTGGATCTGTTAACATTCTCTTCACTATCTTTATGTTCTTTTCCCGCTTGCTTGAATGCGGACTCGTTGTGTTTATGTTGTGTACTGTTTTCATGCAATGCTCTTTTTACAGCGGAAGAACCATACACAATTCGTTTTTCACAATATTTACAATAGGCAATCGTTGGGTCCACGGGATCAGATACTAACCAAGGATGGCGTTTTGTATGTAACTTCCACTTATCTTGCTTTTTAGTAGGCTCTTCATCTAATTCTTTTAGATTTTGTAGATAAATAGTTTCATTGTGTTCGTGAAGATTCGTACGAAGATGCTTTGAAAAGCTATTCTTAAACATTTTTGTGCGGCATAATTTACATCTCACCACTGTTGGCTCTTTTTTGACAAATTCTAACCATCTCTGACTATAAAAAATGAGAAAACTCCTATTAATTTATAATAAAAACATATAATTTAATTAAAACTACTTGCTTTTTCGATTGACTACTTTCACCAACCGATTCTTCATTAACGTTAGTTGATTTATTTTGGTCTCTCCGTTCATTAGATATTTCATACTGTTTTTCGGCCTCCTTGTGTCTACCAGCTTCTTGATGGCGTTCTCGCAAATATGAAAACTCAACATTCACATGCACAAGACAATATTTACAATATCCAACTGTGCCCTCAGCAGAATCACGTTCCAACCAAGGACAATTTTCTAGCCATCGGCGCCAGTTAAAATTATTCAATGCTCCACTTTGCGATTTACGTTTAAGTTTTAAAGCTTCAACCCGACTATCAGTACCAAACTCTTCTTTGATTTCAACTAACTTCATGCTACAATTAAAATATATAAAAATTAAAAATAATACAATATAAATTACCTTATAAAAGACGTCGCTAATATTACTTAGAATGCAGACAAATTTTTAAATTATTACAAAAACATTAACAATATAAACTCTTGAACAAATATATAATCAATTAAGTTAGACCGCTGCGGGGGCGCTGAACTATTATTTACCGAATGAACGTTTAATTTAGAACTGCCATTTAACGGAGACTAAATTAACCACGCCTGCGATGGTGTTATTTGCAGTTTCAGATTTTATATTGCAAGCAATCTATAAATGTAAAGGTGCACAATAGATCTTAAAGGTCGCGGTGCGACTATATCCCATAGTGATAATAATAAATGTAAATTAAACATTAGTCTCATATTTAAAATGTAAATAAGCATATGTCATAGGTATCGAATCTAATTATACCAAAATTCAAAATATATATTATCCTTTAATAAAATTATTCTTTAGCAAATGTTTTTATAATATTGGCTATTAAAAATACTACACAAATAATAATTTTAAAAATATGTCACCTTAATCCGTTTTTTTCTTCTTCATCGCGGAATGCCAAATAATTTTCACAACGTTCTTTATGATATAATGATAAGCCATGTTGTTTTACAAATCTTTGAAATTTGGTACTTATTTTAGCATCGCAATACAGACAATATCCAAATGGTTCATCACCTTCTTCGTAAAGAAACCAAGGATAGTCCTTAATCCAATCAAGAATGCTCCCTGAGGAACTCGAAGCCGTTCGAATAGAAGATGACCCAATTGAACTCACATCATCTCCATAATCTTCGGTGTCTTCTTGTGATCTGGTAGTACTAGTGCATTCACTACGGTTATTGAGCTCCAGCAAATCCATAGGGTCATTTTCCAATATGTCATTAGTGTTTAGATCTGCGGTTATTGATTCAGATAATTCATCCTTTATTTGAATATCTTCAACTGCATATTTATTTGTAACTTCAGTCTCATCTGCAATATCAGTTATTGCTACATTTGCTTCGTTCACGACCACAAACTCTGTGTCTGCAGATTTTTCAAAAGAAGTTTTCGCAACAACTGACATTTCTACTTCTACAACCGCGTTTTCTAGGTTAAGCTCTGATTCTTCTTCAGAATCGTCATTTAAATCTATTATTTTATTTTGGACCTCCTCAATAATAACAGAATCCTGATCATTTTTTTGATTGTCTTCTTTTTCACCTTCATTTAAAGCGCTATCCACATCTATCACTTCCACTGTTTTCTCTTTAGGATCACTTTCGTTAGCGTTATTTATTTCAATGCTCTCTAAACTATTATCTAAATTTGGATCATCAGGATGCTGCTTAGTTTGATCTACTACACTATTTCCTTCCCTTTAAAATGGACATTTCATTGTTTGGAGTTCTTTTATAGGTGCAAGAGTTTTATTACTTACATTTTATTGAATATGTATATATTTTTTTTTTTTTTTGCTTTTCAAAGTAATTCCCCAGGAATATCTACTTTTAAAGCCTCTTTTTGTAAAATATAAACACTAAGAAGAAATTCTTTACTAGCGATGCTTAACTTTACAAAATTTATATGAAACAAATTTGCTTTCCCAGAGAAAAACAAAATGCCGCTAGTTTCATGTTTGGACAAAGTAGCGCTACCAGACTATAATAAAATGTAAACACCAAAATCTAGACGATTTTACTAAATAAGTTTGTTTTAAAAAAACATGAGCCTAATTTATTAAGCTCGTTGTAAACAGTCATGTTTAATCGAATTGATTTAAAAACGAAACAAGTTTGTTTTCCAGTAAATACAAACAAAGAAAATATACTTTAAAATGTTAATATTTAAAAAATTGATTCTTATTTTATTAAGCCTTCTCGTTATCAAGCATATATCATTTATATTATCAGCTAAACAAAGCGAATCTTTAATTTATAAATTGACACACACACAGATATGATAGATTCGCTTTGCACAAAAATTAATTGTTGAAGTCAAAGCAAATTCATGAATTTGCCTTGGCTGAAGTGTAATTCACGGCGAACTAATATTCGCCTTGGTATAATATATTACCCGGCAAATGTGGCTCGATCAAGGCAAATAGACATGTGATATGTTGTGGAAAACTAATTCTAAACTTATATTATTATTACCATCTACTATATATATGAATTCCGAAATTAAATCAAAAACAAACTTAAAAATGTATTTGTTATTCTGATTTTAATTTGTAAATTTTGATAAAATAAATTATTTCTTTTAAACTTACACATTACGATGCAAAAACAAAATACCAAGCACACATTATGGTTTCAACTGTGATATTTAGTTGTAGCAGACATGTGATTTCCGTTATACTATAGAACTCCTACTACCTCATATGAATTCGCTTAGTTAACATCTTGCACTTAAAATCCATTGGATTAATCAATGATCGCTTATAAATTGCACATAGTATTGAGTGAAAGAAACGTACTTATATATAAGATCAAGCTTTCAATTAGTTTTTGCGTTTATTAGAAATAAAATTCATAATTCGCAATTAATTTTCTTAAACAAAAACACGTAAGTGCTTATTTCATTACTTATTCGATTAATTCGATTCCTTTTTCTGTTGATAAGGGTACAAATACTGGGTTACCGTCCGTGTGCACTCAATGGTTTGTGGATTCTCTGTGCTAGTATTACTGTTGAAATTTGTAGTAATAACAGGATCTATAGTAACAACACTATCCACTTGTGCGGGCAATTCTATAACCGACTGTTGTGCTTTCTCTTTAGCTTCTTTTTCGCATATAGCGCGAAGTTCAAATTCAGCTATAACTTGTGAAATTCGACTTTTTACTTCAGCCGCTAATTTTGGTGGCAAATTTTTTACAGTAGCACTTATTGCTTCGAAAAATAAATCAAAACTATCTTTTTTACATTGTGGAGGCAAAAGTGGCGGTCGTGAATACCGAGGTGGTGAATAATAATAGTCATTATCTCTACTTTCCTGTTTTGTGTATACAAAGGAATCATCTTTATCTTTATATGTCGGTGTACTAGTCTTTGGGATTTTAATTTTTTTTAAAGTTGAATCTCCAACGAAATTCGCACGTTCTATATTTGTCGTAAACGATTTTACATTTGTTTCTTTTTTTATATCTGCAAATAAATATTATATTATATTTTACCATTACATTACGCTCAATTATTATCGCAAGTTAAAACATACATCTACTTTTCTGTTTGTTTCTTGAGAGAATTAAACGAACTGCATCCTCGCCATCATTTAGCAGTATTTCTTGATTTCTGGCATGTTTTGCAGTTCTTTCGTGTCTTTGTAGTCTAAATCTATTATTGTCCAGTGGACGTTGACATGCTCTGCAGAAAGGTCGGTTATAATCATCTTCACATCGCGTTAACCACGGGGAAAACAAGTTTAGCCATTTCTCACAAAAGTTTCGATTTTCTTTTGTCCTTACAATTGTTTTCTTTTTATCTATGTTCCTTTCAATCTTGGTTTTAAGAGGTGTAATATTCCTATGATAAAAATACACACGACATAAGTACATATATTAACACTTTAAAAAGACTTCAAGATAAGCGTCGATTTTATCCTGATATGTACATACGCATACATACACATACATGTGTGGAAAAATAAGTATAGTACCACTAAATTATGAATAAAATCCAACTTGATTTCGTTGCACTGAAGTTTATATTCTCAACTCATTAAGTTTTTATCTTACCAATCAGATTCTATGGGATCTTTATCAGCATTCATTATTATGGCAGTAATAAAATTATGTTTTGTTTATATTTTACAGGATTTAAAAAGTACTCAGATTTTTCTCGTTTATTGAAAGTACTTATCAACCCAAAACACTGCACATAAGATAACATTATTGCACAGCTGATTTCCATTTTTATTGATTTGACAAATCGAATCACTTTACCGATTCAACCGAATCATGGCAGAATTAAGACGGTAAAGGAAATAAAACAGCTGTACATTTTTCGTTTTTAAATCCTTTTGTCTGCAAAGCTGTCAAAATTTGCTTATATTCTGTGCGCGCCATTCTTGTGCTGAAATACGATAAGGTTGTTTTTGTAATTCAGTGTTTGTTGTACTAAGTGCCTTACCGTGTTAATTCTGCCATGAACCGAAAAATTCAGCTAAAAAAATTATATTATTTGCTTTTTTATATTTCAGTTAAAATAATTTCATAGAGCTTTAGGTCATTTAAATAAAAACGTTATAAAATTTATTTATTAAAAAATTCAATATTTCTCTAATATACTCCAGCATCACGTTAGCGAAAAAAATAGGTATTGAATGAATTTTCATCACAGTTTTTGAAAGACTCTCATTTAAAACAAATAAAAAAGTTAAATTAACTGAAAGTAGAATAGAAACGATGTAGCAGCTGCGTATTGTGTAGTTCTACAAAAACAAAATGGCTAACATCTGCTCTTCCCTACAACTAATTACAAACAAAAACAACAACTGTGCTGGGAAAATCAACATGTGTATATATATTAGTAATGGTAATGAACCAATTTTTCCATAAAATTAAACGGACAGACCAATCGCCTCGTATCAGTAATTATTGTGTTAACTTTTGGTGACCCATAGTTCCTCTTTACAACACAAACAAATATCGCTGATTTGATTTTTTAATAATTTCTTTTTACATAATGAAATCAGTTATCGATATTCATGTTTAGTAATTATGATAGGGGTTAATATAAAATGGCAGCACAGTGTTGCTAACGTTAGTTGTGTTTTGTTATGTGGCGTACAGGATTTGGAAAAAGGGCTGTAAAATGTTTATATGTGGATCTGTTTAGATTTTAGAACCAGTTCCATTGTCTTATTCTATTGATTAAATAGAAATTTTCGTGAAAACTGCAAAAGGAAGGACAATCTGATAAATATATTATATTTTTTGGTAAATTTTGAATATTTTGCGAGTTTTTTTTTAACGTTTTGGCAGCACTACCGCAAAAGAAATAAGATAAAGGCCTAAAATTTTCGCCTTTTCCCTTTTAAAAGGAATTGTGAGTGTATTATACGTACCTATTAATTTAAAAAAATTAACAATGACCGATGAGGATAGTGAAATTATATATGATGATCAGGAGTTGATCGAAGAGCTTGAGCAGAATGTCAGGTTAGTACATTGATAGAATTAGTAAACAGTTGCTCATCAACTTCCCTTTTCCAGCACAAATACCATAACTGATGGCGGAAACAACTGCGAGGAACTCAAACCGAAAAAAAGAGTACACAAATCATTAAGTGAATTGCGCCATCCACGGCAAAAATTTTGCCCAAGATGGCAAATTGAATTTCCCTGGTTGAGGCCAAATAGGGCTGATGAATCAATTGGTTATTGCAATATTTGCAAAAGGGAGCTTGTTTGTAAAAAGAGCCATTTAGAAAGGCACCAGCGCTCGTTTAAACATATGCGTTTACAAGGTTTTGAAAATGTATTTACCGTTAATGAACCGGAAGCGGATTTAATTGAAGCACACACGTCAGGATACTTGGATAATGATAATCAAGAGTAGTACGTTACTCTCTTTAATTTGTTACCGTATTAATTAGCTTTTCCTTTTACATTTAGTCAAGTTCAAGAAATTTTGGATGAATTGGACGATGAGTATACTACAATTAAAGTGGAGCCAACCCGAATCTCTTTAAACAGTCCTGTTTCGGACAAGAAGATACATCCAAAGAAACGAACAATAGTGAAATGTGAGCCAGTACAGTCGTCTTCACCACGTCAGACGATTTATGAAAGATCATTACAAAATTCACACACACACTATGATACAAGAGAAGAATATTATTATTCTCCTCCCAAGAAAGACAGTTTTGATTTATTTTTCGATTCAATAAGTGCGACTGTTAAGAACCTACCACCTAAATTAGCGGCAGAAGTAAAGAGCAAAGTTTCGCAGGTAATTGCAGAATTCGAACTTCGAGCTATTTGTGAACAAGAAGCCCAAGAAAAAGCACAACAATCTATAGTCAGCGTACCAACGCAAATATCCAGCGTTGTCGCGGTAGACTCTTCCATAAGCAATAGTGAGCAACATAGCTCTGATGGCGTAACTCATTACGTTTATGCATATCCACCGACCAAACTGCAAGAGTAAATTCGTTAATTTGTTAACCTTTACATTTTAAGTATAAAGTAATACTTAACACTTCGAAATACATATTTACATGAGTACATTCATATTTGTATACATATGCGTTTGTGTGTACATACATAGTATGTACAGAACGTTTTCCAAGCTTAAAAATCAAGTTTGAATATATTCTATAATAATAAGTAATATGGGTAGTAAATTTAAGAGCGTTATTATTTCGACTACTAAATTTTTACCAAATAACCCATTTTAATGTTTCTTTGCATTCATTAATGAATAAATATAATATTTTTAGTCTTTAATTAAATAATCGTATTCGATCATAAGCCGTGAAGTTTTAATGGGATCTACAAATTTAGGGTCAATGTGGGCTATATCTACGAAATAATTATCTCATTCATTATTTTTGATTTGTCCGCAATTTTTTGTAATAATTTTCACATCAACGCAAATAGAAATCACCGGAAAACAAAAAGTTCAATGTTCAAGTACATTTTTAAAAACTGCAAGAACATATTAGGCTCTATAAATCAAATCTTTTTAAAAAAGTAACATTTTTAAAACCGAAAAAGTTAGCATTTGGTGTTGTGCAAAATATCGTTTTGATATTTGAAATTATGTATTCGAACAGAATTATTTGAGATATAAAATTAAGAGACATTAGTTGCTATTGCCCAAAAGTGATTCTTGTTGGGATGACCATAAAATTGCTTTTATTCATCGAACTAATAATCTTCATACTTGGAGTAAATATTTGAAGAAATCTCAGTGTTTTTTTAAACTAAAATGTATTTAAAGTACAGGTAATTTTACTGAAAGGAATAAGAGGCTTTAAATTGTATGTGTTAATTCCATATCATGTTTTTAAGTCATATATTATAATCATAACCCATTCGATAAAATTTCAAAATTAGAAAATTTGGAACATACCAAAAATGTGAATTCGGTGTAAATTTGCTTAGTGTCAAAAAAATACAAAACTTGTACACATGCACACAATTTTTACACTAATAAATTTCTATTTATTCCGAAATTTTGTATACTTTTTATCTTTCTTAATGGTACCTTTGTTAATTTGTTTTAAAATTTTTTAATTTTGTAAAAATTCTGATAGAATTTCAAATTTCGTCAAAAATCCCTACATATAAAATTACAATAGTGCGAACAGCGAATTCAAGCAGCTGATGAGCGAATTCTCTACTGCAACCACGTTCTATAAATTTTGCCTTGTATGCGCCCATCTGTTATGAACTTGGCTTGGCCTAGCTGGTATAAATTCATTCGTAGCTACCTGGTATAAATTTGGTCTGGCAGCTCGGTTTTACATTTTGGCAGCGTTGGCTTCGTGTTCGGATAAATTTGTACGAGTAATTTAGTACTATTTGCAAATACATAAAGGCGATAGCAAAATCAATTTTTCTTCTGTTTTAAGTTTAGAATAAAATTTTTCATGGTTAAAGTAAACAAAATGAATTTTCATGATGACTCCCAAGATCCAGATTGGTAAGTTAGATGAATATAAAATGGCGCGAGCAGCCAGATAGATTAACGCACTGATATAATAAAATTACAGCATTGCATTCGTTTGTTAATCTACTACTTTTATACATTTTATTTTAAAAGAAAATACTATTTTTTGTGTTTACTTTACTTTTATAGGAAAGTAACAAAATTAAAAACTGAACCAGGAACCGTTAAAGATCATAGCGCCCCTTCTGGTAAAGTGAAATACTCGCAAAAATTTTGCGAAAAATGGTTGAGCATATTTTCACCTTGGCTGGGGCGTTGTGATGATGACCTGAATAAGCCGTTTTGCAAAGCGTGTCAGTGTCGCTTGGACTGTAATAGGTGTCATTTACAGCGACATGAGAGGACCACCAAACATGGGCGTAACCTAGAAATTTTAATAAACAAAGGGGAAGGAGCCGCACGTCAGAACTTAAGTATTCGACAGGAGCGTAGTAAGTACTATCAACAGCGAAAAAAGACTGGTTCTTCGATTGGGTCTCAGGAAGATTCAGATGTTGGAATGGAAGATTATATTGATGAGTAAGTAGTTTGAGTTTTCTGTTGTTATAAGTGATAGTAAATAGGTAGATATAAATTCTTTATATAAACATGTGTAGTGTGGATCAAGAAACAGAGTATGCGTACGACCAGAACGACGTGAATTCCGTTGATCAATATACTAATGAAGATATATGTAAGCAAGAAACTCTAACTGTAGATGAAATAAGTAATCATATGATTATTGCACGCTCAGCATCTAAAAATAGTGTTGGACGTCCCCGTAAAATTGCAAAAACAGTGGAAACTAATAATGGGCAAAGCGAAGAAGAAATTGTTGAGCGAAAAGATCCCATGAAGCGACTAATGCAAATTCAAAAGGATAAGAGTGAATTAATGGATTCATTTAAAGAGCTTATGGGAAACTCGACACAACATCTATCGCCGCCTAAAGAAAAAAATCATGTTGACTTATTTTTTGAAAGCGTTAGTTCAAGTGTAAAAGCTCTTTCACCTAAGCTGATTGCTGAAACTAAGATGAGAGTGTCTCAATTAATATGTGAATTAGAACTCCGTGCTCTCACCGAAAGCGAACAAGCTAACAATGCCCAACCTTCCGGCTCCACAGTAGTTGTTTCACAAGATAGCGGGGGAGGAACTTATATTATAAATGAATCTGTGGGTAATCAACATCAGTTGGATTCTAATAACGTTGATGATGTCCAACATTACGATGCATTAAGTTAAAAAGAGTACAACTCTATTAAATTATTGGTTAATTTAATTAAATATTTGTATCTATTTAATTTTTTAATATAAAAACTCACTATTTTATTTCAATAAATTATTTTCAAATAGTAAATTCACTATCTTTTGTCTGCTTTGTAGTTTATATCTTCTTCTTCAAAGTATGTATAAATTAAACGAATTGTGTTTGTAAATCCTCCATTTTTTTCCCAAGATGAAACAATAACAATGGCATCACCACTTTTAATTATTTTCATTAAATAAGCAACGTTTGCCGCAAATTGAACTTTAGCATCAACATCCTCTAACCAAGTTTTTTTCGGCATTTCTGTGAAATGTTTAAGAAATTACTTATAGGTAGTCTTAAGCGTTTCTAAACTAAAACTAAAAATTTATTATAATAATTTTTTTATCACAAGCATTCTTGTATATATGTAAGAAACAGTTTATAAAGTAATCTATTTGCTGCAATAACGTCTCAAAAATCAACATTTTTGAGTTATTAACGTAAGCATTGTAGAATCTCGTCATTTAAAGAACATTTCTAGTAAAGAAAGTTTGTCATCGTAAGTCATTTCTACAAATTTTAAATGTACGTATATGGTTCAATCCTAGAATATGTTTGTAACTTATTTATGTATGACTATATCATGAGCGTAAAGAACTTTGTTTGGATTTATTTAATTTTAATAAATAAAAAAATTTACTTCAAATTAGTATGCATTATTTATTACCTACCTGTATACATTACTGGTATTATTCCACGATATAAAAATGATTGCCTAAAAGTTTTTTCACATCTTGTAAGTGCTAATATTGGACATTTGGGACGGTACTTAGCTAATAAATATGAAGATTTTCCAGAAGTGGTCAAAGCTATAATAGCGGAGGCTGATGCTTTTTTAGCGGCATCAACAGCTGTAACAGCCAATGCATGTGTTGCATCCATAAAAGATGGCTTTCTCATTAAGAGATCTTCAACTACATGCGTATATGATAAAGCAAGTTCAAATTCGCGACATATAGTAGACGCACATGCTATCGACTCCGTCGGATATTGACCTATTGCAGTTTCGCTGGAAAGCAAAACACAATCGGCACCATCTAAAACGCCATTTCCTAATTCTGAAACCTCTGCTTTGTTCGGAAATTTTGAGTGACGCATTGGTTCTAAAAGCTGTGATGCTAATACAACAGGTTTTCCAGCTCTATTACAGCGTGCCAACACTGCCTTTTGTGCTAAAAACACTTTGGCATATGGAACTTCAATTGCAACATCTGCACTTGCGAATAAAATCCCATCGGCAGCGGAAATAATTTCATCTATATTATGTAAACTTTGCTCGCATTCGATTTTTGCTATTATTTTAACATGTTTCCCTTGGTCTCCCAATATTGAACGTATTTCTTTGACAGCCGATGAAGTTCGCACTCCAGATGCAAAAATAATATCTATGTTATGATCAAGAGCAAAGTTTAAATCGCTAATGTCTTTTTTGGAGACCGCTGGCAAATCAAGAAAAGCACCAGGTAAATTTACCTTTTTTCTTGAACCCAACATACCACCACATTCAATTTGACAAGTTATGCAATCTACACCAACTTCTGTAACAACCAATTTCAAAATTCCATCATTAATGTATACAAAATAACCTGGCTGAACTACATTGATTATATTTTCATAATCGACATAAATACATTCACGGTTTCCTTTGTCCATTAAATCTCGATTTATCGATAAGCGTATACTATCATTTACTCTCAGTTCAATTTGAGAGTTTTTTCCTCCATCCAGCAGACCTGTTCTAATTTCAGGACCTTTGGTATCCAAAGCAACTGCTATTTGAACAAAATAGCCCATCTCCTTGGTGCACTCTGCCGCTGCAGCATATAGAAGTCGTATACTTTCTGCATGATGTTCATGTGTTTCATAGGAAAAATTTAAACGTATCATTGTCATTCCAGACTTAATCATTTGCTTTAGTACATCTTTTGATCGCGAAGATTTTGAAATCGTCCCTACAATACCTGTTAATCGATGATGGGACGCTGGTTCCGAAAAATTTAATTTGCATGTCTGGTCTAATAACGTATTTTCTTTATCTAAATAATTTGCCATAATATTCAACGTAAAATTTTAATCGATTTTTTTTTGGTTTTAAATACAATTTTATTTCAAATCGAAAACATTTATACGCTCATACATACATACATATACATATTATTTATGTAGAGATAAAGCTATAAATTTATCCATATGTCAAAAATAAAAGTGACAAAAAAGTCTTACAAATTTTCTATAAATTAATGATTCTATTATATAATCTTTTTTATTTATTCCGAAATGCAGTATGTGAGAACTTTTAAATATTGATGTAAATAAATCTGCCTTGGTACATACTTTACTATATTATCATAAAAAAACAGATATTTCTTGGCAAATTTGACTTTAATGAACAGGAAAAAAACTCAAAAGTGCAAACAAAAAATAATATCACAACACTTTGCAGTGATTAAAAATATATTTTTTCACTCAATAACAATAATTACTACATTTAGTATTTCATTTTTACGATAATAGTATGACTATGTACATATTAATTAATAACACAGTACAACAGCCAATCTGGGGGGTGAGAAATTCCAAGTCAGGGTGATGGTACTAGGTCAGTATAGTAAAACCTTCAGGGTTTTACTATACTGACCTAGTACCATCACCCTGATTTGGAATTTCTCACCCCCCAGACAATAATCCCAAAAATGTTCCATAGTGTAATTATGTATTGCTTTATTATAATTAAAAATATATTTTCAACGAATAACAAATAATTTTTATGCTTGAGAAACGAAATAAGAATTAACCCACAATAATTTTATATACACCAATCAATTATTGCCGAATTAAGTAAAAAAATAAATTTCTTTTTATCAATTTGAACGAACTTTTATTAACACACAATTTTTTGTATAATAGGAAAAAATAATTTTGTTATAAATAGATTACACCAATAACAAATGAATATTTTTTAAGCTTTTTTGGAACATAATTGTAAGTATAATTTGATATACATGATAACTGAAAAATCAAATTGTGTTCTCGACAGCTTCAGCAGCTAATGTGAGACATCCATAAGTATTGAAATATTGAAATTACGAAAACAGCGATTATTCAACAGGCCTATAGAGAATAGAAAAAATAATTAAATAAATGTGGTTTATTTATTGTAATTAAAAAAATACATACACAATACGCATAGTGTTGGTGAAACCAGCTCCTTGCTTCCATCCGGTAACAATGACAACTTGATCACCAGATTTTATGAAACCATTCTTTTTTCCTACTTGTACACCGAACTGTACACGAACATCAACGTCTTTAAGCCAATCAGTTAATTGGGGTTCTTAAAAAAATATAAAATATTACTTAGAGGAACTGATATGTCTTTTTTGTTAAAGTAAATTTACCCTTGTACACCAAAGGTACAATACCACGATACAAGTGAGATTGTCTGGCGGTTTGAGGGTAACGTGTAACAGCAATAATTGGACACCTTGGACGATATTTGCTGACGAGATGAGCAGATTTGCCTGTGGTAGTTATTACAACAATGGCAGCAGCCAAAGATTTATTGGCAGCTTCAACGGCTGCTATAGCTACAGCATGAGCAGCGTCAACGGTGTTTAATTTGTTGGCTGCAACCAAATCTGCGAAAAGGTTTTTATGCCAAATAGCAGCTTCAGCTTCTTTACATGTCTTAGCCATGGTAAGAACGCACTCTAGAGGGTACTCGCCCTTGGCTGTTTCACCAGATAACATAACACAATCCGCTCCATCTAAAACTGCATTTGCAACGTCAGAAATTTCAGCACGAGTTGGGCGAGGTTTTTTTATCATAGATTCCAGCATTTGAGTTGCACATATAACAGGCTTTCCAGCTTTATTACAACGTGCAATCATAGCCTTTTGAGCCAAGAAAACTTTTTCTGGGGGAATTTCTATTCCCAAATCACCACGGGCAACCATAATGCCGTCACCAATGGCAATGATTTCATCCAAATTATGCATGCCTTGTTGGTTTTCAATTTTTGAAATAACTTTGATATTTTTGCCTTTTTCGCCTAAGATTCCACGAATTTCGGCAATAGCGGCAGCATTACGAATAAATGAAGCAAAAATTATATCAACTTGTTGCTCAACACCAAATATTAAGTCAGATTTGTCCTTCTCTGATACAGCAGGTAAATCAACAGGTACACCCGGCAAGTTAACACCCTTTCTGGATCCTAATGAACCACCATTTTCAATTGTGCAAGTTAATGTATCGTTGGAAATATCGTTGACTACTAACGAAATCAAACCATCATCCACATAGACGCGATTGCCAGGTTTAATTACCTTGACAATATTTTGATAATCGACATAAATAATATCCTTGCTACATTTGTCGGCATATTCCTTGTTTGTAGTCAATTTAATGATTTCGTTCTTTTTTAATTCTACTTCGGCAGTTCCACTGCCTGCTATCAAGCCTGTACGAATCTCAGGTCCCTTAGTATCCAAAGCAATAGCAACTGGGTATTCATAGCCAAGTTTTTCAGAATAATTTTTTGCCGCCTGGCGTACATTTTTTACAGTTTCAGCATGATATTCATGAGAACCGTGAGAAAAGTTCATACGGGCAATATTCATGCCGGTGGCCATCATTTTCTCAAGCATTTCAACACTAACAGAAGCCGGCCCAATGGTACAGATGATGCCTGACAAACGAATTTGTGAAACTGGTGCATCAAACTCTAGATTGCACATATGCTCCAATTGGGATTCTGCTTGAGCGGCCATCATTTGGGGTACTTCGTTCTTCTAAAAGTAAAATTGATTATTGACCAAAAGGACTTAAAATTGAAAATAAATAAATATGGAAATAAGTATTTATTTGAAAAAATAAAAAAAAATTTAATTATGTAAATACTAAATCAAAATTTGACTACAAGTCATTCAGACGACTTCATTCCCAAGAAAATATGCTTTGTAGTGTCGCACACTACACATTCTTGCTACTTTTTTTAAACTGTTTTTGGTATGTGTTTATGTTATATATATGCACATAAAAAATGTCTTTTTTTCTGCTTTAGTTTATATTCCAAGTTTCCGCTAATAGGAAATAACTTACAGTCACATCGGGATGGTAGGTGGTAGGTAGGTCATGGTCCATGGTGGTAATAAATTCGTCCGTGAATATAATAAATATGTAAGTATATTTCACAATTAAGTGAACTGCTTGCATTATACGTTATAAAAATAACAATTTACACTCATCTTCAAACACAATACCTATCTATAGATAGATAACTAGTAAGCAGTTATGTACATATTATTTCTGATATATATATCAAACTAGTACTCAAGATAAAATGTAAAATTATGTACTTTCAAAAAATTTTACCGTTTTTTAATTATCACTTATTAACATTTTAGTTTTCTAAAAAAGAGTTGCTGGTAAATTTATTCTATATGCCTGCATATGTAAATATTAACTACCTCTACATAAAAATTATTGACTGTAACATCTTTCCGAACTTTGGATTAATTTAAAAAGGTTTTTTTTAAATATATATGCATGTACATATACTAAAATAGCCCTGATTCGATATTTTGTCACTAATACAATAGTCAACTTATAAGGTGAAGTCGGCAGTGTAGATTTTGTGAACGCGTCTTTGCATAGAAAATATTTTTGCTTATAGGTACATTCATATATACATAATTTGTTTATAAATTTTGCTCCTTTTTAACAACTGCAACCGAGCTAATTTTAAATTAACAAAAAGAACAAAAAAAAAATTAGCAAACTAAATCAGCATCAATAAATGCATTTGAAGGTTAATAAATTGTTAGAACTAATTTTCACTAAATTTTCTCTCTATTTTCTATTTCTTAATTATTTCTCAAATATAGTGATGGCAACATTTGTATCTACACAAGTAGACAAACAGTCTCATGCATACACACACATGCATGTAAACAATAAAAAATTGCATAATTTAGCTTTCAAATGAAAAATATTTTGAACTTGACCTTCATAGATGGAAGGAAACTACTTTTATATGTATGTATTTATTTATTAGTTAGTTTTATTTTTTATTTATGTTGCACGAAGTTTAATCATTTCTTTAAATTATTTTTTTATAATTTTAAGGCTTATTTTGTTTGTGTAATTAGTTTTTAGCTAATGAAGTCAGAAAAACGTCTATTTATCGTACCTTTAACTTTGAAGGTTCATCGTAAATGGTAGTATTCACCATTCTGGATGTAAAAATTGAATTTGGCGTTCCTGCAATGAAAATTCTGCTCTGTGGATACCTTGAGGTAGACGGTGTCGTGTGAGCCGTAAAACGAAAGTTGTTACCACAAATAACTTTTTTGAATTGTGTTGCCCTTTTAAGGACGTGTAAAGAACGAAACCGAAACAATATTAAGATTTATTTAGCTTATCTATTCGAATCACTGGTATTCACAGAAAAAAATTATTTATCTACAAATTTATGTATTTAATATACTTATAAATCGATTGTCACTAAAATCTCTATATTTTTTTTTTCTCTTTATAAAATAATTCTTAGTAGACTATACTCGCAAGGTTCTTTCCGCAATGCAAACGACAAGATAATTTTATGACAATTGGTTTGGTCTCTAGTATTTGCAAAAAAAAAAAAACCAACCACCAAATTCAGAGCGCATGTAAAAGGCTCAAGATTCGAAAAATGCTTTTGTTCAATTCTAAATACTCAACATAGAGAGGGAGAGTAAAAAATATATATAAATGGTCAAAAGCACTTTTTTACAACCAATAATAAAAAAGTTTATATTAGGGAGTTTTTCTCTTATTTTATATCCACATGCATACATACATATTTATAGGCATAAAAGTGCATATTTGTTTAATATGTAAGTACCCCTGCAAGCAATGTTATAGTCGATTACCAAAATGACACATTTATATGTAGCTTTTACGATCTCAACTAGCTAACATATATACATAATTTGTAGTGATACTGTTTAAGCTTAAAATAAAATATCAAGTTAAGCATGTTTGCGCTATTTACAGGCGACTACTTTAGCGCAAATTGTTAGCGTCTTGATTCTAAACTACAATATAACCAACTAAAAATTAAAAAATAGTTTAATTCGGCTGTCACTGTAGTAGCCAAATATTAATATTTTTAGTTTTGCGCATTATTCTTAAATAAAAATATAAAATATTTTTAATGAAATGGCAAATATTGATTAAAATAATTTTCTTTGAATACCTACCTATTTTTTGTTAATCCTAAAATAAATAATTAATTTCAGTTTAAGAAATTTATATTAACGACATGACACACGAAAAAAACTATAACATATTATTTATAATTTTCCTGAAGAAGCCGAAATATTTAAAACAAATATAATATTTTTTATAAAAACTGACCCAAGCTCAACTATTTCTTAACATTAATAAATTATTTGTCTATTTTTTGTACCTATAAAAATTTTTACATGTTTCCTTTTTTCGGTAAATTTAGAAACACGAATTTTGGAGAGATTAGATTAAAAAGGACTTTTTAACCAATTATTCGTAGGTAGGTATTATATATTTCTTAAAATTCATATTATAATATGTGTTTTGAGTCTGACCAAAAGTTTTTATTAACGGCGGATAAGTACATACGTACCATTGTAAAAATTTCTGAAAAATGGAATGAAAATAAATTATTTAATAAGGACTTCTGACTAAGTATATGACAAAAAATATATAGTTGTTTGTATTGGTGTTGTACAAAAAATACTTTTAATATTTATCTATAAGCCAACTAAATTTTTTGCATACAAAAAAACAAATATGAGCTACATATATTGGGTCATAATCATAGACACACTACAGTCGGTATTATGGTGAAATTAGAATTTCACCATGGCCGGTATCTTTTTAAATTCATATAATTCTTATGAACAAAAGTCTGCTCTTAATAAAAGCCTACTTTTTTGTGACTATGATTATGGCCCATTATTTTTTGGTGTAAAATTTTTTATTTATTGAATACCTAGCTAACTATAATTTTTCACGCTGAAGCTGCAGAATCTTAATCAAATAGTTAATGATTTTAAAATTTTTTAGCTTTCTTCAATATACCTATAAGTTAAATGTGTTTAATATTTTGCGAATTAAAATTCAGCTATGTTGAAATGTAAGCCAACTTATTTATTACTATGAAAGTGAATATAACGTGCAAATATATTTTTTATGTAATCATTTTTATAAATACATACAATTTATTTCTAGCTAAACCCTTATGTACAAAATATATATACATACGTACATACAAAATAAGTTTCGCTTCGAAAAAGGCCACAAAACTTGTAAAATATCAGTTAAAATTCTATCAATCTAAAGACAGCTAACATTTCAGGTATTACTCATAACTCGTGTACATACTGCTTCCAAAATTAGGAATACGAAAGCACATCATCCATGATTAAATTATCATATTTACACTCTTGCATATAATAGAGCACCATTAATTTGGGTACTCACCAACAAAGTTTACATACATACTTCACAATTATGCACATGCATATTACCTACATTCACTAAATTTATAAATGCCTAAATATATCTTTTGCCTTTTATATTAGCTCTAATTTAATTAAGCTCTTTTAAAGCAGCTCAGCTTTAGGTTTATCATACGCTACTCTACTCATTTTAGCATTTTGAATTTAAATAAAGGAAATTTTCTTTGACTTTGATTTAACCTTTGAGTTTACTAGGCGGCATCATAGTGTAATTATACTATGGGCGGCATTTTAGTAATAAGCACATTTTTATATTGTAGAATTTTTTATTTGTAGAAGTTGCATTTTCTTTATTAAAATATAATTACCTTTTCTTATTTAAATGCTTCTGAATATATCTGCAAAATTTTTTTGTAATTCTTGCTGGAATGCAATCTGGAGGTAGGAAAAACACTATACGTACAAAGATTTTCTTGAAAACTAACCTAGAGGCAAAACTCAAGCTACCAGATAATATTGATAAAAAATCGTCAACTTTTACAAAGATCATTTTTAGCTCCTAATCTATTACGTATGGCAGCAATATACCGTAAGTCAGGGATACCACTAAGAACTTTTTATAAGTTATAAATAAAGTGGTTACAAAAACAAAAACTGACGTGTCGGACACGATATAATATCAAGAAATAAGTAATAATTGGCTTCTGGCGGTACCATAGGCTATTTAAGTATTGGTATCTGTTACTAGCACTACGAGATAAGTAGAAATGGACAATTAGAACCATGGCAGAATTAACACGGTAAAACAAATAAAGCAGGTGTACATTTTTTGTTCTCCATCGTTTTGTCTGCAAAGCTGTCAAAATTTGTTTACATCATGTGCACGCCCTTTTTCTTGTGCTCAAAATACATAGAGTGATTGTATGACCGAATCTGCATTGAATTTCTTCCTTTTTATTTGACATATACCAAAGTTTGCTTTTGTAGTTCAGTATTTGTTGTACTAATTGCCTTACCTTAATTCTGCCATGATTAGACCATGTGCATGTCGCAAAATCAAACACCAGGACCAGACATGCCAATTTCAGTTCCACAACTTTTTCTTCATTCTCTTTTAAAATTGCCGCTGTGTTTATACACAACAATTTCGTTTCGGCAATTTTATTACTCTTATTCATTCATTTATTCAGCATTCAAACTACCTGTCTTTTACAGCTTTAAAAGATACGATGAGAGAACAAAAGGAAATTGCGTAGTACGATCATTTTATTTCCTCTCTCTTCTACAAAATCTAGAACTTCGCAACTAAAATTACCGTGTCTGGTCCTGGTCAAACAAAAATAGATTAATATATTTATCAAATAGAAAAAGTAATGGATTTTCCCTATATAACGATTTTTGACGATTTTTATTAACTGAAATTTTTATTAAATGACATAATTTTGTATTAAAATCTGGCAGCTACTACTGAATTTATTTTATAGCACACAGAAAATTTGGAGAATTAGTTCTGCCATGGTGAATACATCTTTTTGGTGGTTCCTCTTAAATAAACAAATAACCAAATGTAAACAAAAGTAAAAAGTTTTTTTTATTACTACACTAATAAACAAACATGCCGCCATCTACAAAATTTATGGAATGCTTACAATTTGCTGCTTATAAACATCGCAATCAAAGACGGAAAAATTCCAGCCAAACGCCATATATTAATCATCCCATAAGTGTTGCAACGATATTATCTGTAGAAGCCAACATTCAAGATGAGACAATACTTATGGCTGCTTTGTTGCATGATACTGTTGAAGACACAAATGCAACTTTTGAAGAAATTCAGGTTAGTGAATGAGTTTATATAATTATTTCATTAGGATTGAGGCAATTATATTAGTAAAATATTAGCAAAAGTACATCTTGATGCTAAATGAATAAGGAGATTAATATTTTTTCTGATTATTGCAATTTTTTCTAAAACATATTTCTAATATACATAATTGGTTTTCAAACATAACTTTGATTTAAAAATACATATGTATATGGACCGTTGATACATATGAATTCATCTAAATTAATCTCAACTTAATTATTTTATTTCTTTTAGTGTAATAACCTACAAAACTATTTTTGAATTTTTTTTTGTTTAATCAGGAACTTTTTGGTGTTGAGGTATGTAATATCCTACGTGAGGTAACAGATGATAAAACCTTAGAAAAGGCGGTACGAAAGCAACTGCAGATTGAACATGCTGCAAATTCAAGCATCAAAGCAAAACTTATAAAATTGGCCGACAAATTAGATAACTTAAGAGACTTGGAACAGATATTGCCAATAGGATGGACAGAAGTAAGTATTTTTTTATAGTGATTATAGGAAAAAATGTAAGTGTATCCATTTTTTAATAACATGTACTAGGAAATGATTGTACGTGTTTTTAAAATAAATATAAACAAAGTTATTTAGATCCAAGTGAGCCCAGCTTCTTGTTTGGACGCCCTAACCTAACCTATTTAGCTCTATTGGTGTGCTTCTACTGATAAAAGTTGTATCAAATTTTTTTTAAAGCCATGTCGAATGTTCCTGATACTGAAAGTATGTACTAGAGCCCTGCACAAGCATGGCATGAACGACCTACAATAACTTTTTATTATACTTGTTACACTCGTAAAATGTTTTACGTAGGTACTTAGTATGTGCAGAATGAGTTTGATTAATAAAACTAAATTACTACTACTTTAAAAGTGTTTCATTAATATAAATCTGATTATGATTTTTGCATATTTCCAGCAACGACGAGATGAATATTTTATATGGGCTAAGAAGGTGATTGATAATTTACGTGGCACTAGTGTAAAAATGGAGTACGAACTAGATCAGATTTTTATGAAGCGCCAATTAATGTAGTTTAAAAAATATTTTCGGTGACGAGTTACATACACCAAGGTATTTACTACTATTTTTCTAATTAAATGACAAATTGTGAACCTTATATATATTTATGTCGTTATATGTCTGCAAAAATTTAATAAGAGATGAGATCTTAAGATCGTATAAAACAATTAAAAACCGTAAAAGTATTTGATAGTTTCCGTTTTTCGTGTTGCAATTAGTTTTTTAACTTTTTCATGACTTTGCTATTAAGTCTTTTCAAATTATTTGTTTTTATAATTTGTTAAATTTTTTGAAACAAAACTGAGATTGAAAACATTTTAACAAAATCGATCAAAATCCATCACCCCTGTCCAAAATAATTAATTTCTATCGCTTGAAAAATTTGTGCTACATTACATAACACCATTGTAGACTTTTGTAATTCCCACAATATGAAAATACTTAAGAAACCTATTTAACAACATTTTTTAAGCTAACAGCTTTCAGATGACTATTATCATACGTAATATCTCTGCTTTGGCAATTGGCATTGTAATTTACATATGTACATCTGCTTTCTGTCAATCTGCTTTCTGTCCATCATGAACATATTGAATGGAAATTTTTGGAATTTTAACCTGAGACGACAACAAAAACATTGAAGTTCATTTTAAATAAAGCTGTTTAGATAATTTTTAAGTTCTAAATAAAGTACTCAATTAAATTTTGTAAAAGTTTTTATTTTGCAATTATTAATTAGTTCACTTAAAACAAATTTTTACATTCATTTTTTATTAGTTGAAACAATGGCATATATGAGGATTATATACATGTTTGTAGATACATTTTTATGTACTAAGATACAAATTTAGTTTAATTTTTTGTACTCTTCGTAAAATTCTAACATAAGAGTTGCTAACTTCTGTGTTTCAATTATTGTTATCGCATTATAAAGAGATGCTCGAATTCCACCAACCGAGCGGTGACCTTTAAGTTGGATCATACCTTGATTTTCAGCTTTTACTAAAAAAGCTTTTTCTAGTTTTTCATCTCCCTCTGCACTGCCAATACGAAAGGGAACATTCATACGGGAACGCACATTTGAGTCTACCGGACAATAATAAAATCCATTTGATTTGTCAATTATATCATAAATAAGTTTTGATTTCGCTGCGGATTTCTTGAACATGCCTTCTACGCCACCATTACGCTTAATCCAATTAAATACCAAACCCATGACGTAAATTCTGAAAAAAAAGTATTTAGGTGTAACAATAATGCCACTAATACCAAAGCTTTTTAGAATTGAAATTGTATCTTACCCAAAAGTTGGTGGTGTATTTAAAAGAGAGTCATTTTTATTCATTAATGAAAAGTTTAGTATGGATGGCGTTTCCTTGAGGTGATATCCCAATAAATCTTCGCGAATTATTACCACAGTAGTTCCAGAAGGTCCAATATTTTTTTGGGCTCCTGCAAATATTATACCAAAGCGCTTTATATCGATCTTTCGGGAGAGAAAGTTTGATGACATGTCACAAACTAATGGCACTTCACTAGGAATTTCAGGAACAAAGTCAAACTCTACACCATCAACAGTTTCATTATCGCAATAATACACGTAAGAAGCGTTCGGATCTAAACTCCAGGTATCCAAGCGTGGGACTGTGGTGTATTTTGTGACTTTTGGTAAAACCAAATTAACTTTACCGTACTGAGTGGCTTCTTTAGCAGCTTTAGCAGACCAAGAACCAGTCACCGCATAGTCAGCTGTACCTGTGCGTCCAATAAGATTCATACACACAGCTGCAAATTGACCAGTACCTCCACCTTGCATCATCAATATTTTGTAATTATTCGGAACATCTAAAATCTCTCTCAATGTATTAATAGCATCGTTATGAATTTTATCGTATGTCGAAGAACGATGTGACATTTCCATGACCGAAATTCCGCTTTCATTGCAGTTCAATAAATTTTGTTGAACTTCTTTCATAACCTGCATATGTATGTGTGTATGTAAATAAGTACATAAATGCAATTATAATTTATGCACACATTTTTTAGATATGCATACATTTTTATGTACATACTTATATGTGGATATGTATGTATGTATATTATACATGCATATATAAATATATACTCGTATATACATATATATATAATATATATTTTATTGTTTGCCTACCTCTTCCGGCAATTTAGCTGGACCGGCAGCAAAGTTGATAACCATTTTTAGATCAACTAATTAAAATTTTATAAGTGCAAAAACTACAACCGCTCCTCTGCCTTACACATCTGAAACTAAGTTGTTGATTTGTGTATAAGTGCTCACTGGTTTCACAAGTTGAGAATTAATACTCTGAATACATACATATCTCCTTGATTTTGGTCGTTGGAAAATTGTTGATAAGCCGCATTTTCAATAAGCTAGCGACAATAAGACAACATTAAAAGAAATTAATTCGGTAATGTAGAATTCTGTATACCTCTCATCAAAAAAAAAATCACTCCTTTATTAAACCGTAACAATTATGTATATATATATTTCTATTTTTATAAAATAGGAGTATGTGATTGTGAGTACTTACAGTTACAAAACTAACAAATAATCTGTTTTCTGGCTCTCCATCAAAGAGAAAAGAAAATAATCAAGAAAGAACAACTATGGACTCTAGCTAGAATTAGCCGAAAAAGTGAAAAAATTCTTATGAAATAAATGACTTAATAAAAACGAGATAAGAGATACTTATGAGGCCTATAACTAGAGAGATAAGAATTGTACTTATTTTTTTTTTTTCTTAAAATTAAATTTTCTGTCACCTAAGGCACTTTTTCCTTAAAATATTCGCTTAGGAAGTTAGATTTTGAATGTAAGCTCAGAATTTTTTTTATATAATCTTAATTGCAAAAAACGTAAAATAAAATTATTTAAGAAATATTATTATTATTATTAATATTTAATATTAGAAGTTAATTCTAAGATCAAATTAGTTAATGAGCAGTGGTAACTTTGATCATCGGCTCCCAGGGTCTAGGCCGGAATTAAACCTGCGACCCCATATTGATAGGTTAACACGCTACCCATCAATCTACAGGGTACCCTATATTCAAGAAATATAGAAATTGAATTCTATATATTATATAAAAAAATAAAAAATTTTTTTTGTTTTACTCTAAAAGCAGTATTTGATCATGTTACAAGCAAAACGATGAACCTTGCATTAAGTCACAGTTTACGTTGGGCATATAACATACGATTATGAGAACGCATTTACTGATAAATAAAGGAGAACAATAAATGAGAGCGTTTCAGTTCTAAAACCAGTTACAGCAACATACTCGTAGATACATACACACATGCGAAAATATTTTCATGCATGTGCATTATAGTTGCCAGATAATATCGACATATTTAAACTGTAAAAAAATATTAATACCTATAAATTTGTGTTCTTGAAAATTTATCAGACCAAAAAGAGTTAACAGTCGCACAACACATTAAAATTTTGGTATCTAAATCTAATCTTAATGAGCAATTATACGAATATTGAAATTTAAAATATCAATTTCTATAATTGTGTTTTGTGTACATAAATGAATGCGTATGTGTAGTCCGTAAAATAATTCCATGGATCTAAATAATTTTTAAGCTGATTAAATAATGGGCTAAAAAAAGTTGAAGAAATAATTATAATATTCATTATTAACCACCAAAATAATTTCCCATTTTAATCACCTCTTGATTTCTTTCCCATTGTGAGTTACGTATTCTCAGCCAAAAAATATCTAAGCAATATTTTTCAGTTGTAAGGATTTGTACCTTGAAATATATAATAGTAGTATGGCATTATTTGGCAGCTATGATTGCGTCATAAATAAATTTGTTTTATGTACCTATATATTATTTGCATGATAAAAATAAAGAATTAATTAAATTCTATAGCAAATTTTGATAATGCAAGTGAAATTATACGTACATATGCTTACTACCTACATACATATGGATGTATGTACGTGTGTACTGTACAATTAAAAATAATAGCACTTTTATATACTACCAAATTACTATTGTCTATTTCTGATGTTATTGGATTGCACAGTGATATACTCGTACGTGCATGTTCTGTATTTCACACGGATTTGAAAAAATGTGGAATTAAATTTTTTTCTTCTTAAACAATGAAAACTTTTATGTTTTTTTAATTCTACAAATAATTTCGCACTCAAAATAAAGTAAAAACAAAATTTTTAAAATCTTAAAATAGACCGCAGAGTAGTTATGAGGTGCTGAATTTTTCAATTCCGAATAAAATATTCGTATTCGGAATACAGAACAGCATTGATAAAGTAATATGAAGCCTCTCTAAAGGAGTTAATTTTATTTTTCTAAAATTAACGATTTTTCTCATATGAAACAATTTCTTTACTGACATGTAAAATGCATCGTTAAAAAAATAGCACCGACGATGTCTGGCTACTTTTATCACACATTTGTTTATTGTTATACCTATTGTAGAATAAGTGCGTGTAAAACAATTTTATAACTAAGTCAAATATAGTACTTTGAAGGCATTGCATAAATCAAATATTTATTTCAAATAATGATTTTAGAAACAAAAGTTATGTAGAAATCGTACAATTGTCCAATTTCTAAAATAAAATGATACGTAATATAATAATGCGCTCTAAAAAAGTTGAAATTCGTAGAAGAAGAGCGGCAATATCCCATTTATTAGTAAGCATATTGTTTAGCCATCAGCGTTGCCATTTTAGCCTTTTTTTTCTCGCATTTAGCCTCGAAATTTTTTCCAGCATTTTTTGTTTTTCAAAATAGCCTTTTTTTTTGGAAAAATTCAAACAAATCATACATACCAAACTAAGACTGAAGAAAATTCCTGAACACAAATTAATTTGTTCTTTACACTTCGAACATTAATTTAATTAAATTTATATTTTGTCTGCAAAATGTTTGTTTAACAATTTTTTTTTACATTTGTTTTAATTATTTTAATTTAATCAAATTAACTAAAGTAATATTTTCGATAAAATTTTGATATGTAAATTGATAAATTTGTCGGACGAAAGGTAATTTCAGGAGTGAAGAAAATCATTTGGCTTCTAACTTGTAAAATAAATGCACTTTATTCTTTGCACGTACATACTTCATATCGAAGCTTTATTTTTCAGGACACAATTTTCGAAATGGCGTAATATTTCTGCAGAAAACTGTCATTAATTGAGTAAATTAATTTAGAATTTAAACAAAAGATTAATCTTTATTTGTTTTCCTCATGACTTATTTATTAAATACAATAAGTACAGAAGGGGATAGTCTGCTGAAAGGATCATTCAGTACTTATTATATTGAATAAATAACTTATGAGAAAAACAATATATTTTAAATAACGCAACACAATTTTGGATTATTTTTAAAATTGTTTTCAAATTACCATATACCCCAGTGCTGTTGCTCTGAGGGATTTTAGTAACTTGCGTACGAGCGATAGAAGATTACGGGATGGTGCACATATCGTTTTAGATTACAAATCTAGGTGATCTCCGCTTTAAACTGATAGATGTTCTATCCCGTAATCTTCTATGGTTCGTCTAAACTACAAGACGGACAAAAAAACGTATTTTTCGATTTTTGTTGTTAATTAAATATGTTTATCTTTAAAATTTTTTAAAAATGTTTGCAAAATTATATAATTTGCATTCTTAATTAATATATTTCTTAGAATTTCTTTCCAATATTCCAATACTGAAAATAATGGGCCGTAATCATAGTCACAAAAAAGTAGGCTTTTATTAAAAGCTGAATTAAGATCGATTTTAAAAAGATACCGACTTTATTTACAAATACTAAAAAACGTAATGGGGTACATTAAAACATATTTAACGCGGCATATTTATCTTCACTCACTTAATTTTTTTATGTTTTTTTATATTTTAGAAGAATGTGGAAAGTGAAAAATATTAATATTTCGCTAACTCGGCACAGCCGAATTTAACTTGTTTTTTTCTAACTCTTGGCAACGCTGCTAGCCATATTACAGGAACCAATTTAAGCCAGCTAAACACAAAGATTTAGAGATAAAAGTATATGTGCCAATAGTTCATAAGCGTTTGTGAGAACACAATATAAAAGTTTGCAATCCCAGAAGTTTTTATTGTTGACTTGAAAGCATATCAGCAAACGTTTAACTGATCGTTTCTAAATTTAGCAAAATTTTATGGGCGGATTACAGTAAAATTATTTTGCATCGCAGCTAACGCATTCTCTCCTTTTTATATTAGACGACCACCAAGCGCAGAGTACAATCCAAAAAGATCATAAATCATAGAGTTTCAAGCATAATGGTATAGTCATGTTTTTCACATTATGGAGTGGTACCAATTCATTACATGAGCCAACAATGATATTTTAGAAAAAGTGATACTGGCTTTTTTATTTCCTCCACCTTGGTTCGTCCAACAGGACAATGACCCTAAGAATATTAACAAAAAGGCTCATCAGTTGGTAGTTTTTAGTTTTAGATATTAAAGTCATATACTGGCCTGTGGAGTCGCCAGATCTTAACTTAATATAAAATCTTTAAGCTGAAGTTAGGAAAAATGTGTGTTAACCAAAACCAACTAAAAACGAACAACTTTTGGCTGCTGTTATTGCCACCAAAGGCCACGCGATAATATGTTGTCATAAATAATCCATTTTTGCATTAAAAATTTAGAATTTTGTTTAATTTAAAAGGTTTCATCAATAATAATGCTATTTTTACCAGTCAAATTTTGAATGTTAAGCGTATTTAATAAACTCTTTCCATGGAGAAGCCAATAAATTTGACAATTTGTTTGACATATTTTAATTATTGTCGGAGGATTGTGTCGTCAAGTTAACAAAGGTAAAATAAATAAAAAAAGGGATGCCTTGGCTTTATTGCTATTTTTTTTACCGCAGCTGTCATAGTAGTGTGAACACATATTGCAGTTTTTTCTCTTACAGAAAAATTAGATTTGTTGGAATAACATTTATTGTATGACATTATATGTTATCAGCACAATGGGGCTTAGTAACTGTCCTATGATATTTATTATTAACTTATTATTTAAAAAAGTAGTAGTTCGTTAGCCACTTGTTCTAGAATGTCTATTTTTGTTAACAACTCGATGGCATACTTTTTATTCATAACATATTTTAAATCATCAAGTAAATCGATTCTGAAATTTTATGATGCCACATGACATATTTTTTAATTATTTCTGTAGTGCGATTCAGTAACTTTTATTACGAACATTCGAATCGAAAAAAAAAGTATAACGATATTTTATAGAATTCGGTATTCAGTAACTTTCCGACAAAAATATTCGGTACGATAAAAATCGTTACCGAATTCGATAAAATATCGTTATACTTTTTTTCGATACGAATGTTCGTAATAAAAGTTGCAAGCTACCGATAGTTAAAGTTAAGATTTTATAAGTCAAATATCAAGCTTTTGGTTCGATATTAAATTAGAAATATCGATAAGTTAAACATCTTTAACTATCCAGCGAAATTTGGTTTAAAAATTTTAGCTTAAACTATCGAAAGTTGTAATGATGGGCCTTAACCAAAAAAAAAAAAAAAAAAAAAAAAAAAAAAATTAACGTAGACTTTAAAGTAAACTTTATGAGAAAAATAATTTTTCTAACGCTTACTTCAAAGCTTATGCTAATGGTAAGGGTCGTCCGTTGACTTATGAATAAACCAAGAATGATAGAAATAGAAGAGTAATTTGTTCACTGTTTGAAGAAAAAATGGGAATACATCGCGTGACGTCATTTGTGCTACAAGCTCAGAAAATTAAAATTTAATGGGCGGTATGGCATAATCTTGTATCTATCATGCTTGTATATTATTCTGATTTTTTTGGGTGTAAAGAATTATTTAGTTAGTCAAAATTAGTGTAGTGCTTTTAAAAAAATATACCTCAATTGTGAAATTCAAACTGAATTAGATGCACATACATGCACACATACATACATACATCTAATCGTATCTCACAATTTATAATTAATAATATTCAATACCCGAACATATGTATTTGTGTATGTACCTCACTTCAACGAGGCTTAACATTATTAAAAGTTCAATTTTGTTTGTTATGGAAACTTTCTAATACATTTCGCAAGCACAAGTTCACATACATATATTATTTACATACATATAAAATTTAAAAGCAAAACACTTTTTCCTTTCTCCAAAAACTTATGCATAGGTATTTATATACCTATGCATTCGTATAAATTGTTTTTATGCTGCTAATTCCGAATATGTTGTCGTCATCAAAAAAGATCAAATTACTCATATGCATGTATATTAAACTTTTGATTCGATTTAATTTTCCAGTTTTATATGTATTCGCATTAATTTAATACAAGATCATACACATGTGACATAAAAAATATGTTATTCATAAGTTTATTTTTGTTTTTATTAATTTACTCGTGTTTTTGAACTTTTCCAATAATATCGCTCCAGAATGTACCATAACTCTTCAATACTGTGCCACTAAAAACAAAGAAAAAAAAATTAACTTTAGTAGGCTCTAATGAAAATTTAGTTTTAATAATCTGTGTTTCGAGAATAATATCTATAAAAAGATTCAACACCGAGAATCCAGAGTTGTAACTTTTGAGGTTAGAATTTTGAAAAACTCAGCGTTTTATTTGAGGTTTCTATGAAAGAGACAGAAATAGAGTTTTATTATTAAGAGTAAAAGAAAATAAGAAAAATTAAAATTTTTTTGTTTTAAAAATCATTAATTAGAAAGTTATTTCGCTAGTGAAAATGCACATCCCGGAAGTACATACATATATGTATGTACGTTTTTTGTTATGAAGAATGCTGTTTAATGTCAAATTGAAAATAAACACAAATTTTAATGTTTTAAAATTCATTTTTACGAAATGTAAGTGTAAATTTTTTAGAAATTCCCGATAAAGAAAATGTTTCTTGTTTTTCCATGGTTTCAGTTATATACGCAACTATTCTATTGGTTCAATCTGATGTCTAAAAAACTTGATTTAAAACTTGTATCAAAGTCCTTGCATAAATTAATAAACAAAAAAATTAAAACTTTTTCAGGAAAGAAACGAGTATGAAAGATTTTGTTCTGTGAAAAAACTTAAAACCATCTTACTTTATGAACATACATACCTCGTATTTTTATTTTAGGTATATTTAATCTTGATACATGTTTAGTTATCGCCAGAATTGACTTGATTAAATTATTTTCCACACAAACACACGATTTTTGTAAAGTACTTTTTAAAACTGCTTCATAATTTTATTTTTATTATATTTTTTATTAGGTTTACTTGAGTAAATTTTAAAAAAAATTTTCATTTGTTTCCGTATTTAATTTAATTGTTTCAAATGGCTTTATCAACAAAAAAAATTATCTAAAAAATTTATTAAAATTTTCGTTTAAATCATTTGAGTAAAACAAAGTAAATATGACAAAATGAATGTACATACACACTTTTTTTGTATTTATCCATAATTTGAAACTGAAATTAATGTATCAGTACTCAAATTTAAATTCTTTTGGATAAGATGCTTAGATGCAGGGCTGGTTGAGTAAATCATTTTCGTTTTTAGAGCTTTGAATGCACTATCAAAATCTGAAATAATCGGTTTGTTTTAAGATTATTTTATGCGACCTGAATGATACCTATTTTATATTTCTAATAGGTCCAAGATATCTAAAATATTTCTAATTTCAATTTGTTTTCGTTTTTCCTACTGTCGCTGTCTTTAGTCGAGTTATTTTTTTATTTTTATTTAAAAGTATATCTATTATGGGTACTTGTTTTTGAAAGAAGAAATTAAAAATAAAAGTAATACATTTTTTCTTTGAAGCAAAAGAAAAACAAACTGTTAAATTAAAATAAACGTTTATTTCATATTAGCAAATAAAATATTTATATGCGAATACAATATGTTTGTTCACTGATACCTATCATTCAGAGTGCATTCTAGTAAATACGAATACTATTATTAATATTTATACATACGTACACATAAATTAGTATGTATGTAAAAATATTTGAGTGCCAATACATTAAATGTTTTTCATGCTGTCTATGTTAACTCTTACATTGTGAAAGAGCAGCATGTCGTGTGTGACTTCTAAAATATTGCTTCTGTAAAAACATGAACAAAAATTTCTAACAAAATTTATATTTCATGTGCCCTAATGCTATGTTAGGCGCAATTGTAGATGTTGCTTGTGACCAAAACTTATAAGAAAACATGTGAATCTCAAACTTAAACAACATAGGTATGTAAAACACATGTCGTGTATTGGTAACTCTATGTACACAGTGCACAGTGGTACAGTGTACAGAATCAAAATACATACATACATATGTATGCTATTTCGACTCCGAAAGTAAACTCAATCAAGCTCAACTCTTGTAGAAAAAAAGGAGTATTTAAGTGTTATGAGTTTGAAGCATGAGTTTTTCATAACACACTCGTACTTTTGTATGTATAAGAATGTGTTCAGGCCAATGACATTTAAAATAATTTAAAAAAGAATAGTGATGGTAGTTACTTACGTAAAATATACTCGTCCGCGTTTATTTTGTGGAGCTTTCCATATAAGTTTCGCTGCCAGCTTATCACGATTGTCACCGTGAGTTATAGCCGAACATTCAGGTATAATGTTTGTGTTCTCACTGCGTTGCCACTCACCAATCCATTCGTTAGAGTCAGCATCCCGTGCTTGTAGGAAAAATCCTCGAAATAATTCTTGCTTACCATGCGGATATATCACAACTGGGATTGTACAAATAATAAATAGATATAAGTCAGTTTTGAAATTTTTCACAAACCACTTGTCTACCTGACACTTCCTGACCGGGATGGAAGGTTTCTGAACTGGCTAATACTTCGTAGGGATTTTTATCTAGTGGTTGAGATCGTGCCTGGCCATGATTTGGTTGATTTTGACGTTTCTTAACACAAGTATCAGCAGGAGCACCATCCGGAAATGATTTTACCAATACGATTAAAGAAACAATATTCAATATTTGTATGCCACTTTTAAATTTCATTTTTTTCACAAACAACAAAAATTTATAATTTCTTTGTTTTTTATGTTTTGCCTTGTCGACAAATTCCGATGCGATTTTAACAAAATCTGTCTTGAAAATCTTTTTGCTTTGCCTTAAGGCTTAGGCTTTTATTAAATATTTTCATTTAATGTTGAAGCTTTGTTTGCGTTGTTGTTGGTGGGGGCTATGGCAAATCATAGTTAAAGCTTTAATTTGGAACTATTGTATGCATGTATGTGAATGTGTATTATTTTGTCATTTGGCCACACACACACACACACACACACACACACACACACACACGCGTTTGATGAGGAAAAGCTTTTGTGTTTACCTTTTTGCCTTCAGACAAATTACCAAAAAGTCCAACAATGATACAAGAAAAAAAAACTTGTCATGTCAAGAAATGGTTCTGCTTTTTTTGGAAGTCATATTTAGCAACTAAATATTGTGCTTGAGAAACAAATCTAATGGTAACTTTTTGTTTTGGACATATAAGTACTTTAAGCTTTTGTTTTTTAATGTAACCAGTTTTTAATTAATAAATTTTGTACTCCTGCGGAAATTATTTTAGTGCAATATGTTGGTGCATACGCGTACGTACGTCGTTACATGTAATTTTTTTAACTGGGTCATGCACTAACGCTAGTCAGCATTTTAATCGGTCAGCTAATAAACTAAACAACATACCAGACAACTAATAAGAAACAAAAAAAATTTGTTTTAATTGAAATTTTTTACTTTTTGTATAATTTTAAGATGATGATGTGTAATGAAGTAATAATCTAATCCGTGGAGACTTCTTGAATATACATATGTAATATGTACATAGGTATGCATGCATGTATGTAGGTATGTGTGCTTGTAAGCCATTTAAAGTGTGCTTGTGCAGCTCTTTAGTACGTAAGCATGTCTTCTTTTAAATTTTAAAATTTTAGCGAAATAGTTTCGCTATATAAAAAGTGAAAGTAATTGACATTAAAATACCTACTAAATAGTCAGTTTTTAATTATTTTACAAACTGTAAGAAAGCTGATTGTATCTTAAATGCATAAGTAAAAGTAACTGAAATTAAATTATCTATTGCACAAAATATTAAAAGCTAAAGGGCCATAGTCAAAGTCACAAACTGTAGACTTTTATTAAGGCTGACTTTTGTTCATAAGAATTTTATGAATTTAAAATCGTTTTTAAAAAGATGCCGACTTTATTGTGACTATGATTATGGGTTAAAGTAAAGAATTTAATAAATTTAGTAAAAAAACTATTTTTTTTATTAATAATTTGATAGTATTTTCTTCTTATTTATTTTTCATTTCGGTGAATGATACCAGTTTTCCTAATACCGGCATAACAAAATATTAGCAAATTGAATTTATTTTTCACATAATTGTTCATGTAAAATATTAAACACATCAAACGTATTGTAAATCAAAACATTTTTAAATTTTTTGAAAACTCAACATCAATCGGCCGAGTGCGTACAATTTTTTTTATTGACTGTATTTGCAAATGTAGCATTTTTTTCTCTATTCTTTGAAGAAGTTTTTGCGTACGAGTGTGTACGAGCTCTCACACCGATGTGCAGATAATTTTAGTTAAATTCTGCAAACTGAACTTTAAATAAATGATTTCTTTATTTCACACCATCCATTCACTTGACAAATTAATAGGAATCTCTATTTTGCTGAAAACTTAAATTGATGAAATCAATATGTATTTCTGTTATTCCTATCCATGTATGCATGTGTATGTATGTATCTATTAGATGTTACTATTATTATTTTCTTCTTTTTTTTTTGTTTTGGTTCAATAGACCGAAATGTAAATAAAATGTATGCATGTAATAAAAAATAAATATAAAACTGTGTCAAACTGCACGCTTTAGCAAGTAAAAAACCCCATGTATGTAGTTGATTTGTTGTGATGTACGGGTAAATATTAATCATTAGGCCGACGCATGCGTCAAAATTATATATATATATATATATATATATATATATATAATAACGAGATTTTATTTAGTTTTTCAATCTGAGAGCAAAAAAAATTTTGCATTATAGTATGCGGAAACAGGACATACATACATAAGTTCGCATTTGAGTCTAGTTGAAGAAAATTTACATCAGGCGCTGCCGTCACCATTCAGAAGTAAGTGAGCTGTTAAAACGCTTGAACGTTTTATTAAAAATAACGGTTAAAATTTCACAAGAATAATTGGACTCATTAAAAATAAAAAATTACAAAAAAGAAATAAGCAAAAACAAAAAAATCATAAGCTTCTTTGAACAGTGTTCTAAATTTAAGTGAGTTTACAAAAAAAAAAGGATAAATTACAACAAGAAGAGTGTAGTACTTACTGTTGGATGAATAATTTAAAACAACGGTAAAAAGAATCATGATTTTGAAAAGAAAATTAATTTACATGTAGGTATATAAATACATTAAAGGGCTGCACAAGCATACTTGAAAGCCACACATCACTACAAACATGTGTAATATTTTATACTAGCATGTGCTTGCAAGCCATTTCAAGTATGATTGTGCAGCCCCATAATATATACTCGTATGTATATGTATAGTATGTATCTTTATATACCTGTGTATACTGCACACAGATACATACATAAAATTATTTAAGAAATATACGTAAGATATTGTAAAATGTGAAATCATTTTTGGTTAAAACGCCAAAGGAAATGGTCTCGAAAAACTGTAAAAGATGTACATTTAATTATACTACATATTAATTTGTATATACATATACTATATATATATATATATATATATATATATACTACATACATATGTGCAAGTATGTATACTTATGCATACATACAAAGGTTTTATGTGTGAGAAAAACCTTTAAAACAATTTGAACTAAATAAAAGTGAAAAAAAAATTATAATATAAAAAAAGAACTTTAATATTTTCACGTGACGCTGTTCTTTTTAAGTGTCTATGTAGTTGCTTGGAGCCATTCACATTCGTGGCATGTACATACTTATGTACATATGTATGCGTATTTTTCTATTTGTTTTTGGGTACCATGACACTACTCCATGCTACGCCATAATATTTGCAACGTAAACTCCTATTTAATAATGTAAAATTCTTATTCTTCACATTGAAGCAAATGTTTGAACCTCCTATTTCCATCCTTCTTTTAAATTATAAAAAAAATACACGCGTACATACATATGTACTACTTTCATGCACGCTCTTTTGTAAATGTTGTACCCTAAAATGCCTTCTCGCTGGCTGTATTATTATTACAATTGCTTTCGTTCTACTATGACTGTTTAAAAGTGTTTTAGGAAGGGGGTCTTTTCCAATGTATGATTCATAAGCACGCAAAAAATAGAGCAAAATCACAACAAACAGAATGAAAGAAATAAAACAAAACGGAAGATAAGTAGTGAGAAATACTTGGTACCTATATGAAGTAAAACCAAAATACCTATAACAAAATGAAAGCAACTAAACAAAAACACGAATGCATACGTATGTAATACAATGTAAACACTAATCGAAGTAATCAGAAAACAACAGACTTCATATTGAGAGTGTTTTTGAAATCGAACATTTTTTTAGACAATAAACGGTTCAAATGTATCTAAGAATAAGGATACACATGTTCATACAATCCATACGAGTACATATGTACATGCATCCATACACACTTACATACCTATTTGCATGCAAATATACATTGTATGAAGGCATGTATCAGACGTTTTTTGGGTATGGGACATGTATTATTTTCTAAGCTCTCATATATATGTGTGTGTGAATATATTATTACCGTACAAATACAGACAGATGATACACTATGTATGTGTGTGTTTCACTTACTCCTTAAAAAAATGTAAAAAAATTGCTATGGATATACATTACACAAAGAGAGTGTATGATGGTGTCGATGGCATAAACCTGTGTGAAAATCACTTAATTTTAATTTTTTATAATTACTAGTACGTGTTTATCCATATATGTACATACATATGCATACATTCTATACACACATACACATACAAATGTACGTCGAGTATTTCTAAATACGCAATCCAAAGGAAATATATGTGAATGGCTACGCAACAAAATTTTATAGGAATTTAGATGTGCGAATGTGTATGTGTATATGCAGCACTAAGCACTAGGCTTGGGGCAGAAATTAATAAAAAGAATGTTTAGAAACACATACTGCACATTGGAGTGACCTACATACATATTTACATACATAATTCTTATGGCAGAAATTAGTTTGTATGCAATTTCGTGATTGTAAATGCATGTTTTGCAAGATAATTTTGAAATTTAATTCCTTTACTCTATGCGTAGAATAAAGATAGCGTATGTACCAAATTTCAGAGAAATCCGATGACAAATAAAATTTTAGCCTTTAAAAAGTAAGCCGAAAAGAGGGCATGGTCGGTAAAAATTATATGGCGGGCTTTCTTGTGTTATAGAAATTATGTAGAGGCAGGGGTATGTATTACCGAATTTTATAAAAAAAAAATAAGTTTTAATTTTCCATTCGCTTTTATAGCTTGTAGCGTTTTTCTATATAGCCTGTGCTACTCACTGACTTTGGTAAATGGCTTTTTAATGCCGGTCCAGTATTATTAAAAAATCAAACACTTTCTCTTTATAATATAAGTGTACAAGTGTAGATATGCTACTCTAGCAAAGCATTTTGATTTAGAAATTAGGCTGTAGGTTTTCTACATTTGTATTGAAAAAAAAAACAAATTTTCGTACATTGTTTTTGTTATGTGACATCGCTGAACAGGCCAGTAGTATTTTTCGAGTTAAATATGTTTTAACGTAGTACCTGAAGTTTTTTAGTATTTGTAAATATGTTTTCAAAATAATCCAAAGTAACTTCCAAACGAAACATAGAAGATTTCGAGATGGGATATATATTATTATAAAGGAGAGGTCGTCTAGATTAGTAATCTACCGCCCAAATAAGCAAAAGTTAATTTGGACTATTTAAAAAATTTTTTTTTAAATTTCCATATTCCTGGCTATTAGGGATTTTTACTATTTTACATTTTCCAGAGGTACCACTACCGATTTTGAATATGCAAATTAATGAAACTAAAAAAGAATTTAATCTATAGGTTCTAAGTTTTTTCTAAGTACTTGGGCGATGGATTAAAAATCTAGGCTACCTCTTCTTTAAAATGATATGTGTCTCATCCCGTAATATTCTATGGTTCGTTTGCAAGTTATTAAAAATCTTAGAGAATCAATGTATTTATGCACATTTGTATATACGAGTATGTACATACTCGTATATCATAAATAATAGTAATAGTGTGTGTGTGTAAGCTTCTGTGTATTTTTAAAAAACTGGAGGTACCAGATAGAAAAAATTAATTACTTGAGCCTAAAGCTGGTACTTACTTTATCTAAATGTTGCACTTTTTGTAGTGCTCATTAGAACCCAATAATAATTTTAGATGCAATTTTTTCAATCAGCTGTTTAGTTTTTATTTCTGCTTTTTGTATAAAAGCTTTCTTGAGCAGAAATTTGTTAAAATCTATTCAGCATTTACTCTGTTACTAAGATAAATAGTATGTACTCGAATGAACCCATTATAAAGTAGAATACGAAGTGAAATCAAGCCAATTTCTTTTCAAAGTGGAATGTAGAACATGTCTGATTCTATTACATATGGAAAAAGTTCATGCGGACAAAAATTTGATCGGGAACGAGTGGGTAAACTTGATCTAATTGACACAAATCAGTGATGAATCTAGAAAAAGAAAATATAAAAAATTACTTTCTGTCTCTTTCTCTACAACATTAAATAGAGAAGATCCCAATTTTGGTTTTCTTAATTAAATTTAAAAATTTTTTATTATGAATGTGTGTGACACTAAAATTTTTTTCTTTTATAGTTCACTAGTTGACCCGCCAAACGTTGTCTTGCCTTAATATTTTTATATATTTGATTTCCTTACACTAAGAAATCGTACTCATAGAGTAAAGAACCGTGCGAGACCGGGTTAAAACAGGTAGTAGGCAAATAAGCCAGATACCGACTATAGCGCTACCTGCCGGGCGGATTTGTGACGTTAAACCTTCCAAGATTATACATATAAAACTTCCTCTTCAATCACTTTATCTATTAAAAAAAACCGCATCAAAATCCGTTGTGTAGTTTTAAAGATTTAAGCATACATAGGGATATAGGACAGAGAAAGCGACTTTGTTTTATACTATGTAGTGAAGTGAAGCAAGATCCGTGCATGTACGAGTAGATACATGCAAGTGAAAATCTAAATCTAAAACACACAGTTCATTAGTTTCGTTTTTTTTTATAACCGACAATGTGAATTTGTCTTTATGTACATACGAGTACATACAATGTATGCAAGTATTTATATTTCTTTTTTTTTCTTTTTTTTTTGCACGATAGTGTTTGCTTAGGTTTACAGTTCGGTTAGTACTTTGTAAATAATTAATTTGCACATTGCAGCACTGTCAAATAACCACATATTTTTCAGTTTCCGTTTAACTGCTTTCTCTAAATAAACCTGTGAGGATGAGCAGAGACAATGGAACATTGCACCGGGAATATGTAGTATAAACAAACATTCCCAACACCGTCTGTGCTGTCGCACAGTCGTTGAAAATAAATAATTTTTATTCTATTATCTTTTATTCTTTTTTCCATTCAAATGCGAGTGTGTGTGTGTGAATTTCTTTGAGTAAATATGTGTATGAAAGTAAATATGCAAGTGTGTTGCTAGTAACAACCATGAACTCATTGGAATACCTTTTGCCCTTTTCGCATAAGATGTTAGTGGGCTTGTGTATCGTTTTGACTTTTTTCTTTTCTTTTGTAGCGCTTAAGAAAGCAAAGTAGCATTTTTAATGCATCTCTATCACATTCCTACAATACAAAATACTCGTACTGCAGAGCTTCTGCTGCACAAGCATTTAAAAAAGTTTCCTTTAAATTTAGACGCTAAAAATGTGTTGGGGTAATATTTTAGAAAAAACAAATATTAGCTCGTATTTGGAAAATTGTGGTCTTGCTTGCATGGCAGGCATGGAACTTTTGCAATTTTGAATGCACTGAGTTGTGAGTATGAAATTTGGCAGCAGAGAAAAATTTAATTGTCATAATCATATATTTTTTTGGTAATAATGATACCGCTAAAAAGCATAAAACATTTTTAACCGTGTCAACGAATTTCATTTGTAATAACTAAATAAAATGATTATCATAGCTGATTATGTGATTGTTTACAAAATTTGTTCTTGCAAGCTCAGTCTCTAAATAGACCTACAACCCAAAGAAGTCTTTGAACTTTTAATGATAACTAGACTTGAGGAGAATTTGTAACTTGAGAGTAGTGTAACAATAGGCCAATTTGACCACGGTGACCAGGTGATTGTTCCCGCTCCTAATTCTAATAGCATTCAAAACTTTGTAAATTGTTTTTTTATTACTTTGGGGCTAAATGTCGAAATTGATTGTTTTTAAGACGGTTTGAATTACTCTAATCATAAGAAGAAGAAAAAATAAGTTTTCTGTCACAAGTACAAGAATTCAGTTTCCTATTTTATTTCTATTTATTTTGCAATAAAGGCTGTGTTATAGCACCACTGATTATAAATGACGAGTGTTTATTTAAGCCAATCTAATCGGATTGTCGTGAGTATATTATCATTTTATTTTTCATAAATAGATTGATTCCATCTATCATAGATCAAAAGTTCAACTAAATTTAATTTAGATTTTAAATAATACACAGAGTGAAGTAAAAAATCGTTTTTCAATTCAGTAGAATATAAATTGTGAACAATAAATCTATAAATTGTAAAGAGAGATTTATTCTAAATTAATTTATTAAAAAAAAAAACATCTAATTTAAACAGGGCTTTTCCTAAAAGAATACAAATTAAGTAAAAAGTATTTTCGCGGCGGATCATTGAAGGTTAAATAAATTTTGACAAAAAAGTCTTTTTATTAAAATATTTAAGAATTAATACGAATGTGTTCGTCCTAAAATTGTGTTGCTCTTTAAAGTGCTTCCCAGAGTGATAAGATTATCTAAAATTTAAATGTTGTTGTTTTAGAAAATGAAGGAATTTTTTTTTCAATAATTTTAAAAATAATTATTACATAATAGAAATGCTTTATTTGTTTTTCAATTCTGTTGGTTTATGTTGAACTCTCCAACCAACAACACATTTTTCATTTCCCTGAGGATAAGCCAACTCACGAAAGTTTAAGATGTAAAAATTGTTTAGTTTTTGAAGGAATGATTAATGGGCGAGCAAAAGGTTTGCTTAGTGTTATACAATTATGTGCACGTACATACATGTATCAGTACGAATGTGTGTGTGTGTGTGTGTGTGTAATTTCGTAACATTTTATATTTAATGCTTGTAAGCCCTGGGATGTTTATTAGGTCAAGCCTGTAGGCACTAAGGACAATGAATGAATAAACCATTCATTTACATTTACATGTTAAAGTAAGCATGTCTATATGTGCATATACTTGACTAAAATATCTTGCCGCATAGTCGTAATCACAATTAAATACTACTCATATTCGTACAATTAAACACCAACAATGGTGACAACTAAATAATGAAAATGCATGCACTTGAAGCAAAGTGTGTTATGATGGTGACGATAAGAGTGTCGACAATTACATGGATACGAATGAAAAGTACTCATAGCATAAGAATGAGAACGGGTGATACAATTTGCTCTTCACCCATCTATCATCTAGCACAACTGCTAATACGGGTTTTACACTATAATACTGAGTAAAACGACTTGAAATAAAATTAAAAAGTAGAATAGTGTAAAAACAATACATTAAAAAATACGGCTAGAAATTTGACAGTCGTATGGCTCTCGCCATTTTTAGGAAATTTACTAAACGTTTGTACTTGTTGTACTTGTCAGTGCTGCATTTTTGCATACGAACAAAAAATAACAAAAACAGCTGACAAAATCCAATAAAAATCTTAATACTTGCATTATAGTCTAAAACTCCCGTTTGATTTTTCGACCGTCATATCAAATACCGTTTGATTTTGCTCTTTCTAAATTCAATGATCAATGAAAATCTTAAAAAAAAAACCCGCATAAAGAAAACGAAATTATTTTGTCTTGAAACTAAATGAAAAAGTCATGCGTTTGATGTATTAAATGATTTTTTAACTGTTCAAAGTCGAAACAAGTGATCTTTGAGAAAACGCAAATTTTTATTTATACAAAAAATTTATTGAAAAAATGTATTTACAAAATTTATGTTAACTAATGTACGAGTATGTTACAAATTTTTATAAAAATTATAAAAGAAGAGTTAAAAAAAAATTTTGTAGTGTATCTGACCTGGATTTGTTAACGGAAATCTGAAATCAATATGTTTGATCTAAACATATAATGTTTCCCCTAGATTATGTTTGCCTCAACCATATTTTTTCTTTGTGTGTATGAAAACAATCCATTTCAAATGCGTTTTCATAAATGATGACGTATGCATAGGTACTATTTAATTTAGTACATACTTTTTCTTTTTATTTATTTTTCGCTTGCAAATGCAAGAATTTATAAATTTCTTATTTTTGTAATTGCTTAAGCACTTTGCAAGTACATACTTGCCACTAATAAAATCAGACCATTAGCATTTTTTAGATTTTCTGATTACTTTGTAGTCACACTTTCGTAAAAAGACAATTGTTTTTTTTTTTTTTTTTTTTTTTTTTTTTTTAACTTTTACCCTTTACAGTCTGTGGCACTTATGTGCAATAGATTTTTTTATTGCTCATGCGAAAAAATCGTTCATTCATTTGATATTGGCGAACTATTGTGTTAATTGCTTAATATAAAAATAAATACATGTGAAATACTTATTTTTATATTAAATCTTGGACATGTGCCAAACAACAATGATTTAAATGGAATCCATAAGTTTATACACTTCTGCTGTCCGCATGTAAACTTGTTCGTGTGCATGGATTTGCATATACATACATAACTACATGCTCATGCCATTCTTATCCTGTTTGCACATAATTTTTTTTGTATGACAATAAATGAGTGTAGGTATGCCGTTTTTCTTTTCCCCTTCCTTTTCCTTTTTTATTTATTTAAATGTTATTATACATTTTTAAACTTTCTTGACAGATTAATAAAACATTTTGTGTACCAAAACAGTTAACACATACGAGTATAGGTATATCTATATGTGATCAGAAAGATAGCGGAAGATCGTATAAAATGAAAGTTTGTAATGCAATTTTACACAACTTCAAATGTACTAACAGCTACAACATCACAGAATAGCTTACAGTGCACCTATAATAACATATGTATATACATACGTACTCGTAAATGTAAGTACGATATATTTAGCATTCAGTTAAAAGCCATAGAAATGTTCCATCGAATGGCACAAAACCACGCTATATTTCGTGTTCAATTTCACACTAAATGAAACAGTGGAATGAGCGACTGAACTATCAGATGAATTTCGCTGTTTTCCTACTTTTGCACGTAAATACAATTACATTTATTTGGTTTCTTTTGTTGAAAGATTTCGACATTTAATTTAATGAAATATTTAGAGCAGAGAAACAAATAAATTTAAGAAAAGAACAAGAACATGATATAAAATATTAAATGGGAATTTTCATTTCCTCTGCATTGTCTTTATTGTTTAGCAATTTTCTGCTACAATATGATTTTCATTGCACCTGTAAAGAAAAGGTCTTTTCATTCCTTTTTAGCTTTTTACAAGCATAACAGTAGCTTTGCCTCTGCTTCATTTTCCTTATTTATAGTAGTTTTTAAATAAGTTCTCCTCTAGAAGAAGAAAGAGTCTCTTTTAATAATAACGAAAACTGAGACTACACCACTTTCATTAACAATCAATCATGTGTATAAATGTTCGTGCCTTTTTTAAAAGCCTTATATAAAAAATATGTTCAAAAAAAGGTGGGTAGGGGCGAATGAAGTTTACTCTTTGTTTTACTTGCAGCCTTCAATGTGTTGACATTAATTAAACAGCAAAAATTGCCATAAATTTGGGTTTCTATTACTCTGTCATTGCCCTTACAATTATTTTTTGTTTTCTGCTAAATAAATTATTGAGTGTGTATTTGTGTGAGTGCACAGCTTTTAAATATTTCATTAGATCATAAATACATTTGTATGCTAAACAATATAAGAATGATGTACAAACTTATAAAAATATTTGTGTGTGTGTGTGGTAAACAAATGGGTGGGAGTAATTGAGAAACTAAATAAAAAGCCCACAAAATTGTAGGCATATTAAATAAATATGAAATTATATTATATGAAACATGCAATTAAAACAAACACAATAAAAATAAACAAGAAAAAAATTGTTAAAATTTATAATCGAAAAATATATATGCTTTACGCTCCTTACATCATGGGTTTCTTAATAGCAACATAAGTCAGCTACAGCTTGTGGGAAACACAAGGTAACACGAACAGAACGGTTTTGCAACGTACATATTTTTTTCTCGTTTTACATATTCCTCTTTTTCTTATTGTAAAGTTGAACTTATTTATGGCAACACTGTATTTTTACAAGATATAGAAATAAATTAATTATTGGTATTTATAAAAAAAAAAAAGTCCCTGCTACAAAACACCCACAGTGTAATTGTACTTTAATTTTCGAAGGGACATATGTCGCTTCTATGAAAGTCGCAATGTAAATACGATATATGTAGTTCAGGCATACACAAATTTGATGAAGAAAATCACTTTTCATTACACCGTCAAATGTGAAGTTATTAAAAAAAAATATTTTTTTGAAATATTCACTGCTTAAAATATTAAAATTTTAGATACAGACATATTTACTTCGATTAATACCTCTTCCAGTGCTGTTTCGCTATAGCACTCTTTTAAATTAAAAAAAAAAAAATTATTTTAACTTTAAAATATTTTTTAAAATGATTTCTTTTTCTAATTCCATATAAAAATTGATAAAACTTAATTTACAGTTCTTTGAATTCTTGTTTTTGAAAAATCAAAACTAATTTTCGAAGAATCCCAAAATATGAAATTTTGTATTAAATTGTTCATTTAAAATACTGATATGCTTTAATATAGACCTCAGTAATTTTGATTAAATATAAAATCAATTGGACCACAGACTTGACGTTGGAGATGAAAATGAATGTTATTAATTGACTTGATTAATTTACAATAGATTTTAAAGTTCGCGGTGTGATTATATCCATAGTGATTGAGAACGGTGAACGACATTTCGAAGTGTCTTAGTTACAAATATGCAATTTGAAAGGCTAAGCATCCGAGAGTATGAAATCTAGTACATACTACGTAATATTTGCTATTCTTTAAATAATTTAAACATTTTTGGGTACGTGTTCACGTTCCTATTTATCAGACTTGAAAGAGAAACAAAACAAAAGATTTACATTCATTTCGCTTTGTCGTTTTCAGAGAATAAAACAAAAACAAATAAAATGCAATGCAAACATTTGAACTGATTTGTTTTGTATTTGTTTCGTTTCTTTTCATACCCCGCTATTTATAGATGGTACCTATAACACAAGAAACTATTTTAGTTTTTGATAAAAATTTTTTATTCCGTACAAGTTTTTTTGACTTTATTTTTAATCGGTCATTTACTGCCACTACGACTACTACTTGTGTTTGGCACAAAAAAAAATATAGTTAGCAAGAATGATAGAAATACAAGATTACGCCATTCGTATGATTTCCCGTTAATGACGTAGATTGTCCACTGTTTGAAGAAAAAAATGATACGTAAATTATTATTCAATAAGAACACAGCGCTTGACGTCATTTGTGCTACATTCGCAGAAAATTTTAATTATATATTCAGGACGGCGTACTCTTGCATTTCTATCACCTTTTCGTACATTTTTTTTATTCAGAAAAAAAGCGTCTGCACCGAACTTTAGCACAGTGTCCTCCAGCCCCCGGGAGGATTTCATATTTAACAGTAACTTTCCCAAAATTAACTAAATTTAATTTATTTTAGTATATTATGACCTTAACAAAAATTGAATAGACTTATTCTATGAATTTGATTGCTCAACTCTTCTTACGTTTTCTGATATTATTTCAAGAATTGATTCGGTCATGTTTCCGATATCAAATTTTGTTTTTCGTTGTAAAAAGTTTTTTTTATTATAAATTTTGCTAAAGAAAAATAAAAATATTTTTCAACTTATTTTTAGTATTCTTTAATAAATAATATGTAAAAGAGTGTTAAAGAGGAAAAATAAAAATAAAATCTTGAATGATTTTTATTACAATTTTGCAGCCACAAAAGTTGACATCATAAAATAAATATTTATATGTACTCGTACAGTGTGTGGCTGTGTATGTTCGTTGATGCATAAAATCACCACTTACTCGTTTGTAACAGAGTGTCTTCATAACAAATTTTATTTCAGTGTAAACGAACTTTTAACTTTTATTGGCTTGGCAACATGAAAGAACCATCAATCCTTGTTAACATATCAACTTGAATCAATGTTCGGCATTCTATAATGCCGAAGCTCTGTGTGCTAACCTGCAAGCTCTGTGTGCTAAATATAATGAGAAAACTATTATTTTTTCAACACAAGCCTGCGGAGCTCCTTGTCATAATACACACAAAGTTTAAGCAGGAATCGAGCACATGGCCCTCAGACTGCTAGGCTAACACAATCCCCATCAGTCTGAGTGGCTCCCCGTATTAACTATTTAATTTTGCAATACAATAACATCTCTACTTGAGTCCCAAGTACTCCCAATCAAATGAATACGCCATTTACACAAAAAAAATACATCAAGTTTGGCAATAAATAAAATTCATACATAAATTCACAAATTAAGGATAAATACAGTTACTTTCGCCCAAACAAATATTGTGTATTTAAATATTAACACAAGCAAATGATACTACATACGAAAGGAGCCTTTTGGCCCAGAGCCAAAAAAAAAAAAATACCACCAGAATCACATCATATTAAATGAAAATAAAAAAAAAATATTTTTTCCAAGTTGAAGTTAGTCAAATGCACGCAAAGTACAATATCTTAAAGGTTTATTTTACGATCAAAACTTTAGTAGCAAAGACGGAAGTTTATCAAAATTCGCTAACTTTTTAAGTGAATTTCTATTTCATTCTAGTATTTTATGATTTTTCAACATTATAATCAGGGAAAAGAAGTTCACACACTTAAAATTGCAAAATATGTAAAAATCAAATTAAAAATTTGTATTCAAAATGCATTTATTTAACCATTTATTATTCAGTCTTAAGAAGTGAAAACACAGTTTAAAAAGTAGATAAAGATTTATTTATATAAAATAAGTTTTTTTTTAAGTTATCAAATGTAAAACTCATTTAATGTGGCTTTAAACATTGAAAATGTTCGTTCAATATCAACAGATATTGAAAGGATATTTAGACTAGGCCAACTCCTTTGTACGTATATCATAGAATAATATAATTATACGTATGTGCTTATAGTATTAGAAAATAACTACGTAATAACATAATATAAATAGTATAATTACAAATACGTAAGGACGAAGGCCACGGCAGCCAGTTCCTATAATGTTATTAATATGTAAATTTATTTACTATTAATAAATAAAATAAAATAAATATACTTTTCTTTGTACAATATTAATTTTCTACAATCTTTCGTTACTGGAAACATACTTTTTTAAAACTGCATCAAGTTTGATTTTTATTTTTTCGCCGATTTGACCTTCTACTTTTCTTATTTTAATGACGGCATCATCAACGAGTTAAACCGAGATGCTCAAAGATTTAAACCACTGCAGTTTATATTACCTAAATTTTAACTAATTATTTGCTTTTTTGTATAGCGACTGCATTATTTTCGTTAAAATTTTTGGCATAAGATTCACCTGCCTCCAAACAGGTACCCCATTTTGGTTTAAGGTTCAAGTCAGGATATTTTTCTTGAAGGTGACTTTAAAATATTTGTTTACCACACGATATCAATGAATCTATTGTATTAAATTGATTGATAATTTCTGCTGCCACACCACGCATGGCATGAGCTAAGCATGTGACATGTAACATTTTTGGATAAAATACATTTAAAAAATGGCCAGACTTACGGCGCAGCATCAGTCAAGTAGAGAAAAATGTTATTTTTGTTAAAGTTTTCTCCTTAAAGCAAAATTGAATCATTGGAAAAATATAAACAGAAACAGAGCATTCGCAGCAGAGATTTACTGGGACTCCAGAGAGCCAGCAGGCCACTGCAATTTTGGCAAGCATGCTAGGAAAATGGGTTTGCCATCAAACGGCTACTGTATAAGTAGTCAAGACAAGAAGGAGGAGGAAATTGTGGAAAACCTTCTTTGCCGGTGTCCTGCCCTGGAGGGGCACCGCAAGAACCAACTTGGAGAGCGCTACCTGTAGGGGGGTCTCACTGCGCTCTTGACTATAAGGGTCGACATGCTATATGGCTTCGTTAGAAGTAGTAATTGGTTTAAATGACGGACTCATCTTTTTCTTCTATCTGTCTTTTTATGTATATCCTTTCACTTTTCTATCTTTATTGCTGTCCTTCGTACTTCCTCTTATACAGGTATCACAAAGTGGCCCTGTGTAAACTAACGTAACCTAACCTATGACTATGCCAAAAAAATTTTACAAAGTATGAGAAAACTATGCAAAAACATGCACTAACAATTTGATGCCATTTAATTGAAATATTGTGATTCGCAAAAATATTAATTTTAAGTGGGATTATAATACTCGTGTGTAGGTATGGAAATCGCCAGGCAATATTTTCTGCTTTTTCTAAAATCCAAACTCAGAATTTTATACAAAAACTTACGTTACTAGAATACAGATAAAATCAATAGAAATCAGATGGTTTGGTTTTATTTTCTCTACAATTTTAGCTCTCTGAGTACACTTTTCTTGGAGAAAATCTGAATCGCCGTTACAACATTCAGACAACTGTATTATTTTTTAATGACACTGTAGGCTGATAAAAATAAAAAAAATAAAAACATACGTACATATGTACGTATGCATGTAACCGTACATAGTATGTACCTAGTTTGTGCACATACATGTGTGGTTTATAGTTAATCACATGTGTACGACGAGTATGCATGCATGTACTGAAAATTGTTCTAGCAAATAAAATAGGATTTTCTATAAATCTCTATATTGTTACAGAATATTATTTTCGATGTTCCTTTTATAGCCAATTGTTACTATTATTATTTTTTTTTGTCATAAACTCACATGAAAAACAAAAGAAACAATTAAAATGCAAACTAATCAACAGCATCTGAAAAATGTGTGATATTTTTACACATGTTTTGCGATTTCAACAAAAGGCTAAATAACAATTGGAAAAATTTCATGCCTAAATGAAAATAATTATAAATAGGATCCTTTAAAAATGGAAAGAAAAGGAAATGTGTGTTATCTGAATTTATTGTCATTTAAAAAATATTTTTATTAATTTTGCTGTTATTATTAGTTTTTTCTTGATAATGTCATCAAATAGTTTAAACTTATTGGTGTTTTGCCCAGAATACACATGTACGAGTATGTTAGTGGAAAATTACTCTGAAAATGATTGTACTCGTAGTTGGTCTGATTGAGTAAATCATTTCTCAGTTTTTAAAAGACAAAATTTTCACTGAATACTTGCTTATGACTTAAATATTAATTTTATTTTTTTTCCTTTAAATTAAAATTTTGTTAGATAAATAGAGAAGAATTTATTTGGCTGAGTAAAAACAAAAGCTATTAGAATAATAAGCGAATAAAAGCAACAGAATGGATGAAGAACACGACGACGATAAAATATGAAAATAAATGGGGCTTTAAAGCCCCACCAAGGAGCCTCCAAGCAAGGAAGCTCCCCTGGTGCTGTCCTGCAAAAGTATCGCGTCAAGCGATATTTTAAGGTGAATGAAAATGTAGCTAATATTCAACCACTCAATGCATGTGGTGAAAAAAGTAAAAATTTTACTCCAAAAGAAATCAATAATATTAAAACAATTTATCTAAATAACCAGCAGCAGCAGGAGCAAAAAGGGAATTATGATGATAATATTTGCGACGGCATCAACAAAAGCTTGAGTAGAAAAATAACTTCTGCTTCAATGGAAATAAAAACACACAATTTATCAACAACCCCAAAAAATACTACGCAAAATAGCGTTTTATCTGTTACAAAAGCTAAAGCTTTTCTTACGAACAATTTAAACAAGGGCAAGAACCAGAAAAATAAAGTTGGGCCAACAACAGAGGCATTAGACGTACAGACAGACACAGAGACAAAAATAAAAATGGAAAATATAAACAAAAGGATGGACTCAGCAATCATCAACATCACAACACGTCAAAATAATAATTCTAAATTGAACAACAAGAAAATTAAGAAAAATAATATCAACAACATTAATTGTTTCGAAAAAGGAGTAGAACATCCCGAAATGGTTAAAAACGAAACATCAAATTCTGTAAAAGATCAAATTAGCTTGAATGAGTTTAATGAAAACTACAATGAAAGTAAAATTAATAACAAACACCAGCAGCTCAGCAAGTTCTCATGTACTTCAAAAGTAATTGGCCATATAATTTTAACACCTGTAACTCTGTTTGAAATTGTAATGATTTCTATAATCTCAAAGTTAAAAACCAATTTATTCTCATTCACTGCTCATTCTCATGGTGAGAGTGGTAATAACGCTTTCGCTATTCGGAGTAAAATTGTTAACGATTTTAAGCCATTAGCCGATCTGGTCGGTTATATTTTATCGATAATGTCGCGCGTCTTACATGCACTCGATACGATGATCTTTAAAACCGAAACTAGTAAAGTAAAAATTTCACTTGCCTTATGCATGCTGACATACACAGCAGCACTCGTTCTCCTGCCTGCTGTCGTCGTCGGCGACGATGGTGACACTTTCTTTCCCACTAATGGCCTGGAAACTACAACCCCAGAATTTGGTAAGCGATGAAAAGTTTATTTTAATATAATTTGTAATTTTTATAACACATACCACATATGTACATATGAAAGTGGTATAAGTCAGCGATAATTCTAGTTAGATGGTGTCTTTACTTTACTAAACTTAACGCTAACTTGCTATTTATACCACTTTCAAATATAACAGTTCAAAGGTAAGTACTTACCGTAATATCAGGATTCTCCTTGCTCTTATTAGGATTTAGTAGAAAACACTCTTGTGTTGTGTCACTTGAATGTAACAAAAAAAAAAAAAAAAAGTGTAAGACGCAATCCAACTGTGAACTTTTGTTCTATTAAACACTGTAAATATTGCAGCAAAAAGAAGGCATTATGAGTATACTAGGTGCAGTGTAGTGGTTTCTTTTATGTCCTAAACACTTATTTTGCCTTGAAAGGTGATGATACTTTTCACAATGTATCCACTTGTATGCTTATAGGTAATTTGTTACTTTTTTTAATTTTTTCTTTTTTCATATAAGAAGCAGACCTAGAATTTTTTCATATACTATGTATACACAAGCACATACATGCTCGTATGTACATATCTATGTACTTATTGTATGTAAATTCATAAACATTCTTGTTATTATGAGAGGCTCTGTTTTTAATGAACAAAAAAATACAAGAAAAAGAATTTATTAAATATCATTTCTATTAATGGGCTCCTTCCTATCAGCATTATGACTGCCCGTTGCCCACAAATAATTTACACTTATAAAGTCGAAAATACAAATGAAATGGTTAATAAATTAAAAAGCTTTTTTTTTTTTTTGTAATATGCTGGTGCAATCACTTTTTAAAAAATTCATTAAAAATTTAAAATGAATGAAATCTTAACTTTTGTTCATAATGTTGACACCTGGATATGGCACATATAAAATAAGCCGTACTTCATCAAATTCCATCAATGAAAAAATATTTAAATATTGTGAATATTTGAGAAACTTAAATTCAAAGATTATTTTATTCCTGATCCTTGCGTGTTTTTGTAAGTTTAATGAGTTCTCGAGTTATTGCAAATTATATATAATTGCATATACGAGAACTTCACTTGGGATTAAAAAAAGTAGGTAAACAGTTTGAATTTGGGTATCGAGTATACTAGAAATCAGTTTTAGTTTTGGCGGCAATAAAATTATTGTAGGCCTCTTTTCCGTAGGACCACTCAAAAATTCTTCATCATAAACTTATCTCAAAATGCCTGTTTTTTAGATTACGCCAGTCGCGGTCAGAAAAAATTTGGAGATAAATGTGAAAACACCTTGGAATGCGGCTTTCCTGGCTCCATCTGTGATCCAAAGAAAAAATCATGCCAGTGTACTGAGGATTTGCCAGTAACAAATCATATAGATAAATGTGGCAAAGGTAAGTTAATATTTCTATACTCCGATAAAGCCAAAGTTACTAGAAGTGCAAATTTGAAAAATAAGACTTCTTATCAAAAATTGTCGAGTAAACACAAAAATTCACTTTTTTCTGTGTTCTATTGTTGAGTGAACAAACAAATCCGAAAAGATTAAAACGAATCCACCGAAAGTGCAAATGACAGCTAATTTACCGAAACAGAAACAGCCTTTAATTGTTGATATTATTTTTGTATACTCGTAACACAATAAAAAATCAATTTATTTGACGACGTATTTTGTGGCCATTTGTTGAATATAGCAAACAATTTAACAATAAAATGGTATTTTCTCATGCTTAGTGTATGTACATATGTACATGTATGCATGTAATTGTGTGCGTGTGTGTATATTATACATATATATAATAAAAATAAATAATTAATTAGGTTGTGTAAAAAACACACGAAGAAACACTCACGCAATGTTTTTGGATTACTCACAATATTTATTTAACAACACACTTTCAACCCACTAAGAATTTTTTGTAAAGCTGTGTCCTTCATGAATGAATTAATTCTCCTTGTAAAATTTTCTGAACCCACTCGAACGAGCAAAAATAATCAGTATTACTAAATTTATAAGTATGTCCATTGACAGTGGATTTCTCTCAAATATTCTTCAGTTATTTTTCATATTTCAGAGAATTTCTAGTAAATAATTAAAAAATTTTTTTAAACGTGTGGTTTTGCTAAGGTGTAATCCCTTCGGCAGATAATAAGGAGCTGTGCAGTATTTTCATAATCGAAGTTTTTAGTTTTTTTTATTTACAGCAATAAATAAGTACTTTTTTGATATTTGAATTCAATTATATTCCCTGAAGAACCTGCACACAGTTGAAGCGAATATTTACTAGAGCACTGCACAAGTATATCTGAAAACCACACATCACTAAAAATATATGTAATATTTTATAAGAAAAAGTGCTTATAAGCCCTTTCAAATATGTTTTATTATTTACAATCAAGCCTTAAGTTTGCAAAATTAGCAATTTACAATTACTTAAAATAAATATTTTTAATAGTTTTGTATTTTAAAGAGAATAAAAACTAATTCCAATATTTTTTTTTTCTTCGAAGTAATTTATTGAAAAAAAAAAATTCTATGAATATGTACATACATTCATTGTCAAAATTATTAAAAAAAAATTAATTTTAACAAAATATTAATCTTTATTTGTGCTTAATTCCAGAAATTGTGTTGGTTTTAAAATTCTTTTACTCATGATATTCTCATGAGTTATTTATTCAGTACAATAAGTACTGAAGGGGATATCATATCTATATGGACCATTTCATCAGACGCTATTCTGAATCCTCAGTAGATTACTCCCAACGTTTCTTTATATTGTAAAAGCAATTGACTAAATAAGAATTATAGCGTCTGTTGAAATGGTCCCCTTTAGTACTTATTGTACTGAATAAATAACTCATGAAAATATCATGAGTAAAAGAATAAATTTTAAAACCAACACAATTTCTGCAATTAAGCACAAATAAAGATTAATATTTTTATATGTAATAATTTCTATTTGGAATTTAAAAGTTTAACAAAATATTAATCCTTATTTGTGCTTAATTCCAGAAATTGTGTTGGTTTTAAAATTTATTCTTTTACTCATGATATTCTCATGAGTTTTTTATTCAGTACAATAAGTACTGTTATGGACCATTTCATCAGACGCTACTCTGAATCCTCAGTAGGTTACTCCCAACGTTTCTTGCAAACATTAGAACCTTTATATTGTAAAAGCAATTGACTAAATAAGAATTATTAATCAATAGTTACAAAAAGATTCAAAAGTACTTATTGTACTGAATAAAAAACTCATGAGAATATCATGAGTAAAAGAATAAATTTTAAAACCAACACAATTTCTGGAATTAAGCACAAATAAGGATTAATATTTTGATTAATATTTTGTTAAACTTTTAAATTCCAAATAGAAATTATTAAATATTTAAAATATTTTGTTATAAATTGAACGTTTAGCATTTCTAACTCATAAGAGTTGGAAACAAGGTGGGCCAAAAGAAGTCATCCGATGTTGTTTGGCTCTCATTTTTTTTCTAAATGAAAATGAAATGTGTGCCGTTGCTCCGTCCTATTGGAACTACATGTCCTCTGGTCCTAATTCGTTCAATTGCGGCAGAAAAAAACTCGGTTAATATGGCCCTAGAGCGCGCACCGTCCACTGTTGTCGTCTGACCAGCCCGATGACTCCTCCAGCGTGAACAGCGCACCATGCAGTCACTTTGAGCGGGTGTAATGGCTCCTCGTGCATCACTCGCAGATTTTCGGTGCCCCAGAAGCGATAGTTTTGTTTGTTCACATACCCGCTGAGGTGGAAATGAGCCTCGTCGCTCATTATGATTTTGGTCGAAAAATCGTCCACTTCGATTATTTCGCGTTCTTGGGGAGTGTATCTACATCTGTCTAGTTCACAAATGTCAAAACAGATTTGACATTGGCCGCCATTTGCAAAAATAAGAGCATCTTCCAATAGGGTGATTTCTTTTAGCCCACCTTGTAATTTAAAAAGGGATTTCCATGCAATAACAAACAAAAGAGAAAATTTTAATAAACTTCTTTAGTCGTAGCCTTTTATTCACAAATATAAATACAACTAACTGAATTTTGGTTTACTTTTTAATTATTTTTATAGAGGCTGCCGTAAATGAATCTTGTTTCTTTAACGAGCAATGTGAAGTCAAGTATTTTCAAACTGAATGCAGGGATCAACGGTGTGTTTGTCGTTTTGACATGACACCTATCTGGCTGAAAGATGGCTCAGTTGAGTGCAAAGGTAATATATTTGTTTTATAATTTATTAATCACAACATATTATATGAATAAATTGCTTATTAACTAACAAATAAATAAATTTATAAAATAAATGATTTATTACATACATTGAAAGGACGCGGCGATAAAAAAGGACCTGAAACTTATATAGATCCGGCAATGATTGGCGTCTTGATTGGTATGGCATTAATGTTTATCATTATATGTGTGGTATTAAGATTGTTTAGTCAGTATGTATCAAAAAATATTGTTGTATATGTTTTTTATAAAATTTGAGGCCTCAATAACACTTTTTACTTTGCGTTTATAGAGCACGTTGGCGTGAAAACCGAACGATTTTTAATACTCCAAACCCGCGTCTGATGAATGTATCGCTATTACGCGAGAGTAAACTATTGCATGGACAGGAAAGGCGAGGATCCCGAATGTCCGTAAGGGCTCCTTCACGCCAACCAAGTATGGCATCTTTACGTCCGCATTCGCCTAATCCATCTCTAGGTAAGGCAGGTTCGTACTCTTGCACCCCAATTGCACTAAACTTTACTAAATTTAATTAAATTTATGTGCAAATTACATTTTTCTTTTGTTTAATACGCAAAAAAAATAATATTATTTTTATTAATCAAATATCGACGCCTTGGATCTTAACTGCGCTCGAAGTAGATTACGATACATTTTTGTTTCTTTCAAAATTTTTTAAATGAACTTACAAAAAAAACTGTACTTCTTATATATATATTTATTTATGTATGTGTGTGAAAAAATGTTTTAATGACATTATATCGTGTCACAAAACGAAAGAAATTTTTGCAGAGAGGAATAAGAAAACTGATTTAATATGAAAATTAAAATGAATTCTAATGATATTTTTTAAAGCAGTTTAAAGCAAAGAAAAAAAAGGTGTAGAACAAACTAACCTGAAAAACTGCATCTAGCGGCTCAAAAATGCTGAAAAAATTTAATTTTTCTAATATTTTTTTACCCCTTGTGGTTGTTGTTTTTATTTTAATTGGTTGTGGTTACTGTTTTAAATTATTTATTTTATTTATTTCATTAAAACAGATAGAAAATATGAAACGTTTTCGACATTTTAGCATTTTTGAGCCACTAGATAAAGTTCCTTCAAGCTACAATTGTGTCGAAGACAGGATAATAAAATTCCAATTGGTATGCGAGATATAGTTATAAGAAAAATTGCATGATCTTCGAAAAAATCAAGTCTTGGTCAAAAGATACACAGGGCAATAAATCATGAATTGTTAATTAAAAAAGAAGCTGTTGAAAGTTATAAATGAATATAATAATTAAGTTTTTCATACATATACATATGTGTCCGTACAAATGTCCATACATACATATATAAGTATTCATACGATTTCATAATCATGTTCACTCCTCATTTTTTCGTTTTTTCGATCATCTTATGGAGTGGTAGTAAATTTTTGAAGGCGTCGATATATACTTGCATATATATTTATAGAGTTTGACATGGCTGACACTAATGTTTGAATTTATTTTTTATTCAAGCTACTTTATTTATCTATAAATATACATAATTTTTTTTTGTTTTGAAATTTTGTAAAAAGGTGTTTTTCAACATCAAATTAGTTTTAATTATAATATATATGTAATACATATAATAAATGTACACATATACAATATATTTTTAACAGATTTAGATCAAAATCGTTGCAACCCATAGCAAATTAACTCGATTATAATTTGTAAAATTTCAATCAACTTTCGCGATATCGTTATTTTTAATTATCTGAATACGTCTCGGCTATTTTCAGTTCATATCAGTGTTACATAATGTAAAAATAATATATTTAATTAATATATTACTTTTGAAGAATTTAAATTAATTAGAGATTCATGAAAACCTTGTTCGAACTTTCCGATATCTTGTGTAAAGAGTAATTCATTTTTTTGCCAGTATTTAGTTCCTATTTTAAGCCTAATCGAAATATGTAAAGATTAATAACAAAGTAAAATATTTTTAAGAACAGTTAAAAAGTTCAAAGCTTTTTCGAAAAACGACAATTTTTGAATTCTGATTTTATTGCTTTGAAATACTATGTATAGGGATAGGGATTTTAGGATAAGCTACGAAAGATTTGTGTTCCATAACTACACGTTCAAATTTCAATTTTAAATAGTTTTATTGTAGGCAGCTTATTCAGTTTAATTAATTTATTATACCCTTCAAAAAAAAAAATAATAAAAATGATCTCATTACGTGTGTAATAAAGTCGATTTAGGGATATCCGTCTGTCCGTGTGGGTGCTGAAATCAACTTTTTAAACTGCCTAGATGATCTACAGTTCCTATCTGCAGTTTGCTATTGAAATTCAGCCCAATCGGTCCATAAATGGCTGAGCTATAAGCTCTTAAGTACAACTACCTCTCTTTTTTTGGACCGTTTTTTTTTTTTGCATAATTTGTCTAAACTATAAAACGGACAAGAAAATTTTATCTGCGGTTTTATCAGAAATAACAGCCATAATATTTGTGCAGAAAATCAGCATAATCGGTGCACAAATAGCCGAGAAAAATAAAAAAACCAAAATTATAGATTTTTATTAATTTGTTTATTTTTTAATTAAAATTTTTAAGCTGTACATGTGCGTAATGTTTATACGCACACAAATATCAAAGATTGACATTGAAATTTGATGTGTGTACCCCCACTTAATAAAATCTTAATGAAAAAGAATTTTTGCCGTTAATTAAAAATTATTTTTTTTTTAAATTAAATTATATTATATTTATTTTGCATATCTCTTTTATATCTTTCTTAGAATATCTTTTTTTATTAATTTAAAAATTGAATGGCTGTAGACACTTTATTGCTTTTAAAAATAAAGTTCTCAGAAATAATTTTTTTAGAACTATGTAGTTAATTTTAGTTTCTTGAACTGAAATTAATTATTTATTTTAGGATTAATAAAGAAATATGTGTTCAAAAAAAATTATTTTTATCAATGTTTGTAATTGTTTTTTTAACATAATTTTTATTTGTTAGTTTATTTGACCTTATTTATTTTTATATCGATATTTCGCTACAATAATAAATAAATAAATTTTGATAATAAAAAAGCCGTTTCAAGTATATAATATTTTATATTTAAGAAGGTGAAAAGTGAAAAATATTAGTTTTTGGTTAACATAGTGAAGGGTATACGAGTATAAGACTCGGCACAGCCGAATTTAACTTGTTTTTATTTAGCTTAAGTAGCTTAATTACCCTAACCCAAATGTATGATAGAAACACATACTCTTGTTGACATTCTTTTGATCCATGTGTAAGAGAGAGATACAAAATCACACGTACACAAAGTTTCTACATATGTAGAAACTTTCTTCTACGCTGTGATAGATATTTCTCTCAAAAATGTCAATAAAATGACTGATCAATTGAGTGTCACTCTTCTTGTAGGGTACTATTAGAAAAAGAGGAAAAAATCAATCAAACTATACGCGTCCAAAGAGTAATTAATTAAAAACCCATTATATGTATGCACATGAACCTAAAATAAGATGTATGAATTGATTGATTGATTTTTTGAAGTAGATAGAAATGAATGTCATACATACATATGAATGTGTGTATAAATGTATATGTTTTTTTTAATGTATATAATATATGTATTTATATGTATGCGGAAGAAGATAAATTATTGTATAGGACGTTGAAGTTAAAAATTGTTATTCGGCAATGAATGTGTTTCATTTGTGAACTTTTATTTTGGGCATTAGTACTACTCCTTTTCATTCATTTCAGGCCGTATGACTCGTTCAAAAAGTAATACTCGATCCAGTGATTCACGTGTTAGTGATGCTTCAAACAATTCACGTTTGCTTGAGCACGCTACAACTAACACGCACCATGCCTCGCACCCTCATGCGAATTTAATATCACAAAATGCAACCGCAACTAATCATGTTCCACAAGCAAGTGTATCGCCAGTATCACTAACTACTCCAACCACAAATGTCACAAGTGAAACTCAAACACCTGTGTCTGAAACAACTGCCTGCAACAAAAATTTGACAAATCTGCCGCCACCCAACGCCAATCAAGCAAACAAATTTTAAATATTTATATTACAAAAAAAGAAAACCAACAAGAACATATCATCACTTTTTACCAACATATACATAAATGAAAATGTTAACAAGAGTTGTAATTCTCCGAGGTATGGTGTCAACTGTTTGTAGTCTCTCGATATTGTTGTAGTTCTGTAAACACAAAAATACACAAACACGAACCGGATTATATTTTACTTTACTCTTTCCTTATATTATGTATATTTTCTATCCTCTGTAGCTTTTACCTAAATCTTAAAATACTTTTTACTCGTCGAAAGCCCTTTGACAAGTTCTCTGAGCCACAGCGATAAAAAATAAAATAACTAAGAAAAGACATTTGAATGAAGCAACATTTTTAAAATGTTTTAATTAAAGCTTTGAAGATTCTTTTTTGTTTTGAAAGCCAGGATTGTAATTGAATCAGTTTGATTATTATTTTAGATAATTTTCTCTTCATTGAGTGGCTCCCTATCAACCAAATAGACTTAATAACACTAACAATTTAATTTTATATATTATTGTGTTCTTTTTCAGTTAAGATTATAATTTTATCAAAAAAATTAAAAAATAAATCGGTAAATGCTTGATTTGGAGTCGAAAATAACAATCTTAATTTTTCGTTATAAAAAAATCTGCTCGTACTATTATTTCGCCGAAAAAAATTTGGATAAGGCAGATTTTGAGGTTTATCTTTTTAAAAAAATTTAATACTCGTATTAATTAATTAATTCTTAAATATAAATTTTTGCCTTCAGAAAGCACACAGAAATAAAAGTTTAATGCAATAACAAGTACATTTTTTTGAGATCTTTTTACACATATACTGACTAATGTGAGTAAATTATAGCAAACGACACTTATATAAAAGGTGTTTTTTATAGACGTATACAACTAAATTGCAATACAACAACGATGGATTATTCGATTGAGATGAATTTTATTTATCCGAAAGATAATCTTGTGGCATTACATTTTAAATATGATTTCTGGGATATGACCGCCACGGCTGGCTCGGATGTAGTCCAATCTGGACGTCCAATTTTCGATGACTTTTTCCAACATTTGTGACCGTATATCGGCAATAACACGGCGAATGTTGTCTTCCAAATGGTGAAGCGTTTGTGGCTTATCCGCATAGACCAATGACTTTACATAGCCCCACAGAAAGTAGTCTAGCGGTGTTAAATCACAAAACCTTGGAGGCCAATTCACAGGTCCAAAACGTGAAATTAGGCGGTCACCAAACGTGTCTTTCAATAAATCGATTGTGGCACGAGCTGTGTGACATGTTGCGCCGTCTTGTTGGAACCACAGCGCCTGGACATCATGGTTGTTCAATTTAGAAATGAAAAAGTTAGTAATCATGGCTCTATACCGATCACCATTGACTGTAACGTTCTGGCCATCATCGTTTTTGAAGAAGTAGGGACCAATGATTCCACCAGCTAATAAAGCGCACCAAACAGTCAGTTTATCTGGATGTAACGGTGTTTAGACATACACTTGAGGATTAGCTTCACTCCAAATGGGGCAGTTTTGTTTGTTGACGTAGCCATTCAACCAGAAGTTCGCTTCATCGCTAAACAAAATTCGTAAAATACTTATTCCGCACAGAACCATTATTTTCGAAATAAAATTGCACTATTTGCGAGCGTTGTTCAGGCGTGAGTCTATTCATGATGAATTGCCAAACCAAACTGAGAATAAATCACTTGACAGCTGTTAAATCGGTCGCCATCTTGAACAGTAATGCCAACTTAAAGTTCTATACGTCTATAAAAAACACCCTTTACTTAATTTAACACACATTCGCAAAATAACAAATTAAAAACCATGTAAAGTGTACACGTGCTATTGTAGTTTGTTAAATTGCTTATTTGCTTAAAAATTTAAATTATATATAACGTCACTTAAAATAAAACAAAAAATTAAAATCAAACCGACCTTTCACAAAAGTTAAAAATTTCATAAACACATTCATGTAGAAATTGCGTAAAACAAATTACCGCTAATTGAAAATGAGTTTGTTGCTTTCCCAGTTCTTTGATTTATCGCAGAGTTCGCAAAGAAACAAAACGATATGTTTGTATTCGTTTCATTTTGTAGTTTTTCTTATTATTTTTTTATATTTGTATTGGTAGATAGTAAAATCCAGTACGATTCACTTAAACGTAAGCAGCCAGAAAAAAATGAATGCAAATGTGCAAGTGCGAAAAACTCAGTACACTCACACTTTTTCACTAACACACTCATAATTTTCGAACTTACAACGAAATTCTCTTGCAAGTCTAAGAGTTAGCCAGTAAAAAATTCTGGATTATTGTAAAAGAAAAACCTAAATATTAAAATTTTTTCTGTAAAACAAAAAGTACTTACATAATTATAATTTATTTGTTTCAAAGGCAAATTATATCGTTTTAATTTACAAATACAATAAAAAAAAGTAATAAATATTCTTAATGCCAACTTTTTCCGTATGAATACTCGTATACGTAAGTGATTAAATTAACTTGGTAACTAAATTATAAAGCAAATAAAATTATCAAAATAGAGTGCCACAATTTTTGCACTTTTAAAATTAACTGTTACTTTCATGTGTAAACACTCGTGCAACTTGCAAGACACTATAATGAATTTTCAACATTTTCGGCTATAATACGTATACATAATTTGCAAAACAGTACTTTCATATGTATGTAAACCCACAAGCTAAATTGAATAGTGCTGAAACACACCAACACACATATGCATAAACACGACTGTCTGGTTTCTTTTGTGACAACACAGCATTACACACCCTTTTATAATTTTCAAAATAACTGCACAGAAAATAATTCTTTACACGTACGCAAATGTACGATTGGATGGGTACAAACAAGACGAAAATTGTAGGCAAACTCAATTGTTTTATTTGTGACATTTTTGCTGTAAATCGGTTTGTATTTTGTTTTACACATTGTACAAAATGATTAAAAAATTGTTAAGGACTTGTGACTTTCCAGGAAACGTTTATGAAATGTTTCGTTTCTTTTCGAACTCTAATTTATTGTCTGTTCAGCTTAATGCGAACGAAAGCTTCTTACGTATAGTTGTATTAAAAACAAACACAATATATGAAAATTTGTTTTTGTTTTCAATACAAATATATATGAAAGAAGCTTTCGTTCCCATTTAGCTTAACAAGTCCTTAATGTGAGTCAAATTATTATTATTATTATTTTCTTTCTTGTGCATTCCTAGTTCATTCATTCATTCAATTATTTTGCTTATTTTTTTTTTGTTTGCTCATGTAATTTTCCAATCAGTTATAAATTTCTCCAACACATTACTGAATCAAAAAATTAGCCTTTTTATTATATAATGTGATTTAAAATACACATTTTTTAACTTCTTTATTTGATAATAGAGCTTTTTATGTTGTATGTAGTTGGTTTAATAGTTAATGTTTGAAGTAAGATATATGTTTATATGTATGAGTGGATTTTTAAGTTAAATAAAATGCACCTATGTACATATATTTTTGATATTTATGCATACGTACATACATATGTACATATGTATGTATGGAAGTCTAAAATCCATTCAAAGCTTTGCTATTTTAAAAAATAAAAATATGACCATAGATAAGTTTTTTTTTAATTTGAGCAACGCTATGAATTCGTATTTAGGCAATTTAATGTAAATTTGTTTACTTACGTACATTTTTACAGGCTCACGTTCAAATTCACATGGTAGTAATGCATCAGCCACCTCATTAAAATCAACGCGTAGTAATTCTGTTTCTCCAGCAGGTATCGTTGTTGGAAATAATTCTCATCACGAAAGGAAAGGTTCAACATACCAGCCACATCATCATCAACAAACACAACAACAAAAACTACAATCATTGCAGCAACAGGAGCAACAGCCGTTGACTCAAACTAATATTATATCGAATCCAGTTGCTGAAACTGTAACTGTGGAAATTATTGAACCAGAAAAATGAATGGAAAAATATAACCCAACCAAAAAAGAAAGAAAAAATGAAATCAATAGAGTCAATAATGAGTAACGATTAAGTCATACAATAGCAGCAACAAAATAACGGTAGTTTTTAAAATTTTAGAAAATATTATAAAAATGAATATGCTTCTAATACAAAATGACTAACAACGTTAAGAAAAAAATTAACGCAAAAGAACTACATACATAAATACATAGTATATGCACATTTTTAAATTGAACAAAGTATTCAATTATGAACAATATAAAAAGTTCAGCTTTAAAAATGAACAATTAATAAAAGAATTTTTTTTTGTAATTTTAACTTTTTAAAATACAATTTTAAATAATGCCTTTAATACACCAGAAAAACGAAGCGCTAGTTTATTATTATAAAGAAAATTAAAAAAAAACTTGCATAACAAATTCGTTAAAACTTAAAGTTTTATTTAAAAAAAAAAAAGCAGTTTTTTAATAAAAGTAACAAATAAAGTCCATATACTTTCCTAAGCAAGCTTAAAGTGGCAAGCAAAACAAAAATGTATTCACTCAATCATTATCTATACAATGACTAAAAAAATTTTTAAAGCGTGAATTAAAACTTTATGTACTTATGTAACAGACGTTAGTTTAAGTTCAATTGGCCAAAAATGGTCTTCGACTTAGGAAGTAAATATTAAAATAAACTATAATGCACATTTTCATCTAGAGAATTACGTAATAAAAAAAGTAAAACTCAAACCTTTTATTGCTGCGGCCAGCAATGATCTTAGATATATTAATTAAAAATTATAAATAATAATTAATTATATTATTAAACAATATATATAAAAAGAATCTTCTAAACCAAACATTACGCTTACAAAACATGTTTATGTACAATTCATTCGTAAAAGAATCAAAACTAAAACAAAAAACTTAAGAAACACCTAAAAATTTATTCATACCCGTACAATCATTATTAAAATTTCAATTCTTAAATCGTAATCAACATATAACGCATATATTACATATATTCTGTATATTCTTTTTCAAATGTTATTTTTCGTACTTTTACTGCATACATTACAAAATGTTGATTAAAAAAATAAATAAAAAAAAAAAAAACAAACAACTTCGGGACCATATTTTTGAATCAAAATATGCGTTTCAATCGTCTTAACTCCATTAAATTTATTTATTTAATTTCAATATTATCCAATAATTTTTATTATATTATTATATAGTAACCCCAAAATTCATAAAAAATATTATGTGCTTAATAAGGGGTTATTTGACAAGTACTGCATAGAAGTCTGTCAAATAAGCCCTTAATAAGCACATAATATTTTTTATGAATTTGGGAGTAAAAATATAAAATTAATACAAAAATACACACGTCTACAGTACACTTTCAACCAAAAAAAAAAAAATTATATAATTAATTCAATTTTACATGCATTATAAAAATATAACATAAATTATTAAATTTTTAAATATTATGACAAATACAAATTTAAATCATATTTAGTACATAAATATATTTACCTAAAACAACAAACAGAAGAGAAAACTAAATATTTTTTATTAACAATTATTGCAAATCCATTTTTTAATTAAACATTTATTCATACATTCATACATATTTATACGTATATAAATCAATGACTATTATTAAAACATAAAATACAAATTATTGAAACACCTACATAATTAAACAAAATAAAAAAAGTTAAACAGCAGCAAATACATTTATCGCCATACAAATTTTCCTTCTCTCGCTCTCTCTTTCTCTCCAATAACATGCATACTATGCATACTATGGACTTATCTTTCTAAATATGTTTAAAATATAATTGTTTTTGTTTATTTTTATGTATGCATTTTAAAATTTTGCGTTTAAACGAAGCTATAAACATGTAAATAAACTTTTCCTTCTTCTCAGAAATTTTTAATTGTTGTATTTATAACATTTTCCAAATCATTTAAATTTTAATACACGATGAATTTTCAACAAATGACATTTCAACTATATTGGCTAAATCCTGTTTTCCAAATGTATTGCATTTTTGAATTCTGTAAGGGAATACAAATCTGATGATTTTTTCACCATTCCAAATTTATTTTATCACAATTATTAAAATAAATTCTGGTAACCAAATAATTAATAATAATTTTTACTAATCTTTGCTAAATCGCGTTCGCTTACACAAAGTTTAGTAAATGAGAACACCCTTTGAGAGAGAAACTAACAGTTCGATGACTGAGTATTTTCTCATTTGTACTAAGCGAATTTTTGTTAGTAAAATTTAGTAAAATGAAACACCATATGATTAAAAACTTAAACACCATATGATTAAAAACTTAAACAGTCCCCTTTCAGTTTTTGTTTAAGGCGTAATTTAAAGATAAAAAAAAACTTAAACAACAAATGGCACTTGATAAATTAAAATAAAAAACTGTTAAAAATATAAAAACTGAAAGGATATTAAAAAAACATAATTTTTGTGCTTTTAGTGTGTATTAAATTCAATTTTCTTTTTCTATTTCCATTATCTTCACTAACTTCAGTTTTCGATTTTATTGCTCAACTTTACTAATTTTCCAACGGATACTTTTTTGTATAAAAGCCTTCTTGAGAACAAATTTTTTTAAAATCTATTCAGCATTTACTCAGTTACTAAACTTTACTAAGAAAGTACTCAAATGAACCTAATATAATAAGTACGACGAGAATGTTTATACCGGAAATTCCTACCATTATCAATATCTATACACCAGAGAGCTGAAACTGCTGTTTGATTTATTCAACGCACAAAAAATCGTGCACAACATTTGATTAAATTATGTTTGAGGCACGCTTAAAAACTAATTTTTTTTACTATTGGCACGATTGGATTTGAAAAGCAAAATACAAATATGCAAAAAGGCATAAAATCAACAATCACACATGCATAGTAAAATAGAAGTGTTTTTTTATGTGTACTTGAATTGAAATACGGCTATTGCCGGCATTTGAATTTGCTTTTTAGATTCAATCGTCTCGAACAGCATCAAACAATCAGTTTCTAATCGCACCTCGAACATAATTTAATCACGATTTTTACTCAAATTGTTTGTGTGGTTTGATTGACTTTACATAAAAATTTTTAATCATGCACAGTCAACTAAAAAATGCGATTTTTGCTATACACACAAATTAAAAATTTAAGAACGCTACATACATACATATATGTAGGTATGTATAAATACTTTTGTGATCTTTTAAATACGATTTTTTCTGAAAACTTGCACTCATTTATTTTTCAGTAGATTAAAATCGGCCCTTTTATTGAATTGAATTTATTACTTTTGAATTATTAGAATGACCTAAAAGTTTAATATAAATTTTAATTTTTGGGGCTAATTGCAAAATATGTATATTTCATTATTATTTTTAAAGCGTTTGTAGCTTCATAAAATAATTTTCAATTTTTTTATTAAAATAACAAAAGAAAACAAAACCAAATAAATATTTTGTGATTTAGTTTAACTTCAACGAATTTTTTAGAAACCTTGCTAAGTAGAAAGACGCAAAACAGAAATTTAGTAAAATAAACGGGACTAGTTTTGAAGTTTGGGGAAGAACTTCAAAGCTGTTTTGTTTAAATATTACAACAAAAAAAAACCAAATTTTTATAACCAAACATTCCAAATAAAAAAATGTATAATTATAATAAAAATAATTTACAAGTAGTGTGTCTTCTTCAATTTAAAACAGAATCTTTCTCATTTACTTTTTAAGAGCTTTAATTCGTTTTTAAATTGAAATATAAAAATATTAAATCAATTAATTAAATTTATAACAGCAAATATATATACATACAAATATATAAAGATATACAAGCAAAAAATAATAAAAAAAAAATACTTAGTAATAATAATTATAATAATAACGATAAATAAAAACATACATACATAATATTTAAATATTTCTATTAAATAATATCGGATATTTAAACAAAGAAATACAAGCTCACACTCTATGACACAAAATCAGCTCCACTATATTGCAATATTTTATTTCACTTGTTCCATTTCCAAAACTTTGGATATTCGATACAAAGTAAGTATAATTAATTCACTGATAAATTTTTATGATTTAAACTATACCTTAAAGACATGTCTTTTGTAATAGACTTTTTATCATTAGTTTTTACAAAATAAAGAGTCCTTCATTGTAAAAAAAAATTATGTATTTAAAACAGATTTTTGTCTATAAAACGTTAATACACGATTTAAAGCTTTTTTATTTGTACATATAAATATATGAACAGCACCAGTTAAAAGAGTTTCCTTTTTATTTAAAAACAACATCTGAAAAGCTTGAAGCTAATATATGAATTGATGGATTCACAAATTGGTGTAAGTTTAATAAGTTAAATATTTTCATTTTCTTCGACAAGTTCATGTAGATGTCTTTATTACTCGAGAACGGCCTGTCCAAATAAATATAGGAAAATTTATTAGTTAGTTTTATTTGACCTTTTTCTTTTTAAATAATATGACTATATTATTAAGTTTGAGGTCTTATTTTTAAAAAATTTATTTTTATATCGATATTTCGCTCCAATTTGTGTAGCTTCTTCAGTATATAATTATATATAATATAATATAATTAATAATACATACATATCTCTGTGGCAATGTGAAAAAACTACTTATGTTTTATTAACTTATTTTATTTTCATTGTTATCTTATTAATTATAGAATATATAGCCACAATAATAAAACTGTTGAGTTAATTGCAACAAGTGAATTTTTTACTTAATTCCACTTAACCATTTTTTTGTTATTAACGCAGATATATATATATTTATTTAATGACAAAATTACTGTCATTAAATAAAAGAAATGTATATTATTTCAAATGAAACTTGCATTTTATTTAACCAATTAATTAAATCATTTTAATTAAATTTTAAAAAAATTTATATAATAAGAGGGCTGCTGGTATATATGCACATACACATGAATATTCCTTCGCGCACATTATACATTAAGAAGCTTATAGCTTTTACTTTTATTTCGGGTCTTGACTTTGCATTGAAAGCAACTATTAGTTTGTGATTGAATGTGCTGTTAAAGATTTTTAACGTTTCAATCACTATAAGTAGAACTGCGGCTGATTTAGCACGTGCACAATTAATTTAAAAAAATACTATTTTGAGAATAAAGCTACTACTTTTTGTTACAACAATTCAGTTTGCGTTTCATAATGTCATTATCAAACTTCAAACATTGAAAAGTGATTTTGCATTTTCTGAAGTTAAAAATTTTTTGTCATCGTCATTGCCATAAAAAATAGCAAAAGTTTGCTAATATAAATATATATTCATATATAAAATTTGTTTTATCGCAAAGTTAAAAGTTTGTGGAATAAATCATTTCAAACGTTCTCAAGGTATATAAAAGAAGGTAAGTGTTTTATTATTATATATTTTTAATATATCTGCTTATGTATGTATATGTGGTATGTTTCACAGGCAACAATGAGTATTACTTCGGCTGCCGGTATAATATCGCTCCTTGATGAGCCAATGCCCGACTTAAAGATGTTTGCTTTAAAAAAGCTGGATAACATTGTGGATGAGTTTTGGCCAGAAATTTCTGAGTCTATAGAAAAAATTGAAATGCTTCATGAGGATAAAGGTTTTCCAGAAAATAAACTAGCTGGAATGGTGGCTTCAAAAGTGTTTTACCATCTGGGGTCATTTGAAGATGCTCTCACCTATGCCTTAGGAGCTGGTGATTTATTCGATGTTAATGCTAGGAACGAGTATACAGAAACCATAATTGCTAAATGCATTGATTTTTATATCGCTCAAAGAGTAGCCTTTATAGAAACTCCGAAAGAAGCTAAGCCTGTAGACGCACGCTTAGAAGCAATTGTAAATCGTATGATTCAACGATGCTTAGACGATGGACAGTACCGTCAAGCCTTAGGAATTGCTTTAGAAACTAGACGAATGGACATTTTTGAGATTTCAATAATGAAGTCTGACGATGTCAGTGGCATGTTAGCATACGCCTATAATGTTACCATGTCTTTGATACAAAACCGTGGTTTTCGCAATGAAGTTTTGAGGTGCTTGGTAGGACTGTATCGTGACTTAGGTGTTCCAGATTATGTTAATATGTGCCAGTGCTTAATTTTTTTGGAAGACCCTTTGGCAGTTGCCGAAGTCTTGGATAAACTAACTAGGTCTTCAAAAGAGTCTAATAATTTAATGGCTTATCAAATTGCATTTGATTTATATGAATCTGCTACGCAAGAATTTCTGGGGAATGTCTTGCAAGCGCTAAAGGAAACTGCACCAATTCCAACAGCTCTTCCAAGCACATTTAAACCACAAGGTACTACCAGCACATCAAAAACTGCTGAAGAACTAGTTAAACAACAAGAATCGGATAAAAATGAAACACAAGAAAGTAAAGTTTTTATTATTTTGTACATATTACAAAAAAATTTAACTCATGTACTTATGTTTCAGGTGACGCTAAAGAAGAACGGACTGTTGATTCTTTAAATGAGACTGAGAAAGCTCATCAGAAAAACATTGAAAAACTTATTTCTATTCTCTCTGGTGAAGTAACCATAGATTTACAACTTCAATTTCTCATACGCAGTAATCACGCAGATTTACAAATACTGAGAGCGACAAAAGAGGCAGTACGAGTTTCTATTTGTCACACTGCTACAGTTATAGCGAATGGTTTCATGCACAACGGAACAACATCTGATCAATTTTTACGTGATAACCTCGACTGGTTGGCTCGGGCTACTAACTGGGCAAAACTTACAGCGACTGCTTCGCTAGGTGTAATTCATCGTGGCCATGAAAAGGATTCTTTGGCTTTGATGCAAAGCTATTTGCCTAAAGAGGCTGGGCCAAGCTCCGGCTATTCTGAAGGTGGTGGCTTATATGCTCTTGGACTGATTCATGCGAATCATGGAGCGAATATTATTGATTACTTGTTGCAACAACTAAAAGATGCTCAAAATGAAAATGTTCGTCATGGAGGCTGTTTAGGTTTGGGCTTAGCTGCCATGGGTACACATCGTCAGGATATATATGAACAACTAAAATTTAATTTGTACCAAGATGATGCCGTTACAGGCGAAGCTGCTGGTATTGCTATGGGAATGGTTATGTTAGGATCCAAGAATGCTCAAGCCATAGAAGATATGGTTTCGTATGCACAAGAAACGCAACATGAAAAGATTTTACGTGGACTTGCAGTTGGTATTTCACTCACAATGTTCGCTCGTCTTGAGGAAGCAGACCCTCTTATTACGAGTCTTTCTACAGATAAAGATCCCGTTCTCAGACGATCAGGAATGTATACGATTGCTATGGCGTATAATGGTACTGGGAGTAATAAAGCCATTCGTACGCTGTTACACGTTGCAGTATCGGATGTTAACGATGATGTGCGCCGTGCAGCTGTTACTGCTATTGGTTTTATATTGTTCCGCACCCCTGAACAGTGCCCCTCTGTTGTTAGCTTACTTGCAGAATCCTATAATCCTCATGTACGTTACGGTGCTGCTATGGCGTTAGGCATCGCGTGTGCTGGCACTGGTTTAAGAGATGCAATTGTACTGTTGGAGCCAATGGCTAGGTTAGATCCTGTCAATTTTGTTCGTCAGGGTGCCCTTATTGCATCAGCAATGATATTAATTCAACATACTGATCAAACCTGTTCTAAAACAACATTCTTTCGTTCTCTCTACGATGAAGTGATTTGCAACAAGCACGAAGATGTGATGGCTAAATTTGGAGCAATTTTGGCTCAAGGTATCATTGATGCTGGAGGAAGAAATTGTACGTTGTCTTTGCAGTCCCGAACTGGGCACACTAATTTACAAGCAGTTGTGGGTTCACTGGTATTTACCCAATACTGGTATTGGTTCCCCTTGGCTCATGCTCTATCTTTGGCGTTTACACCAACGTGCGTAATTGGTCTTAACTCTGATTTGAAAATGCCACAAATGAAATTTAAGTCAGCTGCTAGACCATCAATGTATGCTTATCCGGCACCATTGGAAGAGAAGAAGTCGGAAGAACGTGAAAAAGTTGCTACTGCGGTTCTTTCGATTGCTGCACGCCAAAAACGTCGTGAAACTGCAGAGAAAAAAGAAGAAAAAATGGATATTGATGAGGAAAACAAAGACTCCCTTTCAACTGCAAAAAAAGAAGATGAAAAGCCGAAGTCTGAGGATAAAATAGATAAATCGAATGACAAGAAAAAGAAAGCAGAAACTAAAAAAGACGACGAAAAGGAGAAAGCTGAATCGTCCTCTGACAAAGAAAAAGAAAAGAAAGACGAAAAAGAAAAGAAAGACGAAAAAGAAAAGGATAAAGAAAAAGAAAAGGAAAAACAAGAAAAAGAGCCTAAGTTTGAAATTTTAGAAAATCCTGCACGTGTTATGCGCCAACAGCTCAAAGTTTTAAGCGTTGCTGAAAATCAGTCATATGTTCCTCTTAAGGACGTAACAATTGGTGGCATAATTGTAATGCAACACATGGGTAAAAGTAAAGAACAAAAGTTAGTAGAACCTGTAGCTGCCTACGGCCCCAAAAATGATGATGTGAAAGAACCTGAACCACCAGAGCCATTTGAATACATTGAAGATTAAATAAATAAAACGTCACATACATACATATTTTAGATTACTAAAAAATTAATGAGAAAAATATTGAACGTGTAATAAGGACTTATATTCATTGGTAGTTTCATTAAAATACATTAAAAAAATTAAATTTTCCTCCTGCCTCTTTCCCATACAAAATCTTAGTTAATATGGTCACATCACACAAATTTTTGTCGTAATAAGCGTAACTTCTGGCAAATATTTTTATAGTCTATCATAATTTGTGTTACATAAAATTAATTCATATAATGTATTATTTCAAATATCTTGTATGTTAATGAAAAGTTTAACTAATCTAAGCGAGTATTTCTTGAAAATATAGAAACGTATTTGTATATGACATAGTGGTTATGTTTATTTCGGCAAATATTTGTATAATGTGACCATAGTTTTACTAGTTATATATGTGCGCTGTTATTCTTGAAAGTGGCATAAGTCCACTTGTTAAATGAGTTGGCGATATTTTTAGTAGAAGGATGTCTATATTAGTGTCAATATAAGACAAAAAAAATTAGAATAGGAATGGGCTCAAGGCTCATCAGTTATATTCCAAATTGTCGAAACTTATTTTAGTTTGCACCAAAAAAGAAAAATATAAGAATTTTAAATGTAATAAATTCGCCTTTATGATTTTCGTACGAAATTTCCCATCGCTGATGTCATGACGAATTCGCCTCGAACTTAAAGAAAAATGCGAATGTAGAGAAAAGAAATATGTAAAATACGCGCGAATTTGGAAGAAAAGTGATATAAAATACATATGTTGTTTTGTCACAAAGTGCATTCATTGTTGTTAAAAGAATAACTTTTTCAGTAAAAGAGTAGAAAGGTTAAGAATTACGTGATCTGGAATGTTATTTCGTGATAAAATTACATCAATGTCAACTAAAAACAGTGATAATTGTAAAAGCAGTCGTACTTGGGCTGAAGAAGTTGATGTGGATGTAATATACATACCTATATTAACAATTTTGACAGACATATTTTTATTCAATTTGTTTAATATTTTAGAGCAGAGGTAGTTTCAACAGCAGTATATCTGATGGAAATGATTCACGTCGTAACATTTCCTTGGAGTTTTTGGATGGTGTTAATGAACAGAAATTTGAAAAATTGGTGAAGGAGGAAAAATTAAAGACGCCTTTTAAAAGGCGGCATTCGGAAAGTCCAAGTCTTAAAAGCCGTTCGAATAGTCCAAGCAGCACACGTGGGAGTAGCAATGAACGCGATCGTAATGGATACTGCTTAAGCAGTCATAAAAACGAAAAACGCCTTAGACAAAATAGTTATAACTCGTCTTCATCGTCGTCATCTTATACAGAAACAGATCCTGCAATTCTCTCTAGGCGGCAAAAACAAATTGAATATGGCAAAAACACAATAGCTTATGAGCGGTATATCGAAACAGTACAACGGTCTGCAAGAACTCGTGACCATCCGCGTACGCCAAACAAATATGGAAAGTATAGTCGTCGTGCGTTTGATGGCCTTATTAAAATATGGCGCAAACAGCTTCACTATTACGATCCACCAAACCTAAACCGCGCGGATAAATTTGCTGCTCAAGTTGATTTCAATTCAGATACAGATTCTTAATAGTGCTATACTCATTCAATTTTTATTTCATACTCATCTATTTGATGTATCTTTCTAATATGCAATTGATATCTACGGCTTAAAAATTTATATGTTTCTACAAAATAGAAACATATCACATCGATTTTATAAATTATATACTTCTTAAAATCAAAAGTTTAATATAAATATAATCATATTCAACCAATCATATTAAATTTTAAAGATTTTTGTTGGTGAATTAGTTATTAATGGATTTTTATAAATAAATATGTCATTTAAACCATTAAAATATTAAATTGTGTAATGTATACGTAGTTTTATGTATTAGAAAATGTTTGTATACGAAAAACAGATACTTTTTACTTGAGGCTTGTTAAATTCCTATACAGAGATTAAGTAAAAAGTAAAATACATCTTCAAGTTCTAGCGTCCGATACTAATATTAATAGCCTGAATCGAAAATATGATATACTTTACACAAAATTTTCGATACATCATGAACATTACACGACTTTGAAATGGAAATTATTCAAAAGTAGTATATAAGACTAAAGCAACACTAGATCCCCGTCTATACAACTCTAGAGGGGCTTTTGAATGGAATAATTGTTAATTGATTTATTCGTAAACTGAAATGTTGATACCTAATGAATATTAATGTAAACATCTCTGTAGAGATGTTACAGAAAACTTAAGTAGGTATGTTGTATTTATTGACGTTTTACATATAATGTAATTATTGTATATATTATTTATTAATTTTTGTTAATATATTTAATATCATGTTTAACCTCTCATTCTGCCGTTCTTCCATATCTGCCAAATATTTATTTAAACGATTTTCCATTTCTTGAAATCGTTGATCAATGTGTAATTTTAAAACGTCAAATACTTCTTCATTTGTTTTCTTAAGAGTTGTGCTGCATTCCCCCCTTATTTTTCTCAATTGTTGTTCCATGTCTTGGTTTCGATTTGATTTTGTAATAAATTGGAATATATTTTCAAATTTATTCAACACTGGTTGATCTTGTATTATTGAACTCTTTTTTAATATATTTTCAAGATTGTCAACATTCACGGAAACAGTATTAGGTAGCAATGTTGTTATGCCGTTTGGGTTAGGAGCGGTATATATTATTATACCAAAGATACAAACATCATTGGAATCGGTTAAAAACTGGATACAAATTTTTAAAAAAGTATTAATAGTAGATTTTGTATAACGTCATGCTTACTTTCAAAGTTAGATCAGTTATGCCGGATTTTTCAATTTCAACATCATAACGATAAGTTTTGAATATATCATCTTCATCTGCAACAACTCCATAATTTGTCTGCAAGTATTCTTTTATGGTCCCTTGAAAAATTTCTACCTTGATTATATTACACACAAAAGACACGGCTTGCATTTTATAATTGGTAGACAATTTTATATTCAATTCACAATGTTCTGAAGAATGCTCTTTGCTTAACAGAATAGATTTTTCTTCGTATACTAGTTCGTTTAACTGCGGTCTAAATATATGTATATTTAAAGTGTTTAATTATCGGCATTTTATGCTGTTAAAATTACTATTTACCTTACGAAAACATCCGGATCAGCCGCACGTTCTTGTATACATTGTGAAAATGTACATCCTCCAACATGGGACCAATTACTTGTAACTTTAATCAAGGAATTACTCATTTTTTATACCCTTGGCTTTGTGTCTCAGTCTGTAGGCCAAAGAAAGCAGGACATTATACAGCTAGATGAAATAAAATTTTATGTACTTTTCAAACTTTGCAGAAGAAAATATTCTCAATACGTCTTTTGTAACTCTTGTTATATATTTTTCGACAAACATGCACTAGATTAAGTGAACAAGTTCAGGTTTTTTGTTACAACTTATTTTTGCATTTAAAATTATGTATGTACATACATACATACACACAGAATGCAACAAATTTGAATTGTTCGGAGAATTCGAGTGCTTAATAATACCGCTTATAGTTTTATTTGTTTGTATATTGTTCACAGTAATGAAAGTAATAATAATGTTATATGTCTGAATTTTATTTTAAATATAATTAGAGTCAAACTAAAGATTAAACATATTCTTTATATATTTTTAGCACTTCTTGTTAATAATAAATGACGTTTCGACCACTAACAAATAACATTAGCAGCTGGGCAATATTATTTTATGGCCTCCTTCAACTGTCATCTAATGACAGTGCTGCCAGGAACTTAAATATATTGAAAATAGATTAGGCTACCTTCTGCTGATTAGCTTAACTTTAAATGACCTTGAAAACTATGATAAAGGTCAAAACAGTCATTAGTTTTTCACAATTTTCAGCAGAATCGGTCACGAAAGCACAGGGTAAATATATTCAAACTTCACGTAATATTTTAAAAAGTTGCTTTGGAACAATGGCTGCTGGTAAATATACAATTGTCATGGTTCGCCATGGTGAATCAGAATGGAATTTAAAGAATCAATTTTGTGGCTGGTTTGATGCCAATTTAAGTGAAAATGGTAAGAAGTAAAGAAATGAAAGAAATAAATTGAGATTACGAAACATAATTTTTTAATCTTAAAGGCAAGAAGGAAGCTGAAGCCGCTGGGGAGGCTGTTAAAGCTGCTGGATTGAAATTTGACATTGCTCATACTTCTGTTTTGACCCGTGCACAATGTACATTGAATGCTATTCTTACAAAAATAGGTCAGACAGATATTCCCGTACATAAAACTTGGCGTTTGAATGAACGTCACTACGGTGGATTGACAGGATTAAATAAAGCAGAAACTGCCGCTAAATATGGAGAGGAACAAGTACAAATTTGGCGCCGTAGTTTTGATACTCCACCACCGCCAATGGAGCCAGGCCATCCCTACTACGATATTATTGTCAAAGACCCTCGTTATGCTGCGGAACCCAAAAAGGAAGAGTTTCCCATGTTCGAATCTTTGAAACTTACAATTGCGCGAACACTTCCCTATTGGAATGATGTTATTATTCCTCAAATGAAAGAAGGTAAACGCATTTTGATTGCTGCTCATGGAAACAGCTTGCGGGGCATAGTTAAGCACTTGGATAGTAAGTATACACATTGGTATAAACTTCTATTGGGTTTATACTAGAGCACATTATTTATATTCAGATCTATCAGAAGATGCTATAATGGGATTGAATTTGCCAACTGGTATTCCTTTTGTTTATGAATTGGATGAAAACTTCAAACCTGTTGTATCAATGAAATTCTTAGGAGATGAGGAAACTGTAAAAAAAGCTATTGAAGCAGTAGCAGCTCAAGGAAAAGCCAAATAAAATTATGCATTTAATAACTAGTTAAATTCAAATTGAAAAATCATGAAAAAAGTCAATATGTAGCACATATGTATGTATATGTATATCTTTTCACTCTATATATACATATAGTTGTGTTTTTCAAACACTGCTATATATGTATCAATGTATTTATTATTTCGGCCAAAATTACTGCTGTAGACAAATTTATTACATATGTATGGATGTTTAAAAAATACAAAAGTAAAATCCATATTTTAATGTGTTTTTAACTTAACTTCTACATAAGACAACCTTTGTTACATATTTTTATGATTTATGCAATAGTTATTGATTGGCCTACACTCTTTATATTGCAATAAATAAAAATACCTATGATCAGCGTTTATAGAAATTTTTAAGCGATTTCATGCGATAAACATGGTGATCAATTTAATTGAATATCAGATTTTAATTATGTGGGACTGGTTGACCTTAGTTTTGTAATAATTCATATATAGTTTAGCATTAGGTCACTAATTAATAAAACAAATAATTAGAAGGTATAATTTCTTTTAAAATAAAGCAAAAAAAAGCCTGCAGGCTTCCATATTGCAATTTATGAAATAAATAAATTTTGAATATAACAGCTGCTGAGCGTGGATTGCCTGATGTGGCTGTCTTTTATAATTATGCAATGAATTTGGCGTATGAAAGAAGCCACATTTTGCAACTATTAGAAACAACAATGGCAGCACTGACCATAAGCTAAAATATAAATGTCACTTGAAAGGTTTTATTAGCAAGTTAAAAAATGTTTTTAAAATCATATAAGATTAAGAAAAATGTGCCTCTAAAGAGTTCAGATGTTAAAAAGCTTAGGCAAAGGATTTTAGTAGAATTTCCCAACACAGATACTGAACAATTGCTTGCTCCCAAATCAAATGTAAGCATTTTGAAATTAGTGACGCATGGCGATTTTCAGACGAATGTTTACTGCTCGGATAAAGTGCCAATGTTTTTTGAAAATGAGGAGGATAAATTAGTACCGACATTATATAGCATGTGGCAGGTATTTAGACTGGTTTTTAAAACCTAAGCAAACTGTTTGCATATAGGATTTGTTTAATTATTAAAAGGTATCAGATTTGTTGCCATATTTTACAACACACGCTGGCGTTTTACCAAAATTGAGTAACGGTGCTGACCTTATGCTGCCTGGAGTAACACCGCAAGGCATTGGACTGAATATGTATGGACACTACAAAAAAGGACAATTGGGTAAAATTTGCTATATGCTATATACATTGTTCTAAAAGATTAATTAATGAATTGTAATGTTTAGTCGCCATTAATTTGACCACGAATAAATCAGCAATTGCGGTAGGATATTTGTCAAAATCAAGTTCTGATTTGTATATGAGTGGTGGCCATGGTATTGCCGTTAAGATACTACATTTATTTGGTGATAAATTATGGGGTCACGAACCCTCTTTAACCAAACAGGTACCACAATTTAAAAGTATTAAATTGACAGACGATGACTTCCCAACTTTAGAATCTATCCCACTGAGTAAAAACAAAAGCCAATCCAACACAGATTATGAAAATGTAGTGAAAAAAATTGATATATCTACTGTTAAAGTAGATGATACAGTACAAAACTGTGAAGTAGTTTCAACTGAGGATCTTGGTAATGGCAATGGAGTAGAAGAACACTTGGATGGGAATGCGAAATATACACCAGAGCTTGTACTTAAACATGCTTTTCTTTCTGCCCTCAAAAATAATGGCAAGAACTTGCAGCTACCCTTATTGACCAGTACTTTTTATAGGCTTTATGTAGTGCCTGAATCCCAGCAACCTTTAGATTTAAAGAAAACTAAGTATAAAAAGCTTTCAAACTTCTTAAATGAAATGATTGACCAAGGCTTTATAGTTGTACGAGAAGAGAGTAAAGGTGTTGATAAAATTGTTTCTATTGATTTCGAACATCCAGAGTTGGTAAATTTTATAATTGACGCCAAAAAGCCTACAAACTCTACTGATGACTTATCTGAAACAGCTCTTTTTCACTCTGAACTGACGGAATTATATATAATAACGGATGTGACTGCTCCTTTCTTCACCAAGCTAAATTATAAGCGAGGCAGCGGAATACCCACAACGCAAATTAAAAAAATTATTAGAGAGTATATTAATAAACAAAATTTACTGGTCTCAAATAATGTAACAGCTGAGAATAAGTTATATATTTTAGACGAATGCCTTGAAAAGCTTTGCAATACTAAAACTGCCTCACTAAACCAAATTATCAATGGAGTAATATCCCAAATGAACCATTCTTATCAGATGTGCGCTGCGAACAGTGTTAAATTAAATAAGCCTTTAATACAAATGTCATTAGCTACTAGATCGGGCAACAAGAAAGTAACATTGGTCAGCAACATTGAATGTTATGGAATAGTTATGGCAGAATTCATAAAGTTATGCAAGCAGGGTGCTGCCGCAAGCACAACAATTGTTGAACTACCAAATCAAAACCGTGAAATGTTGCAAATACAAGGCAACCAAGTTCGTTTTATATATAATCTTCTTACTGAAACATATAAAATACCACCAAAATGTATATTAGGTCTTGAACTTGCTAAAGCTAGTAAAAAGCACAAAAAGAAATAAATAACATATATGGAAAGCATTTACAATAATTGTTGTATTTTTATTGATATAAAACTAATAAGGAAGAAAAGGCCTGTTCAGCTAAATGCGAATGAAAAGTTCGTTCGAATAATTGTATTGAAACAAAAACAAATTTTCGTGTAGTGTGTTTGTTTTCAATACAATTACTCGAACGAAGCATTCGTTTGCATTTAGCTGAATAGGCCCAAAATATTGGGTCTTAACTATATATACGAGTGTATACAATATGTATATGGACAGCAAATTCTTTTCAAACTTAGTCTTTGGATAACAATTTGTTGATCTAAGATTCGTACAGTAAAAGCGTAGTACTCATATTTTGTTTGTATTAATTGTATTTATTACTGGATAATTAGATTACATCTAATTAAAAGATAATAGCGATGGTAATTATAGCAGTTTCTGGTTCATAGCACGTAATTAGATTTTAAAAGGAAACCCAACGGTAAGTCTAGTGCTTGTTAATTGGCTAAAGTTTTATTTAATATGCTTGAAGGCGAATGCTTCATGATGTGTTGCAATTTTTGGTATTGAAATATAAATTTTCACAACTTGCTATAAACAGCTGATAAGTGAATTCTCTGTTGAGGTCATCTTACTAAATTCGCCTGCGGTGCGAATTTACATTGTATTTTCTCTCAAAAAGTATTTGAATTGTTTTGTTTTACAGTGGTTTTTGCATTTGTAATAAAATATGGAACTTAAAAGTTTGAAATTTCTGCTTGTTGCATTAATGATTGTAAGCATCTCGTTCAAATCGCAAATGTGTGCGGATATTGAAGAAGAGAATTGGATGGACCCGGATGCCTGGTCTACAGATAATCTAATTTTTGATCAATTGCACACAAGAAGTAGTGACTTACGAAAATGTTCCGAAAATGTACAAGGGGAGCATCCGAACCCTAATGAGCCGCAAAATGTCGACGATGCAGCAGCGTTAATATATTTTAAGAAATTTATTGCAATCTTGTTTAATCGAAAAAACTTTAAGGTAGGTTAATATACATACAAATATTGGATGTACACATCGCCATTGAAAATGAAAACTACTCATAACCAACATGTTTAGTATTTATGACATACTACATAGTATGTAGTATTAATATATCTGTGCTAATAAGGAAAAATTGACGCAATTAACTCAATAACTTTATTATTTTTGTGGTTTAACAATTATATTTGTATGTATATAAGAAAAACTTTAAAGGCTTTCTAAAGTAGTTCTCTAAAATTACTTAATAAGTCATAAGGGATTTTTCCTTATTGCCTAGTGATAAAAGCAAATATGTATATAAAAAATAAATAAAAATGAACTCTATGCACTCACCTGCCCAACGCTAACAATGGTTAAAACACAATTAAAGGTTTCTTTACACCAGATCCTATGGAATTCATAATCCTGTATCATGTATAATATAATTTTTTTACTTTTATTAAAATAAGAAATATATAAATCTAAAAACTGGTGATTATTTAAATATTAAATTACATTTAAGCAAACAATAATAGCTTTGCTCTTCTAACATCACCAATTTTTAAGTTTAATCAAGTTTTGTCTTTTTAGTATGATTCAACTCAACAATTGTATGAGAGATCAATTGAATTTACTGTACATATATCTCAAATGGACAAGTTAGAGCAATTGCAAGATCCACGTGATTTAGACTACATCTTAACGGAAATTATCAATAATGCCAACACGCCTAATATGTATCGTGATGGTCAACAACACGTAAAATCAAATGATTTTTTCACATTAGTATTAAATTTGATTTATGATGTGTATCAACTAACAAAAACTTCAGAGGTATTTTTGTTTCATTAAGTGCAGGCAATATTAAAAAAAGAAAATCGCATCTATTATTGTGCATATACATGGAAGTTGAAATTATAATACAAATATATTTATTTTGTTTTCAGATACGATTTCTTTTAGTTGTGATAATTGTTATACTAATAGCTTGGATTTTTAAAAATCGTTTTAATATAGGTTGGTTACCATTGATTTGTGGCGGTATGTTTATATACGGATATCTTCATACGTACCTGGAATGTAATAGGGTAACTAAATACCATGTCGTTATGTTTATTTATTCTAAAATTAAAAGATTATATTAATAGGAACTGGAAGTCAATCAAATGCTAGAAATCTTAAATTTCCAAAAGAAAAGCGAAACTGCAAACGGCTATAACTTTATAAATTTTTTCAAAGAAATCTTTTCTAATACAGATGAGCAAAGTATACAAAAGCAAAAGTTAAAGTATGTTCTTAAAAAATGCTTATATGTATACATTCATGAGATTTTTCATTATGATTATTTTAAATAATTCCAATGGCAACAAGTTAACTAACTATAATAACTTACCATATTGTTTATTATTAAAATAATAATTTCTAAAGATTGTTAAAATTAATAAATTATTCTTTGATTATAATAGAAACGATTTAAAAGAAATTAGTGCTTAAAATTCTATTTAGAAAATTACAAGTGTTGAAAAAAAATTTAAATGAAAAGAATTACTAGCATTATATTTAATTCAATCATAATGAAATAAGAAATTAGTTGGTCAGTATAATAAATTAATCTCATTAATGATATACATATGTAGTATATATATACATATATAAATATCACTTATTTATTTTAATAGAGGCATAACTAAAAAAATTTAGATATTTTAAATTCCCTTCATATGAGAATAAAATATTTAAAAGTTTTTCCCATAAAAGTGTTTGAAAATTGAAAACTTTAAATGGCTCTCATGTAAAATTATGTATTTTTTAAATATGACACTATTGGATAAAATAAGCGATATGTATATAAATAAACGTTCTTTTAAATTCATTATAGGTACTTCTTATTTACAGGAAATCAGAAAAAATTTCTTTAGGATTTTGTCGACCAGATCATGTGCTAATTATGTACTTCAATGACATTTTCCTCAAATATTTACAAGTGCTATTGGAACAATGTACTGTTGCTATAACAAACTTTAACACTTCCATTGGTTTTCCATACAATATGTTCTCTGGACTTATTTTAATTTACATGATTTGTTTTGTAACAAAACTTTCATTTAAATATGTAATTAGTCCATCAGCGTGGGTGCCTCTCATACATCGAAAACAATTGTATCATCAGTCAGAGAAAAAAAGAATAGAAAGTGAAAATAATTCTCAAGATGATCGCCTATCAGGTGATAATTTGAAATTATTATTAAACGCTATAAATACTCCAGCTCAGCGAGTTGTCATTCAGCCTAGCGAAAAACTAACTGCGATTGCTGTGTCAGGAGTAGAAGAAGTAAAAGAGCCTGTAAAATCAAACCCAAGAAAAGTTTTGTCACTCTTGGATTCAGCGCCAAAAGCTGCAAATAATATTTTGAATGATAAAACGACGAATGAAAAAGCCGATGTTAGTATTGAAGATTTATGTAATGATTCGTAGCGTTTAAAATTTTATTTAAACTACTATTTATATATATTTTAATAATATTTGTATAAAGTTTTTTAGTGAAACAAATTAAAAAAAATTAGTCAACAAACTAAATGTAGGGTAAATAATGTTGCTTTATAAATATTTGTTTTCATCATGTTGATTTTTGCTACTTTTATATCCAATAAACTTTTTATTATTATTATTAAGTTAAGTAAATTATTCGATCTTATAAATTTATTATTAGTAAATATTATTCAAGCTTAAGATGTCAATGAAAATTGTTTTAATTTTCCAATGAAATATTATTGGACCTTCAAAAGAAAGTCGAAATATTGGAAAATTAAAACAAAAACTAATAATATTATTATTTTTATAAAATCTACGATGGTATACAACAGTCAATCAATTAAGTATAAAATTATTCACATAATAACGAATACCATTGAACAATTATCTCCTTTCATAGTTTTTGCAAACTTGTGTAAGATTGATGTAATATTGAGCATTTTTTTTTTAAATTTTCTTGATTAATATAACTCTATAAGTGTAAGCAAACTACATGTAATAGTTTTAGAATGCGATAAATATACATAAACCTTCAAAGAAGAAATAAAAAACTAGTTAAAAAATAACTAAATTATGATTTCGGTTTTGAAATTTGTACGAAATTCTCTTTTTAACAATGCACAAATTATTTTTAAACTGATAGTTAGCTTACTGACCATTTTTCATGTTTGGAAGTGTTTTATTGTAAATTTAGTAAATGAATAATTCGAATTTTTTTCTTTTGTACAAAAACCCAATAAATTATATCTTTTGTTAACCATCTAAATTTGTAAAAACTACTACTGTAAAATTATTCAAGTTTCTATTAAATTTTCTATTATTAAAATTTCTTTGTAATTAATTTTTTATTATAAATACATGAATTTGAATTTGGACAATAGAATAAATGTGGGTCACATAAGTAGTCTTTCCAACAACATATTGAACTGCTTAAATTGTAGCTGGAAAAATTATTTTACGATTATAAAATTTTATGTAAATTCAAAAAATGTTCATCATTTTTATTTTTCAAATTATTTTAAATTATTGAAAAAAAAATTTAACTTAAAAATTAATAAACATTCACAATTGTATCATTAATACATTTTGTTAATACTTATTTATTTTAATTTTTTTAATATATATATATGTATATGTGTGTAGTATTTTTATTATATATTATATAGTTGCATCCATATGTAATTATAAAGAAAATTTTACTATCATTCAGCATAAATAAATGTGTCTATTATAAGTTTAAAGTTCATTCATGTTTTTTATTTATAATTATGTAATTTAACAATTTAAAAACTACATTGAGAAAATATTTTTTAATTACAATATGTTAATTTACTAAATAAGTTTTTAAAAAAGCTTTTTTTTGAATTATTTTATACCTACTAACTTTAAAAGCAATTTAAAAAATAATTTCTATTATTTTTGAATTAATTTATGTAATAGATGTATGTATATGTACTTAAATATATGGGAAATTATATATTTACTTGTTTTGTATTTTATAACATCTTAATTTATGCATAATGTCGTTATGTTTTCTAAAGCTTAAAAATCAAGATTTGCACAGTAACTTCTTACTGCAAGCTTTTTTGGAATATATAAAAAATTGTATTGTTCAGATCACAACAATTATGGTTTTTGCGAGATCAAGTATATATTTTCGAGAATTTTGAATTTTGACATTCGCATTAGATAGCAAAATTTCAATAAATGATTTTAACAATACGTGTGAGTTGCGTAATGCATGCTCTATTCCGGACGAACCCATAAAAGTCTGAGGGGAAAATAAATTTGGGACCAACAACGTCATCTTATTATTAGAACAGCGTAATCTTGTTTTCATCATATAAGACCCTCGACTCCAAGTTATGTAGAAATTTAAAGTTTTATATTTGTATACATGCACCAAACAACCAACCAATAGCTATATAGTACATGTGTATTTCTTACAGTATACAAAATTTTATAAAGTAATGAAACTTTCTCTTGCATTATTCTAAAACACAAATTTATCTTTTGATATACAATTGGTTCTATTGGTTACAAAATTGAAGTAATAATTTTCAAATTTATGAAATCGTACACACATTCATATGTATAAATGCCTGTACGTGTGCTTTGTTCATATTCAACAATTTATAAAATAGTTTGAATTTCAATAAAAAAATTTTACATAGCCTAACATTATATACTCGTATGTTATATAATATATAACGATTTCATGATCTATTTTCACGAAATATTCAACCAGTTTAAGCGAATATTTCTTAAAAATATATAAACTATATGATTGATGGTACAGTGGTTAGTTTATTTCGACAAATATTTGTGTAATGTGGCCGTTGCTTTAGAATGTACGGTCATATTAAGAATCATCAAAAGGCAAAGTAAAACTGAGTTTTCTTATTTTAAATGGCATTCATGTATAGTATGCATACACACATATGTATGTTTATATACATGCATTACACACGTAATACATACGTTATGAGTTAAGGATTGCCATTAAAAATTAGTAACAAAATTATGTTATGTTTGTAAGACATATTTATAATGTATCGATGTATGGAAGTGCAAAACTAATAAATAACTGTTTTTGGTTTATTAAACAAATTTTCATACAGAATTTGTTTAAAAATTAAATTAGTAAATTTTAAATATGTATGTGTATGTATGTATTTAATATTCGTTGTATGTTATGATTTCATTTTACAATGAATCTTTTTCTTTTAAATTTGTTTATATAACATATAGGATGTATGTACATATGTAAGTGTCTTAATTAAATGTTATGCAGAATACACTGAAATAAATATTATACATCGGTTCAAGGCTGAAAAAAAATAACGTTTTGTTTTTATAATTCTTATTAAAAATATTGGTCCTCTATCGAAATGGATTTCTGTTGTCGAAATAATATAAAAAAATAGTTAAAAAGAACATGAATACTAAATTATAATTATATTAGATAAGATTTTACTATATGCGTGTATAAGAAAAGTTAATTAATATATATGTATTTAAATCTAGTTTTTAATATTGACTAATTTTAAACAAATTATTAGCATATAAAACTAATTTGCTTCTCAAAATTTCTTTTCGTATTTGTATTTGATTTTTGTATTAATTAAAGCTGTTTTATATTTATTAAATGAAATAACTAACAATAAATTAAAAAAATTTTTCGAAATAAAAAAAAAAAAATTAACAGGAAACTTCTTAAGAAACCACTAATGATCTTTTTTTCTCTTACATATATAAATCTTTTTCATGTTTTATTTTTAAACACCTTTTGTCAATTGCATAATTTTCATTTCAATAGAGAAAAAGGACTTTACTTCCTGGGCTTATATAACTATACAATTTAAAAACTTACAAAATTAAGCATACATCTGACCTATCAACTCGTTAGGAATAGGATATTCCTGGAATTAATTTATGAGAAAAAATCAATTAGAGTACACAATACGTGTTTTAGTTACTATATATCTAATATGTTATGCATTTACTAATCAAATTAATAATTTGAACTTTTTCTTTTTTTGAAAATATATGAATTAAAAATGGTATGTAGTTTACAATTGGAATAATTATTGATTCTTGAGATAATAGGGTTTCTTAAGGAGATTCGCAGTTGCAGTATGATTTTTTATACGTATGTATGTATACGTGTATGTTAACTTCTTTCAGCATGGAGGGTGTTTATAAATATTTTTGGTAGCTAAATATTAACAAACAAAAAGTATGTAATATGGATGTACATATTGGGGTGGACGACGTGTTTAAAAAAATTGATTTTCGAATAGTCAACGTTGTAGTTTTTTTTAATTAACTAACAGCCAAAATTTTTTTATTATTTGCCCCACAAAATCTTAATTTTAAGTATTGAGAGTTGTAGTACCGGGCCTTAATAATAAAAAATCTATATGTAGATATTTCATTTTAAAATGTAAAACCAAAAATACTCGCAAAATCAACGTTATATTACAATATAAACAAGTTAAATTCGGCTGTGCCGAGTCTCATATACTCTTCACTGTGTTAGCCAAATACTAACATTTTTATATTTGTATAAGAGCAAATTTTTATAATACAACCTCAAGATTAATAAAAAAATATAAAAATAAAAATAAGATATGAAAGAATTGATAAAAATAATTTTCTTTGAATACTAATACTAATTCTAAAATAAATAATTAACTTCAGTTCAAGAAACTAAAACTACAAGTTCGAAGAAAAAATCTTTTCTGAAAATCTTATTTTTACCCAATTTTTAAATTAATATAAAAGATATTCTATTCCAATAGGAATGCAAAATAAATTTAATTATTTAATTAAATATTTTATATCAAATAAAGAATTTGAAATAAACGGAAAAAGCCAAAAACTATCTTTCAAGAAGCATTCGTAGTGCTATTACACAAGGCATTTAAAAGACACACATCCATACATTTGTATAAGACCGATTACCTTATTTTTTGTGTTTGTGTGCACAACGACAAAAATAATAAAAGTAGAAAAAATTGTTTAAAAGGTAGAGTCGACCACCCTAGTACTCGTACATATGAAAGTAAGTACATAATCGTATGTACGGTGTTTCCGATAAAGCTTATTCTAAAATAATAATATTAATACAATATTTCAAAATAATTTCTCAGTATATAATAAGAAAGGTAAACGATACATACATACATGTTAATCATACAGCCAAGATGATGAAAAATAATGTGATATGTATTTTAAATGTTATATGAAAACAATTAATATTTAATTCATTTTATTTAATTTTTTTTATTCCTTATTCTCAAATATACGAGTTCATGTATTATTTATTTTTAATAAATTTCACTACATTTATTTGGGAATAAATAACAACAAAATACTAAATAATAGTATTGATTTCTCTGCTATTGATTTTGAGTGAAAAAAAATGGTTTTTATAGGAAATTGTGCGATTTACATGCATGTATAAATGTACGAGTAAGTATAAAAGAATTGCAATTAAAACATAAATCTTTGCAGTAACAACTATTTTTTTATTAGTATCGTTTAAAATGCTACAGGAATAATTTTTCTTTTTAATTTTTTATACCGAACATAGAAAGGTGGAGAAAATTTATAATGTTATTACACAGAGCATATGTATATGTGCACACACATAGAACCTGAAGTAAAAGAAAAAATACTTGAAAAAAAACTAAAATTAATAACAGTTAATTTTCTAATCCGCTTCTCTAATTTATGTAACTTATAAATAGACGTTTTAAATCTATTTTTCACGAAATACCAAACATTATTAAATAAACGAAAAATCGTATATTACATAAATATGTATGAATGTATAAATACGTGAATTATAAAAATGCTATATATTTTTCTCTTTTTATCATAATTAAAAATCTTTAAAATTGTTTGTAAGACTTTGTATTTCTTTATAAATTTAATTTGCAAAACTTTTCTCACTAAGAATATTCAGTGAACTCGAATAAAGTATAAAAAAATAAAACTAAACTTGATATTGATACGCACACAAAATTAGAAGCAATATAATTGAAAAAATTCATAATGTTTTGCCCGAATTTTGAATTACTTGTGAACCTTATTTGCATCAACATCCTGTGAAAAATATATTAGAATTGTTTAGTTTTATTAAAAATTTAAAAATATTATCCCTGCAAGATTTTAAGTGACACACAAATGGTACATATTATTTATTATATTTTGTTAAAAACAATTATAATATTTTTTTATTAATTTATTTAATAACGAGTATTGTGTAAGGAATTATTCTTCATCATATTAAACATAGTAAATGTAATATAACAGTCTTATGTATAATACAAATTTTGACATGAAGTATAGTATTGGGATTTTCACAAGATTTTGTAAACAATTTTACATATCAAGTCACTAGTGCAGCGCAAGACGATTTCTGTATAAAAAATTCTGTAAAAACATCTTCACTTATGTATATATATGTATATGTATATAGGTATATATACAAACATACATACTCGTAAGTTAACTTCATGCCAAATTTGTGTCATGCATAAGGCTGTAAATAAATCTCATAATAAAAATATTTATTTATTTATAACAATAAAAGTGTCTATTTAATAAAAACAAGAGTATGTTTATACGCAAAATAAAGTACCATAATCGGCACGCGAACTATGTGTTTGAATCAAAACTCACTCAATAAATAGAGTGCATACATTTTTTTATGTATTTTATATCAATGATCGGCAAGTAAGTAAAGCATTAAAAGCACTTTAATACGAAACTTAAATATATTTATGTGTTTGCACTAGGATACATTTTTTTTAATATGATATTTTATTTTCATTAATTGTTTTATTTATTTGTTGAAAATGATGTTGACTGTGTAAATATTTATTTCTTTAAATAAATAAATCAAACTGGATGCCGACCACAGATTTACATGTTTGTATGTGTGTGTGTGTATTTTATGGACCTTTATTATTTTCATCTTACATTAGGCTGCACTTTTCTTTGGCAGCGCTAGTACTTCCTTCGTCGTTTTCTGATATGGCGCCATTGCTATCTTTAGTTTTCTTCTCTTTTTTTTGCTTCTTTTTAGTTTTATTATCAAGCTGTAGCGACACAGTACGTGTTTTTTCCAAATTCAATAATTCCTGTAAAATTTTAAAATTTATTTCGGATATGCAAAATGGTATCTAGCAAGTGAAACGCAAAAGAAGCACAAATATTACTATTAAAGATGATTTGTATTCTTTATCAATGAAAAAATGTTACGCTTGCCCAAATTCATTTATAAGTGCATAGGGAGTATGAGACTTATTTTACAAAATTAAATTATTTTTATTTTACAATTTAATTTAGTGAGATTTGGGATTAGGGTGAATTTACCTGAAATAATTCTGTTACGTTGTGATTTGTTTTAGCTGACGTCTCCATAAAGGATATGTTCCAACTACTTGCTTGTGCTTTACCTTCCATTTCCGTTACATTCCGAAGTTCATCACTTTCATCACACTTATTCCCTACCAACATTACGGGTATGTTTATAATATCCTGACCCTGTAAATATATAGACACAGGGTTTATCAATTGAAAATGTAATGATATTTTGTTTTTATAAATTATAGCAACAAAAAAAAAAAAAAATAAAGAAAATTTCAGTTGGTTTATGAATTAATTAATTCATGCAAATATTTAAATGTTGAACATAGAAGATGTAAATTATGTAGATGACATATTTCCTTATATTCCTGAATCAATTCTAATGCATCATTGTGTTGTGACTGACTAGGAAACTTATTAAAAAAAGCTTTTTAAACATGAAATCAATCTCTAATTTTTACTTGCTTATGAATGTACCTTTAATTCCTTTATAAGATTCCATATGGGTTTTAATTCTTCTAAGCTTTGTTTAGAACAAACTGAATATACTAAAATAAACGCATGTCCTTTAGTAATCGACAGTCGTTGCATCGCAGGAAATTGATGTGATCCCGTTGTATCCGTTATTTGAAGAGTACAAATATTTTTATTGCAACTTATTACCTAAAATTAAGAATTAGTAAAAAATAATACATATCAAAAATTTAAATTACAGTCCCTGGCCAAATTATTAGACGCACTGCAAGATTTCATGTAAAATATTAGTTACCGAGTGATATTGTACCGTTTTATTATTTTAAATTGATTTGTTTTTTATTTTTATACTATATTTTATACTATATTTCTCGGTTTGTAAATATTTTCGCAGTCACAAGGGCCTTCACTTCAGCTTTTTTACGTGGTGAAAGATCGCCTTTTCTACCCATAATTAATATAGTCCAATTAGTTTTTTAGTACACTGCGTACAAAATAAACCAATAACTGTATAGTATAAAGCAGTTAAACAAACAATCACAGTCCAATAAGCCACAGAAACACGTCTGTATTTGAATCGATTCCGATCGCGACTGATACAGGTTTGTACTTGTTTACGTTCATGTATCACTTTTTCAACACAGTGCTGCCATATGTTAAAAATAAATAAAAATATGTAGTCTGCAACAACTCTTTTAAATAAAAATCAATAACATTGTAGTTTAAATATACCATTATTGGATAAAAACACTTAAGAAACATAAAATTACTAAAAAAAAAAATACAGTGCGTCTAATAATTTGGCCAGGGACTGTATAGTTGTAAATAATACAAAGCGGATGAAATTTGATGTTAAACTAAATAAACTTATAGTAACACTATTGAGTAAAACTAAAATGGGCACAGTACGTATGTAAAGGGTGTTTTTTATAGACGTATAGAACTAAATTGCAATACAACAACGATGGATTATTCGATTGAGATGAATTTTATTTATCCGAAAGATAATCTTGTGGCATTACATTTTAAATATGATTTCTGGGATATGACCGCCACGGCTGGCTCGGATGTAGTCCAATCTGGACGTCCAATTTTCGATGACTTTTTCCAACATTTGTGGCCGTATATCGGCATAACACGGCGAATGTTGTCTTCCAAATGGTCAAGCGTTTGTGGCTTATCCGCATAGACCAATGACTTTACATAGCCCCACAGAAAGTAGTCTAGCGGTGTTAAATCACAAGATCTTGGAGGCCAATTCAGAGGTCCAAAACGTGAAATTAGGCGGTCACCAAACGTGTCTTTCAATAAATCGATTGTGGCACGAGCTGTGTGACATGTTGCGCCGTCTTGTTGGAACCACAGCGCCTGGACATCATGGTTGTTCAATTTAGAAATGAAAAAGTTAGTAATCATGGCTCTATACCGATCACCATTGACTGTAACGTTCTGGCCATCATCGTTTTTGAAGAAGTACGGACCAATGATTCCACCAGCCCATAAAGCGCACCAAACAGTCAGTTTTTCTGGATGTAACGGTGTTTCGACATACACTTGAGGATTAGCTTCACTCCAAATGTGGCAGTTTTGTTTGTTGACGTAGCCATTCAACCAGAAGTGCGCTTCATCGTTAAACAAAATTCGCTTATGAAAATCGGGAACAACGGCATTTATTTTCGAAATAAAATTGCACTATTTGCGAGCGTTGTTCAGGCGTGAGTCTATTCATGATGAATTGCCAAACCAAACTGAGAATAAATCACTTGACAGCTGTTAAATCGGTCGCCATCTTGAACAGTAATATCAACTTAAAGTTCTATACGTCTATAAAAAACACCCTTTATATACAATTGAAAAACAAATCGGAATAAAAACTTTAATGTAAATAAATATTTTCTAGTGCTTAACAAACAAGTCAATTTTTTCATCATATTTTCATGAAAAATATATCAAAAAGTGAGCACATTAAACACTAACGTATGATTATTTCTCGAATGCTACTTCCATCATCAGTGGATTATTCCCCATTATTCTTATTACTCAGTTTCTTCTTTTTTAAACGTTTACAGCTTTACAGCAAATTATACTTACGAAATAAAATTCTTTTAATTAAAAAAATAATAATAAAAGAAAAAGCGAATTCATACATTTTTTCAAAAATGTTTGTTAGAATACACTCATTTAAGAATGAAAAAACAAAAAGAAATAACAATTCTTTTTTCATCATACTAACCTGTCGATATGTGTCCTCTATAGTTGGTATATATGACTCTCGAAAAGTACCTTTAATAAATCGCAATACTAGTGAACTTTTTCCAACTCCACCCGCTCCAAAAACAACAACCCTGTAATCGTTGTTGCTTTGTTCGGAGCGGGTCACTTGATTCTTTTGTTCAGTAATTTTGAAGCTGTTTTTAAAATATTGTAATTAGAAACTGAAACTACGACTTTAGGAAGTCGAAAAATGTAGTTGTTACAGTTGATCAAAACGGTTTTCAAATATTTATTGATAAATGTAATTGTTTCGAAGTGTTGTCTTCTTTTATTCACAATCTATGAGTGCACATTTTTGTTATTTCTGTAAATTCAAGAGAAATAGTTGAGTTCTTCAATCAAATATTCTTTTTATGGATATGCAATAAAATATAATACATAGCATGAACATTAATTTTAATACCTATGTATTAAGAATTTATGTTATTTTACAGATGTTCAGAAGACACTTTATTATTGTACATATACACATGTGTACATATATTTGTATGCATATATTTATATGTTTAAAAATACTTACAAATGCAAAAATAGATATATATGGTACATATGTATGTTAATTTTTATACTAATATATGTACCTACATATATGCATATATATATATATATATATATATATATATACCTATATGAACTTGAATATATATATGTGTGCGTAAGTACCTTCATAAATATGAAGTTCACATGATATAATACTTTTATTATTTTCTCAGTAGGTTTATTTTTAATTTTTCTAGTAGGTTTTTACTTTGCACATCCATACATACAAACAATGTACATACATAAATTTATGTACATAAACACAAAGAGCCATAATCATAGTCAAAAAGAGTAGGCTTTTATTAAGAGCTGACTTTAGCTCATAAGAATTTTATGTACTTAAAGTCGTTTTTAAAAAGATACCAACTTTAGCGTAAGTATTATTACGGGCTAAAGAATTTTTCTTATTTACCGTAAACTAGTCATTTTAATTAAACTTGTTTTTCTATTACTAAATGTGTTGGTTTTCTTCCATATCCTCGGTAATTAAGTATTCATCATTAAACATGAAGTTAATACTATACTTTTTTCCACAAATATCTTTTTAATACGTACACTATATTTAAAATTTACTTCGTTGTAGTTTAATGAATTGGAAATATTCGTTGTTTAAAAATTTGTATATTTTTAATATGGTAAATATAACTTTTTATTTTATATTAGCAGGAAAGTAATACAAAAACACAACGCACACATATAGAACTCGTAAAGCAAGAAAGAAGAATAACAGTAATTTAGTTGGCCTCAGATAGTCAGTGTTGCCAGAAAAAAATTTAAAATAAATAATCTATAAAAATAATAAATACCTTCCAGTATTGTAATACAAAATTTACATATTTCGAAAAGAAATAACAACTAAAAACTACATACTGAATAGTTTTTTTAAACTCGGTTTTCCGATAGAAACATTTTGCCTATTGCTTGGAAAGAAGAACTATACAAAGTTATTTACCAGTGTAAATCAGTGAGTTCTTAGATTTGTAGAAGAGAGAGAAAAGAAAAACGGAAACGATCATTTTAATTTTAAAATAATTTAGATAAATTGATCTCGGCTAATCTCTTCCAAAAGTCGTAAACAAAGTTTTACTATAATTTTAGCAAATACAAATTTGTAAATGACTAATTCTTCACTCTGTAAATCATTTATATTTTTGACCAGAATTTAATATTTAATTACCCAATTTCAATAAATAAAACTACTTAAGTATTTAAAAATATCTCAAAAATTTTTTAAAATATGTATGTTGGTACTATTGGTAGCACTACATTTTGTGAAAGTTTGTCAACATTTTAGTCTGCTTTTCGGCGCAAACGCATAAAAATAACTTTATATAGGATAAGTTATCAGTACACTCAAAAGTCGTTGTCAGTCACAAACCAGTTTTGCGTAATTAGTACAACATTGATTGTGACATATAGCAATTAAGCACCAGTATTCGAAGTATTATAGAAAATGTTTTGAATTATAAAAATTTATTAAAAAGCATAAGCATTAAATCATCTCGCTATTTTTAACTCTGAAATTTAAATTTTTTTTATTTATAGTTCCGAATTCTAAAATTCAACCAATTTAATCTAAACTATAATCGTCATTATAGAGTGCATTTTGATTCTTTTTAGACTCCCTTATATAAATAGTATGAAACATTAATCTATATTTTCTTTTCTTACATACATAGTTTTATATATATTTTTAGTACTATTTATAAACATATTGTCATAATTTATTATTTTTAATAATTTTGTAACTTTAATTTGGGGACTATGTTCATGCTTGTCAGCTCTTGAAATAGTAATTTACATGCATATGGCATAGATATTTTTGAAACATTGGCAGATGACTGACAATAATGGCACCATGAGCAATATGACAAGCGACCACAAGTTTTACAAACATCTACATCAAAAGCATCAGATGAAATCATAAGACGTTCCATAATCAACATGCTCGCTCCATATGATATTAGACAATCACGCTCCATTTCACCTAATCGTAAGCCACCTTCGCGACTTCTTCCCTGAGTAGGTTGCCGTGTTAGCACTGCCCTAGGCCCGCGAGCTCTAGCATGCATTTTGTCCTGTACCATATGCTTAAGTTTTTGGTAATAAACGGGTCCCGAATAAATATACGCTTCAAGGCTTTCCCCAGTTATGCCAGAATAGAAATAGTCTTTACCCATATAATTGAAGCCATGTTTAAAAAGTTCATCTTGTATGTCTTTACATTTCGAACCACCAAATGCTGTACCATAGTGAAATTTTCCTTCCATTAAACCAGCTTTACCACCCAATAGTTCTAAAGATTTACCAACTGTCATACGAGAAGGAAAACCATGCGGGTTCATGATCATGTCAGGACATATACCAAAATCATTAAAAGGCAAATCTTCTTGATCAACAATAAGACCTGTTACACCTTTTTGACCGTGACGCGAACTGAATTTATCTCCAATCTCTGGACGCCTTGTTTGTCGTAATAAAATTTTAATAAGAAAATCCTCTTCTCCGTTAGCAGATACCATAACTTTTTCAATGTAACTAGGTTCAGAACCTTTATAGGATATAGGAACCTTGGTGTATGATGTCTAAGATAGTAAATAAATTAATAACTAGTTCTTCATAGTACTGACATAATTTTACTCATCTTACCTGTGCTGTTTGGCCACTTTGTTCGATTGGATTAATAGAAGTGACAGCAGGCATTTCTTTATTAATAAGTACTTGCTTATTCACAACTACTTCTCCAGGTGATACAATACCGTCCGTATCTAAAGCATCGTGTATAAATAGTACTTTATTAGTTAAAGACTCTTTCACGGGTCCCATAATACGATCGTAAGTTTGGTTTACATAGCGCTTTACAGTACATTTTGAGTTTTTATAAACAAGACAGCGACCATAACCACGGTCAATAGAAGATTTATTTAAAATCAACGCATCTTCAATATCGTAACCAGAATAGCTCATAACGGCAACAGTTGCATTCTGACCAGCTGGTAATTTATCAAATCCAGTTAATTCTATAGTCTTTGACCTGACCATAGGTGACTGAGGATATACTAAATTGTACATCAATGTATCAATTCTATTTTTTTGATTATATCCAATCACTCCCATAGCCTGTTTTCCCATAGCACACTGATATGTGTTTCGGGGACTTTGGTTATGATGAGGATATGGAACTAAGCCAGCACAAACACCCAATAAAGTGAACGGTTCAATTTCTATGTGTGTAGTTGTTTCTGGATCTATATCATTTTCATTCCATGCAATGTATGAGTCATTTTCTTCGTTTACATCTAGGTATTCGACTAATCCATCATGCAGAAAATCTTCAAATTTTCGAATACCTTTTTTAAGCTCATCAATATGGTGTTGTTGTACAGCGAGAAGCCCCCGCTGAACAATAATATAAGGTCGACATAGACGACCACCATCTGTGTGAATGTATACGCATCTTTGCGTATGTGATGTGTGAATTGATACAAATGGACCTAATCGACCTTTACGTCGCATCATACGAAAAACTTGGACAAGTCGCTTGTAACTGATAGTCAAGCCCAAAATGTTTCCATTTATAAACACGAGAAATACTTTGGAATTATTAATTGCATCCCCTCCTACAAGACGAATATCTTCTACACCTGCGTTAAAAGCTAGTCGTACTACCGGTTCTTCTTCTACTTCAGTAGTTATATGAGTCATTAACGCTAAATTCTTTACTAAACCACATGCTTCACCTTCAGGAGTGTCGGAAGGACAAAGCATACCCCACTGGCTGGGTTGGAGGGATCGAGGACCTGATACTTTTCTTGTCTTTTCAAATTGTGAATTAACTCTGGTCATCATTCCAAGAGCAGAAATATAGCTTAATCGCGATAATACTTGTGTAACGCCAGCTCTTTCCATTCTAAACCGTTTAATAGTCCAATTACCTGAAGAAATAGCTGATTCAAGGCCCACTGTTATACCAGCTGCACCAGCTGCTGTTATATACTTTACAGCATCAAATTGTGCAGCTTTAACCTTTGGAATATTTTTATCTGCTGTCATCTTTACTTCCCAGTTCATTCGTTTAAAAAGATCTTCAAACATCAGGGATATAAGCGAGCCTGCTAACTCTAACCGCTTGTTGCCGTAATAGTCCCTGTCATCAACAGCAGAGCTATCAAGCTCCGCAGCCATTACACGCCTTATCATGAGAGCAACATATATTGATTTTATCTGAAAGTTAAAATTTTCCACCGGAACATGCGCCAATATTGTTGTCGTTAAAAGTTCTCTGGCTTCATCTGCTGGTGATTTTGTAGCGGCCGTTTGGAAACGTTTTGCCGTTAATTTTGATCCCATATACTCTAAAGCTCGTTGTTGCGTAAATATTTTTAAATTGAACGCTTCCAAAAGTGATGGTGCAAAACGGTTTTGAGTTTCCGCGCCAGTGCCAATTAACGACATAATTTCTAAGTCGGATATTACACCCATGGCTTTGAATAATACAACGATTGGTATATCATCGGCCATGGAATTATGTTTTAAATAGTATTTTCCATGCTTACTTAAAACTAAAGTTCGAGACTTCTTTTCATGTGTGGATGAGGCAACTTGACATTGAACAGTACCATTGAATTCTTCTGTTATCATTTTATTCCATGAAATCTGTTCCTGAATTAAAATAACCTTCTCTTGTCCTCGAACAACAAAATATCCGCCTGGATCGAGAGGGCATTCATTTAGTTTAGCTAACTCAAACTCAGTCTTGCCAGATAAAACACAGTTCGATGAACGTAACATGACCGGCATTCTCCCAATTAACACATTATTTCGTACTATTCGCTGCGCTCCTCTGGTATATTCTATATCTACGGTAATGGGAGCTGAGTAGGTTGTATCTCGCAGTCGACATTCATGTGGCGTCGTTGGTTTTGTTATATTGAAGCCATCTTTTATGTCAGGTGTTCCAACTCGAACGTCTAAGTATTTCAAATAAAACATCGGGTCAGCATCACTAACAACCATTTCGTTTGCTTGGACAATTTTTTTAATGTCTACATTGACAAAGTGATTGAAGGAATCAATGTGTTGTTTCACTAAACCTTTTACTTGTAGAAAAGCCGGTACCAGTTTCCATTTCTCTTCTAATGGTTTTATTGATTTTGCCCATACCTTTGGATCACCTTTCCATGATGATTGGTCTAAATGTGAATTATTATCCATTTTTCATTTATTTATATGCTTTTGTTTCAACTTTTCACATTAAATTGACTAAAAAACAATTTTAAACGTGCTGTAGCAAGGCCTTGTGCTGTAGAATTTCTTTAATACAGTACAGAGATGGATACTGTAAGATGGCAATGATCGCACTTCGGGGTTAATTATTTATTGAAAGGGCGTAATATGAGATCCGATTAATGGTTGCGGGATGGTAAGCAACATAAAAAACATTAATGTATGTTATTTTAACATTATTTTCTTATATATAAAATATTTGCAAAAGATAGATATTAACACGTATTTAGATTGTAAATGTTCAATTTTCACATGGACTGAGCACAACAAAATATAAACAGATAAAAATTTAATTAAGTAACACAGAATGTTAAAACAGTATGGCAACCTTAAAACTTGTTATATAATTTGTTATGGTAGCCTGTGTTTGTTATAACAAAGTAAATGGAACAGTTTGTTATTACTATTTTGTAAATGTTATAAAAGGTTTTATTAATAATAATATTTAAAAATGCTAAAACAGCATATATTAGTCGAGCTGAAACAGTTCATACAGTACGTTAGCGCATATCGTGGCGGTAGTTCTAAAACATTGACATCGAATTCGTTGGTGCGAACATCGTTGCACTTGTTGGAAGATTTGCCGGCAGCTCGAGAAATAGTGTTTGAATACTTTGGCCTTGTTGCAGAAGTAGGAGTGCAAAGTTATGTAAATACTGCAAATGTAGATATTCAAACAGGGGTTTTGGTGCAGCCGCAAAAGTTGCCCACATGCCAACAGCAGCAGCAGATGGCTGTGTCGATGGAAAATTCTTGTTTCGATATTATTCAGCAAGTTTTGGAAAACATGGTCAGTAAAGGTCCGGGTGCCTGGGGAGCAGTTATTGCATCATGGTGCTTAGACTTAGTTGGAAACTTGTCTGATAAATATAGCAAACGATTATCTATCGGTGCTGCCTGTAACTATTGGCTTAGTTGCAATACAATGCGTGGTTTACTAACACTAATTAGTACATGTTTTCGCAAACTTACAAATGCAGAAGCTGAAACATGCGTCGAAGCACTTTTGGGTAAGAAGTAAAATTACGAAATAACAATAGTAAATATACAAATACTATATTTTAAATTTTATTTTAGCTGCATATCAACGATACTCTATGACTTTTGATTGGGTTGTTGCTCGTTTAGGTGGCTGTTTTCCATCAAAAATTATATCGCAAATATTGCAGTGCAGCTTGAAAAGGTTTGCAGATGATTATCGCTGTCATTTTGATTCTGAAATTGGTATTTTAGAATACCTTTGCTTTGCTCATGAACAAGTCGTAAGAAATTCCATTCGAGACTTATTACATGAAGGTTTTCAACCAAAAAAAAATTTAGATACACTAATTGTGCCTTTTCTTTTTGAGTTTGGCAATTACTCTGACATTTTGTTACAGAACATGGTCAGCGTTTTTCTAGAGATGTGTAAGATTATTTTTATTTCTACTTAAATGTAATTCATTTAATAAATATTTTGTATTCATAAAATTAACTTAGATGATGACGATTTGCGAGCAGTTATATCACAAAAAGCTCCACTTTGGATGACAAACAGACTCTTTGCCGAAATGCAACCTTCTTTAAACAACATTGTATTACGCTTAAAGTCCCATGGCGCTCAGCTTCTTATTAATGTTTCGCAAATGGCTGAACAAAATATTTGGTGCCAAGACTTCTTAGAATTTTCTTTGCAGGAGTTGGAACAAACAATTTTAAATGCAAGACATTGTCCTTTGATAGAAGATTTGGCCACTGAAGAAACAAAATATATGTTATGGAAAAGCTGTCTTAGTAAAAATATATATGAGCAACAAACTGCTGTTCGTTTGATTTTGATAGTTTGTAAGTTCATTGGATTATATTTTAATTAATTTAATAAACAATATTTAAAATATTCGTTCACAGCAACACAACACTCCCATATATATTACCAAACAATTTCAGAACTATTACGCAAGCGTTATTCACATAATCATTCTGGGCTTGGCGCTGTTATACGTTTAATTGGAGGACAAGCTGGAGTTGTTGAGTTTCCAGATATTAAACCAGGCATAAAAATGGTTTTAGAAGATGTATTAATACAGGAGCAGTTTAAAAAGTCGCATTTGTCTGCAGTGACTAATGATTCGGAAGCTTTAAACACTTTTAATAATCTTAATACTTTAACAATGTAAGTTCTAATATATTTACAAAAAAAAATTACACATACAAAAAAATATCGCCCTTTTATTGCTTCACGTTTAAATCATTACGTTATAAAAACTTACAAAAATTATTACTTATTTATTTATATGTATTTCTATAAATTCTTTAAACTAATAATTACATATTTTTTATATTTTAAAGAATGCAAAAGAAAGGAAATGTACCATGTTTGACACAACATCAGCTAATGTGGTCTTTGCACGATTGTTTAGCAAAAATACTGCAAATTCTTGAGGTTACTTTAACGCGCATCATTTTGCGAATAGATGAAATGGCTGCAAAACGAAATGAAGAGAAATTTAGCGAAACATTAAATCTTGCTAACAATAACAATATACACTTTTTTGGTTCGCGTAAAAAACTTAAATTGGATTTAGAGACTGAGCAAAATGACGATGAGTCTCTGGATGCAGCTACGTGCGTAACGTATCGTATGGTTTTAGCATATTCTATAATTGATCTATTAAATACCATTGAGGCGGGCTCGAAAATGACAGTGATACGTTCAACTGAGGTTAGAGATATCATTTAATTTATTGTCATTTGTAATTAATTATTATTGTAATTAGGTTTTAAAATTAGCGGTTTTAAGTGTTAAATATTTTTTTATATGCCTAACAGAAAAAAGTAAGTAGATTTTGATATTCGTTTCATAATTGCTTAGAATAATAATTTATTTATTTAATTTAGCACCCGCACAACGTACAAAAGCTGTTAACCGGGCTTATGAGCTGCTGCAACGACAGTGTCGAGCTCGAAAAGCATCTCGTTCTGCTTGTTTGAGGGAATTGATTGAAGGATCATTATTTTACTACGGCTATTTATTTGGCCAATACGAAGAATCTGTATTCAACGATATACAAATACCTGAGCATGAGATGGTTTTGCTACAAAATCAGAAACAAAGTTTAGGTCCGAATGCAAATCGTTCTATCTTACACGCCGGAGTTATTGGCAGAGGTCTAAGGCCTGAAAATATGCATATGGGTGAAGGTTGTAATCATGATTTGCAAACATTATTTCTTAAGGCTTTAGATGTGTGCTGCAGTGATCCTGTATGTACTTATTTCATATATTTACAATTATAAATTATTACTGTGTTTTTGTGTAGGAAAATCAAATTGTTGTAGAAGCGTATTCAACTATATCGCTTTTGCTAGTTGAAATGGTTTCCACAGATGTTATGTACAACGGCTTACCTTTTCCTGACGAAGAATTTACAAAAGTTACCATGGAAAGAGATTTACTAATTCGACGTGCGTTTTTTACCACACCCATTTTATGGGCGTTATTAGCATTTATTGCAACTCATAGACCGGCCCTTTGTTTTTCATCTGTGTTACTCAGAGCCCTGTGTGCTACATCTTTGCACCAATGGAGAGCTAAAAATGGTAAGTAAATATTATTTCGCCGTTTGATAATCCACTATATATGGATATATGTTCATATACTAATTTATATTTTTTTTATTAAAATTCTAACATAATAGTTAATAAATTTGAAAATGTAGAACAGACTGGTGAGCTTTTACAATGTACAAAAGATTTATTAAAAATTTTGGCTATGGGTCAATTGCTACCACCTCCTCTTTCAAATTTACACGTTATTATAGAACATTTTGAACCATCAGAGGTATACCAGTATTTTTATGAATTTTAAGATGGGTATTTTTATATTTTTAAATAATTTACAGATTGCCTTATTATTAAAAGAATGTGTATGGAACTATTTGAAAGACCATGTACCATCACCTGCCTTATTCCATGTTGACAGCAATGGCTTACAGTGGCGGAACGGTCAATTGTGCAAAATACCTCCACAATATGTTGACACTTTACGTAATTTAATGCAAAAGAAATTAACAAAGCTTGGTCATCATTATTATCAAATGTTTATCATGCCCGAAGTCAATGTACAAAATTCTTCAAGTACGACAGCCTTAGCACAAGTCACACCTACTGAATCTTTACATAAAGTTGAAAATTAGTCATTATTCCCTTTCCCATATGCACTGAAACTTCAGCAAAAAAAAATAAAAAAAAAAAAATTTTTTTATTAAACAAGTAACAACCAACAATCTACGAAATGAAAATAAAATTATTTCAAATTTTGTGTACACATGCAATTTTACGAAAATCCTTTTCTTTTATTTATTTCAAAGTTTTAATAGTCTACCTAAAATTTGTTTATCTAATGAATAAATTTAATTTTATGACTAAAAACTAAACAACAAAATTAAAATGTTTCAACAACTTAAATTACATATACATACATAAATTTAAATGTTTGTCCCATTGCAGACAACTAAATAAGTAAAAATCAAAATAAAAATAATAAATGTAATAGCACAAAAATTCCTAATTTTAAAAATCTAGTAAAAATCAGATATTTTGTTTGCTTTGTTTGTGTCAGTTTGCAATAGGAAGAGCAACAAACCAAGTTTCCTTATGTCGAAATGTAAAGATTTGAAATATGTAATTTGTAAATATTTTTTTATATAATTTTTTTTAATACATACATATGTATATATATAGTTTGTTTAGGTTTCGATTCGAAAAAAAGGAAAAAAGCTAAAAGTTTGTGGTTATTTAATAAGCCTTCGTATTTAAGGATTTTTTTCTATGCGCCTTCTATGAAGGCCTGCAATTTGATAATTTTCGCACAGAAATGCAGGATGTTAGCTTTTTTGCACGTCTTTTTAACGATGATGATTTCTTCTCTTTGGTATGATGGGATGCTGAATTAGAGCAGGATGTATGAAAACCAATGGAAGAAGCCCCAATCGTTGCAAAAGAATTATGTTGTTGTTGCGCTTTTATTTCGGCAGCAGCTGCTGCAGCTTTTCTCGCTAGTTCCTCTGAAAACAATTATCAATTATAATCGATTAATGTCAACGGTAAAAGAATATAAATTTACGATTCAAATCATGTTCGGTAAAGTAAACTTCTTCTAAATCACGTTCCGTTTCATAATGATAAGCATCTAAATAAGGCAGTACTGTAGATCGACGATATTTGTCATTTTTTAATGGTGGAATGGGTATCGGTGGTCCTTTTTCCTGAGGTGCGGATATAAACCAACTGATAATATAAAACACAGATTTACATTTTTACTTATTAAAATTTAATACTTAAAATTTTTTTCTACTATACTCTTCAAAATTGTTGTAGAATGCTTACATATACGAGTCGAGTATCACCTTAAATTTTTGTGAGCAAAAATTTATAAAGTTAAGTATTTATCATTTTATATGTAATAATTTCTATTTGGAATTTAAAAGTTTAACAAAATATTAATCTTTATTTGTGCTTAATTTTAAAACCATTCTTTTAAATTTTAAAACCAACACAATTTCTGGAATTAAACACAAATAAAGATTAATATTTTATTTATCATTTCATTTAAAAAATATAATTTTTTCTGCACTGGATATGCGTTTGTTATCTCACTATTATTTAGTAGTTCTCACTCCGTGTTTTATTTCTACTTTCATTTACGACTACGCACAGCAAATTATAATAATATATGAAGTCACTTTTAAGCAAATTTTTCTTGTACATAACTATGCCCGCCTGCTGAAATTCTCAAAAAATTCAAAACCTTTCCAAACCTGGTTTCAACTATTTCCAACTTATAATAATGGACATTATTCTAGCAATCTAAAAATATTTTGTCGAGGTATAAAGTTTAACTTCTTTTCAAATCCGAATTAGGTAAAAATAAAGATACTAAATGTAATAACCTAACAATCGTCCTCTCCCTAATTTGGGGGGTTATACGCTTAACTTGTATTGAAATTGAAATAAATGTAAGTTGATAATCATTTACAAACGCTGGTTAATTCTCAGTGACTGGTTGAACATGTTATGTTATAATCACTTAGAAGTTCAGATAGAGTAAAAATTGCAAATTATTATTTTAAAAAATTAAGACCAATTTAAATAGTAATTGAAAAAATTTTGAACAATGTAGTTCAAAATAATGAATTATTTTTAATTTTTTCTTTGTAACAAATAAAGAAATCGAGTTTTTTTATTTGAATTTTTTGATTTTTCTAAAATATTAATAATCTATTTGCACTAATTGGATATACACTTTTACATTTATATGGGTATACTTACGGATCTTTCCTTATTTGTTGTATAGTAAAACGTTTATCTGGATCTGCTTGCAACATTCCTAAAATTAAATTCGCAAGTTTACAGTCCAACTCATACAACCAATCAGGAGCTTCCCACTGTCCTTTACCAATATTTTCTAACAATTTGTAAATGTTATCACCTTCGAATGGGTAAAGTCCCGTGCAGAGATTATATCTGTAATCGTTAACATTTAATATTTTTGCATTTTAATAATTCCATGCCTGTTAACTTTACATGTGTCACATAAATAAAATATTTATACATTAATTTATAATGTTGCAAACAAATCTATCCCAACATGGATTTCCATAGAGTGGATATAAAAATATATATCTACTATATTCATCAAATTTTTCTTGACTTGAGTCTTGTAATTATTTTAAAAATTTTTAGTATACAATATTCTTAAATATGTATAAGCAGGTATATTTGGAAGAATACTTACAATGTGACACCACTGCTCCAAATGTCAACCTTTGAGCCGGAAAAAGACTCTAGTCCATTTGCGATTTCTGGAGGTTGAAATGCAGGTGAACCTTGTCCTGTAGTACAAATATCATCTGGCGCAAAAAGCTGCAGTTGTTCCGCCACTCCAAAATCAGAAATTTTTAAAGTTTCATCTTGTGTGAGTAGAAGATTTCCTGGCTTAATGTCTTTATGTATTATACGCATGCCATGAAGATATTCAAGGCCATTTAATAATTGACGAAAATAACGATGGGCTTGGAACAGTGGTATTTTCTTCTCGGGAGCACTATCGAGCATCTCCTAAAAAAACTTTTTAACAATTTAATTTCTAAGAAATGTGTTAACTTACCTGAAGCCCTCCTACACAGTATTCCATAATCAAATACATTTTTTGCTTTTCATCATTGTACAATACATCCAACAGAGCGACAACATTCTTATGTTTTAACTGTTTAAGAAGTTGTATTTCGCGTTGTACATTTTGTTCACCGTTTGGTATGCGTCTTAACTTGCGTTTAGTTAATATTTTTACTGCTCTCCGGCAAAGACTTTCAGAATCCAAAATTTCCTTAACTTTTCCATATGATCCCTCTCCAAGGATATCACCCATTACATATTTTCCTACCATTTTGATATTTTTCTTTTTCTGTTGGTATATAATTTCAGCGCTATCTACTCGGTTGAACATATTGCCTATGTCCAATGTAGCTAAATCTAGAGTATCAATATTGTCATCGTCTAGCCAAGTAACTTGGTGGTGAAATTGCTGCTGTTCGTTTAACAAACGATTGCCGGCTTCTTCGCCACTAACAAAAGTTCCTTCGAGGACATTATCCTCACAAATTGCAATATCAGGGTATGTATCCAAATGAAACTTTGTATTTGTTAAAAGCAAGGTAGAATTTTCGCCGCCTGCGGCTTCAATCTTCCCCTCTGCTTCATTTATTCTCGTTTTCTCAATATCTTTTGTGAACGATTGTAAAGTATTTTCTATCATTTCGGTATTACCTGAGCCCTGGTGATTGGCGGGCTGATGCGCTTTTACTTGTACTTCCATTGTCACATGGGCGCTGGTAACAGTCATTTGGATGTATTCCCCGTTAAATACTTATTATACCACACTGCGAAATTTACTTTTTAAACTAAATCATCCACAATCACTCTTTTAGTTAAAATTTAAAGCAAAATTATACATTTTTCAATTAGACAATAAATTACATCTATACTAGTATAACCAGACTATTTGAAAATTGAGTGGGATTTAGTAACAAAGGCAGGTTACCCTAGTATTACAGAAAATAACTAGGCGAATTCACTCATCAGCTGTAAAAATTTTCACAACTGAAAAATAATTTTTATAATTAATGCGTCCGTGCTTTATGTATGTAAATACATGCTTGCACGTTAGAAATAATGGGATATTTCGAAAAATAATAGGCAAATCCTAGAATCTTTGGCGCTGTTAAGTGTGGCAGCATGAAAGTATGCAACATATAGATGGCAGTTCCGTTATTGTGAGTGCTGCCTGCTTAGAGGTTTTTTGTGGTTTCAGCTTCTCTCTGTAATATATACGTTATTTTTAAATAAAATAAAAAAAGGGTAGATATTAATAAAGACTTTAAATTGCAATAAAACAACGATGGATTATTCGATTGACATGAATTTTATTTATCCGAAAGATAATCTTGTGGCATTACATTTTAATATGATTTCTGGCATATGACCGCCACGGCTGGCTCGGATGTAGTCCAAACTGGACGTCCAATTTTCGATGAATTTTCCAACATTTGTGGCCGTATATCGGCAATAACACGGCGAATGTTCTCTTCCAAATGGTCAAGCGTTTGTGGCTTATCCACATAGACCAATGACTTTATATAGCCCCACAGAAAGTAGTCTAGCAGTGTTAAATCACAAGATCTTGGAGGCCAATTCACAGGTCCAAAACGTGAAATTAGGCGGTCACCAAACGTGTCTTTCAATAAATCGATTGTGGCACGAGCTGTGTGACATGTTGCGCCGTCTTGTTGGAACCACAGCGCCTGGACATCATGGTTGTTCAATTTAGAAATGAAAAAGTTAGTAATCATGGCTCTATACCGATCACCATTGACTGTAACGTTCTGGCCATCATCGTTTTTGAAGAAGTAGGGACCAATGATTCCACCAGCTAATAAAGCGCACCAAACAGTCAGTTTATCTGGATGTAACGGTGTTTAGACATACACTTGAGGATTAGCTTCACTCCAAATGGGGCAGTTTTGTTTGTTGACGTAGCCATTCAACCAGAAGTTCGCTTCATCGCTAAACAAAATTCGTAAAATACTTATTCCGCACAGAACCATTATTTTCGAAATAAAATTGCACTATTTGCGAGCGTTGTTCAGGCGTGAGTCTATTCATGATGAATTGCCAAACCAAACTGAGAATAAATCACTTGACAGCTGTTAAATCGGTCGCCATCTTGAACAGTAATGCCAACTTAAAGTTCTATACGTCTATAAAAAACACCCTTTACTTAATTTAACACACATTCGCAAAATAACAAATTAAAAACCATGTAAAGTGTACACGTGCTATTGTAGTTTGTTAAATTGCTTATTTGCTTAAAAATTTAAATTATATATAACGTCACTTAAAATAAAACAAAAAATTAAAATCAAACCGACCTTTCACAAAAGTTAAAAATTTCATAAACACATTCATGTAGAAATTGCGTAAAACAAATTACCGCTAATTGAAAATGAGTTTGTTGCTTTCCCAGTTCTTTGATTTATCGCAGAGTTCGCAAAGAAACAAAACGATATGTTTGTATTCGTTTCATTTTGTAGTTTTTCTTATTATTTTTTTATATTTGTATTGGTAGATAGTAAAATCCAGTACGATTCACTTAAACGTAAGCAGCCAGAAAAAAATGAATGCAAATGTGCAAGTGCGAAAAACTCAGTACACTCACACTTTTTCACTAACACACTCATAATTTTCGAACTTACAACGAAATTCTCTTGCAAGTCTAAGAGTTAGCCAGTAAAAAATTCTGGATTATTGTAAAAGAAAAACCTAAATATTAAAATTTTTTCTGTAAAACAAAAAGTACTTACATAATTATAATTTATTTGTTTCAAAGGCAAATTATATCGTTTTAATTTACAAATACAATAAAAAAAAGTAATAAATATTCTTAATGCCAACTTTTTCCGTATGAATACTCGTATACGTAAGTGATTAAATTAACTTGGTAACTAAATTATAAAGCAAATAAAATTATCAAAATAGAGTGCCACAATTTTTGCACTTTTAAAATTAACTGTTACTTTCATGTGTAAACACTCGTGCAACTTGCAAGACACTATAATGAATTTTCAACATTTTCGGCTATAATACGTATACATAATTTGCAAAACAGTACTTTCATATGTATGTAAACCCACAAGCTAAATTGAATAGTGCTGAAACACACCAACACACATATGCATAAACACGACTGTCTGGTTTCTTTTGTGACAACACAGCATTACACACCCTTTTATAATTTTCAAAATAACTGCACAGAAAATAATTCTTTACACGTACGCAAATGTACGATTGGATGGGTACAAACAAGACGAAAATTGTAGGCAAACTCAATTGTTTTATTTGTGACATTTTTGCTGTAAATCGGTTTGTATTTTGTTTTACACATTGTACAAAATGATTAAAAAATTGTTAAGGACTTGTGACTTTCCAGGAAACGTTTATGAAATGTTTCGTTTCTTTTCGAACTCTAATTTATTGTCTGTTCAGCTTAATGCGAACGAAAGCTTCTTACGTATAGTTGTATTAAAAACAAACACAATATATGAAAATTTGTTTTTGTTTTCAATACAAATATATATGAAAGAAGCTTTCGTTCCCATTTAGCTTAACAAGTCCTTAATGTGAGTCAAATTATTATTATTATTATTTTCTTTCTTGTGCATTCCTAGTTCATTCATTCATTCAATTATTTTGCTTATTTTTTTTTTGTTTGCTCATGTAATTTTCCAATCAGTTATAAATTTCTCCAACACATTACTGAATCAAAAAATTAGCCTTTTTATTATATAATGTGATTTAAAATACACATTTTTTAACTTCTTTATTTGATAATAGAGCTTTTTATGTTGTATGTAGTTGGTTTAATAGTTAATGTTTGAAGTAAGATATATGTTTATATGTATGAGTGGATTTTTAAGTTAAATAAAATGCACCTATGTACATATATTTTTGATATTTATGCATACGTACATACATATGTACATATGTATGTATGGAAGTCTAAAATCCATTCAAAGCTTTGCTATTTTAAAAAATAAAAATATGACCATAGATAAGTTTTTTTTTAATTTGAGCAACGCTATGAATTCGTATTTAGGCAATTTAATGTAAATTTGTTTACTTACGTACATTTTTACAGGCTCACGTTCAAATTCACATGGTAGTAATGCATCAGCCACCTCATTAAAATCAACGCGTAGTAATTCTGTTTCTCCAGCAGGTATCGTTGTTGGAAATAATTCTCATCACGAAAGGAAAGGTTCAACATACCAGCCACATCATCATCAACAAACACAACAACAAAAACTACAATCATTGCAGCAACAGGAGCAACAGCCGTTGACTCAAACTAATATTATATCGAATCCAGTTGCTGAAACTGTAACTGTGGAAATTATTGAACCAGAAAAATGAATGGAAAAATATAACCCAACCAAAAAAGAAAGAAAAAATGAAATCAATAGAGTCAATAATGAGTAACGATTAAGTCATACAATAGCAGCAACAAAATAACGGTAGTTTTTAAAATTTTAGAAAATATTATAAAAATGAATATGCTTCTAATACAAAATGACTAACAACGTTAAGAAAAAAATTAACGCAAAAGAACTACATACATAAATACATAGTATATGCACATTTTTAAATTGAACAAAGTATTCAATTATGAACAATATAAAAAGTTCAGCTTTAAAAATGAACAATTAATAAAAGAATTTTTTTTTGTAATTTTAACTTTTTAAAATACAATTTTAAATAATGCCTTTAATACACCAGAAAAACGAAGCGCTAGTTTATTATTATAAAGAAAATTAAAAAAAAACTTGCATAACAAATTCGTTAAAACTTAAAGTTTTATTTAAAAAAAAAAAAGCAGTTTTTTAATAAAAGTAACAAATAAAGTCCATATACTTTCCTAAGCAAGCTTAAAGTGGCAAGCAAAACAAAAATGTATTCACTCAATCATTATCTATACAATGACTAAAAAAATTTTTAAAGCGTGAATTAAAACTTTATGTACTTATGTAACAGACGTTAGTTTAAGTTCAATTGGCCAAAAATGGTCTTCGACTTAGGAAGTAAATATTAAAATAAACTATAATGCACATTTTCATCTAGAGAATTACGTAATAAAAAAAGTAAAACTCAAACCTTTTATTGCTGCGGCCAGCAATGATCTTAGATATATTAATTAAAAATTATAAATAATAATTAATTATATTATTAAACAATATATATAAAAAGAATCTTCTAAACCAAACATTACGCTTACAAAACATGTTTATGTACAATTCATTCGTAAAAGAATCAAAACTAAAACAAAAAACTTAAGAAACACCTAAAAATTTATTCATACCCGTACAATCATTATTAAAATTTCAATTCTTAAATCGTAATCAACATATAACGCATATATTACATATATTCTGTATATTCTTTTTCAAATGTTATTTTTCGTACTTTTACTGCATACATTACAAAATGTTGATTAAAAAAATAAATAAAAAAAAAAAAAACAAACAACTTCGGGACCATATTTTTGAATCAAAATATGCGTTTCAATCGTCTTAACTCCATTAAATTTATTTATTTAATTTCAATATTATCCAATAATTTTTATTATATTATTATATAGTAACCCCAAAATTCATAAAAAATATTATGTGCTTAATAAGGGGTTATTTGACAAGTACTGCATAGAAGTCTGTCAAATAAGCCCTTAATAAGCACATAATATTTTTTATGAATTTGGGAGTAAAAATATAAAATTAATACAAAAATACACACGTCTACAGTACACTTTCAACCAAAAAAAAAAAAATTATATAATTAATTCAATTTTACATGCATTATAAAAATATAACATAAATTATTAAATTTTTAAATATTATGACAAATACAAATTTAAATCATATTTAGTACATAAATATATTTACCTAAAACAACAAACAGAAGAGAAAACTAAATATTTTTTATTAACAATTATTGCAAATCCATTTTTTAATTAAACATTTATTCATACATTCATACATATTTATACGTATATAAATCAATGACTATTATTAAAACATAAAATACAAATTATTGAAACACCTACATAATTAAACAAAATAAAAAAAGTTAAACAGCAGCAAATACATTTATCGCCATACAAATTTTCCTTCTCTCGCTCTCTCTTTCTCTCCAATAACATGCATACTATGCATACTATGGACTTATCTTTCTAAATATGTTTAAAATATAATTGTTTTTGTTTATTTTTATGTATGCATTTTAAAATTTTGCGTTTAAACGAAGCTATAAACATGTAAATAAACTTTTCCTTCTTCTCAGAAATTTTTAATTGTTGTATTTATAACATTTTCCAAATCATTTAAATTTTAATACACGATGAATTTTCAACAAATGACATTTCAACTATATTGGCTAAATCCTGTTTTCCAAATGTATTGCATTTTTGAATTCTGTAAGGGAATACAAATCTGATGATTTTTTCACCATTCCAAATTTATTTTATCACAATTATTAAAATAAATTCTGGTAACCAAATAATTAATAATAATTTTTACTAATCTTTGCTAAATCGCGTTCGCTTACACAAAGTTTAGTAAATGAGAACACCCTTTGAGAGAGAAACTAACAGTTCGATGACTGAGTATTTTCTCATTTGTACTAAGCGAATTTTTGTTAGTAAAATTTAGTAAAATGAAACACCATATGATTAAAAACTTAAACACCATATGATTAAAAACTTAAACAGTCCCCTTTCAGTTTTTGTTTAAGGCGTAATTTAAAGATAAAAAAAAACTTAAACAACAAATGGCACTTGATAAATTAAAATAAAAAACTGTTAAAAATATAAAAACTGAAAGGATATTAAAAAAACATAATTTTTGTGCTTTTAGTGTGTATTAAATTCAATTTTCTTTTTCTATTTCCATTATCTTCACTAACTTCAGTTTTCGATTTTATTGCTCAACTTTACTAATTTTCCAACGGATACTTTTTTGTATAAAAGCCTTCTTGAGAACAAATTTTTTTAAAATCTATTCAGCATTTACTCAGTTACTAAACTTTACTAAGAAAGTACTCAAATGAACCTAATATAATAAGTACGACGAGAATGTTTATACCGGAAATTCCTACCATTATCAATATCTATACACCAGAGAGCTGAAACTGCTGTTTGATTTATTCAACGCACAAAAAATCGTGCACAACATTTGATTAAATTATGTTTGAGGCACGCTTAAAAACTAATTTTTTTTACTATTGGCACGATTGGATTTGAAAAGCAAAATACAAATATGCAAAAAGGCATAAAATCAACAATCACACATGCATAGTAAAATAGAAGTGTTTTTTTATGTGTACTTGAATTGAAATACGGCTATTGCCGGCATTTGAATTTGCTTTTTAGATTCAATCGTCTCGAACAGCATCAAACAATCAGTTTCTAATCGCACCTCGAACATAATTTAATCACGATTTTTACTCAAATTGTTTGTGTGGTTTGATTGACTTTACATAAAAATTTTTAATCATGCACAGTCAACTAAAAAATGCGATTTTTGCTATACACACAAATTAAAAATTTAAGAACGCTACATACATACATATATGTAGGTATGTATAAATACTTTTGTGATCTTTTAAATACGATTTTTTCTGAAAACTTGCACTCATTTATTTTTCAGTAGATTAAAATCGGCCCTTTTATTGAATTGAATTTATTACTTTTGAATTATTAGAATGACCTAAAAGTTTAATATAAATTTTAATTTTTGGGGCTAATTGCAAAATATGTATATTTCATTATTATTTTTAAAGCGTTTGTAGCTTCATAAAATAATTTTCAATTTTTTTATTAAAATAACAAAAGAAAACAAAACCAAATAAATATTTTGTGATTTAGTTTAACTTCAACGAATTTTTTAGAAACCTTGCTAAGTAGAAAGACGCAAAACAGAAATTTAGTAAAATAAACGGGACTAGTTTTGAAGTTTGGGGAAGAACTTCAAAGCTGTTTTGTTTAAATATTACAACAAAAAAAAACCAAATTTTTATAACCAAACATTCCAAATAAAAAAATGTATAATTATAATAAAAATAATTTACAAGTAGTGTGTCTTCTTCAATTTAAAACAGAATCTTTCTCATTTACTTTTTAAGAGCTTTAATTCGTTTTTAAATTGAAATATAAAAATATTAAATCAATTAATTAAATTTATAACAGCAAATATATATACATACAAATATATAAAGATATACAAGCAAAAAATAATAAAAAAAAAATACTTAGTAATAATAATTATAATAATAACGATAAATAAAAACATACATACATAATATTTAAATATTTCTATTAAATAATATCGGATATTTAAACAAAGAAATACAAGCTCACACTCTATGACACAAAATCAGCTCCACTATATTGCAATATTTTATTTCACTTGTTCCATTTCCAAAACTTTGGATATTCGATACAAAGTAAGTATAATTAATTCACTGATAAATTTTTATGATTTAAACTATACCTTAAAGACATGTCTTTTGTAATAGACTTTTTATCATTAGTTTTTACAAAATAAAGAGTCCTTCATTGTAAAAAAAAATTATGTATTTAAAACAGATTTTTGTCTATAAAACGTTAATACACGATTTAAAGCTTTTTTATTTGTACATATAAATATATGAACAGCACCAGTTAAAAGAGTTTCCTTTTTATTTAAAAACAACATCTGAAAAGCTTGAAGCTAATATATGAATTGATGGATTCACAAATTGGTGTAAGTTTAATAAGTTAAATATTTTCATTTTCTTCGACAAGTTCATGTAGATGTCTTTATTACTCGAGAACGGCCTGTCCAAATAAATATAGGAAAATTTATTAGTTAGTTTTATTTGACCTTTTTCTTTTTAAATAATATGACTATATTATTAAGTTTGAGGTCTTATTTTTAAAAAATTTATTTTTATATCGATATTTCGCTCCAATTTGTGTAGCTTCTTCAGTATATAATTATATATAATATAATATAATTAATAATACATACATATCTCTGTGGCAATGTGAAAAAACTACTTATGTTTTATTAACTTATTTTATTTTCATTGTTATCTTATTAATTATAGAATATATAGCCACAATAATAAAACTGTTGAGTTAATTGCAACAAGTGAATTTTTTACTTAATTCCACTTAACCATTTTTTTGTTATTAACGCAGATATATATATATTTATTTAATGACAAAATTACTGTCATTAAATAAAAGAAATGTATATTATTTCAAATGAAACTTGCATTTTATTTAACCAATTAATTAAATCATTTTAATTAAATTTTAAAAAAATTTATATAATAAGAGGGCTGCTGGTATATATGCACATACACATGAATATTCCTTCGCGCACATTATACATTAAGAAGCTTATAGCTTTTACTTTTATTTCGGGTCTTGACTTTGCATTGAAAGCAACTATTAGTTTGTGATTGAATGTGCTGTTAAAGATTTTTAACGTTTCAATCACTATAAGTAGAACTGCGGCTGATTTAGCACGTGCACAATTAATTTAAAAAAATACTATTTTGAGAATAAAGCTACTACTTTTTGTTACAACAATTCAGTTTGCGTTTCATAATGTCATTATCAAACTTCAAACATTGAAAAGTGATTTTGCATTTTCTGAAGTTAAAAATTTTTTGTCATCGTCATTGCCATAAAAAATAGCAAAAGTTTGCTAATATAAATATATATTCATATATAAAATTTGTTTTATCGCAAAGTTAAAAGTTTGTGGAATAAATCATTTCAAACGTTCTCAAGGTATATAAAAGAAGGTAAGTGTTTTATTATTATATATTTTTAATATATCTGCTTATGTATGTATATGTGGTATGTTTCACAGGCAACAATGAGTATTACTTCGGCTGCCGGTATAATATCGCTCCTTGATGAGCCAATGCCCGACTTAAAGATGTTTGCTTTAAAAAAGCTGGATAACATTGTGGATGAGTTTTGGCCAGAAATTTCTGAGTCTATAGAAAAAATTGAAATGCTTCATGAGGATAAAGGTTTTCCAGAAAATAAACTAGCTGGAATGGTGGCTTCAAAAGTGTTTTACCATCTGGGGTCATTTGAAGATGCTCTCACCTATGCCTTAGGAGCTGGTGATTTATTCGATGTTAATGCTAGGAACGAGTATACAGAAACCATAATTGCTAAATGCATTGATTTTTATATCGCTCAAAGAGTAGCCTTTATAGAAACTCCGAAAGAAGCTAAGCCTGTAGACGCACGCTTAGAAGCAATTGTAAATCGTATGATTCAACGATGCTTAGACGATGGACAGTACCGTCAAGCCTTAGGAATTGCTTTAGAAACTAGACGAATGGACATTTTTGAGATTTCAATAATGAAGTCTGACGATGTCAGTGGCATGTTAGCATACGCCTATAATGTTACCATGTCTTTGATACAAAACCGTGGTTTTCGCAATGAAGTTTTGAGGTGCTTGGTAGGACTGTATCGTGACTTAGGTGTTCCAGATTATGTTAATATGTGCCAGTGCTTAATTTTTTTGGAAGACCCTTTGGCAGTTGCCGAAGTCTTGGATAAACTAACTAGGTCTTCAAAAGAGTCTAATAATTTAATGGCTTATCAAATTGCATTTGATTTATATGAATCTGCTACGCAAGAATTTCTGGGGAATGTCTTGCAAGCGCTAAAGGAAACTGCACCAATTCCAACAGCTCTTCCAAGCACATTTAAACCACAAGGTACTACCAGCACATCAAAAACTGCTGAAGAACTAGTTAAACAACAAGAATCGGATAAAAATGAAACACAAGAAAGTAAAGTTTTTATTATTTTGTACATATTACAAAAAAATTTAACTCATGTACTTATGTTTCAGGTGACGCTAAAGAAGAACGGACTGTTGATTCTTTAAATGAGACTGAGAAAGCTCATCAGAAAAACATTGAAAAACTTATTTCTATTCTCTCTGGTGAAGTAACCATAGATTTACAACTTCAATTTCTCATACGCAGTAATCACGCAGATTTACAAATACTGAGAGCGACAAAAGAGGCAGTACGAGTTTCTATTTGTCACACTGCTACAGTTATAGCGAATGGTTTCATGCACAACGGAACAACATCTGATCAATTTTTACGTGATAACCTCGACTGGTTGGCTCGGGCTACTAACTGGGCAAAACTTACAGCGACTGCTTCGCTAGGTGTAATTCATCGTGGCCATGAAAAGGATTCTTTGGCTTTGATGCAAAGCTATTTGCCTAAAGAGGCTGGGCCAAGCTCCGGCTATTCTGAAGGTGGTGGCTTATATGCTCTTGGACTGATTCATGCGAATCATGGAGCGAATATTATTGATTACTTGTTGCAACAACTAAAAGATGCTCAAAATGAAAATGTTCGTCATGGAGGCTGTTTAGGTTTGGGCTTAGCTGCCATGGGTACACATCGTCAGGATATATATGAACAACTAAAATTTAATTTGTACCAAGATGATGCCGTTACAGGCGAAGCTGCTGGTATTGCTATGGGAATGGTTATGTTAGGATCCAAGAATGCTCAAGCCATAGAAGATATGGTTTCGTATGCACAAGAAACGCAACATGAAAAGATTTTACGTGGACTTGCAGTTGGTATTTCACTCACAATGTTCGCTCGTCTTGAGGAAGCAGACCCTCTTATTACGAGTCTTTCTACAGATAAAGATCCCGTTCTCAGACGATCAGGAATGTATACGATTGCTATGGCGTATAATGGTACTGGGAGTAATAAAGCCATTCGTACGCTGTTACACGTTGCAGTATCGGATGTTAACGATGATGTGCGCCGTGCAGCTGTTACTGCTATTGGTTTTATATTGTTCCGCACCCCTGAACAGTGCCCCTCTGTTGTTAGCTTACTTGCAGAATCCTATAATCCTCATGTACGTTACGGTGCTGCTATGGCGTTAGGCATCGCGTGTGCTGGCACTGGTTTAAGAGATGCAATTGTACTGTTGGAGCCAATGGCTAGGTTAGATCCTGTCAATTTTGTTCGTCAGGGTGCCCTTATTGCATCAGCAATGATATTAATTCAACATACTGATCAAACCTGTTCTAAAACAACATTCTTTCGTTCTCTCTACGATGAAGTGATTTGCAACAAGCACGAAGATGTGATGGCTAAATTTGGAGCAATTTTGGCTCAAGGTATCATTGATGCTGGAGGAAGAAATTGTACGTTGTCTTTGCAGTCCCGAACTGGGCACACTAATTTACAAGCAGTTGTGGGTTCACTGGTATTTACCCAATACTGGTATTGGTTCCCCTTGGCTCATGCTCTATCTTTGGCGTTTACACCAACGTGCGTAATTGGTCTTAACTCTGATTTGAAAATGCCACAAATGAAATTTAAGTCAGCTGCTAGACCATCAATGTATGCTTATCCGGCACCATTGGAAGAGAAGAAGTCGGAAGAACGTGAAAAAGTTGCTACTGCGGTTCTTTCGATTGCTGCACGCCAAAAACGTCGTGAAACTGCAGAGAAAAAAGAAGAAAAAATGGATATTGATGAGGAAAACAAAGACTCCCTTTCAACTGCAAAAAAAGAAGATGAAAAGCCGAAGTCTGAGGATAAAATAGATAAATCGAATGACAAGAAAAAGAAAGCAGAAACTAAAAAAGACGACGAAAAGGAGAAAGCTGAATCGTCCTCTGACAAAGAAAAAGAAAAGAAAGACGAAAAAGAAAAGAAAGACGAAAAAGAAAAGGATAAAGAAAAAGAAAAGGAAAAACAAGAAAAAGAGCCTAAGTTTGAAATTTTAGAAAATCCTGCACGTGTTATGCGCCAACAGCTCAAAGTTTTAAGCGTTGCTGAAAATCAGTCATATGTTCCTCTTAAGGACGTAACAATTGGTGGCATAATTGTAATGCAACACATGGGTAAAAGTAAAGAACAAAAGTTAGTAGAACCTGTAGCTGCCTACGGCCCCAAAAATGATGATGTGAAAGAACCTGAACCACCAGAGCCATTTGAATACATTGAAGATTAAATAAATAAAACGTCACATACATACATATTTTAGATTACTAAAAAATTAATGAGAAAAATATTGAACGTGTAATAAGGACTTATATTCATTGGTAGTTTCATTAAAATACATTAAAAAAATTAAATTTTCCTCCTGCCTCTTTCCCATACAAAATCTTAGTTAATATGGTCACATCACACAAATTTTTGTCGTAATAAGCGTAACTTCTGGCAAATATTTTTATAGTCTATCATAATTTGTGTTACATAAAATTAATTCATATAATGTATTATTTCAAATATCTTGTATGTTAATGAAAAGTTTAACTAATCTAAGCGAGTATTTCTTGAAAATATAGAAACGTATTTGTATATGACATAGTGGTTATGTTTATTTCGGCAAATATTTGTATAATGTGACCATAGTTTTACTAGTTATATATGTGCGCTGTTATTCTTGAAAGTGGCATAAGTCCACTTGTTAAATGAGTTGGCGATATTTTTAGTAGAAGGATGTCTATATTAGTGTCAATATAAGACAAAAAAAATTAGAATAGGAATGGGCTCAAGGCTCATCAGTTATATTCCAAATTGTCGAAACTTATTTTAGTTTGCACCAAAAAAGAAAAATATAAGAATTTTAAATGTAATAAATTCGCCTTTATGATTTTCGTACGAAATTTCCCATCGCTGATGTCATGACGAATTCGCCTCGAACTTAAAGAAAAATGCGAATGTAGAGAAAAGAAATATGTAAAATACGCGCGAATTTGGAAGAAAAGTGATATAAAATACATATGTTGTTTTGTCACAAAGTGCATTCATTGTTGTTAAAAGAATAACTTTTTCAGTAAAAGAGTAGAAAGGTTAAGAATTACGTGATCTGGAATGTTATTTCGTGATAAAATTACATCAATGTCAACTAAAAACAGTGATAATTGTAAAAGCAGTCGTACTTGGGCTGAAGAAGTTGATGTGGATGTAATATACATACCTATATTAACAATTTTGACAGACATATTTTTATTCAATTTGTTTAATATTTTAGAGCAGAGGTAGTTTCAACAGCAGTATATCTGATGGAAATGATTCACGTCGTAACATTTCCTTGGAGTTTTTGGATGGTGTTAATGAACAGAAATTTGAAAAATTGGTGAAGGAGGAAAAATTAAAGACGCCTTTTAAAAGGCGGCATTCGGAAAGTCCAAGTCTTAAAAGCCGTTCGAATAGTCCAAGCAGCACACGTGGGAGTAGCAATGAACGCGATCGTAATGGATACTGCTTAAGCAGTCATAAAAACGAAAAACGCCTTAGACAAAATAGTTATAACTCGTCTTCATCGTCGTCATCTTATACAGAAACAGATCCTGCAATTCTCTCTAGGCGGCAAAAACAAATTGAATATGGCAAAAACACAATAGCTTATGAGCGGTATATCGAAACAGTACAACGGTCTGCAAGAACTCGTGACCATCCGCGTACGCCAAACAAATATGGAAAGTATAGTCGTCGTGCGTTTGATGGCCTTATTAAAATATGGCGCAAACAGCTTCACTATTACGATCCACCAAACCTAAACCGCGCGGATAAATTTGCTGCTCAAGTTGATTTCAATTCAGATACAGATTCTTAATAGTGCTATACTCATTCAATTTTTATTTCATACTCATCTATTTGATGTATCTTTCTAATATGCAATTGATATCTACGGCTTAAAAATTTATATGTTTCTACAAAATAGAAACATATCACATCGATTTTATAAATTATATACTTCTTAAAATCAAAAGTTTAATATAAATATAATCATATTCAACCAATCATATTAAATTTTAAAGATTTTTGTTGGTGAATTAGTTATTAATGGATTTTTATAAATAAATATGTCATTTAAACCATTAAAATATTAAATTGTGTAATGTATACGTAGTTTTATGTATTAGAAAATGTTTGTATACGAAAAACAGATACTTTTTACTTGAGGCTTGTTAAATTCCTATACAGAGATTAAGTAAAAAGTAAAATACATCTTCAAGTTCTAGCGTCCGATACTAATATTAATAGCCTGAATCGAAAATATGATATACTTTACACAAAATTTTCGATACATCATGAACATTACACGACTTTGAAATGGAAATTATTCAAAAGTAGTATATAAGACTAAAGCAACACTAGATCCCCGTCTATACAACTCTAGAGGGGCTTTTGAATGGAATAATTGTTAATTGATTTATTCGTAAACTGAAATGTTGATACCTAATGAATATTAATGTAAACATCTCTGTAGAGATGTTACAGAAAACTTAAGTAGGTATGTTGTATTTATTGACGTTTTACATATAATGTAATTATTGTATATATTATTTATTAATTTTTGTTAATATATTTAATATCATGTTTAACCTCTCATTCTGCCGTTCTTCCATATCTGCCAAATATTTATTTAAACGATTTTCCATTTCTTGAAATCGTTGATCAACGGCATTTATTTTCGAAATAAAATTGCACTATTTGCAAGCGTTGTTCAGGCGTGAGTCTATTCATGATGAATTGCCAAACCAACCTGAGAATAAATCACTTGATAGCTGTTAAATCGGTCACCATCTTGAACAGTAATGCCAACTTAAAGTTCTATACGTCTATAAAAAACACTCTTTATAAGACGAGTTTTAAAAAGTTTATTAAGTTTTTCAAAGTGTAGCATTCTTCAAACGAAAAACGAAAATTTTGTTTAAAAATTACGGAGAAATATTGCATATGTATATATGTGAAGGCTGTCGTCAATATATTTGTGGGTTTCTCTGATTTTGATTGTCCAGGCAGAGAACGTTCAGATGATTCTGTAATACGATGAATTTGAGCTATCCTCGTTCTAACTCAGAAACACAGTCTACTTCTAGGCAAATTTTTTTAACGATTAAACATGCATATTTTTTTTTAGCTGATTGTCCTTTATTTTATGACCTGTAATTAATTCTTAAAGTAAATAGAACTTATATACTAAAGGGCTGCACAAGCATACTTGAAAGAGCTTACAAGCATTTTTTGATATATGTAATATATTACACATGTTTGTAGTCATGTGTAACCTTCAAGTATGATTGTGAAATCCTTTAGTATATACCAAACTCTAGAAAAATCCATGGAAAAAAAGAGTTTTCTTCATTAAAAAACCAATGTAGATAATTTGTTAGAAATGGATAGAAGGTAGAAATTAATTTGGAAAGCTTCTTTCAAGTATAGAGATTGTATGTACTAATATTCAGACAAATTCAGAATTTAATTTATTAAAAAAACCTATTTAAATTTTTTTATGAAGAAGTGGGAGTAAAAGTTGGCATGGCCGATCGAAATATATATGGCGGCCATTCTTGGAATATAGTAATTATATGCACAAAATTTGAAAAATTTAATTTTAATTGTTAAATCAGTGAATAATTGACGTGAAAGTATATGTAGCGTTACGATATATAGTTTTTGTTACTCGCTGATAGTGTAGGTTTATATTGGTGAAAGAATTTTAAAAGCGGTTCCGTAGTTTTAGATTTCATCCATTACAAAAAAAAAATAAAAAATAAAAAAATTTCGTTATTTACTTCAAATAGTTTCATACCTGAAACAAGTTGATTTTGCAGGAAGGCCATGTAAAATTCTAAAGGGTAATTTAAAGATCAAAAAAAAATTGTATTTTCTGAAAGGAATACCTTTTAAAATATTGTTTCTTATACATACACATTATAAAACAAAATATGAAGTGAAAAAGGAATGGTATCGTATGTCACTACTGTAGTACATTAGCGATATGTAACTATGTTTGTATGAAGCTGTACATAGCACGTACATACATACGTATTTACGATCAGATAGATGGATTCCTTATTTAATTATTTTTGCTGTTAATTGACCATCGATTTTATTTCATTAATACAATATTTTACACCAAAATATTAAATTATGCTACATTGTTTTGTACACTTAATTAAGACTACTTATATTAAAATTAATTGTAAAATATAACTTACAAAGCAAATGGTAATAAAATACATATACATACACACATATATATAAAATAGATATTTATATGAATGCTTTGTATATATTTTTATGGATTAGTTTAGTTTTAAATGTATATATTTATGTATGTCAACTTACAAATATACATATATATGCATCCATGTGCATGTACAGTCCCTGCCCAAATTATTAGACGACCTGCAAGATTTCATGTAAAATATTAGTTACCGAGTGATATTGTACCGTTTTATTATTTTAAATTGATTTGTTTTTTATTTTTATACTATATTTTATACTATATTTCTCGGTTTGTAAATATTTTCGCAGTCACAAGGGCCTTCACTTCAGCTTTTTTACGTGGTGAAAGATCGCCTTTTCTACCCATAATTAATATAGTCCAATTAGTTTTTTAGTACACTGCGTACAAAATAAACCAATAACTGTATAGTATAAAACAGTTAAACAAACAATCACAGTCCAATAAGCCACAGAAACACGTCTGTATTTGAATCGATTCCGATCGCGACTGATACAGGTTTGTACTTGTTTACGTTCATGTATCACTTTTTCAACACAGTGTTGCCATATGTTAAAAATAAATACAAATATGTAGTCTACAACAACTCTTTTAAATAAAAATCAATAACATTGTAGTTTAAATATACCATTATTGGATAAAAACACTTAAGAAACATAAAATTACTAAAGAAAATACAGTGCGTCTAATAATTTGGCCAGGGACTGTATGCATATTTTGAAGTGTAGATACAACTTACGAAAGTATGTATGTACGTACTTTAAGATTTGTGATTAAGACTAGAAATAAATTAATTATACATACATTATGTATTTATACGAGTTCTTATTTTATTTTACTTTCTGGTAAACAATTTAATAAATATCTTCTGACATTCATGAACCTTTAATTTAAAGGTCAATTATACTTACTAATAATAGTTGAATTATAAGACTCTTATCCAAAAAAAAGTTGACATAGACTTTAAAGTAAAACTTATGAAAAAATTATATGAAAAATTTCGATAACGTTGACTTTAAAGTCTTCGTTAATTTTTTTGGATAAAGGGGGTGTTAAAATGACAAAAAATAATTGTTACGAAGGTACAACATAATTTTTTTTTGTAACTCACTACAACTTGCAACAATTTTTTTGACCCATTAGAAAGTATATCTCCACGCAAGACTATAATCTTTTAGCCACAACGGTGCTGTAATAGTGATTTGGATATTCTGTACAGTTTTGAAATATTAAATTGTTCAAATAAGCTTTTATACATTTTTTGTTTTGTTGCTAAATTGTAATTTAAATATTTTCTCGGTGTCGTACCTACAAAAATTATTTTTTGTTACTCCAAAGAAAGATGATCTTTAAAAAGCTTTTTATTTCCTCGTCTTGTGTAAAATTTATCAAAATCGTATTTTCTATTTCTTATATTTTAAATATAAAATTTGCATGTGAGTAAATAAAAATACAAGCATATGTATATGTATTTCTTATAATACAATTAAATTTTTATTTTTTATTTCAAACTTTCTATATATAGGAAGTGAATGATTTATTTAAAAAAAATTAATTTTGTGACTTCTGCTTATAAAAGACTCATAAAATCCTCAAATTACTATGTTAGAAGAAAACAAAACCTCCCTATGTATGTATATATAAATATATGTTGCGTATCTATATAGTATGTTTATATTAAAAAATAAAATTGTTATGTACTCTTGCAACATGTTATTATTAAATGATTTTGCTGTTGCAAGCTATCAAATAGTTTTGAAAATTTTTTGTACAAATTAAGAATTTTTAATAAATTCAGTGTTTTTTCAGAAAAATATTTTAGTTGATTCGATTGCGTATAATAGGCACAAAAACTCACTTTGGTTTTTAAATTATATTTTAGTAAATGTCTGGACAATTTCGATATTTGTAGTAAAAATGATACTTATTTAACTGAAAATATTAATAATAATAATAAAATTTAACAATAAAACTTTTTGAATTACATACGAGAGTTACTAACTAATTAATACTAAATAGAAATTTACATGTAATACATATGTATGTATATATGTGTACATACACATATAAAAAGGAATTAAAGTATAAAAACGTATCTACTTACAGAAATACTTTTAATATAATTTCAATAAATTTTATACAGGTTTGTACATTGCATGTAGATAGTATGTATATGCATATTTTTTATAATAAATTGTACGTATTATATTATGTGCATATGTACATGTACATAGTTCATCATAGCGTGATTTATAATCAACAGCTGCTTTAGCTAAAATAGTCACATGTATTTAGAAACATACTAACTTGATAGTGTTGCTTTTAAACTTAAACGGTAACGCTATTAATCAAGGCATCCAGTTAAGGAAAATTTGCGTTACTTTATATCTAGTTAGTTTTCAAATGTGTTATTTTGGTAGTCGATAATAATATTTCTTGTAGGTTACTCATGTTAATGAACCCTATCACACATAGAGAAACATACACGCATATACACATGTATATACATATAAACATGTATGCATATTAAAATAAATTATAGAATATAGAATATAAAAAAAAATTGCACTACATAAGAGTGTGTATATAAAGTATTTTAATTAATAACAGTTCTGGACAAACAATGATTACACCTCATTTAGTTAACCTTCTTTTCACATAAAAGTGGCAACACATCTTGGCTGTTGTTGTTCATTTCAAACAATTTATATCGTTGAGTATGTTGAAGTTCAGGTACACATGGGCTGACTGAGCAGGATGCCTTTTGATTCCTGCTCCTCTTGTACGCCTGCACATAAAAGTTCATAAACAGACAAAAAAATATGGAAGAGTTGAGTAACAATAAAGCTGAAATGAATTTCGAAAATTGACATTGCTGACTGAATAAAGCTCGCATAGTGTGTATAATGCAAAGAACAAACTGTGCCTAAAAATAAAAATTAAAATAAATTAATATTATTTAATAAATTCTTACCATTATTATTTGAAAAAATGTAATCTTTATTTGTACTTAATTCCAATTATGTTGGCTTCCATGATATTCTCATCGAAAATTTTTAAAAATATATATATTTATTTTGTTCATTTGTAATATGTTGGTTGGGAAATTTTGTTTATTTAGTTCAATGAGTTTAGTTTTTTTAGTTTTTTTATTTTCTTTTTTGAATTTTTTTAAGCTTTTTGTTTACGTATTGACTAAAATTCTCATTTAGTCAATTGGTGTAATAAAATAAGTACATATTCAAATGCGGGGCTACGAATTTAACAATACTTGGGACTAATCCACTGATAATTCGGAGTAGCGTCTTCTTTGTACTTAATGTACTCAGTAAACAAATATTTGGGAGTCTAAAGTTTTCCATGAAAATGCATTTTGCAAAACTAACATAATGGGAATAAAGCAAAAATAAAGATTAATTTTAATTGTATGATTCCAAATAATTTAATATTTGAATTGTACACAATTGAAAACAACTTATGCACTTAATTCAGACAAAATTATTTGTAGTTTCCTTTATGTGCCTTTAGTTTAAACTTTACCAAGTGCTAACATTCAGATATGTAGACACACACACATGCATAGATAAGTAAAATAAAAGCATTAATTTAAAATTTTTTCAGTTTTGTTTGTTAAAATGTTTATTTAGGACAACTTTTCCATAAGCCAAGTAGGAGCACTTTTTAAACAGGTACCTGCTCTTATTTAATATTTTACAAGTTTTTTTTGGGCGATTTAACTACTCTTTGTTTTAGCCAAATATTCATAAATTCCACATTCTTCTTAAATAGCAAAAAAAAAAAAAAAAAAAATACTAAAAAATATATAATTAAAATTAAATATAAATTAAAATATATAGTTTAAATTAAAATTTTCTGCGCATGTAGCGCAAATGAGGTCATGAGATGTGTTCCTATTGGCTAATAAATAAATAACAGAGATATTTATTATTTTTATCTTCAAACAGTGGACAAACTACGGCATTGAACGAGAAATCATATGCATGGCGTAATCTTGTGTCTATCATTCTTGACACACATGTACAGCTTAAAAATTTCCATAAAAAGAAAGCAGAAACAAACCAAAAATTTATAATTATCTAAAATTTCGATTGTATTTTTGATATTTCTCAGCCATTTGTGAGCCGATCGCTCTAATTTTTTGCATAGATAATACGACTATCATATCTAACAAAACTGCATACCACGCTTCGTAGTTTAGACAAAATACGCAAAAAACCCACTCAAAACGTGGTCTAAAATAGAGGCAGTCGCGGCTTTTGACTTCAAAGCTCCACCATTTATGAGCCGATTCGTTGGAATTGTTATGGTAAAATCGACTAAATCGACTCTTCTTTCTATAAGCATTCTGCATATATATATATATATATATATATATATATATATATATATATATAAGAGTATATACTTTATATATATATACTTTATAGAGTGTCCCATGTACGGGGTGGAAATTACATACGTAATAACAAACTTTCTCTTTTTGTGTAGGGTATAAAAAATATACCTAGAAAATGTAAATTTATAATTATTCGCAATGTAATCCACGTTAAGTGTTAATCATTAAGTGAAATACATTCGGGAGCATTTTAGAAATTCTTTTATTAAAAGATTGAGTTAGATTGAACAACTTATAAACTTGTTGCATATAAAATATTTGTCATCCCTTCCCTTAGACAATATTTTACCCAAAAGCTTAGTTCTTTGAATAATTTAGCTTCATTTGTTTGTTTGTTTGTTTTATACTGCTTATAGTTAAAATGACTGACCTACAAAGCAAATTGTTGGTCAACCAGCTAGTGCAACATGTTTCCATTAACACTGGTACTGTTGCAGGTTTTGTTGCCGATAAAAGAAAAATCAAGTATTGGATTGTTGATATTGCGAACTACCAAAACAAAAAAAAAAAAAAAAAACAAAAACGTAAGAAAAATTATTATTTAACAGCTACTACAAACAACAACTTTTTTTAGTTTATTTTATTTATATTCGTTCGCTTATATTAGGGAGGCAATTAGTGTTTTTACAGTGTCATCAATATTTTACGAATAAAATCGTAATATAGACAAGACACAGATTCACCGAGAGTGAATGATTTATAACGGAGCTCTCTGTTTGAAATGGTTTAATTTTACATTTGTGTTTAACAAAATTTAGTTTAATTGGCAAGATATTTTTAATTTTTTGCATAAAAAATCGTATAAATTTGCTTTGAAAAGCAAAATATTAAATAAAACAAAAAAAAACAAATTGATGGGAAGTGAAGTGAAACTGGCTTGCCTGTATACATTTTTATATACAGCAGATAGTGATTAAATATTTATACTTCAAATTCTGATTTGGTAAATTTTGTTCATTTTATACCACGATAGCATTTTTGTAGTCAAAATAAAAAATACCCAATTATTAGATGGCCCTTGAAGGTTTTCATTAAGAAGGATTTTTTTTATAAGCACTTTTCTAGATTTTGAGTCAAGTTACTTGTTTGCTGTAAATAAATTCCTTAACTAATTTTATTTTTTTTTTATTTGATTAACGTGCCACACAAGAAACTGCCCTAATGAATACATGGATAAATATAAGTTGTTGTGGTGGTATGTACGTTTGTAGATTGTTTTAGGCATATAGCATATGAATGTATGTGTGTATAAATCGAGGCTCGTTGCAAGTGTTTTGAAAATGAAAGGAAGTATTGGATTATTTATGTGTGTCAGTGGATGAAGAAAAAAAAACCAAAAATCATTCATAAAAAACACTAACAAACTTGAGGTAATTAAATATTTGTATTTAAATAAGTAAGTGTGTATATGTAAGTGTGTATATGTGTTGCCAAATTTTGTTTAAAATATTGTTGATTCAATTTTTAATTTCAATTTTGTTTTAGATTCAATAAACAAATTTCCATACAAAAGCTTTACAAGTAGCCTTTGAATTAATCAATGTCATCAAAAACTATAATTTTCTAGCTGGTTTTACCCGGTTTCTCCAGGTCTTGGCCGCTTCTTTTATCTATTATAGGAATTCGTAGACTAAGCAGCTTGTATACATAAAAATTCAGAAAAATTTGTTTGAAATCTGAAATCATTGAATAATGTACCAAAAGTGGGCGTAGCGTTATATTGATGATAGAATTTATAAAATCGGCTTAGTAGTTTTAGAAATTCTTTATTAGATACCGACTACAGTGCCACTTGCCGGACTGTTTTGGGAATCTAAACCATCCAGGGTATTACCAAAACGCATACTAAGAAATTCATTCTAATTGGCCCAGGGTTATTCTCGGATACGTTTAGTGTTTTTCAGCAAAGATACTGGCCATCAGAAAGTCATGTGGGTCTCTTTACGATAGGGAAACTATAGGCATTTTTGTAGATAGCCAAGCGGCTCTCTTGGATTCCTGCACACAGTGGCTTCATTGGCAACGGGCAGGCGAACGAATTGGCCAAGGCTGGCTCTAATCAGAAGTGGCATTCTTGAGTACTATCAAAAAAAGGCGGATACCAGATGGCAGGGTCCCGATACGTGTAAGATTACGTGTCAATTATGGTCTCGCTGTGATGGTAAACGCTCCATCTAGCTCTTGAGCAGCAACAGGAAGGACATTTTCAGACTGGTGGCCAGTAGGCTGGGATTGCCCTTCAACGAAAACTGTCGCAGCTGTCGGGCAGTTTTTCACCTTTTCTTCGGTGTACATTCTAATAGATAGACTACCTGTTATATTGGAAATAGGGTTTGGGGACCTTATTTTTTTACTCCGTTGTCTTGGAGACTAGATGGTTCAAAAGGGAATCTTGCGATTCTAATTGAAAGCTGCTAGGTCACCACGCGAACCAACCAATGTTGTATTTACTAAAGGGCTGCACAAGCATACTTGAAAGCGTAATATTTTATAATAAAAAGTGCTTATAAGCCATTTCAAGTATGTATTTTATACAATTATTGCAGCAAATATCGTGCGAAAGAATGATGTGCAATTAATTGTATATCCTTTACAACCCATACACAAAATCACATACACACATTCATACATCCATAAATGTATATGTAATTTTTCTGAACTTTTAGAAATAAGAACTCTCTACTATTTTTAAAAAATAAATTTATTAATAAATTTTTGATAATTGTTATTAAGCTACTGCAATCGGAGTTTACTATTGAGCTGAATTTACCTTAAATCGTATCACTAGTTGCTTCTCCATAAATACATCATAGTATGTGTGCTTGTGTGCAGTGATATATTCTTTTCTTTTTGGCAAGCTTTATGTCTACCTGTTATGTATGTGTATGTATACAAGTGCTTATGTGTGTGTATGCTGCAAGCAACGAATGTGGTGATTGTGGCACATTGCAAATTGCCAAATATTCTGTTGCAGAAGTTTTTCAGCATTATTACTGTTATTTTCGTTACTGCGGTATCTTTTTTCTTATTATATTTTTGTTTTGTTTTTGCTTTTCTTGGGCAACTGTTACAAGAAAAAGCTAACAGCTAGCAATGCTAAACAAAGCACTTCCACAACTTTTAAAGAATTACTCAACAATGGTGTACTTGTTTTTCTTTTTTTATTTATTTTTTTTTTTTTTTTTTTCAAAATGTATCCATGTATGCACAGACGGATAATGTGCTTGGTCGTATCTAACTATTGGCGTATCGAAATAAGACATTTGTTAAATTTAATCATTTATATTAAGCCAACTAGAAAAGCAACTAGTCAGTAGTGGCAGAGTAGCAAATGAATGTCTTAAATTTAATAAAATTCTTTACGAATATTTTTTTTCTGTAGAGTTTTTTTTGTACTCACAACAGGTTTTCCAACATTTTAATTCACTGGTTTTTCTCCTTTAAATGCACATAGCATGCGAGCATACATACATACAAAAGTATGTAATATGTAGTATGTATGTACGTACATTAGTGTGTATGCGCATGCGAACTAAAAAATGTAAGCACACATTAGAGTTTGCAACCACATGACCACGACATTTAAGTAGAATGTTTCCTACCACCATTTATTTCTTAACCACTTTTGGGAGAAATCTTTAGGCATTCCCTTTCCCATTCCAGGACCACACAGAGCAAGTTTAGTTGGGCAATACTTTTTTTTCAATTCCCTTTTAAAATTGCCGTTGTGTCCACACACAGCAATTTTGTTTCGGCAATTTTGGCATTCTTATTCAGTCATTCATTCAACCTTTAAGCTACCTGTCTCTTTTTTTACATCTTTATAAAAGATACGAAAAAAGAGCAAAAGGAAATTGTGGAGTACGAGCAAGTTTTACTCCTTTCCATTCTTCTTTCCTCTCTCTCCTACAAAATCAAGAATTGCCCAACTAACCTTGCCGTGTGTGGTCCTGGTGTGAGAAAAGAAGTGTGAACTATGGTCTATTACAAAGAATGTTAGACGAAAGATTGTTAAGTAATTCATGACTCACTTGTAAATGGAAAAACTGCTATTGATGAGTTTGTTACCTGCACGAACACAGAGTTGTAATCAGTAATAACACAACAGGTTGTAATAACAAAATTACAACTAAAATATAGTTGCATAAAGTTAGATACGAATCTTTCATATTTCATGCAAAATGTTTTAGTAAAGGGAATTTTTTTTAACATTTGTCTATGAAGTAAAAATGTACCAAAATATTTTTTGGACACCTTGCTAAGCATGGCGTAAGAAATCTCTTCAATTTCGCAATTATTTATGCAGAATATTAACGTATTGCAAAAATATATCAATTTGAAGATTTGGCAAAGTGGGTATAAACCGATAAACAAATACACTTTCGGTTGTATGTATGTATGTGCGAAGGTCATTTTGTTTTTTCTTTTCTTTTTTAACATCCATGACCAAAATTTTACACGTTATGCACGATTATGTACAAGCACTTATGTATGTCTCTATGTCTGTGTATTTACGTATGTATGTACATATATGCGAACTTGTAAATATATACATGCATTAAATTGGTTAACAACTAAGAACGAACTGGGCAAGGGAGGAATACGAGTACAAACAAACTGTGCAATAGAAATATTTACTTACAATTTGCAATTCTGTCATATATTTTTTCCACCATAGAAATTTAGAATATTCTGGTCCCATAGCGGACATCATATAATAAAAGTACATGCAAACGTGCACAAAATTATTTAGCAAATTTGGAAAGGTTGCATTGCCACCTAAAAATATTGAGAAAATAAATACAAAATTAAAAGAAATAAAAAAAAAAATACTTTTCTAATTTATTAATAAAGACAAATTAATTTAATAAATTCTTAAATATTATTTTATACCCAAAAACATTCGTGTGTATAGCTGTTTTTGTATGATTGGTTAAACGAATTCATATACTATTTGCACCGATAAATTTTTTAAAAATCATTAAGCAATAATTAATAAATTAACAGGCTGTCTGAAAATGATTTAAGAAACTTAAATTATAGACTTAACAAAATTTGGATTGTAATTTGATATTTGAGTGTGATAACCACCTACTCTGTCAGTAAGGGATTGAGAAAGCATAAAACCGCTTCAACAATTAAATTATATTTGAGTGATTGTATACTTTTTTTCTTGATTTTTTTCACCCACAATGTCTTTTAAAAACTTTGTGTTTTACGGGTTTATGCAGGTACTTACCAGCAATAAATTTAACTAGGACCCAAGTTTCCAAAGGCGTTATTGAATGATGATAGACATGCAGCCAAGTAATTTGACTTGATTTTTTACGCAAAACAAAAAATATTGTATCGGCAAATTCAGTCAATTTTGATAAATAATAAACGTAGCAAAGATTTAGCATCTGTAAATGAAACAACAAAAACATGAACTTAAAACAAAACCTAAAGTAAATAATTGTTTTTAAAAAAGAATTTAAACAATAAGTTTTTGTGTGTTTGTTTTTTAATTATTATTAGATAAGCAGCTAAATTTAACCTGATTTCCTATTTAAATGGAATTTCTGGTCTGTAAAAGAACTTTAAGATAATTTTAAAATGTGTTAAATATTTTTGTAGTTCATGAATATAAATTAATCAATATTATATACGTGTATACATTAAATTCCCTTTTGACTCATATTAGAATCAATAATAATTAATTAATTTTTAATTTTAAGCAAGTTAAGTAGCTTTCACTTGATCAGAGAAAATACACACATGCACACATACAACAACAAGGAATCAATCAGCATCTTATGAAGTGTTAATGGTATTAATTTAAAAGCCGATAACAGCCGATAAAATAAAACAATTAGCATTTCTTAACAGAAACTTAAAAACTTCTTCTTTATTGACTAATAGATTACAAGCTACAAAAAAAAAAAAAAAAAAAAATTAAAAATACAGAAACAAACAAATAACACTAAAGAATGAAGACACATTTGCTAAAAACTTTTTATATAATTAAATTTTTAATGGTTTTTCTTATTATATTTGTAAAGATCTTTCGAAATACTTCAGCTTTAGTTTCATTCTTTACTTAGACAAAACAAACAAAAACAAATTCTAGTTACTTAAACCAAACCCAAATAATAAAACAAAACAAATAAAACAATTTAAATAAAATTAAATTTTTGCCTTTACATGTGAGTATGTATGTATGTGTATGTGTATTTTTACACATATTAATAAATTAATGAGTTTCATTGAATTTCTTTTTTTCATTTTTTAATAGTTTTTGGTATTTGGTGATAAACTATTCATTCATTGCTGCTTTTCAATAATTATAATTAATTTGGCAAATATGTCCTTCAAAAGTTACGGTTGGTTAGAAAAAAAAGACCTTTAAATTTATTTTTAAAATGAAAAAAATATTATTAACAAATTGGCAAAATATTGAAACTATTTTATAAAAAATCTTATTTTATAATGATTTTTAATTGTTATGATGTCGTATGAATAATTTATTTTAATTACTATCGAGAGAATTTAATTTTATAAATGAATTTATGATTCAAATTTGAAAAATTAAATTTGTTTAAAAATCAATAAAAATTTTTTCATAGACAGATTACGAGTTTAAAAAATACAATGTGTTTTAATAGGAATTCCCAGATTAAAAACCTCAGCTGTGAGTTACATACTGAATTGTAGAGACGTGAGTAGAAAATTTCAATTTTATGTACGGGAAGGCGTTATTTTGTATTTCTATCCTTCTTGTATTTATAAATAAAATTCAAATATTTGCTAAGGAAACGAGAATTTACAAGAAAAAAAAAAGATGTGTGTGTAAAAAATCACAAATTTTGCTCCTTTTATATGAAATTCAAGTTTATTTTGTGACAATAGCTTAACAGAATTGCATGCGTACACACCAACATGCCCAGTAAACATTTGAAAGATTGTTGTTGACCATCTAGAAGGAGACTCGAAATTAATTTCCCCAAAGGTTTAGAAGGTGAATCAAAATGTACAAATTTCATCAAGTAACTGTTGTGCTCTGCAATTGCCAACAGTTGTGTAGTGGTTGAGCTCAACAGTTACGTGTTATGAACAGACTCAATGTCAACGATTTCAGCATTACTATTACATATAAAATTTGTTCTCGACAATAATAATGCGGAGGAGTTGAAGAAGACTAGAATGTAACAAATAATTCATCAAAATCCTGACATACAGATATATTAAATGAAATTTGTGTGTGTGCGTGTGTCTGCCTAATTGTTTTTTTTTTCTTTTATTTCTAAAAAGAAAAAATTAACTATTAAAAAAAAATCAATAGTCGGCGCAACAATTGTAAAAAAGGAGTGCAACTAAAAAGAATGATGGCGTAAAGTGCGCGTGTTTTAATGTAGTTTGTGTTCTAAGTCTTTTGATTTTGATAATGTATTTTTTAGTTGTGTTTTTGATTATGTGGGTCTTAAAAAAAATATATTTTTCTCTTGTTTTCAAATAAAATAAGTGAAAAAAATATTTATTCGTTTGGACTACAAAAAAAATTTGGTATTTTGAAATATGAATTGTGAAATGTTAAAAACGGGGTAAAATTCTTGTAAAAGTTTCCGGACTAAGTTGCCGATTTAAACCTACGATGACATTATAAAAAAAATTGTCGAAATAAACGTAACCACTATTTCTTGCAAGTCTAACATGACTTGCTTTTTATAAAATAAATTTAAATAATACGATAACGCAAGTATGTCGTATTTTAAGAAAATATTAAAATACTCTCAGCCAAAATAACAATAAGAAGTAGTGGTTACGCTTATTTCGGTAAATATTTGTGTAGTGTTACCGTAGTTTAACACTAAATAAACTAAATACTTCCATGCTTTAATATAACGTAAGTAGTTTTTTTAATTGCTTTAGAATCGCGTATAAGATGAGTAAAAGAATTAAAATAGTTTTATAACTACACCACAGTAACGTTCAAGCGACCAACTTTCTTGAAACATATTTTTGCTGACTGAAATTAGCCAGCACCACCAAATTTAGAATCGTAGCGATTTTGTTAAATATTTTCTCATTTCATTTCAGGTCAATTAAATTTAAATATTCATACACATAGCCACAAACACGTAGTAGTTAAAATTATTTTAAATTAAATTTTAAAACGAAGACTAAAATTCACAGTCTTTAGTTTAACTAACGATCATCGTTATTACGAGTGTATCATTAGTAGCCAAGTCAAAGTCATTCATTATTTATGTATAACTAAAGAATGTGAAATAATGAAATAAATGCAAACGAAGATTTTTGTGTTTATTTTTTGAATTGGTAACAAATTTGTATGAGCCTGCACACATACGTACATACATACATACATACAAACATGCTTTTGTCGAGAGAAATCTATTGTATGGCCAATAAAAATTAAAAAGAAAAAAAATTTGCCAACACACTGTCAACTTGCTTAGCTTGTATTTCTGAGTTAAACAAATCTGTTGGTTAAGTGCAAACACACTTACACAAATTTGATGCCAGAAGATGAAAGTCAACAAGAAGAAAATAAACAAAATAAAACAAAATTTTTATGGAACTACAACAGGTCAGCTTCACCTTGAATTATAATTATTTAAAAAACAAAAAAATAAAACCAAAGCAGAGTTGGAAATTAAAATTCTAATTAGCAAATACTTTTTCTTTTATTTAAATCATCCAATTTGTATACATAAATTACACTTTAAATTGACTTACTCGTTTGGACATTGGACCGTCACTGTAATCCACAGGCTGACATTTAAGATTGTAGCTTAGCCAACCTGCCATAAGATGCTATAGAATAAAAAAATATCAATTAATTTTATTACTTTTGTTTCGATGAAGTCTTTTTTTTTATCAAACTTACTTCATAAAACATGTATGCACTAATGGCCACTTGGAAAGCGTTATAGCCAACAAGTATACGACGCAATTGAAGTGGTTTACGGTCACGCATTAGTAAAGGACCTACCAGTAGAACCCACGCCAAATATATTCCAACTAAACCGAATGTGTACAATGGATTATCCATAAGTGGAAAACGTTTTGCTCGGGGGTCTAAAAGAAAAAAAAAAATATTTTATTATTATTATTTTTAATATTTAATATAAGAAATTAATTGTAAGACGAGCACTGGTAACTTTGACCTTCGGCTCCCAGGGTCTAGGAAGAAATCGAAACTGCACAGGACACTTTCAAATTATTTTAATTGAATTTTTTTCTTATTAAAACTATTTTCCATCTGAAAGTAATAAATTAAAAAACTGTTTACTATTTTTAAGTGTATCTCAGTTTGTCTAAAATATAAAGCGAAAAATAATAATTTCAACTTCAAATAAAGTTTCTATAAAATTAATAAATAATTTTTTAAAAAAAATTAACTTTCAAAATAATTTTGTAAAGATTTGCATTTATCTACGAGCAGTTCAGTGGGCTCATATTAATTTTAAAAAGAGACAAGATTTAATTTGTCATTCACGCATGATTATGTTGTTGTTGTTGTTGGTTCCATTGGGTAAGCATAAAATGCTACATAGACTACAACTACTTACACTTACATAAATATAATTCAATGCTAGACAATCAATAGCCTGAAATGACACACACTCATACATGCATGCACATGAAAATAAGTATAAAATGTATAATCTCGGTTAGTAGGTAAGTAAGTGGTAATATTTTGTTTTCGTTTTCGGTTTTAATTTTTTTTTTTAATATTTTTTATTGTGCTTGTAATATGGTCAGAAGCACTCTGAGTGAGTAATTGCCAAATCTTCAATAATATTAACAATAAAACACACATACACACACACACACACGCGCAATTGCGGAAGTACAAACGTTCAAGAATTTGTGGCAAAACAAAACAAACAGCAACCAAAGTTCACTGAACACAAACATTTGTTTGTCCATTATTACTCTTCTAAGAAACAGAAACAGAAAAAATATTAATTACAATAATAGTACATACAACAAGTTCACACACGTACAATTATTATTATTATTTTTTTAAATTTTATTATTAATATTTAACAAACTTCAAAGAATGACAATCATTTATAAAAGTGTTGTAGTTAAAGTGGCGAAGCATATTTAGTTACTGTAATTAAAATGCTTTTATTAGCTTAAATACGTTTTAATTACGTTCGTAATTGCTCATGGAAAATTTAAAAGCGAAAAAACCCCCAAGTAACTCTTTCAATATGAAATAGCAACTCAATATGAAAATAAAAAATCCAAACAAAGAAGAAGAGCACTTTCATATAAATGACATTTTTAAGGTCGCACAGTGGCAGCAAAAAATAATGTTGACTTTTCAACTTATCGATTTTCATTCCTTTAATTATTAATTAGTCTTACTCCCTCATAGGACTGTGTGAAACAAGCCAAGTACCTCTTTTTAGAAATCGGTTAAAATATTAGAGAATTCAAAATAAAATATAAAATTTCATTGTTTCATTTTGTTTTGCTATAAATTACATTTATTATTTATAGTCCACTGTGCGATCGTTAACTTCATAATTATAATTTGAATATTTCCTATAACTTTTTAACACATTAAAATAAACATACAAACATTTGTATGTATGTACTATTCATAAAATAAAATTATATTAAAGTCTCCTCCATCATTTATAATTTAAAAAGAAGACTTTAAAACACATACATACATAGTTTTCAATATATTGTACCCTGCAAGCAATATTGTAGTCAATCATTTATTTTTTATTTTATTTTTATAACTACACAAATTTGCTAAGCCTTTTTTGCTTGTCTTTTTTCTAGTTTTTTTTTTTTTTACAGGTATTACAAAGAGCTTGACTGCTTTCCATTTTCTTCGGGGTGGCCTGTTAAGCCTCGACCTAACCTACTGTTAAAGTTGTGAATCACAATACAACCGACTGATAAATCAAATAAAATTTATTTCAAGTATAAATTGAAATACAATTTAAATAAGTGAAATTAAAAAGGATTAATTTCACAATTCATTATTTTTTATTTTATAAAACAGCTGACTTTTTACTAACTACTAAATAACAAAGTTTAAATTAAAAAGGCATTAGCAGTTGGACTTTACTGGCAGTAGGCAGTGGACACTAGGACATCGTAATATTAAACAGTCAGTTGGATTCATTAAAAGTATTCGAGAAATTCTTTGTGTGTATTAAATAAAAGTTATTTTAGTTGCTTGCAGGGTTACGTGTGGTATTGTTCGTGAATATTTAATAAAAGTAATGAAGTTTAAAATTTTAATTTTTTTAAATATTGCCCTACATCAACATCATCATCATCATCATCAAGATCTTCGCTATGAAGTGTATTTGGCATGTGCTAAAAACAACTGCACAATAAAATATGTATTTGATGTGAACAAAAATTAAACCTAAAATGCCAAATCAAAGTGTAATTTTTAATAAAATTACAATTTATTTGTAGGGAAACTTTTGCTATTTTTTTTATTCTATTTATGTAGACAAGTATGAGTGAGTGCATGTGTATAGTTTTAATATATTTTATAATTAAGATTTTTATGTTACATTTAACAATCTTAAAACATTTTGAAAATTTTTAAAGATTCATAAACTGTTTTTTGTTTGCAATAAATTTATAATGAGAATAATTTTATTAAAAAAATAATAAAAAAAAGCAAAATGAAATTAAAAGGCTGTTATGAAAAGATCTCCTGACTTTTACTGCTGGGACATGATTCCACACACATATTAAAAAGCTTGTCATCGTATATTTAAAAAAATACTCTGTTACATTTAAACAATTTTAGGGGAGAGGCTAAAAAAGTTGATAACATGAAAAACTAACTAAACTTTTTGATTTTGTTTTTAGTTTAAGCTTCATTCTTAAAGAATGTAAAGTATCAAAAACTTTTTTTAAAACATATGACCATATGGACTGCACTACAACTTAGCTGAAACATACATATTTCTACTTTAGGTGTTATTATTTTTATTATTACTCGTAGTATTTATTTATTTTAGTATTTAAATTAATGTTATTTGTTTGGTTTTTTAACTTAGAGGTTGGAGACAAGGGATACCAGGGTAGTGAAAACAGTCACGCCATTCTGTTCCCAAAAGAGAACAAATGACTTAATTGGCCTGAGGTGATCAGGAATTTGCCTTGTTATGAGATATATGACTTGACATTTCACAATATTGAAATATTTACTTATCAAATACGAAGATCGGGCGAAATGATCTCTATAGGCTATGTAACGAAGACGAAGAGACATCAGAGCACATATTGTATCACTGTAATGGACTAGCTTGGACCTGTTCTCGTTACTTAGGCCATAACTACCTGCAAACGGCAGATATAGCTTAAAAATCACTCAAAAAACTCTTTGAATTCTTAATGAATACTAGACTTGCAATATTAGAGTAGTGTCACAATGGATCCATTTCGGCCGCAGTAACCAGTAATTTTAATTCTAATTCTGAATCCAATTTTACTTCTAACTCTAATTAAAATGTCAACTCTAAATTAATTCTAATTTCAATTATATACTAATTCTAATTCTAATATTAATTCCAATTTTAATTCAACTGCTAATTCCAATTCGAATTCAATTCAAATTTAATTTATTTTACTAGTATGTTTTAAATGTGTAGGTGTGTATGTCAAAATAAATATTCGTGTATGTATCTGCGTGAGTATTTATGTACGATATAGGTAAATACATGCAAGTATTTAATTTTTAATTTATTCAGGGTACATATATGCTTGTATGCATGTATGTATGGTTATATGTATATGAATGAATATGTGTATGTATGACAAAGCACTTTCTGTATAAATAGTTTTATTTAATTCATGTGTTTAAGTATTCAAATATACTTAATCCTAACGGAATATCTATTTAGGTATTTATTAAAATGCATTCATTTTAAATGCATTTGCCACTTGTTTGCATACAAATCTTTCTTACTACCCACTGCAACTACAAGATTCTAGATTAAATAAATTTCTAAAATAAAAAAAAAAATTAAAAATATCATGCAAGTCAAGCGTATGTTTGTATGTTTACGAATGAATTAATTTTGTTATTTTATTTTTTATTCTGATTTTTATTTCTATTATGTGTTGTTGAAAGCACGATATTTGCTATATAATAAAATAAAAAAAGTGGAAATATTTTTTTGGGTTTATAAAACAAAAAGTTTGTAAAGCCTTGTTAACAAAAAAAAAAAACAAAAAAATATTAAATTTTAATTATATCATCGGATATCGTATAAAACAAAATCTTAAACGAACCATCATATCGAAAATCAGTCTCTAAATCACAAAAACAAATGGACTATTGAAATTTTCAACTAAAATAGATTTTAAAAACAGCTAAAACTAATTGTTGTTGCTTTTGCTGGTGCTAAATAAATATTGTGAACAAAAAATGTATTCAAAAAATTTACATCGATAAGTTGAATGTCGAGTGAATTCTGCTTTTCTATTTTGAATAGCAATTACAGTTAAACTTAAATTGACAGACTTAATGCAGAAGTAAAATAAGCCGGTCCAGATTGAAGAAAAATAACTGGAAAAACATTTATTTTTAATTGTAAACAGAAAAAAGTTTATAAAAAAAGTACAATAATTTTGTTAACTTTGTGCTTAATGGGTTAATTACAATTGAAAAAAAAAACTACTGGAAATTAAACAATTCAGTTTGACGTATTCGTAATTCTGAATATAAGATATTTTTATAATAGAAATAATTTCAAAAATATTCACTTATTTAAATTGATGTCATCAATTAAATAGTTTATGAGAAAAGAAGAAACTTTCTCGAAAAAAAAAAATTTTTTTATTGAAGTTTCCACTTTCAAAAACAAAGATCATATTCCAAAAACTATTTAACAAACGAGAAGTATGACTTTGCTTTAGCCAATTGCATTGTGCACCCCAATGCAGTCCTATACTTATTTCATTATTGCTGTGGGCTTAATTTTTTCTGAGTACTCTAGGGTCATTCTGCTTCTTCCAGGCATAAAGAATATTGTGATAGAAATCAGCCTGTACCACATCAATTTTACTCGTGTAGGATTTGAGTCTACAATGTCGTATTGGCGCTTCAGCGAAGAGTTTAATGCCATTTCTGCTGAGGCACCGACACTAAAGAATGTTAGTTGGAATCAATATGAGGGAAATTTCGTTTTGATTTTAAGCATTCATACATATCGTCATATATTTTCAAAAATGCCCTAAGTTACATTCAAATAAATTTTTAAAGTTTTTTACGAGTTAAGCTTCAGTTAAAAATTGCTGCTTTTAATTTGAGAAGTTAAATTTATTTATTAACAGTAAATAAACTTACTTTTAGAAGTTAAAGTATTGTGCAGCATAATACATCAAAAAGTCGAATTTTATTTATTTTTTTTAACTTAAGGCTTTATTGAAAACATTCACAACATAATGCATACATTTCCTTTTATTCATGTGATCAAGATTGGTTGCACAAAAATTGCAGAAATTATTTTTTGCTAAAGTGAATCGTGGTAGTGAAAACTCTCCGTGGAAAAATTTTGACATGAAAAAAATTCACGGGTCATAGTAGCAAGCGACTGCTAGATTAAATTAAAATAAACCAAAGTTTTTGAATCAAGTGGTTAGCAGAAATTGTTGCAGTAATATTATCAAGGGCATACCCAAGTAAAACTTTCGTAGTCCCTACTCTCCAATTACCAAGTCCCAATATGTATTAAATTTAGTTTGTTTGCTGTTCTTGTTTTTTTTTTATATTTCATTTGTTTCTGTTTTAGCTATTTTGGTTTCCGTTTTCATTGTAATTAATTATCCGTACCAAACGTGTGTATGTATTTATTTATTTTTCCGTTTTGCGTTAGCTCAGCTCAAGCCTGCTTGTGCTTCTTTTAATAAATCATTATGTATTACATGTGTATTAATTAATTTATTGCATTCTTATTGCATCACATTAATTTATTTAGCAATAACAAGTTTAGTTTTTGTTTTTATTTGTTATCCAATTGCCAATAATAAGTAACTAGTTTTTTGATATTAATTTTAATTTGCCATAAAATATTGTGGCAGCCTGTGTAAGGCACACACCTTTTCATGGTTTTCGTTGAATTTCAGAGATAAAACGTATTAAAAAATAATAAAATAATAAAAATAAGAACGTACCACCAAAGTCCTCTTCGACTATACGATAATATCTTTGTATTAATCCAGTAAAATTTTTGGTTACATAATGTGATTTGAATTCGTCTACAGCAATGCTTGCAATTTCAGCAGCAATTTCAAAGCCCGATGTAACGTTACTATTCATTTTAATTGGTTTAATAAAATTTTTAATTTTTGTAAATTTCGTTTTATTTTTTAAATAAAAACTATTTTTATATTTAATAAAATAACTATTTATTATTATTATTATTAATAATGATATTATTTTTCTATATGCTATAAACTGTGCATTATTATTTTCTTGGATTTTATTTTTATTCTTCGTCTGTTTTTTTTTTTTTTTTTTTTTTTTTTTTTTTGGGGAAATTTGATTTATTACTGAATTTTTCCAAAAATATATTGAAATACACTGACAAACTTGCTAAACAAATTTGAGCGAACGAACGTAAGTATTTCAAGAAATTGCGTTAAGATATTGTTCCGTGAATGCTTATTTCTTAATTGTTAATTGATCTACATAAACGTTAATTGATTAAAGTAACTAAGTAGATTTAAAAGTATATTTTTATTTGTTTATTATTTTTAATAGTTTAAATTATTTTGTCCAGACCGAACCGTATGAATTTTTATGCTCAACTGACTTCTAAACTTCTCAATGTGCACAAGATAAAATAAGTTTTTAAACAACGCTCAAGAAAGACGTTGTTTACCAGCAGCACAACTACAAACAGAATTACCACACACACAAGCACACGCACATACGATATAGCAGATATTAGCGATCTTTTTAGTCATGATATAATATCGATTAAGTACGTCATATACACTTACACAAACAGAAGCATACCTAAACTTATACACCAGAGTATTTATTTATTCACTTTAGTTTGTTTGTAATAAATATTAAATGCTTGTGTGTGAGTAACTGAATTCAGCAGCAAAACATAGTCAGTCAGTCAGTCGTGTTCATTGACTTCGCAAACCGAGGTAACATACACACATTCATACACCAGCATTATGTAAACATCAAGTCAAGCTCAGCTCCACTTAAGCTTTAGTTAATCGCAGGTTATAAAAGTTCTTTTGCTAAGAAACAACAAAATGCTTCTATAAATTTGCACTTGTGTGAACGAAGAAAAGCTCGTTTTTTTTTTTTATTTAACTGCTTGCAGCAACAAAACAAAACTAGTAACGCTGCTTGTTCTCTCATATTGTTTTTTACTCTCCCGCTTAATATTTTTTTGGTTTATTTCCAAGTCTGATCTTTATAACTGATTTTCCAGAATTTCACTGTACAGCAACTATAACTTTGGTTTTTATACTTGTTTGTGTGTGTGTGTGTGTGTGTGCATGTATATTTATAATTAGTATAATTTTTATTTGTTTTCCTTCAAAGTTGAAAGAGTTTTTGGACAATTGGCTTAAGTAGTGTTAATTATTTAAGCCCTGAGTCGTTTTTATTTTGTATTGTCGGAAAGAATTTAGTTAAATTGTACTTCAAAGACACATTCACACACACATGCGGGAGTAATTTGCAAACATACATGCATTTGAACAACCATAAGTCAAAGCTGCCATATCAATTATATTGTGTGTGTGAAGAAAGCGCATCTGAATACAGTTTTTCGTTGGGGAACTAGTTTTTATACAACCAATTCTTTAATTTGCCATTTAAAAAATTTATTCACATTATCCAAACCAAATTTAAAAATTGATTAAATGAAAAATAGTGGCGACTCAGTTTAAATTATTTTTTAGTTCAATAAATCTCGAGAAATTTTTTAATTTACTCAACAACACATATTTGTTTCAAGCAGATATTACAAAGACAAGATGAGAAGACTCATGTAAGTTAACCATCCAACATACCAACCTACAATTTACAAAAGTCAAAAGAAGTGTACAGTGATATACGAGTATACAAACATACATTTGTAAAGTCGTGAATTACTCCCGTCCTTAATTTAAGCCTGAATTTATGCTTTTAAATAATTTATTTAACACTTTAGTTGGTGCCTCTGACAAGCCATGGGCAAATTTAAAAAGTAGTGAATGGATGGATGGGTTTTTACAACAATTAAAATTCTATTTGTAAACGAATTTCTCTAAAAATGTATACAATACCGACTCTAAGGATACCGATTCACGTAATAATAGCCCGGGCTGGGCGATTAAAATCAGAAAATTCTTACGCTCATCTACAACTTTATTTTTATCATCGAGATTGCATTTCAGCTCTAAAATTTAATAAATAAATGCAATTAAAACCAATTGAAATAAAAACTGAGGTCTACAAAACCAACAATTTTTGTGGTGATTAAGGTTTCATGGTCAATTCGAATACCTATGGCAGTAAACTCCAGTCGCTTTAAATTACGTTTTTAGTCCCAAGTTATATTGAAAAAAGAGAAGGTTATGACATATAACATAATTAGCAATAACTTATAAAACTTATAAAACTTATAAAAACACGTAAGGATTGGAAACAAACTAATTATTAAATTATGATACTTGTTTTTTTTATCAACCTTGTTTTGTTTAAAAAAAAATTCATTAAAATTCGAAATCAAAGAAAATCCTAAATTTTGTTAAGAATATTGATAAAAATAAAATGTGCCATCAATATCCAATCATAGTTTGTAAATTAATTTACAATTTAGTGAAAGCATACAAAATGTCATAAAATTTTTTATAATTTTATGAGGTTTTAGGTGATGTCACTAATTTTGAGATATGGCTCACTTTATTTGTAAGACATGCAAATTTTTATATTAACTTTTTATGGAATTTAAAAAAAAAAAAACTTTTTTTTTGGAAATTTTCCAGAAAAAATTAGTTTTTTAAACAAAACTTTGTGAATATCTTGTAAATTATAAGACTGGTAATAAATTTAAAATACAGGCATACCTCGTTTAGTGCTCATACTGCGTTCCTGAAAATTGATCGTTAACAGAAACAACGGTAAAACAGGTGCTATTTACAATAAAATATGGAGTTACTTTCACCTCCAACGTCAACCTTTTTCTAGATTGATTAGCAAAATGTGTCTGTGGTTCAATTTATTTCGAATGAACAATTCAATACAAAATTTTACATTTTGGGATTCCCCGCATTAAAATTATTTTTTATATTTTTTTTTTATGCTTAAGTTTATGTTACAGTTTTGTTAACATCGACCTGGTAGACAGAGTTCACTGATTAGCTTGTGCTGATGAAATTAATAAATTAAAATTTTTAAAATTAGATATGTCATGTGGGCAAACAGCAAATTCATGTTAGAATGACACATTCTACTCTAAGCTTAGCAGTAGTATTTATTTTAAATAATGCTTGATTTTATTCAAGAAATTCATGAAATAAAACTCATTGTCAAACATAAAATAAATAAATAAAAATATGCATGTACTCGTATGTACGAGTAGGCAGCATTAAAATGAAATAATTTTGAAGATTTACTAAATGAAACTCAATAAAATTTACTTGAAATGTGTTAAATGCTTTAGCACATAAAACACAATTCTGTGATTTACACATTTTGTCCACATTTCAGTTTTCATTTAGGCAGCCTGATAATAATTAATTGAAGTCGTTACAATAAAAGACAAACAACTGAAAATAAAATACAAACAATTTAAATTAAGAGTAATTTTCTGTTATGTAATGTTATTGATGCAAGAATATCTTTATTCAAATAAATATAAATTGAAGCTACAGATTCAATTTTAATTTTTAATTTCAATGAAAAGTACATGTCAAGTTTATTACCAGAAATGTTTATTACATCCATACAATCATGCGTTTCACACGATCATACCATTTGTTTATGCTCGAATATAATTAAAACCTTAAATACACTTAATTATAAATACATGATGTCTTTCCATTGAGCCAAGAAAAATACAAATTGAAAACAAAACGTCGCTTAGTAATATTCTCTCACTAAATACTCGTATTTATTCACTCTGGCGACTTTGAAAAGTTTGGATTCTTTTTTCGTTGTTGTTTTTGCAGAATTATTAAACGCGAAGGTTTATTATGACTTTGACATTGATTCTGTGAAACGAATTATTACGTTTACAGCAACAGCAACATCAACATCAACATCAAAAGCCAACAATTAAATATAATCAAAACGGCTACTTTATTAGTAGAATGAAGTTTTCAGTAGTTGAACCTAGTACAGGCATACCTCGATTAACGCTACCTCTTCTAGCGCTGTATTGAATTTAAAAAAAGAAGATTATTTTAGATTTACAATATTTTTTGAAAGGTTTTCTCTTTCTAATGAAAATTGATAAAACTTAATTTACAGTCCTTGGAATTCTTGTTTTTCAAAAGAAAAAAAAATATCAAAAATAATTTTAGTTCATTCGAAATACTGATATGCTTTGACATACATCTCGGTAATTCTGATTAAATAAATAAAATAAAATAAATTTAATTAAAAAATCAGTTGCTAAGCAATCTAGAAAAAGCTTGACGTTAGAGGTGCAAATGAATGCTATTAGACGAACTTAGAAAACGAACTGCAGTACGAAGTATCGTAGTTAGTACAGTAACCCCATATTTTAGTCTAAAAAGTACCTCTTTAAACGCTATTTCTGTTAACGCTAAGCGAGGTATGACTGTACATGCATCGCTTTTAAAAAAAATGTTTATTTAAATTAACTACTATAACATTATGTACATATTTCCAAACTAACCCTAAGTCAACTTAATTGATATTTTTCAAATAATTTTTTTATAAATTTTACTTTAATGTCTGCTTCAATTTTTAATTGAAAGCTGAGAACTAAATAAAGGAAAGTCTGTTTGAATTTTTAAGAACCATTAAGTAAAATAAAATAACAAAATTAAAAACAAGTTTCATTTAACCAGTTATAAAACGAATGAAATAAAATTCAAATAAACTTGACAAAAATTTATATTTGCTACATGAACAAACTCTATAGAGACACACTATGGTGGAAAAAAATATTTCTGTGTACTTTAATGTTGAACTTGTTAAACCAATGACTGCTAGAGATGGACAGGTCGGGCGCTACAAGAAATCAAATTAATCGTGCGCTCCAGCATAGAATATGGATTGGATTTTTTTTAACTTAATCTAAATAATTATAAATTAATTAATAATTAAATAAAAAAAACATTCAGCTTAAATAAAAAAAAAACTTTTTAGTAAATTTTTTTTTAAATTGTTGTTAAATAAAAAGCAAATAATGCTATAAACACAACTGGGACGAACGACAAATTTTTTGTTGCAAATAAAACACGTTTCTGTATTTAAAAATGCTTACAACTAGTGCGTTGTGTGAAATTTGTCATGCGTAGCTAACTCTGCGACCATATTTTTTTATTTTAACAAATGTAATCTTTTTAATTTAAAACCAAAAAAAAAAAAATTGAATAATTTAAAATTTTTTTGTTAATATTTTTTCTCTTTTAATTATAATTGTTTTCACCCCATCCCAAATGAAACTAAAAATTAATTTATTATTTATTTTATTATTTGAAAAATTCTTATTTAGTCAATTTAACAAAACTTGGGAGAAATCCACTGACGATTCAAAGTAGCATGTGATATGCTTTTCTTCTTAGTTTTGTATGCGGTAAGTGCAAAGTAAAGAGATTAAAAAAATTTAATTCATGGGATGAATTTATGCATTTCGGTTTACGAATTTGTTCCAGTTGTGCTTGTAGCATAACAAATTTTTATAAAAATTATTTTAAAAAAATGAATGAGCAAATGCCAAGTTTGTCCAACTTAATTTGACATTTCTATGTTTCAGTGTTTGATAAATTTAACCTTGGAGAGGTGCACAATTCAGCAGTGCGCTAAGATTGTTAAAGTTTTTAACGAAAATGGGTGTGCACTTCGTCTGTAGGAAATGTGAATATACCGGTGCCTTTTCACCTAGTTCGGGCTGCTGTTAGCGTTAGTGTGGCAGAAGAGCCGTCAGCCGCGACTCGTTGTGCTCAACATTGAACATTGAACATTTATTGTAGCCAGAAATTAAGGATATGTGGTTCAAACAGAATGGTGTCACTTGCCAAATAGCCAACGAAACAATGGCTCTTTGTAGACTTCTTTCTTTAGGGATATTTAAAAGAAAAAGTGTACGTCAGTAAGCGAAGAACAATTCAAGAGCTAAAGGATGAGATAATTTGGCATATAAAGACTTTGAACCTCAATTATGTCTCAGAGTCAACCATGTCAACCGGAGCCATGGCTAGCATTTGGCCGATATTTAGGTTCACACATAATTGTCATAAATTCTTCTATTATAATAAAAAATATTGAGATAATTCTCTGAAAACTTTTTGTTTTACTTACAATTCACATCGTGCGTTTTGGTTGGACTACAATACAGATACTAAAGGGCTGCACAAGCATACTTGAAAGCTACATATCACAACAAGCATGTGTAAAATTTTTTTTAATAAAAAATGCTTGTAAGCCATTTCAAGTATTTAATTACTTAAACGTTCAACAGTTTTTATCCCCTGAAAATCTCACTATTTTATTTAATTGGGGTATTTTTGTTGTTGTTGTTTTTCGTTTTATTTTAATATGTGGTTTCCTTGTTCGTTTCTTAAGTCTTTTGTTTTAATAGAGGTTCATCTCTTTTATTGATTGTACGTACACACACATATTTTTATTACATAATAAGTAAATTCTTTACTTTATGGGATCTTTTATTTTTTATTTGGAACATACTCCTACACACATACGCATCTATATACACACATACACTATGTACCGATTTTTAAAATTTATTAATTTCTATAAATTCAGCTTTGCTTCACACTTCTATTTGTGTGTGCGTGAGAGAGAATTTTGTTTTGCTTCTGTGCAAAAAAAAAAAGATAAAATTTTTTAAGCTGGTTTAGGTTTGTGTCTAGGTCATAAATAAATATTGTTTGTTGTTGTTTTATGATTTTAACACTATTTACTATGCGGAAGTATTTTAGGCAGGCATGGATTGCCAAGAAATCTCAATATTTCCGTTTTATGTGATTATTTTTATTTTTATATTTATATTTATATTTGTGTTTTTTTTTTTTTTTTTTTTTTTTTTTTTAATAAAAATAGTATTTCTACTCACATTTAGTATATGAATTAAAAAAAAAAATACATATTAATTAATTAATTAATTTTTTTTAAAGAGACTAGTAGAATTAAGTAATTTGCTTTAGTTAGGTGTAGGGCTTCTAAAAAAGACTACTGGTAATAACCCGTCCATAGTTATTTAATTTTTCTTATATTTTTTCCACTTGTTTACAATTGTAGGCAATTAAAGAATTTCTTTGTCATTATCATTATCGCTAAATAATATTTTCTTCGTAATTTAAAGTTATGTCAGCGAAAACGTTTTAATAAATAATTCAAAGAAAATAGCAGTTAAGTACTTTGTTACAGTTATTATTTTTTATTTGTTTGTTTGTTTTTGTTACGATTAATTACCAGAAGAAGAGGGAAGAGGATAAAGAGGGGCCCATTTCTATTGATTACTTTTTATTACACAGCGAATGCAGCTTAAAGAATGTGCTCAATTTGAAATATTTTTTATTATCAACAGGTTGTAATTACATCTTTTTAATGTAAAACTAGTGCAAATGTCTTGACATGATTTCATAAAGAAATATCTTGAAAATGTACTGAGGGCTTCATTTTTTAAGAAAAAAAGTGATTTTATCTACATTATGTACATTTTAAGTGCCATACAAGTACGTACGTACATACATTGTATTTAGTATTTAATGAAAACAATTATCACACCACAAGCGCAAAATAAATATTATTAAGTAAAAACTATTATACATGCAAGCTATTAATATGTTAATAAATTTCTTTTAATAAAATTAAAAAAATTAATACTCACATTAATGCATTAATATGCCCGATTCAGTTTTACAGGCGGCTTGTAAAGTTTGCGAATGCTTAACATATTATCGACTGCCGCATAGCGAAATCTAAAAACAAAATTTGTTCATCTTTTTGCCATTAACAATAACTAAATAGATATTTTTTTTAAATGAAAATTTCTGTTTTTTTTTTTTAATACAAAAAAGATCAATTGATAATTACATGGGTTATCGGTGTTAAAGTTCTGATTAGAAAACAAAACAAAACTGTAAACAACACGATTTAATTTGTTTTTAGTATAAAATTAACACACACATATATACAAGTACGATTATATACAAGTACCCATACCCAGTGAGCAATTTTTGTCTAAATAAATGTCTGATGTTAAATGTTTTTGGACATTTTCTGATAAATAAACGATAAGGCACTCACATCAGGGGTATAATCACCGTATTCGATAGCGAATGGAATATCGATACGTGTCGAGTAAAGCTAGGCATACACATGTGACTTGTGCGCACGGATTTGTTGAGAGCGTGAATACCACTAACATTAAACAAATCAGAATTTCAAAAACGTCGACGAGTAAACATGAATTGCAAAGCGAACGACGCAATTTCTCTTTGGTTATTTTTTTGTGTACTAAACAAGAAAAAAAAAAGAAAAGAAGTAAATGGCTTTTAAAAAGAAATAAGCGTTCACATGTAAATTTATTAATTTTTTTTTAACTGTTTCTATTGTAGCTCTTTTGTCTACTTCTTTATACTTTTCTAGTAGTTTTAACCAACTCTTTTGTTTTACAGTTCTGTCCTTATAAACGTCACTTTTTGTTTGCCAAATGGCAGTTTGCTCTTTTAAAATTTCAATAAATTCTATTAAAAATCTTTGCTCGCCATCTCCGCGATACACACACTGACGTCTCGTAGCACACTAAAATAAAAAAATGGCGAATGCTCGCGTACCAGCCCATTAACATCCAACAAATTTATTGTAATTGAAAATTTTCAAACTCATTCTAACATGTTTGCTAACAGCGCCATACACATACAACAAATCAAAAATCAGACACACAAATCATACGTGTATGGGCAGCTTAAGCAAATCACCGCATACGAATCGTAATTTTATTCAAATTGAAATAGACTTATACACAAGTAAATGAAAAAGAACTTTAGGCAACAATTTTGCAAAAATAATTTTTGATAATATCGATAAACAATAACTTTTTCTGACTTCCTTTTCTTCAAACTCAAAACATGAAGATTTATTAAAAACTACAATAACTAATTGTTTTAAGTTAAAACTGAATAAAACTTATATTTTTTTAACAAATTAATTTGTTTTGGTTCCGATAGCTAGTTAGCTAACTAGCTATCGAATGAGATTTACTAAGATTATACTGGTTCGAAGACTCGCTAAAGAATACTATCATTTGAAATTACGATATCGAGTGGCATGATACCAAAATGAAAAATTTAGATAAATTTTAATCGATATCGAATGCGGTGATTAGGCTCCATTCTAAGGTTAACCGCTACATATTTTCTATTTTATTTTCTTTATAAAAACAAAAATAGACGAATTTTGTTGTATTACGGAAGAGAAAATAGCCATTCGATATCCATCGAAATTTTCAATTCAATTGCCGTCATTTGACCTAGATATCTTCGTTCTATTTCCTACATTTTTACTTAAAGATTGGTAAACAGAAATTAATGTTCCTTTTTCTTTTTTATTTTGTTCCAAATACTATAAAAATTAAGAAATGAAAAACCCGCTACCAAAACTTTAACAACATTTAGAAATTTGATTGCCGAAATATCAAAATGAAAGAAACTAATCAGTATTACTTAGATGAAGTTTTATTGAATAAGTAAAAGTACATAAAGTACAAAGTTAATAAAACCTAATGACGGCTATACATAAGATCAGTTGTAAAATATCGTAGTTATATAAAATAATAAGAGTGTTACTAACAAACAATCACCAACAATGAGTTCTGTAGCAAATATTCACTGGGTTCATACGAGTATAAGTAGGTTTGTATGTGTATACAAATAAGCGTAACTAATATTACAAGTTATTTAATTTGCAGTTTAATAAACGTTATTTTAAAAAAATATGGAAGTGATTTCAACAAATTAAACTACGTTTTTATTTCCGTCATACTGGCTTGAAAGAAATAGTCTGGTGAAATTTTTCATCAACACTCAAAAATGCACTTTGATTGCATCCGTCAGAGTATGTTAATACCAAATTGAATTTGTGTATAAACAATTTCATCAATTTAAAAAAAAAAAGTAAATATTTATATAAAGTGTTTTTGAAGTTTTAGGGTGTAAACTCCTTCTAGTTTGAAATTTCGTTAAGTACTTTTGGAAAGTATGTAGTTAGGATTTTATAGTCCCATAAACATTTTGGCTACAACTTGATTTTTCCGCAAAACGTGTAATTTTTCTTATGGCGATTTGTTGGAAGCCAATTGAAATTATATTTTCCTGCCTTTGGCACAATTGTTTTTTTTTTTAGAGTAAACTGGTTTGAAAAAACTGTATCTAGCCCTAAAAGTTTTTTTTATAAATTTTTTTTTGATTCTAGCCAACGGTATTGTTTCCCCTTAATTGGGATATTTATTGCCCCACTATCCCTGAACCAGAACAATAACGTTATTGAGATAATTGAGACAACAAGTCAATTTTTAATTTAAGTCGAATTGAGCGATTTTTCTGAAAACGACGGTAACATCGTTAGATCAGCTGCTTGCTATAGAAATATTTCATATTTCAGTGGTTCGCACTAAAGTGGGTATTTCGCTGACATTCACAAAAATAAAACCAATTCTTCATAGATTATTTAACTTCTTACATACATACACACAGAAAAGAACTGCACTTGTGACAATTGAGTTGGTTACCAATCAATAATTCAGTTGCAATAATCGAATTTTTTAATTGTGGCGGTGGGAATGTAGTGATAAAAGTACAAATACTATTAAAAGAAATATATTTGGGACTTCATTTCAGTCATGTTAACTAGAAAATTTAATCATCATGACTAAGCTTTTGACTGACAACGAATTCAGTTTTTACAACCAAAGTTGCTTGCGGTGTGTGTGCAAATTTGCATGAAACTGAAATTTTTTGTGCTAGGTCTCGCCCGGCCCCGTCGGCTCGTTATATCAAAGTTTCGCTGTACTTATAAGTGCAGTATACAAGTACGCATATAAACTACAATTATTGCATTAACAGACAGACCGTTGAGAACAAAATTTATTTTCATTTTTATTTATCCATCTGATCAATCTTTTTCTTTTTTTTTTTTTTTTTTTTTTTGTTTTTGTTTTGATTACATAAAATGCTGATAATTTTAAAGCCAAAAACAAAATTTGTATTTGATAAGGGAGATAATGCACAAAACGAGCCAGTGGAAAAACAAACAGGTGGACGGAATAACCAACAAACAAGGAACAAAAGAAATTCATTGAAAGAACTATTACTGATTGTAAATCAATCAGTTAATATTTTCAAGTATGAATACACACATACATAAATAAAAATTTATTTATTCACTCGCCATCGTCTTTCAGATCATCTTTAATAGAGAAAACAACAAAAGAGCTTCTTTTAAATTTAAATATTAAACACGGATTCGGCTAAAGAGAAAAATTACTTGTTAAGCAACACTCTCAGCTTCACTTGATTTAATTAAAGGAATTAATAAATTTAAACATTCCACAAAGTTTATCTGGCAAAGGCTAAGATATTTACAATTCGGAAATAGAAAAAACTTAAGTATTTGAGCAAAATTAGCGAATTAACAAAAATGACCACGTAATTTATGACAACTGCTTCAATTTAAGTGATTCTTTAGAATACAAACATTTACACGTTGTCATGTGATGTGAATGTGTTGATAATATCTCGTGTGAACTGCTAAGAGAAGACAAACATATGTTTTGATAAATTTAACTTGAAACCAATTTTATCGCTGCATATCAATCGGGAGAATCCATAAAAGAAAATCTATACAAATAAATAACAAAAGATTTCTATACGCATTCACTTGCGTATGTATGCATGTAAGTGTGTAGTAAATAAGGCGGTGAAGAAGAATTGTTTTCTTTACCACTTTTTTCCAATACTTCAAATTTCAAAGAAAAGGTAAAGAGGCCTTCAACAAAGCCTTTTACTCTAATATCATATCAACGTCACAACTTGTTTAAAAATTGCAAATAATTTGCATTAAACATTCGTACACAGACTTAGAGTGAATTGGCTAATAGTTTTATATTTCCTTCATACTTACATGCGTTTTCCAAAAGATCCCTTAGAAAGAAGAGCATTGGAATAGTCCCAAAAAAGGCATTAAAGTGAATAATTAATCATTTTTGAAGAAACTGGTTACCAACTCTATTACCGAGCTGATTTTTCTACAAGGCATGAGACTTAACCCAAAGAGAAGTCGCTTACTACATTAAATATAGACGTTGCGTTAATTTCTAAACAAAAAGTTGTTGTCCAACATTATCCCGATATTTTGTTGACTAACGATAAGCACATGGACCAGCCGCAACACCCCAAAAGTACACTCGTTTTTGGTCTCACTAGAACTCAACAGTACGCCTACCTTTAGTTTGTATTTCATATTTTGTGTACATACACACTAATTACGTTATTCCTCTCTTTTATATATAAAACTCATGAACGAATGCTGAAACATGATCAGTTGGCTGTCAGTTTGCCCAGCAACAAGAGCTGCTTAGGAGGTAGAGGGATTATTTACGTAGTTGTTGGTAAAAGATGCTTAGTAAGTAAGTGCGCTGTAAAGCGCTGTTTTGTTCATGTGGCCGATATGCAGGTGTTCGTAGGGAGGATTTAGTAGGTAGAGGGACTAATTGCCTACTAAACTCTCCCTACGTCAATAAAGAATCCCTGCATACCGAGATAACCGTTAGCCAGGATACTAGTTTTAAGGATCTATGAAATAAATTTAAAACGTTGAAAGAAAAACATACACGTCGTTTTCTCTTCGATATTATAATATGTACGACACTGGGCGGCCGCTGATATACCCCAGTAACCAGCGGAAACGTGTCGTTACATTGTAAATGATTCATTGTCACATTGTTCGCTATTATCTACGCCAAGGTAAACAAAATAATTGTGTCAGTCGGCATCAGTATTTGACATGCAGTTGGAGACTTTCCTCCCAAATTGGAAAAACTATTGCATTGTGTCATTTGTCTGGCTTTAGAGAACAAAAAAAAATTCCTAAAACACTTTGTGGTCAATGAAGTCAATTGAGTACACCATCATTACTCCTCGAAAAACAATTTTTTTTTCTTTTTGCTTTATTTGATGTTTTTTTAAACTAATTTTTATTAATATTTAAATCAAATTGAATACAAATATTTAACTACAAACACTTTTCATTTGACGCCTAATAGATTACGCTTTTTTTGCCTTAAGTCAAGCTACGGTATAGAGTCGTATATCTGAGTAGTTCTTTAAGACGGCCCATTTATGTAAGGCCTTTTGATTTGTACCGCTGGTATATGATTAACGTACTTTGGCCAAACATTTTTTTATTTGTTTGTATATTTAAACACAGTTTCTTTTTTTTATATTATTTGCTTGACTAATTTACAAACTCCAATTAGAAAATAATCCCATATAATTATTCATGTAGATACTTAAAAAATAAATCCACATTGAGAAGAAACAATAACAACAACAGGGCAATACGTAAGACGCTACAGGGGGTTATTAGTAAAAGTCGTTTTGTTTAAAATCAAAATTAAAATCAAAGAGACAGATACAAAAAAAAAATTCCAAAAAAAAAAAGGATTTTGTTTTTACTTTCGCTGTTGATGCATAGAATTTACTACCTTGAAATCCGCACAAATTTGTTGTTTTATTTTTTCATGACAAGTTTGTTTGTTTGGTATTTATTTAGTGGTTGCTGGTGTTTGTCTGCCCATTCACCCATTCACCCATTCATTCATTTATCTATTTGTGTCTGTCTGTCTCTCTGATGTTGTCATTTTTAATTTTGTAATAAAATCAAGTACCGTTGGTAACAGATACCAAGTGCCAAAACATCTAACATCATCATTAACTGAAGCAAAAACCTGACATTAAAATTTCAAAAAAAAAAAAATAAAAAACAACGAAATCACAAGAATGTATCCTTGCACGGATCGCCATACAAAAGCACATGTAAGCGAATAGATACATAATTATTTCCCTAGTGCGCATTTAACACTATTGTTATGTTCGTTTGCATGTGCACATCTGCGTATTGAGGTGTACGAGTATGTGTTTGTATGTATTCTGATTAAGTTGAACCGAAAGGCACTACTACTTCAGTGTTTATGTGTGAAAACACAAGGGGTGTTGTGTGGGTATATTTAAATAGCTAATAGAAGCAACAAACAAAACAAACAAACAAACAATCAAATTTAAAATATCTAGATTTTAGCATCAAGCACCAATAAGTTCAGGACGAGTAAAAAAAAATTATTCATCAAATAATTGGGTATTCAAACGTGAAGATGTAGTACGTGCGAACCACTAAAACAGTGCTGCGCCTTAAATATAGTGACACTCTTACAACAACATTTTGCTGAGTAAAACGACTTGTGAAAAAAATACGTATAGAAATTTGACAGACAAATTTCTAAACGCTTATACTTTTCATTGTACCAGATCTGCATTTTTGCATATGAAGAAAGCAATAACAAAAACATCTAACAAAATCCAATGAAAATCTTAAATGTTGTTTTATAGTGTAACAACCCCGTATAATTTTTCGGCAGTCGTATCAAATACCATTTGATTTTTCTCTTTCAAAATACAATGTATTATAGTGTAAATTATCGCATTAGCGAATTATTCACCACAAAATACGATGTTGTAGAAACGACGAACTTCACAATTAATGCTTGTTTTCAAAGAAAAATAAAGTAGACTTGAAGTCGATATTGTGACAAATTTTTATGAAAAATGTATTATAATTTATACTTGAAGTCGTTTTAGTCTCTTTGAATACCAGCCTAAATGATTAAAATGTTGGTTTTTTTGTTCGCTATATAAACTTTGTCTGAAATTTGACATATACGAGTATAATATTGAGTCAGCAACGTCCATTTTTACACCCACCTTTTAAAGATTTTCACTCACAACAGTTCATAAAAGTGTATGCCCGTACTTTATTTTAACCGGAAGTTATTTTTGCAATAGCAGAGGGCGCCAACTAAAGTGGTAAATAAACTTTAGTTGGGGCACTTTGCTAATAGTGCTAGGAAAGGCATAAACTTTTTTATAAAGTAGTGAAATCGAAAAGAATTAATTCGTTTCTTGTGAGCTAAAGCTACTACTTTTAGGTGTCAAATCGCGAACAAAAATCATGCCTTATAAATGCGCTGTTTTAAGTTATTCTCTATCTTAGTATGCCTTATATAACTGCTTCTAGGCAAGCATAATTTTTTGCTGGGTATATGTTATATTCCATGCAAAATGGCATCAAATGGACCTAGTGCAACTCAATTTTTCATGTCAGAAGTCGAATTCCGTATGAATGGTTTGCAATCAGTACCTTTTCGCTAACTATTTAATATTTTCATATGAATGACCCGATCCGGCTAGGCCTTAAGGATGCGTACTTACTAGAGCACTGCACAAGCATTCCTGAATATTTTATAATAAAAAATGATTGTAACCTGTTCTAGTACTTACATACAGACATGTTCATGTTTGGAAAATGTTTTCTGCTGTTATGCTGCTGCATTTTTGTTTTGTGATCTTATTTAGCATGACAATGACTGTAAAACAATATTAAGAGCTCTTAGCGAAGGGGAAGCCGTTTCGATTAATAATAAAGCTAAAGAAAAAAATATTAACTCATTTGAAAAAAGGTGAAATCTACCTTTCAACGATGAGTTCTTTTAAAGGGAATCTTTTCATTCAACCATCTCTTAATGTATAACAATTATTTGGTAATGATTAAATCCACAAAAGGTAATAAATAGTAAACCCTCGCCCTTTGAGTGCATGATATTAAAAAGATACATTTAATTCTGTTGCGAACGTGTCGCACACATACGCCGTCATACATACCAGCACAACGACTAACTTATGCTACTGCTCGTAAAATATGAATTCAGAAATATACAGACAAGCAAGCAGACCTACCAAAGAGTATTTTTTTTTTTAATAATGGCTATCAATATACAGTTAACCCTCGACTTATGTGATTAGATTTTGAATAAAAAAAAATATTCATTATTATGGGATTTAATTCTCGGAGGGGAAACAAATGACGTACTAGGCCTAACCCGGTCAGGAATTCGCTGGACTGAACATTGCAGAGTATTGAAACACTCGGCAAATATGAGGATCAGCCTAAAGTAGCTTATTTAAGAAGTCGAAGAGAGAGCAGAGCACATATTGGACCCGTTTTCGTAGGGCATCAAGGAAGTCTTTGAATTCTTAATGAATACTTGACTTGTAACGTTAGAGCAGTGTAACAATAGATCTATTTTGACCGCAGTGATCAGCTGGCTATTTCCCGCTCTTAATTCTAGCTTTAATGGGCTATAATTGCAGCCTGACCTGTAAGATCTACTGTGCAGCCAAATTCTCAACTAAAACAATCCAAGGTTCCTGGCGAATCTCGTAATTGCTGCGGGATTCATATTACCTAAGTTTCGTAGTGCCGCTAGGCCAACGTGCTTGAATAATATTTAGATGCAATTGGTACAACATATTTTTTAGGATAAAAAATTAAATACATGTATTTTGAGGTTATAATCAGCTGTGTCACTAGTATTTTTTTTTTTTTTTGTTTTGCAATTTTTGCCAACCGCTATTTGTTAACAATTCAAATCGAGGGTTAGTTGCATACAAATGTTTGGACATACATGCATACGTTCGTACAAATATCAATGTCATTCATTGAGCACCTCAATTAAAAGTTGATATTTCATTTTTTGACACGTGCATTGTAAACAAACCGATACTTCTTACCGTTCGCCTCTTGCATTTCATGCCACCCTCTAAATCTGTATCAAAGCATTAACAAGAGTATATTCGGCACTAACAGGATACAATAAAATAAATAAAATTAATGTACATACATACACACAATCACCAGCCCACACAAACACACATAAACTTAGCCAAATCGTGTATGTACACAGTATGTGTACAGTATGTGTGTATGTAAGCCCTTTTAATTGTTGTTTGTTACAATACCTTGTGATAATCATAAAATTACATGAATTTAATGTCGTAAATACATGCACACGGTGATTTAAATTTTTTTTTTTTTTAATTTTTATTTCTGTATCTGTATATGTATGTAGATATGTATGCGTGTATGTACAAGGCTACAAACATACGTATTTAATCTTTCTGCTGCTGCTTTGATGTTTTCATTTTTAATTTGTTTTATATCCTTCACCACAGGTGAAAAACGTACATATACATACACACATACACATATACACACATACCAGCAAATGTACACATCGATTTTTCTACGGCACAAAAGCAACTGCATAAAGAAAATAACAAAGTTCATAACAAAGTCTCTCTAAAAGTATTTTGTGTAAAAATCTTTTTTCTGAGACTTCAAAGCTTAAAACTTTCAGCTTCAGCTGTCAGACAATAATTCATGAATTTTTCACTAGAATTCAGTGAAGTCAATTCATAAATTTTTAATTATATTTTCTCAGCTAAATTTCCATTGTGTTGCAGAAAAACTGACATAGACAGTGGAAGCGGTCCTGGTAACAATTTGGAGTTATAAGATTTTAAAAAAAATGTGGTCATCAGTGAACGCTCAGCTTAGAGAAACGGTGAAATACTATTGGAGCGGAATCGACAATTGTGGTATACTGATGGGCTCAAAATGGAAAGTGCAGGACCAGTTTCAATGAAAAAAACAGCTTCCATTGTTGAACTTGTGGTACCGGAATATACATTTTTTTATTGCTTTGGAATTGTTACAAGCTTCTCAATGATTTAGCAGAGACTAACACAGTTACCTTATTATGGATACCGGGGCACGAAGGGCATGTGGGAAATGAAATGGCAGACTATCTGGCTAAAAAGAGCGCGGATAGTCATTTCCAATAACTTCCCTCGTACTCTACTTCCCTTGTGCTTTACTACGCAACGAGGAGAAACGAAGTCTACAATACTGATGGAGGGTCGAAGTGGCCGTGTGACAGTCAAAGAGACTCATTAAACCCGAAAGCATTAGGGCAGAGGTTGTTTTAAACCTCAGCATAATGATATAAAACGACTCTTGTCGTTTCAGGACGGAAAACGTCAGAACATGCTCTGTGCAAGTGCAAAGCGTGGGCAAGACGCAAAATGAGCTGCTTAGGCAGTAGGACATTGGTCCAGGAGACCTAGGCATGATTATTCATGATGATAATAATAATATTACGCACGAAGGTTAAAATGAAAGAATATTTTTTCTTACGGAGAAAAACTTGAGACATTATACCAAATAGATAACAAAGGAGGAAGACAACAAGAATAACGGATGCCTTGAATTGTTGTCTGAGCGAACTTTGGACAACAATTTGCTTTACAAAAGTGTTCTGTCTCTGCTAATAAGGAAAAACCACTGATTTGTTGTTGCAATTAACTCAATTACTTTATTATTGGAATTCAAGGATGATAGAGTCATCTAAAATAAGCGGTTTTCTCTTTGATCTTAAAAGTCACAAATATTTTTTTTAAATACATTTCCCGGGCGCAGTGAAATATTTCATACACAAGAAGTTTTCTTTTTATTATTCTTTGCATGAAAAGAAATTTTAATGAAATCAAAATAATTAGAAGAAATTTCAATCCTGTTGAAACCCGAATAAAAATAATTCTTGGCAAATCATTGAGTTCATTTTAAGAACCAAATAAATTCGATAAATTTAATAAGAAAACTGATTTAAGGTAAATCTATAAATATGGTATGTTTGTTTATGTGTTTGAACAATATAACCCAATTGGCCATGAGTTCAATATACCCTCAATAATGCTCAAATCGTATCGAAAACATTTTCTACAAAAATCTTCTCCAACTACATACAAAAAAAAATCATGTAGAACAATTTGACCAACTGGGTTTATTGGTTGTGTTTAGCTGCTTTTGCACCTGCACAACTAAATATTTTCTTTTTCTCAAAAGGGCGTTGCTAAGCAATCAAAATCTTCTGTCACCCTCGTTTGTAATTGAAAAATATGTGGTGGGTGTATCATACACCTACCACACATATATACATATTTGTGTGTAACAATAACCAACGAACGGATCACTACTGTACAAAACTCGCCATTTTGGGTCATCATGTGCGTACCAAAACACAGTCTCAAATGCACAGGGCGAGAGCATCAAAAATGAAATCAGCTTAATCAGAAAGTTATTTTTTAACTTTTCAGAAATTAAAAATATACGAAGAATAAAAAATAGCGACGTTCAGCATATGAAGGCTTCTCACAACAAAAGCCCTTCAATACCATATTATTGCAGCCACATAATATTTCAAATTAGAAATTTAAAATAAAAATAAAGCAAAAAATATTATGTAACTTCAAAAATATGGAATTTTACGGAAATATTATTAATAACACAAGTCTGAAAAAGAAAATTGTTTTATGTTTTTGGGTATGCAGAATCCGAAAATGATTTTCATTTTGTCATAGAACAGCACGTTTTCTGACAATATAGGTATCTACTCGTATGTTGAACAAGTTATAACATTAAAAAAAGAAAAAAAAAATTTCTTTTATTTATAATTGCGTAACAAAACTTATTTTTATGTAAAATACATTCATGAGTAAGCATCTGCAAGGCCTCTCTGAAACGTCCAACAGTTGTCTGCCAGCATTGAGAAGCTCCATCTTTCCTGCTTAATAACTTAGTGAAATCGTTCACTTTGCTCTTCACAAACATCTCTTAAATTTTCTGGCGACTAGTCGAGGTGGGAATGCAGAAAATGTACCTTTGGACTCATTAGGCAACCTAAAACTTGAAATGCTTTAAACATTCCTTTTACGATATCACTTTTTCTTAAGCAATACATTCTTCTCTTTGAGGATCCGTCATGGTTGTGATGAACTCTCAATCAATCATAAGCCCAAAAACCCATTTTTTATAATAAAATTTAACGTTTAGCAAAATAACCTGACGTTCTGGAATTTTTTGAGTATTTTTTTAGTGTTCAGAACACTTAAATACATACAAATCAGTTAAAAACATCCAGACAGACCTGTGTAATTTACATATACTAAACTAAAAAGCGTAAAGTAAAAGTATATATTTACAAAAGCATGCGATATATTCATACTGTAGCGTATTAAACGCGCAACTTTAAAGAAATTCAAATTAACGACATTCACGATAAAATACGTCCTGGGATCCTCTTTTTAAACCAATAGAATTTGTATATATAATAAAAAAGGAAAGTTTAAGATATTTTAATATGTCCTTTCCAAAAAGAAAAAATTTTTAAATATTTTTTCATAAAAAATTTTTTGACGTCTACATGATTGGTTTCATATAAATTTATTTTAATTTAAAATGTGTCTAAAAAACTATCTTTCAAAAAGATTTTAGCTTTCCTGGTTTCGTGCTTGTGTACACAAACATTACGTACATGTACAGTTTACAAATTTCCATTAAAACCGGTTAAGTTCGGCTGTGTCGAGTCTTATTCACATTTTTCACTTTCCACCTTCTTAAATATAAAAAAAAAAAAAAAAATAAAAACCCCTAATTTATTGTATAAATTTATTTATTAACTATTGTTGCTAAATATCGATATAAAAATAAATTTTTATAATACGACCTCAAGCTTAATAAGCTAAGGTGACATTTGAATAAAAAAGGTCAAATAAACTTGCAAGTAAAAATTATATTTAAAAAAAATACAAACACTGATAAAAATAATTTCTTTTCAATACCTATTTTTTATTAATCCTAAAAAAAATAATTAATTTCAGTTCAAAACACTAAAATTAAAGAATTCTAAGAAAAAATCCTTTCTAAAAATAAAATGTCTGCAGGCACTGAATTCTTAAATTAAAATAAATAAGGAGAAATGCAAAATAAATATTTATAATATAATTAAATTTTGCAAATATTTGCAAAAATTTTTTTTTAAAAATTAAAAACCAATCTTTCATTAAGATTTGTAAGACCAGGACCACACACAGCAAGTTTTGTTGGGAAATTCTTGATTTTGTAGGAGAGAAAGGAAAAAGGAAAATTGTACAAACTTTCTCATACTCGGCAATTCCTTTTTGTTCTCTCTTCGTATCTTTTAAAAAGATGTAAAAAAAGAAGTCAGGTAGCTTCAGGCTGAATGAATGACTGAATAAGAATGCTAAAATTGCCGAAACAAAATTGTAGACAATTCTAAAAGAGAATTGAGAAAGAATTGCCCAACTAAGCTTGCTGTGTGTGGTCCTGGTCAAGTTTCAACATCAATCTATGATATTTGTGTACATTTTCTTTTAAATGGAGGACGAAAATCAAAACATTTTGTGAAGGGTATAAATAAAAAAGTAAAGTTTTGTAACGTGAACGGTTGAGTAAGCTCAAAAGGAAATATAAAAATATTAAAAACCTGCTTGCACAAGTCACTTGTCAAGTGTAAAGGGGCTCTTTCAAAAAGTGAAAACAAAATATTTTTATGTTGTTCTAACCTGTTTTTCTTGAGAAACCCCCTTTTCTTTACAAGCACAAAAGAAAAATTATTAAATGAAAACAAAAATGTCCGTTTTTAACGATTTACCTGTAAATACAATTAATATCGAATTTATTTTAAAATTCTTCTGTTTGATTTAGCAGAAGTTACACTACGCATTACAAAAAAAAAGCTAACAAACATACATACTCCTCTCATATTTTGTTTGGAAGTGAAGAAAAATAAAAAAAAAAATTAAAGAAGATGAACAAAAAAAAAAATAAAACAAATAAATATTCAGCAAATACAGAAAATGATAATCACGCATCTGAAATGTTCAATCTTTCATTGATAGATGACATGGTTTTGAAGGCTGTACAAGAAATTATCTACCAGCTCATACCGCACAATCGGTGGCCACTTCAAGTAGATGATTCCACGTGAGATGACCAATCATTCATTCAGATCTCTAAAACCATATGGCAGGAAATTCCATATTGTTGGTGGCCGAAATAAGTTATTACTCTCGCTATTAATGGGCGCGTAATTTTGAACGCTACGCTACGTCTGTGAATGATGATTTAGAAAAACAGACTGAACAAATAAATATCAGTCATCTCACAAGTTGCTTCAAAAATATGGCCAACATCAGTAGTCAAAGCTTGGAAGTCCTTATTGGAAAACTCTTTACATACACAACTACACACACACACACATACAATGTATATTTACAACTTAATTTAAATACTTTTTGGTTGGTTTTTTAATAATTCTCTTGTGTTAATGGAAGAAAAAGCAAAAAAAAAATTATCTACTAATAACAACAACATCAACAACAAAATTATCCAAAACATGTAAGTACAAGTGTGCACAAATTTAAATTAAAGTTGTTAATTTTTTTATTTTTGTTTTTGTTCTCTTGCCTTTGGCATAGGGATGAATTGTTGAGCCACTTGCCAACGTAACAGAGTGAAAAAGAAAATTATAATGAATGGTTGTCTTTAAAAGTAATAAATGTAAATCCTTGCCACTCGCAGTTTTATCCATCTCACTTTTCGTGGGGGAGGCGCTTGTGTGCTCAGCTTCCTTGGTGATTGGTTGCTTAACTCCTGTCTATTGTTAAAATGGTGCGTTAGACACAGAGCTTGAATTGAATAATTTGTCTGACTGCGTGTCGATATCATAAGCAGCGATGGCGGGGTGGTGCTGATGGTGGTGGTAGTGGTGTTGATGGTGTTGATGTTGTTGATGATGACGAAGACGATGGAAATGGTGGATGTTTGTGGTATTGCACAAATACATACATACATACACACCTGCGTGGTCGACCGGTTAAAAAACAAAAGTTTGTTGGAATGAAAGTGTTTTATAGTTGCCAAAGTACAGATACCTAAATGTTCAAAATATCCACAAGCACTACATAGAGAAGTGATGTTTAATAATTAATAATAAAAAACAAGTGCTACTAAACTTAAATTGTTGTCAATGGAATCATTTAAATGGAGTGAATAAGAGTTTAGCTGCTATCGGAGTTAATGCGGTACGCAGCATATGAGTAAACACTTGTACGTATGATTAATTTCTATTTGAATCTAAACGCGTATTCATGCACAAGTGCATACACACAAACACACATACATTTGTATGTATGTATGCAGGTCGGTAGATGTAAAAATAAATCAAAGCATTCGAGAGCAAAGCATATGTATTTCATAAGCAACCAAACATCCCCTTTTTATGAAGTTTTACAACAACAACAAGAAGAACAACAACAGCATCACCATAAACATCATTATTGTCATCAGCAATATCATCAGCTTTGTAAAAAGTTTTATTCAATTCTTTATTAGCTGAGGAGGCATTTCACCGGGATAAAGTTAAATTGTATTTTCAGTTGTAATTCGACAATTCGCAGCAGACGTGCGTCAAATATTTTACGCGCTGCAGTTGCTTAGCTACTACACAAATACGAGAAACACCGTCTTAAACAAGTGCTTCAGTATCCTGGCATCATTTATTTTGCTACGGACTTATATCATTTTGCCATCCTCTCTTATCTACAGCACCATATCTGTTGGAGCGCCCACCCATCCAACCTAGCCACGTACACAAGCACACACACTCATACTTGGAGTTATCTAGGGCTTATTCACTTTCGCTTTCGTATTGTGTTGCTTAGAGCAACCCCACTTTTGTTTCCGTGCGCTGCAAAATTCAAAAAAAGGAATCATCGCTTTCAACGAGTTGCTATACGAGACACGGTGGCAGTGACTGTCGGTTTGTTAAAACTGACAATATAAATTTGTGTCCTTGAGTGGTGGACACATGGAAACATTGTCTTTTCGAATCGGTTGCTTAGTTAGTCATCGTTTGAACAGTTTTTCGGTTGGTGTTTGCTTTGTTGTTCGTGTAATACTCGGTTACCTATAAAATTGTGAATTATTTGTTTACAATTCTTGTAAAAGCATTCGTATGTATTCATATTGATAACAAATATTTATTTACATCTTGCGGTTTTACACATGAGACACACACTCACATACATGCAAATTGATGTAAAGTTTATTAAATCCGTGTTTGTTTATAGTGTAATTTTTCAAATGTTTATATTTGTCGGTTTTTGAGTTGAAAAGTTTTTGACGAATGCATTCACGAGTGACTTTGGATCAGCAGCAACAAATAAATGACCACTTGCAGCATTCAAATTTATCAACAAACTTGAATAAAATTTTCGAGACAAAAATTCCGTGTTGCTGTAACGTTCGTGCTTTAAGTGGTCATCAAAATCAACGGCCACAGCAGCATCAGCAGTTTTTGCAACAAGCACATCAGGCCATAGCGCCACAACACCATCATCATCACCACCACCACCATCATCACTATCAACAACAACAACAACACCAACATCAACATCAACATCGTCATATTCAGTTGAATCAACAACAACAAGAGCTGCAGGAGTTGCAGTTTCATCATTATTCACCATCTTTTCAACAACAACAAATAAATTCACAAACACAAAATAAACAAAACTCCTTGACTCATCGTTTGTACCATCAATATCATCACCAAACACTCGTTGCTACCGCATCATCAAGTTGTTCTGCTGCAGTTGCTTTGTCGCATCCATCAGCTCACCTATTACTTTCATCTCCTGCGCCTACAACACCACCTACTGCCACTGCCGATTCTGCAATTGCACTAACGGCATCAACATTGCCAACAACAACAACAACAACAACAACGAAAGCAACAATGTATCGACGTCATAATAATTTATCATATTGTGGTGGTATGTAACAACATTTACTTTTTGCTGTTGTTTTTTCTTCTGTTTCTTTGTTGTTTTTGTCGTTTATTTCCTTTTTTTTTTTTTGTTGGTTTATTAAATTTATTTCATCGTTTGTATTTCACAAATCAAATACATTTTATACGTCCTTCGAATCGGTCGTGAATAGTTTAGCTGCACACGTAAATTTTGAAGAATGAATTTTATTTGTGTATTCCGTTTAATAATTAAAGTAATTAATTAATTTTACGTAAGCCAATAATTAAAATAAAGTTGAATTGATTGAATTTTAGTTGGTGAAAAAAAAAGAAAACTGTGTGTCCTTTCGAAAAGAAAAATAATAAAATATTATAATAACGAAGGGACCAAACAAACTTACACTTGTATCGGCGTTTTGAAAGTTTACATCTGGCCTATCCCAAAATGGGGCTTAAAGTTTCCCCCTTTTTCCAATTGTCAATGTGAATCGGCGTAGGTAACCATGTGCATCATTCATTGTAGTTTCATGCTATGGTCAGCACATTAATGTAAAACACTATGAGCAATATTTTTATGGAATCTTTTAAGCCTAAAACTCTCTAATTTGTGGAACTTTCTGGATTCTTAATTTAAAAAGATCGAAGAAAACCCATAAATTGAGGAGTTAGAAGGTTGAAATGTTCCACAAAAATATTTCTTGTAAAATTCTATTACAAGTCTCTGAACTAATGCTGAAGTTTTAACATTAACCCCACAAATAAGTCACAAAAACCAAACAAAACACAAGACACAAAACTGGAGCTTGTGAAGCATTGCTGTGCCAACTTTAACTTTATTTTTTTATTTTTATTTACTCATTTTAAAATTTTACAGAATATATTTTAAATTGAATTGATATAATTAATATCGTTAAAGGAAAAAATTAATTCTGAAGGGCCTTAAGTGTTTTTGCTCTCTTCTTTGAGGTATTATATCCGTCGCAGATTTCTTGGGTAACATGTATGCGAAATGTCAAATTTTATATTCGAACCACATTCAGGCCAAAAGAAATGGAACTTCGTAGGCCAATTCGGCTAATGTAGCCGCAGTCAGCTTTCAAAATGTAAAAGTTCTTTTTTGTTTGTTTTGTTTTTGCCAATATAAAATCAGAAAAGCAAAAGAGCTAAATATTTAGCTCTTGTAGAATCGGAGTTACATTTTAGAGAAACGAAAAAGCTTAGCAGACTTGTGTTATAAAAAAATTAAATTTCATTAAATTTTTCCGTAAGAGTTATACAGTCTGAAACTGCTTGTATTATATAAAATTGAATCATATAAAATAAAATAATGCAAGTATGTTGTCTATTAATAAAGGATTTGCCTACAGTAAGTGCACATTTTAATTTAATTAAAACTATTTAGTTGCCCGGACAGACTTCGTTAAACGAATTTCAGAGTGATCACTTTGAATTAATGTCTCTATAATGAACGAATATGAGATTTTTCAAACTAAATACCCGCCATTAAGGCGACAATGCTTATTTGTGTGTCACTTTAGAGTAAATTTAAAAATTGATCCAGATAATTTTTGTGCTATTTGAAGCGCATATATCTTAAATCGATAACCGATTTCGTAAAATCTGGCTACTTTAAATACTTTGGATAATAATATTTGCCGGCTACAAAAGTCGTGGGTGCCAAATAATGTATGAGTGTCGTTGTTGTGGCGAAAACAGTGATATGTGGTAACGCCGGCCATATGTTTTATATGGGCTTGTCGTGAATTCAACTACTACAACGACACTCGTAATAAAGCTGAATATTGTGCTGTCATCTTGCGACAATGGACGCATAAGTGGAAAAAGATCTGCTCTTAAGTTCAGTACACCCATGACAATTGCTATTTTTGTATGATATTTCGAGGTTATACTCTGCTCATGTCCCCCTTACACGCTCTAATCAAGAACCAAATAGAACAACAAAGTGGGAGTGTGTTGTTTTAGTGGTACAACATTTTCTTGGATATTGTAAATCAGAACACTATCTACAATTTATTAATGAAAAGTTATCTAACATGAGCATCAAACTACACTGATTTGGATCAATTTGCTGAAAACCTTAAAGAATACAGTGAAGAGCAGCTAAAGTTTTCACCAAAATATTCGTTACCAAGAGACGTGCAACATACATACGATCTGAAATCTTTTTCGAAATTTAAAAACTAATAAAAAAAACAATTTTTTCCTCAACGACAAACTCACTACATACTCGTATGCCCTTGTTACTTTCAGTGAAGAGTATAGAAATAACTAGCCTAAATGCCATTGCTCTTCCCCCTTTTATCCTCTCACCTTATAATTATAATTTAAGAGAATTTATAAATAAATAATTCGCCAAATGGTGTGTTCCAAGCATTAATCTATTTAATTGTTCTTGGCATATGATTTCATGTATCCCTATAAGAAAATAGTCCAATAGGCTTAGCAACAGTGCCTTAATGGTTAATTAATTTTCACTAAAATCTGGAACTGTGTGTATAAGCACACTAATTTATATCAGCATTTCTTTGAATAATTTAACTACTACGGGCGCTCTTCACTCTGTTGAAACAGCACAGGTATAATCAAAACTTTATAGTTTTTCTTATTAATTTAATGGAAAATGCTACGATTGAATAACAAGACTTTTCATTTTCTAATAAAATAATTAAAATTATTTTATATAAAATTCGCTGTTTTTAGCCGGACTCTACCAGTCTTTCCCCGCCCCCGCGTATGTAAGAACTCTTAGACTAAGCGATTGTACAGATAAAATCTATTTTTTGATTAGATGTTTTTACCCGACCCCATGTATTTAACCGATCCCAGAGTATATGGTAACCATTCTTCAAATATATTGACCTTATGAACCAAATTTTAAAGAAAATTCGTTAAAATATAGAATTATAATTGTTAAATTATTGAATAATGGACGTAAACATTACAAGCAAAAAATATACAAAAAAAAAAAATAATTTTCTCTATTGATTTTGACTTGTGAAAATACAAAATTGTATTCTTTTTCTCACCAAAAATTTTATCTTCAGCATCTATTTTTTTTATTTTTATTATTTTAATGAACTAACAGAATCTATTCAAGTACTTTTAATATAAAAGATTCAGCAATACAAATAGATTCATTAAAAATTAAATTTATATTAATTTCAGTTACAAATCAGGATGCCGGCCAAAACTATCAAATTCAATACGTGGACTCGGAGTTGTACCATAGCAATTCAAGTCAATCACAAATGTAAGCATGTGTATGGAAATGTGTTTCGTTAACTTGTTAAAGGAGAATTAATATTAACCAAATTGGAATAGGAGTTAAATTAATTGAATTAAGATAATCCAAATGAAAGAAAAAAAAATATTTTATTTTTTAACAGTAAAATTTATAAATGAACTGACAGGAGCTGTTAAAGAGTTTTGTAAACTTTTGAATAATTTTTCTTGTGTATTGGTATTGTAATTTTGCAGGAGGAAAGTAAACATATAAAAAAATAGGCAAAACACCAAAGCTCTTTAACAGCTTCTGTCAGTGCATTTATAATTTTTTTTTTAAGTGGAATAATTTTATTTTGTCAAAAATATTTTTTTTTGTTTTGGTTGGGAAAAAAATATTCGTCCTTCTTCCTTTCGTTGTCGGCAACATTGTCATGATGTTTTAATTTGGTAATTTTAACTCATATTTAGTAAATATAATTTTCAGTAACTTTATTTTATGAAAAAGCACAAAAATTGTTACATAAATAGTATAAAACTGGTGGACATTTGAGAAATGTAATGCCGACTTACCATAAACGATAAAAAGTAGCATCGTTTTGTGGCCATGACGCCAAATGGAATAAGTGTTATTACCCATATAATTATAATTTCTGATGAAGCTATACAAAGTTGAATCGAAAAATATCAATATAAAAATATATAACAAAAAAACTTCAAGTTTGAGGTCGGACTATAATTACACTATACAACAAATGAAAAACAATTTTCTGATATTGGATGGATTGAATTTTTTTCTGATGCGCTATGATCGAATTTTTTTTCAAACATCGAATTGAATTTTTTTTCAAACATCTCATCATAACTTCAAAATGACTTTTTCTGATTTGGTACGAAATATTTCAAAGTATTCTAAATTATATTGGCTTTCATTTGTTTTTAAATGATTTTTAGTGTAACTATTATTTTTTTTTTGAGTTGCTGAGAAAAATGTTAGACAAAATAAATATATTTTCAAAAATATATTTTAAAGAAAAGAAATGGTTTTTATAGCTATACGACAGTGCATCAAAAAAATATATATATTGGAAAACTTCTTAAGAAAACAACATTTTATAATGAGGTTTTTTGAGAATAACTTAATTCATTTATATGTATGTATGCATGTGTGTGTATATTTTAGGGGATATCCTTTTTGCCCTATTGGAGATTATCAGTCTGGTGGGCAATCATATTACTCCACAACATCAAACTCAAATTACTCATCTACTTTACCCTTGAACAATTCAACACATGCACCCACCTTGCCGTATATATTACCAGTGGAGGAAGGTCTACTATTAAATGCATCCTCGCAGTCCCACAGCAGAGATTCTCCACATAGCTTAACGGTAATTCCACCATATTTTTATTTAAAACTGAAAAATTAATAACAATTTGCTATGTGTGTGTGGACTTTAAATGTATTCTCGTGCATACATTTTACAGGACGTTGCATTCATACAAGAAACTCATAGCTCATCGCAAACGCCAATCTCTACAGCTACAAATTCAATAAATATCGGTCCAAATATATCAGTAGGAAATCACACAGGCGATGACAATAACTCTCCAGAACAAAATCACAGCATTTTAGGAAATGCCAACAAAATAGCATCGGCGACTGTAAGTACACATTTTGTTGCATTTTAAAAATTTCAATGACCTTCGCATCAAGTCGCCACCGTAAACTCGATATATTTTGTTGTTTCCTTTTTTTTCTCTTCAGATTAAATGGCTCTCACGGAATTATGAAACTGCAGAAGGTGTCAGCTTGCCACGATCCACATTATACAATCACTATATACAACATTGCAATGAATGCAAAATAGAGCCTGTCAATGCAGCCAGTTTCGGGAAATTGATTCGATCTGTATTTTCAGGTTTAAGAACTCGACGTTTGGGCACTCGTGGCAATTCAAAATATCATTATTATGGAATACGTATCAGACCAGACTCAATACTTAATCAGATTGTTGATGAGAAGCCACCATTTCTAACTCAAATCACAAATGTTGCTCATATAGTCCAAAACCACAACCAAAATCAACATCAAAATCAAAATCAAAACTCAACAACTTCATGCAGCTCAAATCCAATTGCAGGTCCCTCTAGTGTGTTACATACAGTTGGCAATAATCCGAGTGCCAGCAATAATCTGCACAACAATCGCTATTCCAAAAAACCATATTCTTTCAAATCTGAAACTCATGAGACTTGTGGACAAGTAAGTGCAAAAATTTTTCTGCTTGACGGTTAAGGCATTTTTTATTTATTTTTTTTTTTATAAAAAGTTCCTAGGCGATGGTGCTAGAGCCATACCAACATTTCCTACAATTGAATTGGACAACACTTTTGATACTGAAATAACGCAAGAAGATGTTGAAACATTTCGTTCCATGTATCGGGAACACTGCGAGAATTTTCTGGATGCTATTTTAAATTTAGAATTCAATAATGTTGAGTTCCTGTGGCGTGACTTTTGGCGTGAAAACAATAGCATAGACGAGTGTCCCGAAGAGGAAAAGTATTTAACAAAAACAAAATTATATCTGATGTGCCACTGTTCGGGAGTCCAAAAATTTGTGCGAGAAGTACGTATTTTAATGGTCATACCATTTTTTGTTTGGTGTCACTGTACTTTGAATTTATTAACTTTCTAGATTGACTATCAATTCTATCAGAATATAGTAGATGTAATTATACCAGACGTCTTAAAATCTATTCCGAATTCACTTACCCAAGCGATAAGGAATTTTGCTAAAAATATGGAAATTTGGCTATGCGAATCAATGGTTGGTGTGCCAGAGCGAATGGTACAAATAAAATCATCAGCTGTATCTGCCTTTTGTCAAACACTTCGTCGCTACACATCTCTCAATCATTTGGCTCAAGCAGCCAGAGCTGTTCTCCAAAATAGCGGCCAGATAACGCAAATGTTGAATGATTTAAATCGTATAGACTTCGATAATGTTCAGGTAGGAAAAAAGTGGTATTGTGTGTGTGTGAAAGAGTGCGTGAGCAAGGAGATGTTACAGATAAATTATTACAAGTGATATAAGAGCTGTTATTTTTGAAAGTGATAGAAGTTCCCTTTAAAAAAAGTGAGTCAATGGTAAATTTGGTAAGATGTAGACAAAATCTTACTGACCCATATTTTTTTAACATGGACTTATATCACTTTCAAAAATTTCAGCAGAGAGCTCAAACCGCCGTATGTGATTTATTTAGCACGACTGAATTTAAAAAGCAAAATGCAAACACTAAAAAATACAAATATGCCAAAAGGCATTAAATCAATGATCACCCATAGTTGATTGAAATACGGGGTTGTATTGTTGAATGTTTTAATCAATGCATATGCCTGTTTGAATTTTGATTTTTAAATTCAATCGTGTTGAACAGAATGAAACAACAATCAGCTTCTAATGGTCTCTCGAACATGATTTAATCAAAAGTTGTGCACAATTTTACTCAAATTAATCGTTTGTATAGCTTGCAAATAACTTTCTTAAGCTGTTGAAGCACAGCCTGCTGTATATGAATGCATGTATGCATATTTTGTTTGTATCTTGTAAATTAAAATGTTGATTGATTAAATCCATTGATTGAAAACGACATTTATTCATTGTAGCAAATACAATGCAACAGAGACATGCACACACGCATGTGTACATATAAATACATTAACTGTTTGTAGTTGGTTTTTAAAGTTTTGCATCAAGTTAAAAACAAACCACAATAACCATAGTCACACTAAAGTTCTTCTTTTGAAAAAAATTTTCATTTGTTCAAAATGATTTTTCATAATATTTTATTAAATGTATACTTTCCTATTATTTAATTGAAGGAACAAGCCGCTTGGGTATGTCAGTGTGAACCAGCTATAGTGCAGCGACTAGAAAATGATTTTAAATCTGCCTTGCAGCAACAAAGCTCCTTGGAACAGTGGGCTGCTTGGTTACAGGTTGTAGTTGACTCAGCTTTACAGGATCACTGTGGAAAACCAGGATATACAAAAGCTGCTCGCCAATTTCTTTTAAAATGGAGCTTTTATAGCTCAATGATAATTCGAGACTTGACCCTAAGATCCGCTTCAAGTTTTGGAAGCTTTCACTTAATTAGGCTACTCTACGATGAATATATGTTTTATTTGATTGAACACAAAATTGCTGAAGCACATCAGAAAACCGCCATAGCCCTTATTTGTGATCTAAAGGTGGGTCAATTTCATTTTTTTTTATATATAAAAATTTTATTGTTTTCTTATTTCTTTTAGCAAAAAGAAGTTGAATTGGGTTTTGGATATCAGTTGGAGTACTTGGCCGCAGACACTGTTGAAAATGAACGTGGACCCAAACGACTGAAACATGAATAAACATGTAAATACATTAAAAGAAAACTATTTACTTTAGAAAGGAAAAGTGCACACATACTCGTCCATACATACCATCAAATTTCTTTTTTGTTTTTAATAATAAAATTGAATGCCTACGTATGTACACATGGGTTTTATGCAATACGAGTATACATACATACATACAATAATAACATTTTAATAATTCGATAATATATTGTGACATGATTCAAAAATACATAATTTTACAGGAGCGCTAATTGCTAGTAGTCTGCTGGGAAAATTTTTAAATATTTTAGTGTTTAAAATACTTAGAAAACATTTGATTATTAATTAAAAAAATAATTTTTTGACTTATGACACTATTCAGCTAACTGAGCGATATGATGGGGTCCAAAATGGAAGATGGCCATGATGATGCATACATATGTGAGATTTACTTATAAACAAAATCTGAAATTCGTTTTTAAACTACTGCTCTAGCTTCAAAAATATTGTAGAAGTTGTGATGGAAAAGTACGTTTTTTATACAAAATTTAGAAATTTTCAATTTCCAAAAATTATTTCTGATTTTCTTTTTTAACAAATAGAACCAACTGTTTTCACGTGATGCTCATAAATGTCGCTTTACCTCTTGAATTTAGAAAATAATGGCATGTCAGGAAAGAAAAATTTTTTTGATGAAAATTTTAATTACATTAAATTTAAAATTCATTATTCATACTATTCTATAATATGAATTATAGGTAATATTAAATTCATTACATTGTTCTCTTGAAGCTAACCCTACAAAGCGATTTGCTTGTCTGTATCCTACAGGATATAGTCCACGATTACTTTGTATACTGTCCGCGTTTGCTCTGATGTTTTTGTATTAATTATTCTCTTTTAAGTTTCTCTCTCTCTCAGTTGCTCTTCTTTTTTTATTTTTATTTATGTCCATTATCTAATTTTTTATTTATTTATTTATTATTTTGTAACGAAATAATTTTTTAACATTTTCTTTCTTCAGCTTTTGCTATTATTTCATGTGGTAGCTGATTAAAAATGTTTGGCAACATCACAGGTAGTGAGATTCTTCCATATTCATTGTTGAATTTTTCCACGGCATATTTGCCTTGTTCGTTAAGATCCGAGTATGTGAGATTTTTCTTAAATATTTGTTATCTTTTTAAAATTCAATACGTTTCGACTTTTTGTGTGTAACATATTTCCCGTATTATTTTCCTGTTCATTATTTGTATTTGTGTACGGTTTCAGTATTTGATTTTGTATCATTTGCAATTTTTTGCAATGTGATGAGTTTCCCCATGCAGTAATGCCGTGTCGTAGATGTTGTTCTACAAATGGAAAATATTCTTGCCTCACTACACTGTCATTTGCGCAATACATATCTCAGTTGATGTAATATATGTGAGGCTGTCCCTAATTTCTTGTGTACTTTCAGGACGTGATCCATCCATTTGAAATTATGATCAACATATACATTCAACATTTCAATTACGGTTGTACATTGATGGTTGTATAATCGAAATGAATGAATTTCGTTTTATATTTTATATTGATTTCATTATATCTGTGAGGCGGTGACTTAATGTGCATCAATTTCGTTTTTGAAGCGTTTGTTATCAGGCCTTGATCATGGCACAATTTTACCACAACGTCCAGTTACAGAAACGAAACGCAAATATGATATCATCGCTCCAAAATACTTTGTGAATAAAAGCGTACTTTTATTTAAATTATTGGTTGAGGGGTTGACAGCAGTTGGTTAAACATATCCTTACTTTCAGTGTGATTTCAAGTTTAATTGGACTTAAAATAATTTGATTTAATTTTAGATTGAAGGTTAAGCAGAGCCTTGTTGGCTATTTGAATTTCTAATAAGAATGATCAAGATTAATAATAAAAACTTTCAGCAAGTAGCTGAGGATTTTGTGAGAAATTGAGAAGTTACATTTTTTTATCTTTTCGTTAAATCCAGTTATCTCATCTCTCAATTTTTCACGTTAGCTTACCGCTAAACAAGCATTAAAAGAATTAATTTATCATACATATAAATAATTAAAAATAAGTATTAGAAAATCTTAATTATTGTCCAAATGAACTTGGACACCTTGGAAACAGTTTTCAGTTTTCTTGGTTCAAAAGTTGATTTTAATTTGTAAAGTTGTGTAATTCGCGAAAAACGCTTTTAAGATGCGTTGTGCACAAATAATTTATTTTTCTTATTTTTGATAATTATCGAATCCAAATGAAAACCAATTTGTCTTGACTTACAAATCGTCATATAAAATGCAAAATAACGTAACATCACTTTTCGTAAGTTTACAGTAGAAGCAAAAAGTTATACAATATTTAAACTATTCCAGGTATTAAAGCAAAATTGTTTTTTGGTTCTACTGAGATATTAAAAGTTTACAATTTTATACCTGAAGAAGCTACAAAAATTGGAGCGAAATATCGATATAAAAATAAATTTTTGAAAAATAAGACCTCAAGCTTAACAAAATAGCCATTTTAATTAAAAAGAAAAAGGTCAAATAAAACTAACTTATTTATATTTTTAAATTCGCACATTTTTTGTAAATATTCAAAAAACAAATAAAAAATATACAGAAAAAACGGCAAAATATACTTAATATTACTTATATATGACCTGTTAGTTTTGGAAATGGTACAAGTCCACTTTAAAAAAAATGAGTTAGCGGTAATTTTAGTACGATGTAAACCACATCTATTATAACTAAAATTACCAATGACTAATTTTTTTAAAAAAGTAGGCTTTACCACTTTCAAAAATAACAACTCATATACCTACATACATACTCGTATATGTATGTTTATATTCATATTTTTACTTACAGTGAAGGGTATAAAACAGGGATAAATTTCATTAGTAATGGGACAGCAAACACTTGTGAAAAAATTCTCGTGAAACTTCTATTCATACTTCCGCCGAAAGTGTTGTATTCCCTTTTGTCCAAAGAAAATATATTTTTAGGTTATTAGTTAAATTTTTTTTTTAATTTTATATAATTTTTTTGTTTCAATATCTATAATATAAAAATATGTACAAGAAAAGTATACTTAAAGTATTTATAGCGACTAATGTAAATATATATGTACTATGTATGCATGTGTGTGTGTATGTAGGTATGTATGGTTATAAGTGTGTTGTATATAAAAAAAAAAAGTAAATATTCGTTTAAATGTTTGTACTCTATTGCATGTTCGTTAAAGGGATAAAAGGGGGTCGATTCTACTTCTGTGATAAAGTGAAATGAAAAGTTTTTTCACATTTACATAACTTTCTTGATTCACGTTCAATGAAAAAATAATCAAATTTTAAAATATTTTAATATGAAATGGAACGAAATTTTTTCACAATTACGAAAAACGGGTGATTCATGTTCTGTATAAAAGTGTAAGCTACTAACAAATTTTGTTTCATATGAAAATATTTTTTACATTTAAAATTTTTACGTAACAAGAAAACCAAAAAGAATATGTAGTAAATTTCTTTTATATAAAGGTAATTACAATCATTTAGTAAATTTTTTTACAGATTGGAAAAAGACATTTGCTTCTTTAAGCCTAAATTGGTACAAGTCGTCAAAAGGCTGATCATTGTTTTTTATATTTTAATTTTTTTTCCTAAAGCGCAAAATATTTAAATTTTTTTTGGAATTTTGCGCCACCTTCATATCTGTTAGGAAATGCTTGAATATAAGAACATGGAAAAAGATTATATGAAAGTGGTATAGGTCCACTTAAAAAAATAATTAGTTAGCGGTAAGATAAGGACGCAATCTACCTTAACTTCATGTAAGACAGTCAGTCTGCATTGTTAAATTTATGCTCACCTAAGCTAATACGACCGTTGTTAATTTTATTTTCTTGAACTCAAATGAATTATTTGTTTAGGATTAATTCTTTTCATTTCTTTTTGCTATTTCTACACAATTTTTTATTTATAAGTTTATTTTACCTATTTTATTGAAACGGTTAGTTTATTAAGCTTGAGGTCGTATTATAAAACTTTATGGAATTATTTTCCATGATATTCAATTATATAATATTCATGAGAATATCATGGGAAAACATATTGCATTTTGCACACCAACAAAAATTGGAATTAAGCCCAAATAAAGAATATATTTTGTTAAAATTTATGATTGCAAATAATTTAATAATTCAAGTGCCACTGTTTTTCTATTTTCTTTTTCATATTCTTTAATTACATTAATGTAATAGCCAAAGGGCATTCATATGTAAAAGAGAAGAGAGAAATAAAAATAGAATATTTCTATTTTTTTGTAATATGTTGGTTGGGAAATTTTGGTTTATTTTTGTTTGTTTAAGTATTGAAATGTTTGGGCAGGAATTTAACAAGACTTGGGAGTAATCCACTGAAGGTTCAGAGTAGTATCTGATGAAACAGCTGTATGGATATGCTTTCCCTCTTGGTACTTATTGTACTAAGTAAACAATTTTTCGAAAATTTTACGTGAGAATATCATTTTGCACACTAACAAAAATTGGAATTAAGCACGAACAAAGATTAAATTTTGTGAATCTAAAAATTATGTAAATATATGTAACAAGACTTTTTCATTTCACGTTATCACAGAAAGAGAATTTACAGTTTTATTTTTTGAACCGGCATTTAAGTTGATCACCATCCCAAAGTGACTCGTTTTGACTTTTTCCTCTGCAAAAATCATAACTTTTGAAATAATAAAGATATTTAAAAAATTTAAAAAGGTGTTAAAAGAAAACATAAATCCTTTTGTGATTAAATAAATGAATCATGTTGAAGGCCTTCATTCTCTCTAATTCTGCACTCTTATAATGCGATTCAGTAACATTTATTACGAACATTCGTATCGAAAAAACAAGTATAACGGCAATTTATCGAATTTCGTTTAACTAACATTTCAAAAAAAATTTTCGAAGTTTGAGACGAAGTCAACACCATATAAATAATCATAGCAAATAACGATTTTAAACGGAAAGTTACTTAATACCAATTTCGATACGAATGTTTGTAATAAAAGTTTCTGAATGGCACTACTGTGCATCTTCTGAGAGCTCTCCAATTGGTGAGCATTGATAATCAATTAAATTTTTTTCATGAGCTAAAATTTTGTGTGCCGTGAAGGTAATTTTTTTAGGATATATTTCGGTTAAAAGTCGGACAGTTTTTGAAGCATATTCTTAAAATTTTGATCCATTGATCTTCTCTTTACAGTTTGGTATATTAAGTATATTAACAGCAAACCTTTTTTTATATTAACCGCGACACCAGTGATTTGAGCAGTCACGTCATCATTAGCAAAAAATTATACGGCCGTATTACCATCCTTTGTACTTCTGTATCCATACTTTGGATAATCTAATCTGAATTTAATTTTTTCTTTAATTCCTTTTGAATGAATTGTTTTCTTGTATTCTGTTTTTCCTTTGGTAGTGCATTCTCGTCAAAAGTTCCTTATACTCGTGGTATTATATATGTCAGCTTCAAAATGAACTCCATGCAACGTATTCCTCTGTGAAAATGTTTACACTTTGTATAACAATCAATTTAAAAGTACCCACGTCAACCGATCTTTTGAATAATTTAAACAAGTCTGAATATTTTAAGCACATCATAGTATAATAATACTTTTGCCTATCGCCAACACAACTTATATGACTAAATAATTTATTTTTTATCTTATTTATTTGTGACTTAACACGATTTATCGCTGCGCTTGCTTTGTAAAGAATTTTTTTTTATTGTTTTTGGGAACAGTTGATAGTATATACAATTCCTGCCTAGACCTTGAGTGTTTTCTGAAGACAAGCCAAGCAGCCAAAGTTCTTTGCTTTGCCAATAAATTTGGATTTTGATTCTTTTTTTTGCATAGCATAGATACCTATTTAATTAGTCGAAAAATTATATCGACAATTAAAGAAAGTTAAAATAAAAATAAATAAAAGGAAGCCTTGGCTTCAGTGCTATTTTTTTACAGCAACTGTATATGTACGTTAACGGTTATTTCAACTATTAAAAACGGTAAAAATTTTGTCATTAAAAAAGATCAGTTTTCATCGAGTTTGAAATAAAAGAGTGGATTAGGACATAAAATTAAGGAAACGATAAATGTTTTATTCACGTGTATTCTGCGTCTGTTTGTATGTATATGTGCATCAGTGAGATCAACACAATTCGAAATTATAAAACTTAGTTTTTTACAAAAGTACATAAAAAATTTATTGCAAAAATAAGAAAAATTGTCATTAATTTCGAAAATAAAATATAATATTTTTAAGCACATATTTTGATGTGTATGTACGTATTCTACTTATGTACTATATGTATATTCTTTTAAAATTACATACATAAATTGTTTAAGTAAAGGAAAAAGCAAAACTGTCTTGGAACATGTTCTCTAACAGCTTCCAAATTTACACATACATATAACGTATAATACATTTGTAATTAATTATACCTTTTATCAAAAGCATTCAATTCTTATACAACAAATAAAATAGAAGAATATTTTGTGCTAAATGTATGTATGTATCTAGGAATGAATGTAACAAAAAAAATTAATTTGAACGTAAAACTAAAAACTAAAATTTACAAAATGTATAATTTAAATTAAAATAAAAAAAAAATAAAATAAAATAATCTTCATTTTAATTATTTAATACAAGGAAAAAATATTGGTACATATATGTATGTACATACATACTTCTCGAACTTTACTTTACCGTACATACATAATATGTATATATGCATATGTACATAGAAATATTTAATAATATTCCAACAATACAAAAGAAAATAAATGCTCCTTACTCCTATAGAATGTTTTTGGACTTGTTTTTAAATAAGCTTTAAATTAAAGCTTTTTCTTTGTACATTTTTTAAAATAAAGTATGGGAAAGACTAATGAAATATATTGTTACAAATATATTAGCATATAATTAGTGCTTAAAATATGTAAGAGCCTTATAAAGTAGCATACATAAAAATAAATAAGAAATTATACATTTTTTTTTTGCTATTTTTTTTTTTTTTTTTTTTTTTTTTTGTTAATTAAAAGAGAAAACTTAAAAGTACATTAAGCGTAATTTATAAAGTTGGAAATTGTAAAGAAAAACAATTGGTGCGACACATTGTTTCCAAATATCGATCGCATCAAAATTTCCAGAACGCAAGTATTTATGAAATCCGATTAACCAATTGCATTTTACGATTTATATGAGAAAAATGTGCGTTTGCTGGTTGTTGTTGAAGGTTATGTTGAATTGAGCCATTATTTGATGAAATGGTTTGTACCACAATCTGTTGATGCTGTTGCTGCAATTGTTGCTGAATTTGATGTAAATCATGAACATTTTGAACTTTGACTATTTTCTTAATGCCTTGAATTTGCATTGGTTGTTGTTGTTGTTGTTGTTGATTTTTAAATTGTTTTTCGATATCGCCAACAGAGTTAATGGGATAATTAACATTTAGACGAGCTCTTTTCGGCGACTGATGGCCTTCGCTTGTAATATTATAATCGGCCGGACTCAGTTCTATAATGTCAGACTGACTTATTGCCATTCGTACGGCTTCTTTATCATCATCAATATCAATAGCATCATAAATATCTTCAACCTATAAAACAACAACAATTGTAATAATGAATATACGACAGATGTATGTATAAGTCCAGTTAAAAAAAGGGAGTTGTAATGTTAGTTACATGGTGACCATATCTTACTAAAATTATCGCTTACTCATTTTTTTAATGTGGACCACTATTAAAGTACATATTCATTTCATTGTGGAGGCTGATCACTCTCTACTTATCATTGAAAAGTGTGTCATCATCAGATCGTGCATAAGTATATATTTATAAAAATCAACTCACCTCAATATCGAAATCTCGATGAATGTTTGTCGTTGAAATACAGGTGGCGGGTGATTTATTGCGGGCAGTTGTCGTCTTTGTTGATATTGTAAGAGGTGAATTTAAAGTGTGTACATTTTTTCTATCTAGGACCTCGCAATTATCATTGTCCTCATTTTCTCCTTCTTCGGTGTGCACAGACGTACCGTTTGTCATATCTTCATCAACTTCTTCTTCTTCAACAAGCATATTGTCTACTAAAGTCTCATCCAATTCTTGCTCTTCAAGATCAGAAACCTCTTCTACTTCTGATTGACTATCCATTTCTGTATCGGAGTCACCAGTGCTGCCATGCTTCATTTCACCACGTTCCAATGCCTCTAGATTGTCAGGGCAAACCATAGCATTTCTTATGGCCATTGGATCTTTGCGTGACCATTTCTGAACTTCTTCGTCCATTTTTGCTATACGCTCCGGATTCATCGCCCAAAGGCAGCCTTTGCGCTGATTACTATTTGTGGGTGGCTTTTCAATTTTCTCAAAGCATTTATTAAGTGAAAGATTATGACGAACGCTATTCTTCCAAGGACTTGGTGCTGTCTTAAAGTATGGGAAATGTTCACACATAAAACTATAAATTTCCGAAACTGGAAGCGAACCACGTCGTGAATTTTTAAGAGCCATTGCAATGAGACAAGAGTAAGAGTATGCCGGCTTCGGAAATCCCGATTCAACAATTGGTGCCTTTATTTTTTGTTGAAGTGGCTTAACAGCAATAATATTTGCATTTACCACGCTAGACAAATTACTGTTTGTAACAGAAGACAAAACGTTTGTGTTGAAGGCCGAGTTATTAAGCAGGTTAGTATTAGTGCTGCTGTTGCCGTGTCCATTACTGATAATGTTACTCGTCAATGAAGACGATCCGTTGACCATATTTTGCTGCTGAAGAGCATACGAGGTATGATGAGCAGAAGATGCAATCGATTTAGGTGTAAAATTAGAGGATGACTGGATCGAATTTCTTGACATTTTGGTTACATGTTGGCCATTATTATTGGAATTATTTAGATTGCTAACTGTTTGCATAGGACTAGAATCTCGGTCTCGCTTTACTACAATTGTACCATTTGATGTGAACGTTGCCGTTGCAGATATGGATGCAGACACTGATGCTCCTGTTGATATCGCTTTCATATTCGACTGTTGCTTTAATTTGTTGTAGGTAATATTGTTGGCAAATGTTAGTCCACCAATACCAGGTCCAAGTTTTATTGTACTCGATGATATACTACTGCTATTAGTATTATTATTATTATTATTACTACTGATATTGTTACTGTTAGCGTTTTGAAGAGGGGAGGGACTATTGCCCGACAAAGATGTAATTGTAGTTTTTGAGCAAGTTGTACTGGTGCTTACTTGACTACCAAAGGACATTGAAGTTGCCGTTTTAAACATCACGTTCTCGTTGGTAGTTGATATGGGTATGACCTTTTTTAAATCTGCTCCTAAATCCTTCCGTATAGCCTCGACAGCTGCATTTTTACGCTGCAAGATGGAGTTTGTCGCGAGGGTAGCTGGGGCAGTTGTAGCCGATGTTACAGCTGATGAAATAGGTAAAATTTGCTTTGGTATGTGGGATGTTATTAATTCATTTCGTATAGAATTTGAGCTGATTTTAATATGAGCTGGAGAAAAAGTCAAATGTGACTTGGTATCATTGACATTCGGAGATGGCGGTGGTGGTGAACTACGCAGGATATTCGCATTGAGATTAGTTTTAGGAGACAAGTGCAACAGGGATGAAGATATTAGTGGCATAACAGATATGGGATTAACGCATGCTCCCACATCTGCCAAAAAATCGTTATTTGCACCAAACCACGAAGAAGAAGAATTCGAAGAAACTGCTCCGAAGGTTGACGAAGAGTTGTTAAAATTGTTGCCACTCTCTTTCCCAGGATTGTTGCAGCTATTGTTTAATAGAGATAGGGAATCAGCAGTATGTTCAAGCACAGATGGAGTGTCTCCATACTCATTAACACTGCCCACAACATTTGCCACTTCACTTCGTATATCTACGTCTAGCATGTCCTGCAGCGAATCTGATATGTAAAACTCCAATGTAGGACCTGTCGCCTCCTATACAATAAAATAAAATAATTTACTACATAATAAATGTACATATGTATATATGTATTTATGCATGTATTATATGTAAGCAGCTTCATTTTCAAAATTGATTTATAATATCCTAGCCGGTTTTGCCTGGTTTCTTCCGGTCTTGCCGCGGCTCCCCCCGTCCCCACCCCATGTGTAGGAGTTCTTAGACTAGGTGTTCTCGGTCTCCCGTGACTAGTACAATTTGGCGACCTTCTAACTGATCCAAGTGAATATGAGCTTGGCCGGTCCTAGAACATATAGTGACCATTCTTGGAATTATATTGATTTTATTTATCAAATTAAATCATTAAATAATGGACGTAAACGTGGGCGTAACGTTAGGTTTATAGCCTATGTTAATCGCTAATAATGAAAAAAAAAAATTTTAAATCGTCTCGGTAGTGTTAGAGTTTATCCATTACAACAAAAAGTATAAAAAACAAAATATAAATAAAAATAAATAAAAAAAAACAAGAATAAAAATGTTTCCTCATTATAATATTAGTATAGATATCCATATCAAAATATTAACCAACCAACCGTTACATATCAAAATGTAATATGGAGTACTAAATCAACCACACGAGTATTGAAGGGATTTTTCAACCAAACTTGTACCATGAAATGTACAATTTTATATAACTTATCATCCCTGCTTTAAGTCTCTTATCTAATAATTTTCCACTGTCACTTTTTCTCTCTTCATCTGTTATGTTGAAAATACAATATTCACCACCTTTGCATGGTTAAACTCATTTTTGCCACTCCGAATATATGACTGGCTATAAAAAGGAATAAAGCCGTATAACATACAGCAGCAAACTAACTTCAGGGAACGTTTGCGTTTATTTTTTTTTGTGGGTACAGTTGACTACAAAATACTAACAGCGTTTGACTTGCCTTTGTACTTTATTATTCTTTCGCTCTTTGTTTTATTTTTATAGCAAAACTATGTGTATCTACATACACTTTTACGAATATATGTACATATATAAGAATTTATATATGTATGCATGTGTCTATGCTGTTAAATTTTGTTTACTAGAACCGGCACAAAGCGGAATACATACATAAACATGCATAAGTATATATGTTTACGTATGTATGTATATGTGTTCTTTATATATTTCCATGTATTTATCTTAGTTGCATTAAAATTTGTTGTAGTTACTCACGTACATATGTATGGATGTATTAATGTTCGATCTATAGATTTTATTCCTACGAAGGGCAAAAAATCACTCAATGTATGGGTACATATGTACACATGCATATACTATTATACTTAAATACAAACATACATATTTAGATACATAAGTACATTGTGGTTTTGCAATTTCATTTGATTTTTCTTTTGGTCCGTTTATCTTTTATCTACAAACTATGTACGTATTTATATACAGACTTACATACATGCGTATAATGTAAGAATGATAGACACAAGATTATGCCATCCCGCACATAAAATTTAAATTTTCTATGTACAAATGACGTCAAGCGATGCGTTTCTCTTGGCTAATGTAAACATAACAGTGGAGAAATTTGTTATTTTTTGTTCGAACAGTGAACAAACTAGAGTAAATGTGTCAGTAGTCGACAGTTTAACGCATTTCCTTTTTTCAAATTGGTACCATTTTACACATAATCGTGGTATTACTCTGTTAACACGTTGTAATAGTACAGTACTCGGTATATTTTTAAATGTACTACGTTACTTTTAAAAATTATTTTATAAAAATTTAATTAATTTATATATTTTTTTTTTAAATACACCAAATTTATATATATATATCCCAGTGGGATCCTATTATCGGTATATCATTTTGCCTATAAATTTATTCAAGGCAATCAGATGTCGACTCCAGAAACATGGTCCTGTATTCGCAGGCTTGAAATTACTTATTTAAATGTTCTGCCGAAAACCAGCGAAACATAATTTATGAATAGTCGGCAGGCAAGTTTAGTTGGGCAATTCTTTCTCAATTCTCTTTTAAAATTGCCGTTGTGTCCACACACAGCAATTTTGTTTTGGCAATTTTATAGAACTTTAAGTTGGCATTACTGTTCAAGATGGCGACCGATTTAACAGCTGTGGCCGTATATCGGTAATAACACGGCGAATGTTGTCTTCCAAATGGTCAAGCGTTTGTGGCTTATCCGCATAGACCAATGACTTAACATAGCCCCACAGAAAGTAGTCTAGCGGTGTTAAATCACAAGATCTTGGAGGCCAATTCACAGATCCAAAACGTGAAATTAGGCGGTCACCAAACGTGTCTTTCAATAAATCAATTGTGGCACGAGCTGTGTGACATGTTGCGCCGTCTTATTGGAACCACAGCTCCTGGACATCATGGTTGTTCAATTTAGGAATGAAAAAGTTAGTAATCATGGCTCTATACCGATCACCATTGACTGTAACGTTCTGGCCATCATCGTTTTTGAAGAAGTACGGACCAATGATTCCACCAGCCCATAAAGCGCACCAAACAGTAACGGTGTTTCGACATACACTTGAGGATTAGCTTCACTCAAAATGCGGCAGTTTTTTTTTTGTTGACGTAGCCATTCAACCAGAAGTGCGCTTCATCGCTAAACAAAATTTGCTTATAAAAACGGGAACAACGGGCTCGTTTTGGGCCCATTGCACTATTTGCAAGCGTTGTTCAGGCGTGAGTCTATTCATGATAAATTGCCAAGCCAAACTGAGAATAAATCACTTGACAGCTGTTAAATCGGTCGCCATCTTGAATAGTAATGCCAACTTAAAATTCTATACGTCTATAAAAAAACACCCTTTACAAACACAAAAAGCAAGCAAGCATACATAAGTAAGTAGTCATTCGTGAATTTTATTGTTCCTGAAATGTGAACTCGTTTTTTTTTTGTATTTCCAAATATATGCACTTGCGGCAGAGTACACAAGTACTACGTAAATCCAAATACGTTTCTGCAGATGTCTAATACATACCCACTTGGGATATATAGGGTAAACATTCCTATGCTCGGCATGTACCATTTACAATACATTGGACAATTAATGCGATGTAATTTTAAAAAACTAAAAAAAAAGTTTTTAAAAATAACTGAATATATTTAAAAATATAGGTACTCAGAACTGGATTAATACAATACCATGATCATATGAGCTGTTTTTCAAAGTGGTATAAGTCCACGTTTAAAAAAAAAAATTATTCAACGGTAATTTTAGTACTCTTAAAAGCAGTTCATACATAAAATGGTACCAATTAAAAAAAGTTAAAGTGCACATTTATATACCTTCTGTATATAGTACTTATTCGTATGGAAATTTTTATAGGCAACAGAAAATTAATTATTTAATTATACTATATCTATCATTATACGTCTCCGAAGAAAACAGTTTATACAAGTAATTTTCTAATAAGCACAATTTCAACTTGGGTTTTTAATGCTATTTAAATTTTCTAATCGGAAAAATTTCGAGTTGTGTCTTTTTTCATTTCATTTATTTATTTATTGCTTACTCAAGCTTTTAAATTTTAGAATTTGTTCACCGGCAATGGAACTCAATTTAGGTATACCTAAGTTGCCCAAAAAATTTTAATGGAAATAAATTAAGAATGAAATACGTGAAGGAATTTGCTTACAATGTATAGGTTGAACATTTTTAATTTGTTCAACTTTTAGTGGTTTATTAAAACAAATTGGTATCTGGTTTTTCTTGGTTTCAATGCTTTCAAAATTCAAAAGTACGGCGTTAGACCCCGAACTTTTTAATGATAATTAACTTAACACTACAAAGATTGCAAAACCAAGTGGATATTACAGTGACAGTACTTGATTTTTACATAAAACAAGCATACGTGGGTATGTATATATACTTTAAAAAGTTTTTCAGTTACGCATTAAAATGGCTAGTTTTTTTCAAATTGAGGACGGATTACAAGTATTTATTTAAAGGTCTGTATATCGATATTTCGCTCCAACTTTATATAGCTTTTTCCTGAAGAATGATATGTATGCTATGCTATATATATGCAACAAATCTATGTATATCGAATTTACAAGTAAAAAATTATTTAATATGCATTATACCTATAATACCTTTTTTAACCCAGCGAACATTAGCCTGAAAACATTATCAATAATATGCGTATAGTTTCTAGGTAGTTAGTATGAATTAAACAGATTTTTTAGAGTTTTTCATCATTTATTATTATAGTCCACTAAACTAGCTTTTGATTAGACCTTAAATTAGAAGATATCGATAAGTTAATACCGGATTATCTTTTTTATTTTTTAAATTTAGCTAAAAACCGTTTTAGTGATTGGTAATTGGTAATAATGTATTTTGTGATGTATTATATTATTGAAGCAAAGTTACACAAAAAAATTATGAACGAAATGCTGGAAAGAGCAAAGACGGCACCAGCTGCACTTTGATGAACACCATAATTTTTTTGTTTTTTTTGTAAATTTTCTTTAAAAAGTGGTGGTAATAAAGGTACATACACACATCCATATGCATGTGTGTTCAGATAAATTGCATGTGTTCAACACACTAAACGAATTTATTTAAAAATATACAAAATGCATGGCATTGTGTACCTATGAACATATGTATGTACGTACATAGATAGTACAATGTGAGTAAAAAGTTTAGGTACATTACGAGGTTATTATATATTTAAAGTCTAGGTCTAGGGGACCACCAATAATTACATAAACCTTAATCTAAGGTAAATTAAACCGCATCCAAAAACATACAGGCATGTATGTTTAATTTAAAAAATGGATATAACAGGGATTATTTGCTTAATTTCAAATTAGTAAGAAAATTTTATACAGTATGCAATGACTACTGCCAGCTGTTCAAATTAAATATAAGTAATTACCTATTGCATTTTTAAAATTTCACAGTTGCCGGCCAAACTATGTAAAAAAGAAAATTGCAATTTAATTGTTAAATTCTAATTATGCATCACTTTGTAAGCACTCTGAATCTCAAAGGAAAATACATACATACGTACTTAGTACCTATGGACACTATCTACTTACACAGTTATTTACAAGAATGATAGGCACAAGATTATGCCATCACACACATAAAATTTAAATTTTCTGCGCAAGTAGCACAAATGATGTCACGCGATGTGTTCCTATTAGGTAATGCTGATGATACAGGTACTTCGCGAAGTATGAGTTGTAGTACGGTTTTGTGATACACGTTACTACAAATCGTACTAGAAGTTGTACTTCTTCATAGGTATAAAAGAAAAATTTGAAAGGTAAACATATACGGCAAAATGGATGATGTGGTGGCATTATTAATAATTAGTGAAGTACTATTTGAAAAGAATAAGAAAAAAGATGGAACAAGAAAAAGAACATGGTGTAGAGAATGGTTGAAAGAAAAAAATGAATTGTCAAAATATTTTTAATAATATTTTCACTTTTTGAACTTACAATATTCGGCACAAAAAATTAATTTTTATAAGCGCGACGCTCTCCGCTGTTCTAAAAAAATTGTAGTACAACAGCATGATACACGATACTTTTTATCGTACTTATACAAGCTCCGCCCACAAAAATTTAAATATTTTGATTTTTATAGGTACTTTGAAGTATACTTTTGTAGTACGACAGCATGCTAGACAATGCTAGATTACTTATTTATCGTACGATTTGTAGTAACGTCTATCAGAAGTAGATAAATTAATTTTTTCTTCAAACAGTGAACAAACAAGGTCATCTAAAGGGAAATTATGCGCATGGCGTAATCTTCTGTCTATCACTACTGTTTATGTAAACATACATACATATGCTTACAATTACGTATGTACCCACGTACAAAAATATTTGCGAAAAAAAATAGGGTTGTGTGTATCATCACAAAAAAAAAAAAAAAAAAAAAAAAAAAAAAAAAAAAAAAAAAAAAAAAAAAAAAAATATAAATCAAATTACTTTGACTTGGGGTTATTAAAAAGTTTTACCGCCACTGGTTTTCAATGTCAGACAATCAAATTATACGTATTACATATTACATAAAAACAATCCTCTCATAAATAGGTAGGCATAATACGCATGCCCAAAAAAAGCAACATTTGTCTTAAAATTAACTTCACTGTACATACATACATTAATGCAGAGCCAGATAAAATATACATAGCTTTGCATATGGATACACCTAGGTACTTATTAAAATTAGAAAAAAATTAATTATACATTAATCAGCAAATATAGAGGTTCCTTTAATGAATAAGTTATGAATATAATTTTTATATTCTGCTAAAGAAAACAATTTTAAATAAAACTGAATTTGTCTGAGCATGTAGAACATATGACGTCACATGTGGTCCTATTGGCTAATAATTTACATCTAAATAAGAGCAAGAGAGAGAGAGAGGAATAGTTAAAACCATTTTATTAAATTACAAGAACCCAATAGACAACAAATAGAACTAAAACTAAAATAAATTTTAAAACTAATTTGTAATAAACAAATTATATCTTCTCAGATAAAAATTGCTCTTAATTACGTATCTATACATATGTATGTATGTACATATTTTATCACTTTTATAACTTGAAGAATTCAATCGCTGATTGAATAAGTTAAGCAAATAATATACGTATATAATAGGTATGTACATACTCGTATGTACTTATAAATTGAACATTAATTCTTTTTTAATAGAATTTATTGAATTTGAAAATTTTGTATTATTGCAGTATTTGTTTGTACAAACTCCCACTTTTTTTACAATATCACAAATTTACAATTTTAAATATTTATCGAGTGTTAAGATTTTATATATGTAAGTACCTACCGAAAAAATTGTAACTACTATTCTTCTAACCATTTTTTTATTAATATAAATTTGTCTCAGAATTTCATTTAATTTGAAATAATCCATCCTATCTCTAAAATTCACCAAACCCATTTTTAATATTTTTATGAAAATATTCAACTTTAAATTTTTAATACTTTTTTTTATATTCGTTTGCTTACTTTGCATATTTATATTTCGATATAAATATACCTTCACATGTAGATATGTACCATATACAAACATACATACATCACGATATTTAATATATAGGCTCATTTGTAGCTGCTAAGAGTGGAATATAATAACCACAATTATAATTATATACGGTCCAGTGGACTAGGCGACATTTTTTATAGTATACAAAACAATACATTTTAATTAAAGGCGTCTTTCAAAATCCACTTGGAAACACTCAAGTACCTAAAACAATATTTTATTATTCGATTTCTTTGAAGTAGTGCGACTAATGAAAAATATGTTACTTGTACACATACTTTTTATACCCAGTGTATGTTTATAAATACATACATATATTTATTTACATGTATGCATGTTTGCAGGAATATTTTGCACAATGCGAAAAGCATAAAAACAAAGAAATATAAAAACGTGTTCTTTTGTTTTGATAAACATTTAGTAAATGAATAAAAGAAAATATGAAAATATACACAGTGTTTCTTTTACAAGTCTTCCGAAATTAAAACAAAATTAAAAATACGATATATTCATACTCACAATGTACATATCCAAACATACAGTCAAAACGAATGCACGTTGTTTTTTATGGATGGAACATATTTATATATATACACATAGTTTGCGTTCATTTCGGAACGTTATATGTGTACAGACATTCTCTCTCAAATAGAAAAAATACTCTTATATTCTATGTTATTGATTGTCTAAAAATTTGTGATGGGAAACTACGTTTAAATGTGACCAAAACAAGACATAAATAATAAAGTATAAGAAAGTGAATTTCTTATATGTATTTATATTGATGTATGAATACATTAAAAATAATAATTAAAGTGACAAATTTTTCTATCTATTTCTATGTATGAGAAAAGGTACTTTTATTCTAACAGGAGATCTACACAAAATGGGACCCAATTTGCCCATACCTTCCATCAATACTAAAAATAAACATGGCGAGTAAATAATGAACAACGAAAGGATGGAAGAAAATATAAAAAAAATTACCAGAAGCCGTTACAGAATTCAAAATTATTGAACACATGAACAAAACACATACATAGGAAAACATTGACAAAACTATAAACAAACATAAAATATACATACCGCGTATTTGTTAAGAAATCCATCATGAAATCCACCTGCATACTCTTCGAATTCAAACATTCTCTTTGTCTCCGTAAACGTCTTCGCTTTATATTTCTATCACTTTCTAAATAAGCAAACAAATTCTATTACTCGTAGTTGTGCTTAAAATTGCCGGCAAGACATCAATTTGTATATACACACATAAATGTATATATTAATACACAAAACGGCTTTTTTTTCCAACTGATACCTTTCTATATTGCACCGTTTCTTATCTACACCAAGCAAACAAACAAAAAGCACAAAATGTGGTTTTTACTGAACATGTACGGAACTTTTGTACCAATTTCAGCGCAATTTTATTTTCTGCAATACACAAATTTGCCGGTTAATAATTTCTATAAAGAAAAACTTTTGTCGTTTTTAATATTCCTGAGGCAGCTGCATGAAAATAGTATCTTTTTGGCGCCAAGGGTGCCGTACTTAATGAATTCAAGGGTATTTAATAATCATTAAATATATTCAATTAAAAAAAAACAAGAAACACGACCGACAACATAATAAAACACAACCACTCTCCGCTCTTGTTACCAACACACTGACTTAACATTTATGTTGTTTGATAACAGTATATTTTATTTATCTTTAAACTATATTCACCTCTGAGGTTAATAGCGAATTAAATTGTTACCAGATGCAATTGGTACAAAATCACAAGTTAAAAAACCCCTTTAAAATCGACAGCTTAACTGAATCTAACATATATCTAACTAATTTTATTCAAATTGTTGTTCAATGCCAAATTCATTTAATTTACATATTTCCAAAAATAGTTCAGTTTATTCGATATGCGATTTTTCCTTGTGCATCGATATATGAGCTGTTATTTTTAAAGTGGTATAAATCCACTTTTTTAAAAATATGAAATAGCGATAGATTTAGCAAAATATAAAAACTCTCTGATTTTTTCTTTTAAATTGGTACGCGTGATTATGGTATTACGGTGATAAACCGTTGTAACAATACAGTATTGGGTATAGTTTAAAATATATTAAGCTATTCATTGAAATAAAGTAATTTATATATAGTTTCTTAAAAATACATCGCATGTTTTAGTTGCCACAAATTTTCCAATTCTCGCCAAACGGTGATCCTACACTCAGCATGATCCTGCACTTTAAATTACTCTATAGCTTTCTGGAAGAACTCAATTTGAAAAATAACAACTCATGTGAATTCATTTTACATATATATAAAATATATAATTTCTAAATTCAAGAATTTCAGTATAGGTGGGAAGGTATTGGCTTACATTACCAAGGCAACGTTTTCTGGCTACTGAAAACCAAGGTCATTTAGTTCACAACGATCACTCAATTTAATGTCAAGAATTGATTCTGCGCGTCAAATGATTTACCAATAGCAATTTGTAAAATTAATTAATACGATGTCTTTTATTTTTTAAAAGATAAATATTTTAACCTTGTAAAATAATGAAATCATATCATATGCAGTATATACGTTATCTGCAGCAAAATTAGAAACAACATTATTAACAATATCAAACAGAAAAGAACTAAACAATTTATTAATTTTCCAACACATGAGAATTATAATTCAAATGTAAAGCTGCCTTCACACTACATATTAATAATATTGGGAAGGAGGTTTTGTCAAAAAACCACTTAAATTAGGTAAATTCGATTACACTAAGTAAAACAATAAAACGTAAAAAACTATTTTTTGCTCATGATAAAAAAAAAATAGATGAAATCCATTACAAGACATCATAAATACAATAAATCTTGCTAGTTGACTTAAAATCAAATGCAAAAAATTAAAAAAAAAATTGTTTCAACAAGACACGATTTAAATATATGACACGCAACTTAATCGAAATAATTTATTTACTCTGTAATTATTGGTATAGTGTGAAAGATTCTTTAAAAACATGGATATACAATATACGTTATTAATAGATGATTTCTAGCACAAATATATATATATAAATATGGCCCATTTCCACAGGTGATATTTGTGTTCTTATTTATAATACCCTGAAAATTGTCTTCGTTGTTTTAATAATAATATTTCATGTTTGCTACTACGTTCAATATCTGGTCGCATCATAGCTTTTTCTTTAAAATTTAGATTAGCATTATCAGCTTCTCTTTCTAGTAAGCGATTTTTAGATTTGTTATAACGAGCCGATAACTGTGGAGTTTCATGATGTACCAATTCTTTATTTTTTGATATATTTTCCTCTTTGAAAAAGCCTGATTTAGTCCACTTTATTTTTTTTGATTTACAAACTTCTTTACGATTTTGCTTCCCTTCCCTTTTTATTGTAGCAAATTGCAATATGTCATCACTTTCCGTTGACATTTGCCGCACTTTAAATCCTGTTGCAGATGGAGTAACTGGACTTTCTCTGAATTTCATACCGTTCAATGTTTTTATAATACGCTTTTCTGGAGTGATTGGTTCAACAATTACTTTACCAGTAGGCAATTTAATACATGTTGGAGTTTTAGTTTTCTTTTCAGGCGTTTGGGGAAACTCCATTATATTACCTGCCGAAGTAGATGACGTATCCTCGTTGCTAATTTTTACTTCATTGTAAATATATTCTGAAATAAAATTAATCGTTAATGAAAGTTTAGTGCCAAAAATTAAAAAAAAGAAGAAAGCATGTATCTATACTAGGAGGGGGTTGAGTAGCGATGTGCATTTTTCGTCGTTTCAGTAGTAATAGACTTCTGTGGTATATAATATATTTAAACTATCAGTTTGTATCTAGTATTGTAGGTGCTTTACTCTTCCAATTGAAATCGTTAAGAGTAATGAGAGACGACATTTTATCATTAACTTTACAGTAAAATTTATGGAAAAGTTATGTATATAAAAAATTTCGGTAACGTTGACTTTAAAGTCTACGTTAAGAGGGTTAGTGTTATAATTCACTTCAAATTCTTCTATTAAAATTCTGGTGAAAAAAATTGGTGGTCGGTCCAAAGAAATATATATGTATCTTACGTATCAAATTTAAGAGAAATCCATTGAGAATTTTAATAATAAAATATAAAAGTGAATTTCGGGATTCAAAAAAAAAAAAAAATTTAAGGCCGTCAGTACAAAAAAAAAAGAAATTTTTAATTATTATATTAAAAAAGTTACAGCATTTCTTGGAGTATAGGAATCGTATGTAACAACTTTTGGAAAATATATTTGTTTACCTTTTTTAAAGTTTTTCTTTACTATATTTGATTCTCCAATAGCTTCTAACACGTCTCGTTCTAATCGATTTGCCTCTTTTTTAACTTTTTCTTTCTATTAGAAGAACCAAACATTATTAAAAACCTATTATTGAACTACATACAATTACAGTACTTACCAGATTTGAATGAATTTTTTGGTTTTTATTAAGTATAGCATCCGCAGCCCTAATTGCTTGTGATAAAGCTGTTTTAGTTTTTTCTAAAAAAATAAAAATCAATACGTAAAAAATACATAAAACAACTGTTAAACAATATATAAAACGACCAATTAAATTTGGCAGCGCTGTAGTAGCCAAACTTTCAACTTTAAAGTTTAAGTATTAGGCATAATAATTAATTGCAAAATCTCTTTTGCGCGCATTTTGATATTACTCATGGCAAAGTATTTGGTGTTTTACTCAAAGTATATTCAACAACTATTTTCCTTCGGCAACATATTAAAGAGAATTTTGCTCATTCTATGCTTAGTGTCGCTTATCCAATACGCTCCTAATTTGAAAAAGCTCACAAAGACTGTCAACATGATAGTCCGGTTGGCGACGTGTTCACGGAGTATGTATGTAGTACCTTTCAGTTTCATAAAATTTAGAAAATTAAAATTTATTTTCTTACGATCAGTTAGAAACCCGCAGATAATTATTCCCAGGATATCATATCTAGTGTTTGAGAAATCATCATGAAAGCAAATCATACATACATAAACAAACTGAGTCTGAAACTAAATTAGCTAAAATATTTTCGAAAAAATTTGATATGTAAATTGATAAATTGGTCGAACGAATGTAATTTCATAAGTAAAGAGCTTGTAAAATAAAAATGCACTTTATTCCTAATTGATTAATTAATTGTTCTATTTAGTATTTAGTTATCTAGTACTGACGTTTAGTAATGCTGAGGTTGATCACTTTTCAGTACGATAAAGCAAGCGCCATATCAGAATAGAAATCGCATTAAAAATCAAAAAATAAATAAAAAAGAAATTTTTTGGTTTGTTTTATTTGACCTTTTTCTTTTACATAATATGACTATTTTATTAGGCTTGATGAGGTCTTATTTTTCAAAAATTTATTTTTATATCGATATTTCGCTCCAATTTGTGTAGCTTCTTCAGGATATAATTATAAATATAAAATATATAATTATAAATTATATCCTGAAGAAGCTACACAAATTGGAGCAAAATATCGGTATAAAAATAAATTTTTGAAAAATAAGACCTCAAGCTTAATAAAATAGTCATATTAATAAAAAGGAATTTTAAATATTATTTTTCAACATTGAATTTGAAAAATAATTGAATTCGCTTATAAGTATTTAATGTCACGTGGAAAACGACATTATTTTCTTTAGTTTTTGATACATTTTTTATAAAAATTATAATTACGATTCTTAATGTAATAAAGAATTAAGAAAATTTTGAATTTAAGCTGTACCTTTTTAACTTTTTTCTAGCTTATTTTTTCATAGTAATTTAGCCTTTTCTAGCGTTTTTTTTATGGAAATATAGTTTATTTTTTCATTGTAATTGCTGACAAAACTTTTTTTTTCACTCGTAGTACCGTCATTTACGGAATGAAAACATCATAGCTGAGATTGGTATGCCAAACTTTTTTGTACGTTTCGTACAGCCTTTAGAAAATTGATATAAATGACTACACAGAGACACAGGGAGACGGACAGGACCTTACTAACTAGACACAAATACATAGAAGGATTCACAATTTATATATGTAGGTACTTTCATGTGCGGTGTGAACATTGCAAACGGAATCTTAAACTTGTATGTATGTATATACTTCTTATTTATAGCGAAGGGTATAAAAATAGCTCTTTTTTAGTTAAAGAATGAGAGTGTTTTCAGAGTATTTTATTTACAATTTACCTTTACGATTTATTCCTTGGGCAAGTGTTGTAGTTAAAATAGTTTTCTTCTTTGATTGCTTTTTCGATTTTTTGCCTTTATTCTGAAAGAGAATTTGATAATAATAAAATAAATTTGATTTAATTTAATTCTTTTAAGCAACAAGCAAAAAATTAAATAAAAAAAAAGATAATTATAATAATAATTTATTTGAAGAGGCTACGCAAGTTATAGCGAAATATGTGGAAGCACTTATTTAAATCACCCTTTACTACATTTTAAAGAAAACAAAAGTGATTAAGTTTAATCACATGTCGAATGATAGAAATATATCGGGTGTGAAAAAAGAGAATTAAAAATTTATGTAGAAATTTGTTGTTTGTTGAAGTATTAATATTTTATAGTTTTGTAAATCGACTTATTAATTTAATTTACCTTCTTATACTGGATTTTATTGTTAAACTTAGCAAGATTAGCTGCCTCTAAAATTTCATCACAACGTCTTAAGATGCGCTGCTTATCATCTTCTTTTTTTATCTTTTCGTAAGGAGTAAAGCTGATTTTTGTAAAATTTTCACTAGAATTAATATTATCAATAGAGTCATCGTGATGGTTTTCAGCCATTAATTTACACTTTTTAGCAAGATGTTGGTGCTGTACATCCACATCTACTATACTTTTATCATGAAATTCTGCAGCTCCACAAAAGCTTTTCGATAAACGTTTTCGTTTAGCTAATAGACGGCTGTGTTTACTTTTCTGCAATTCAATACTATCAATGAATGACTGAGATGGATTAAACTCTATGTCTGGCAATATATCCAAAGTTTTACGGTTTACTTTTTTGTGGGTGGATAAACAAATCTCCCTGTTCGGATTGGAAGGTAGAGCCAATGATTGGCGACGCGTTCGGATCAGGGGATTTCCTATTGATAGAATATTCTTATTTTTTTGATTGCTTTTATCTTCGCGTTCATTTTCGTGTTCAATTTCTTCGAGTTGTTCACATTTGCCATGTTCATTCGGCGATGATTGGCTTTCTTGTTTTTCTTTTGGTTTCTTACTGTTCTCAAGAGTAACAACGCCCAGTTCGCTATCAGTTTTACCACATTGTGACAAGTTTATTGATTTATATTCATTTTCTTTATTGGCGTCACCTTCATTAGTTTGTGAAAATTCTTCTAAATGACTTCCAGATAGCTTTCTGTCGCTACTAAGCGATTTATTCACACTATCTTCAGTAGACATTGTCGATTTATGTTCTTCGAAAAAAGACATGGAAGCGTTATTTTCTTCAATTATTTTAGAATCTTCTTCAGTTATGCTCTGTTTTTCATGGCTTTCCGTATTAGATGCATCGGTTTCTTGATCTATATCGTGAATTATTTTGTCAAGTTCATAAGACTTGGGTTTATTAATACTACATGCTGATGTATTTTTTGTTTTATTTAAATTATGTTCTTCTTCATGCTCACTTTCATCTGAGCAGACTAGTTGCACCGGCGAATCGCTTAATTTACTAGTGTCTATATTTGAATTTTCGCTGGATTTACTAAGCAAATTATTTGTTTCAGAAATATATTCGGTAGAATTCGTTTCAGCTGGTATGGTCTCGCTTTCACTTTTATTTTCAGCATTTAGTTCCTCCTCTGCTGGCTTAGAAACCAAACTTATTTTATCGTGACATTCCAATTCTTCGAGTGAAGTTATACATTTTTCATTATCTACCTCCACCTCTTCTTCATTTGACGAAGAACCACCGTCATCTACGTTTACTATTCTCTTATATATCTTTTTATTAACATTCTCATGTTTATTTTCATTTTCGCTATCGTAGCATACTAATCCTTCGCTGTCTGAAACAATGAAAGAATCAATACTACAATGGTCCTCCTCTTCCTCTTCCTCAGTGGTATTACTTCCAATTGATATAGCATCGATTGGTATTTCATTTTCTTTGATCTCTTTACGTTCCTCAGAATCCATGGAATCCCCACTTTCATAATTATTAACTTCCATTGCTTCATCATCTATATAATCGTGTTTCCGTTCGTACGACTCTTCCTCAGAGATTAATTCGTTTGCCTCCAACTCTTGTTCTTCATCTTCAGATGATAAAATTTTATGTTTCGCAACTTGTTTATCACTAGAATTTGTATTAAGTTGGGTAGAAACAACTACGTCAAGCTTTGAATCATTTGTTGTTGTCACTATCACCTTGGGATTAATCCATTTTAATTCTACGTCTTTCTTATTAGAAGAATCATCATCATTATTTTCTAATATTTTTTTATTTCGTGGAGTTTCATTAGTTTGCAAGATATTTTTTTGCAAATTTAAATTTAATTCATTTAAAGAAGTTTCATTAGTTTCCAAGATATTTTCATGCAAATTTAAATCCAATTCTTTTAAAGGTTTGCTTACATTTGGCAACGTATCAATATTTACTGATGTTGAGCACTGAACTGTTTCTAATGATTCTAAAGCACATTTTGGAGTAATATTTTCTTCACAAGTAGGTAATTCTGGTATTTCTTTGATAGGCTTTACATTTTTAGAAGAATAATTTAAATGAACTAAGTCGTCATTCTCTGATTCATCAATCTCAACGAAACTATTTAGTTTATTTCCAGACGCTGGAGTTTTTGGATAAACCTTTTTAATAGACTCATTTGGACTACCAAGAAATTCCACTTTTTTCAATGACGTTCTACAAATATTTTTATCTCCATCGTTCCCGAAACAAGGAGTCAAATTGCTAGCATTTGAAGTTTCTTCTTTATCAGATGATAGTAATATTATTTCTGTTGATTCGAAAGTTGCGAAATCTTTTACGTTTGATTCTAAAACATCAGTAATCGGAGAGTTTATTCCAATTCCATCTTCATTCATAGTATCTATTTTATCATTTAAATCGGTTAAAATTTCTTGATTTTGTACATTCTCATGTTTATTATGGGTAGAAATATTTAGATTATCGTTCTGAATAACATCAATTTCTTTAATTGGAGATGACACTGTTGATTTTTCGCCTTTTTCCTGACGATCATCTTGATCTGTGGGTTTCTCAGTGGGAGTATTTTTGTCATTTTCCACGTAATTTGAAGCTATCTGATTCAAATCATTATCGGTAAAAGAAATTTCAATATTCGATGTATTTTTTTTAACGTTTTTATTCTCATTTTCAAAAACTATATCTTCTGTGTCAGTCACATCACTTTCTTCAAGTTCACGGGTCTTGCTTTTTGGGCCAGGTTTTCGTTTTTTTGAACTGCTAATGTTTAAAACTTCCACTTTTATGTTTTTAGATTTGCTTTGGTCAGGACTTGTAGATTTTTTAGGGCTAGGAGATTTTTTTAAGGTTGTTATTTCTTGAGGAGACTTGGATTGTGAACGCGTAATTTTATTAGTTTTTTTATAACTCTGATCTTTTTCCTCGTCTAGAGTAGGAAATGGTGTAATTTTCAATCCTGAGTTTTCTTCGTAGTCATTTCCGGAAATGCTACGTCTGCGAGTGCTTCTTCTTACAGGTGTCTTTTCTGAATTCTCTACAATAGTTGATGTACCAACACCACGCTTTATTGGAGTTTTTACAGGAGTCGCAAGACCAGAAACAGAATTTCGACGAGTTATACGTGTTGTCCTGGGAGATGCAGCTAACAGAAAAATATAATAAGGAATAAATCCCAGAAATTGAAATTAAATATTATAATAAATTCGGCAGTGGCGAATCTTATATACATACATTCCATTGTAGTAAGCCAACATTTATATTCATTAATTTTCTTTTAAAATAAAAATAAAAGATTTCCAATTCATAAATATTGACTAAAATAATTTTCTTTGAATATTGTTTTTGTTAATCCAATGATTATTACAATTTTATTTCATTTAAAATTATAGCAAATACAAATTTTTTTAAACCCAACATAATGCTGAAATAAATATTCAATTTCAGATAATAATTTCAAACTAACCGAGTCTCTTTAAAAATAATCACGCGCTCCCTCTCTTTATAATACGTAGGTATTAGGTACAAATATATGGACCGATTGTTTTGTTTCTTGTAGATTTTATATTTAAAGCAGGGAAATGGTTCAAAAATAGAGGTAGTCACGGAGTTTCACTCATAGCTTTGCCATTTGTGGACCTATTGATCTGAAATTCAATAGCAGACTGAAGAAGGGTATTCTAAACTTTTCTCTACATTGCGTAGGGACTTCGCACCTCCTCAGAAAAATATAGACATTGCGAAATGTAATCTGCTACTAATGATTCAGAATATATAAACTTTATAGGGTGGCGCATGCGTGGCGTAGAATTTACACATGGAATGACAAACATATATACACCCTTTTTATATTTTGTGAAGGGTATAAAAAAGTGGTGTACACATAAACCATTTCAATTAATTTTCAAAATGTACATATATTAAAAAACATTTTTGTTTAATATTGGCTTATTAAGCAAATTTTTATGGGAAATTTATTTAATGAGCTATTAGTAAATAAAGATATTTTTTATGAATTTCGTCATAAAATATTATATAGTAAAAGTGCTTACATATTTCTGAAATTGAACTTAATGTTGAAGCAACTGGAGTATCCGGCCGGTTGGAAGATTCGCTATCAACTGATGTAAGACGTTTTCTCAAGGATCGTGTAACTAAAAAAAATATATATATTTTATAGGTACCATAAAAATATCTAACAGTACATTGTTTTGCTCAATAAAATACAGAAGCGTGCAATTAATTGAGCTTATTTGCACGTTTGCACATACACAGCTTCATTTTATTTACGTATATAAAAATAATTTTAATAAAAACTGACACATTTCTAACACATAGTATTTTAATTGATTATTCTTTAATAAGTGACTTACCACGACTTCCAGAATCATTAGCGTTATTTTCCATTTGAAGTAATTTATAATTTTAAAATAGTAGCCAATTGAATGGAGATAAAAAGACGCAGCAACCACACACAAATTTGACAATAGAGATGACAAAATATCAATAGTTTTTTATTAATATTTTTGTATCGATATTTTTCTGCGCCGGTTAAAATTGCAGTAATCGATATTTTTTTTGTAAATTTGTAAATTTTACTGAAAAGTGGTAAGTTGCTGACAACTATTTTATTATGTTTATGCATTAGTCATAAAAATTTGTTATTGAGAATTTTTAAAAATAAATGCAAAATATTAATAGTTATTCTGTTCTCTGACAAGCTCGATAACTCCACTGTCTTGTGTGTTATCGATATATTTTGATTGCTGCCGAGATTTTTATATACAACGTATTTTTGTGACATTTAGCTAATTTCTTATTTAAATACAAAGTAAAAATTGGCCATTAATAAAGTTTATAAACCTTAAACGTTTTTATACATTTTGGAAAATGATTTGACTTTGGCGCGTGAAAAATCAGGAAATGGTTAAAAATTGTCACAGCTGATTATTTGCATTGAACTAGTTCTTAAAAATGTATTAACTTAAAGTTAAATCGATCTGGTAACTATCTTGTTGGAATTTTCACATCAGAAGATAGAAAAAAGTGAAGTAACAAAAGACGAAGAAAAAATAAATAATTTTTGTGATATTTTTTGCTAAAAGCATTTAATAAAAAAGGTTTAGGAAAACAGCCTAGGCATATAAAAAAGATCAGAATATCTTTTTTATTAATTAAAGTATGGCTGCGGAACAACGAATTTTAAAACAAGATGGTTATTTGGATGTAGGTTGTATTAGTGGAAGCGCTGTATCCAAGGAAAATGGAGTTATTGTTAAATCGCCTTCATCGAGTACTTCCATTATTAATGAAAGATCAGTCCGAACGACTGGCATAGTATACCATCCAAATCTTAATGTCATTCTTGTATTTGACAGTACCAATCAAATTAAAGTTCTTGATGTACACTCTGGTGTTATATTGCAGACGTACTATCTTGGAAATGGTAACTATTATTCTAAAACTTATTCTACTGATGGGAATTGCATGCAAACGCAATTAAAACAAATTCTATCTGTGACTCACAATGCCTTATTGTGTTATCACTATTCACAATTGCAATTCAAGTTTTTTTCTTTATTACACAAATTACATTGAGTTGTGAAAATATTTTGTATATTAAAGCGAACAAAAGTAATAAGCAAGCATCCATCCTTATGGATGAGTTTTTGGTTTTTTATACCTTACAACTTAGTACCAATATGTGAATAAATCCGGCATCCAGTCAATTACAAATGTGCGCAGAAGATTGCATTTTGCCGAATTATCAATACACATATAAAATAATTTGTAATTTGTTGATATACATACATATCTACGTGCGTATTTTTTTATTAAAACTGAAATAAATCTGGAGATAACTTTTGTACCTATGTACATATGTATGTTATATATGTACATATAGCAAATATGATCAATCCAGATCAGTACGTTTTTATTTGATAATCTTTAAAGTAAATTTAAAAGATAACGAAAAATTACAGTAGGTAATTTGTAAACATCCTAACTGTCTTAACTATGAGCTACAATAGAAAGACCTACTATTCCGTAAATAGTATATGTTCCTATGTGTACAAATCATATTCCTATATGTATATCGAATAAGATTTTTATTAAAACATACTCCCTTTTTACTTTACGCTGTTGGATTATATCTACCTATAAAGGTAGATAATACTCAAAAGATTGTAAAATAAACGCTGCTAAGTTTAACATGTACCAGTAGTCGGTATTTTTGTTTTTATAACTCAGAAAAACAGGTATTTTCTATATATATAATAAAAAAACTATGGTGTCTTGTAAACTGGTGGGTAGCGCGCTAACTTATCAATCTGGCGGTCGCAGGTTCGATTCCTGAGTAGACCATGTTAAGCAATGGTCAAATCCACCCGTGCTCCTTGAAAAATTTAATATTAAAATTATTTTCTAGTATGAAATAATAAATAAAAAAAAGAATATAAAAAACTTGCTGTCTTTATCTGGTCTCTACCGGTTTTGCGCCTGCCCCTGGTGTATAGGAAATCTTAGAATAAACAGATTGCATTAATAAAATCTGGTCTTTGATTAGCTGTTTTTATACGATTTCAAGACTTCTAACTGACCCGCGTAAAAGTGAGCGTCGTCGATCTCAGAATATATAATGACCATTCTTGGAATATATTGATTTTATGTATCAAATTTTAAAGAAAATCCGTCGAAAAATAAAATTTTAATTGTTAAATCAGAATAATGGAGGGCGTAATGTTATGTTATATAGCTTATGTTACTCGGATAATGTAGCTTTATGTTGGTGACAGACTTTTTAAAACGAGACTTTTTAAGTCGAGATTACCCATTACAGACAAAAATAAAAAACAAAATTTTTTTCCTCTAGATAATATTAATATGGATACAGTTTTGGTAAATATAATAATAAAATCAACATTCTATTTCAAATGTATTCAAATTACTGAAATGTATAATTCATTCAATTTTGTGTAAACTTAACGAAACTTAATTTAAATTTACTTTGATTTTGTCAATTGTTTACTTATAAGCTGGCGTTTTCATAGTCATACTCTTTGAAACAAAAGCCAGCAAAAAGCGCGGTTTTCAGAACATGCTTAAATAAATTTGTCGTTTTCGAAAACCCACGTTTGTCAGAACAAAGATGATGATTTCCTGTAGTCGTCATGGGGATGCCATTATTGATAAATTAGTGAAAATTGAGTTCCCGTAGTCGACAGAACGTTTTATTAAAGACAGCCGAATATATGGCATTTATTAAATTTATTTTAATATATATAATATATTATAGAAATGGCTAGTTTATTAAGCTTGAGGTCGTATTTTAAAAAATTTATTTTTATATTCATATTTTTATAATACGACCTCAAACTTAATAGACTAGGCATTTCAATAAAAAAGAAAAAGGTATAACAAACTTCAAAATACATAATACATTCCAATTCTAAAATATTTATTATGATATTAATATTAAAACTGTATAATAATTTTTTTTCTAAACTATATTTTCATAGCAAAAAATTAAAAAAAAAACAATTATTGTCTATTTCAGTTCATTGTTCATATATACGAAAATTTGTTTTTGTTTTCAGTACAAATCTTTCACAATGAACAGAAACAGGCAGTAAAAAATTTCGCGAAAAAACCGAGGTGCCCATAGCCCAGCCATTTGTGCTGCATTTAAATAGCAGTCTGCTTGCGGGTACTTCTAACAAATTTATATACTTACCTTTTCTGTCAGTCTTCTAAGGTCTCTAGAAATTTGATTTTAACAGGGAAAAGTACGTAGCTATATTATATTATATATATTATCCTTATAGACAGCGGACTCGATTTAGATATATATAATATTATAGGGGGCACATGTACAGTGTATAATTAATTACGAGTATGTAGTAGGTATATTTTTGTTCCAACAAAAAAAAAAAAAAAAAAAAAAAAAAAAATAGGAAAATGAGTAGAAAAATCACTACTAATTAGTAATTCTCCGTCTGAATTCAACATTTTAAAACGCATATCATATATAGTTGAATTGTGTCAGTCGCTTTTTTTTTAAGTGAAGTAAGATGCACTTTCACTGTTATTAATTTTTGTTAGGCTTGTAAGTTTAATTAAAATTTTTCTTCTTTTATTAAAACAGTTAATTTTTTCAAACTTGAGGTGGAATTACAGTTATTTTTTTTATGTCGATATTTTACTTCAACTTCGTTTGTGTATATTATAATTAATAATACAATATTTAATATAAAATGTATACATAATATAGTAGATATGTACTCTTATATGTATATCAAGAAATATTATGAATAATAAAATACAGATGTATAATAAATAAATATTTAAAAATTGGTGATTTTTTAAAATTTTATTAAGTCCGATATTTATATTTATTTAACAAAAATTAATCTTTTTTGGTGCTTAATTCCAATTATTATTACTATTTATTTAAATAATTTATAATTTATATATTTATTTAAATTAAAATACATTTTTTATTATCAAAGCTTATTTTGGTATATTTTAAGATACAAACCACAAAATCAACGGTTATTTTATGCCACTGCAAGAGAAGATTATTATAACGGACGGCCATGTATTAGGCTTTCGTGGAGACTATAACGGAGTTTTATTATTAGATACTGTTTTGCAAACACCAATTCCACATAATGATGACCTAATACGAATTGAAATGTTGCTTTCAGAAGCTATACTGTTCCAGACATGTCTCAAGGAATTAGAACAAGATCTTGAATGTCCCACTGACTTGTTAAATGAACTTATGGAAAAGATAAAAGGTGCTCAATCAAATTCGAAAAAGGGCATTAAAGCTCAAAGGGTGCGTATAAATACGAGTATAATACATAAAGTCGAGAATATTAATATTTACTTCAATAAAAGCACTATTGCGTTGTCCCCATCGAAAACTCTAATAGCGGTGGAAAATAAATAAATTTTAAAAAATAATAAAATTTTTTACCTTTCAGTGGAATACAATTTGCTTGCAAGTACAATATTCCAGTCTTAAATTGGTCGCGAATAATTTGGTTATAATGCTTAAACGTCTCGAGCGACATGTACCTGCATTGGCCATAGCTTCAGCAATCAATGAACGTTTAACAGATTTATTGGCAGGCGCACGTTTGCGTGACATTAATTGGCATTGTAATAATTTTCAGCGTGTTCTTATGCACTCAGAGGCAGTACGACGGCAAACTTTTGAAAAGTGGCCCCATATGGATTATAAGTGGGCTTTGCCAGATCAGATGGCTCAAGCTGGTTTTTATCATCAGCCGTCATCATCGGGAGAAGATAGAGCCATGTGTTTCACTTGTAATGTTTGTCTGGTGTGTTGGGAAAAAACCGATGAGCCTTGGAGTGAACATGAACGGCACTCGGCAATGTGTCCATTTGTAAAAGGTGAATACACACAAAATGTGCCTCTTGCAGTTACTTATGCTACAAATCCTGGAGTAGTAGCTGCTGGCGCACAAGGATTTGATGTTATCTCAAACAGTGACTACGCAAGTGTGTTATGTACCAGCTCCTCTCAGACAGGAGATATAACTATTTGGAGCATTGAACGCCATTTAAAACAGATGCACTGCTTTAATATTACATCTTTAATGAAAGATATCCTCTGCTGTAACGTGACTAATTGTGACCGTGTTTCTGAAAACATTGAGAGTTCTTACGAATGGGTACGCGTCACATCTATATGTGCTTTGCCAAACGCAAGAGCTTTAAGTAAAATATACACTATGAACTCGGCACAACCAGGAACAAGTGGCTTAGGCACTGTTGTAGCTTCTGGTGGAAATTCAATACCACCATCCATATCACCTTGTACTTCAACTTCAACTATGCGAGCTGGTGTTGTGGGATCAAAAATCATTTTAGGTTTGAGCGTTAAAAAATCAACTGGAGAACACATGTTAATGATGGCGGTATTGAAAATTGTCGAAAATAACCGACCCACTGAAAATGTTAGTGCTAAAAGTGATCATGTGACTGATAACGTTGCAGCGCCAAATTCAGTTAATAATAATAATAAAGATATAGTAGTACCAAATAATCTGAAAGGTATGTGAATTCATTTTTAATTATTTATGTATCTATTGAATGTTATAAAGAATTCTATTGCAAATTAGAAAATCAGTCATTAAAAAACACTAGATTTTTTTTATCGGTTGCTAAAATTGGGAATTTAAATCATTAAAAATCGAACTTGTTATATTGAAAAGTGAATGAGAAAGCATTCTACTTTCATTGAAATTTAACGAAATTATTAGTGCTTGCTCACGATACACGATAACAATTGCTGTATGTAATGACGGTGCCCTGCACAATTCCAAGTTTAGCCTTTCGCAACTTGTCATAATGAGCTTTTAACTAGTAATCGACCAAACCTTTACTATTGCCTAGGAAGTAGGCGAGCTGCACTATGCGCTAGGCTTCCTTTCAAAACACTTATTTGACTACTTACAAGTGGTTCCAAATGTGTACAAAATTTAAGAGTTTATTAAAACAAATTAAATAAAAAGAAACGTTATATGATATTCTTTGAAAGGTTTCAATTTCTTTTTATTACATATTTGCTCGTATGTATATATGTTAATATGCATGTTTGTTTCAATTTGAAGGTGAAAACGATATGGCTCATGAGGTAATAAAAACATTTAACCCACTTGGAGAAAAAACGAAATCATTAGTATTTCAAAAATATGCTGATGGGTTTGATAGTAATGGATTTGCGAATGATATAATGACATCTTTGAAACCAGATGTTAATCCAGTTCAATCCGGTGGCAAATCTGATTCACCAATGGAATATAATGATGCTTATCTTGAAGCGGAATTTAAAAAGATGGCTGAACAATTTAATGATCTTAACAATTTGTTTGATTACGAATACGGACAACCTGTAGAAACTAGTTCACTAGCTGTTGAAGATGGTGGCGGAGGAGGAGGTGGTGTCGGTGGTGGTGTCCCAAATGTTTCTGCCGATGATATCGAAATGGATGCTAGTTATTTCAAAGAAAATCTCCTTTCGGCTGCTAAAGAAGTTCAAAAAAATAAGAACCTGAGTAAAAATTTTAGCAGCAAAACAACCAATTCACCAAACCCAGAAACTGGAGGGACTTCAAATATAATTTATAGCGAAGACATAGATTGCATTGTTGAAAGTTGCACAATTCTCAAACGCATGAACGCCTTAAATGATTCTAGTTCACAAAATGGGGGAGATGAGCTTGTAGAAATAGCAAGTATTATACCAACAAATAGTACTTGTAATCAATTATTAGTGAAATTGCTGAAGACAAAAGTAGCAACTACAAATGAAGTAATAATGGCAAACCTAACTGAAGGGGATAGTGATAACGATGGAGATGATTACACAAATTATTCTGATAGTAATATGAATAATGAATATCAAACAAGTCATTCGCGATCTGTATCAAAAAAATCAGTAGGCGGGCAATTGCTACTATTTGATTGTAATGATGGAGTAATTCCGAATGAACATAAAAAGGCAATTACATTTAGTAGAGCAAAATGTCCCAAAGATATCTGTATGTTACCAAACTTTCCGAATCTTAATGAAATTGCTGATCGATCGGCTATGGTGAAAGGGAATAGTATTGAAAGCATCGGAGCATTTGCTGTTGTTTGTACTGACGGCAGCGTTGAATTATTTTCATTAAATGACTTTCAGCGCATCAGTAGCATAAAGGAGGAGCAGCACTACTTTATTGCTGTTACTTATTGTCGTAGCTTGGAGCGTTTATGTTGTTGCACTAAAGAGGGGGCATTAATATTTTATTCTCTGAATGATTCGGATGAGTCTGGTGATGAAATGATTGATGTGGAGGATGAGGGCTATTCAGGTGTCACATTAAACGAAAGCATTGGTGAGCTTAGCGTTACTGATGGTACTTATCCAAATCAGCAACAACATCAACAGAAGCAAAATCAGAATAAAGATCAAAACTTTCAACACTCACAGCAAATACAAAAGGTTAGTAATGCAATATCAACAGCTGACGAAGATGTATCCCATTCTAATTTCGATCAAACAACATACAACACAAATGCAAAGCTTGACTGTGGACCGAATCAAACTTCTATTTCATCTTCTGGATTGCCAGCTTCGCCATCACCATCTTCGATGACTGGAAATGCAACAACAACAAATTTGTTAGCCCATAGAAATGGAGATCTCTCTTTAAATGATTTGCGAACATTACACTCCCTTACTCTTTTTGATGAGAAATCAATTCCTTATACAGCTGAAGTACCTAGTTGTTGGAATAATTTAGTACAAGCTCAGAAGCAACGGAAACAGTCACAACACACTTGGCGTCTACATAATGATGCGTAAGAAGATGAAATGCAGTATATGATTTATTTAATTTTTATAATTTTTATTTTTAGTACAACTTGGGATGAGCATATCATTGAGATAAACTTACTACAGCCTGCATCTTTAGGTCATATCGATTTAAAATTTTCGTTGTATCAACCATGTCACAATCCAGCTGCCATACAGGTAACATTATTGAAGCAAAATACCAGTGGATTTGGCTACAGAATGAAAGGCCCTCATTCTAATTTAAAACATCAATTTATTGAAGAAGGTGGAAACAATGAAATGCCTGCTGGTAACAGCAGTGATGGTATGAATTTATTATTGGTCGGCCATTATGCAGAATGTTTTATTGATATATATTGCTTTATTATTTAAGGTAATAATGAAAATCCAGTTTTAAACGAGGAGTTCTTACAGACACACAATGCTGAAATTCTAGCTGGTCCAATAGAACTATCATCTTGTATAGATTTGTGTGATCAGGGTGGAACAATCATTTTATCATCACCGAAACTTTTCAAAACCCGCACAAGAAATTTTCTGTTGCACATCAAAACTATGACAGACCCTTCAAAGGAAGGTCAGTGCAAGACGCGCGGTAAGTTTCACTTTATTCGCTAATAACAAGTTTTTTTTTTTTTTTTCTTTTTTCTGCATTTCTCTTATTTCCTTTCGTCCTATCTAACTAAATAAAATTAAAGGTTGCGACTGGTTACATGAAATATCAATATTTGTACGCGGTGTCAAATCCCAAACACAAATCCCAAATGAACGACTGCAGCGCATTGCTATGTTGGAAAGCATTCAATTACTGGATAATCTCTTTAAAATTATAAGCAATGGACAGTCTTCAACTTTAGAAAAAAATTATGCGCTTGACATATTAATTTGGATTTGTTGCATTCGTTTGAAACGTTTCCGAGCTCCGAAATCAGAGAAAGTGAAAGGACAGTCAATACTGGCACAACAATTAGAATGCATAAATTTGCCAGAAAAATATTTAGAAAATATATTACGTTACTGCATTATTCATAGTAGTCGCAGTATGGCCCACAAATGCGTGAAATTAATTTTAGTGCTGATGGAGTAAGTTCCGCATTAAAAGAGAAAAGTTGCATACAAATGCATTTATTTATTTGAATATTATTTTCGTTTTCAGTGGTTTTTGCAATTTGCCAATAAATAGTAAGCCGTCATCAAAGATAGATATTACCTTGAGAGATGCCATTTACAATACATTCATTGAACTCCCGCTGGCTAAACATGCAAGCGTTGTTCGTTGGTATGTGATGTTGGCTTGTATAACTGCATCTAATAAAACTTACAATTGCATATCGGAAATGTGTGTCAAACTATTAATGGAAATTTGCGAAGAAATCAATAAACGATGGGACCCTCATGGGGCTCTTATTGGAACAAGGTTATTAATATAAAGAATGACATGCTTAAAAAAATATCTTATACTAACAGTTCCATTTTTAGGTTTGGTTTATATGGCTTTCCTTTCGAGCCGGATATTTTCGATTATGATTTACCGAATGTTAATAAAAATAATGTAAACTTTTCATCAACCCTTATGAATATTATAAGAAATAATGCGGGTATTGTTCAAGCAGCTGGAATTGATATTAAAAAATTGTGTTCAATAGGTAAACATGTTTGTATTTTTTTCATACACATGATATGGCAATCATAGTCACAAAAAAGCAGGCTTTTATTAAGAGCTAACTTTTGATCATAAGAATTTAATGAATCTAAAATTGTTTTTAAAAAATATCGACTTTAGTGTGACTATGATTATGAGCTATTAATTAAAATAGTTATCATTAAAAAATAAAATATACTCTGATTCGATTTAGAGAGCGGTAAAAAAAAAGTGACATTTTTCACCACTTTTTTTAACTTTTTAAATCCCATTGTAAGTGTGATTAAAATATGCAATTTAAATATTCCAGTAAAAAGAAGGGAATCAAGTCAGTCAGTATTTATTTCCTTCTTAATCATTTATTGGTTTATTAAACTTTGTTCTTCTGAAAACAAAATTATATAACCCTAACCTTAAGGAAATAATTGTATTTTCTTGTAAATTTTAATTGTTATAAGTATAAAATACATAACTTTTTTTCTTCTTTAAGATGGTGTAGATTTCAGAACATTTCCACATTTGATCAAGTGTAAAAGTGTAAGTAATCAATTGCGTGGCCTCCTTGAAGTTGAACAACTACATTTTACTTGTGCCGCAACATCAGAAGCAACACGAATAGATAACATGGATACGGTATCTACAAACACGAGCACAAGTAGTGTTAATATAGACGATCTCATAATTGCACCAATGGTTGGTGAAACTGCAGATCAAATGTATTCAAAATCCGATAAAGTGAGTTTTTAGCTTAAAATGGTCATAGGCTTTTTGCTTTATTATTTATTATATTTTTTGCTCATTATTTTTAAGATGAATGATATATTAAACAATGTTAAAAATAATGTCAACAATATAGTCGATAAAATCAAATTGGTAAAGAAGTTAGATATGAACGATAAGTCTGATTTAAAACCGAATGGAATAGGACGTAAGTTGTGCTAAATTTCAATACAAGTTTTAAAGAAAGAATAATAAATAAATAAATAAATATTAAATCTACAGCAATTGAGACGGATGAACAGTGTGTTGTAGCTGTTACATCAAATGAAACTTCAAATGAAGAGCAAGTGAAATTGAAAACATTGCCAAAATTTAAATTTATTTGCGAGTATATAGATCAACAATTGGGTGGATCAGAAAAAACGTGCAAGGATGATAAAGCGAATGAAAAAACAGAAAAATCTCGTGCGTCTCCAGGTAATTCCACACATGGGGGTGTATCTTGTAAGGAAAATGTATCAACGAGTGGCTCCAATGTTTTTGCATGGCACAAATTGTTATCTCCACCACCCAAACAAATGGTTGTAATCGACCGAATGCATTCCGGGGCGAGACGTTTTGTTGTTCTGGATTTTGGGTCACCTATTTTATTAACAGATCTTATAATACCTGCTTGTGATGAGTTGGCTTCGTTGCACATTGATATATGGTGTTTCGATGAAGAGACAGATTGTGTTCGCTTAGTTGCGGCTCCTGATATTGGCACGAAAACGTTGGTTTTAAGCGATTTATTACCGCCTCCTATTTGTCGTTTTATGAAAATTACAATAATGGGGCGTGTCGGTATGTCATCAACAAAATGTAAAATTCCTCTTGGTTCATTTTTTGGGCATATTGTTGTATTGGAATCTGATGGATATGCCGATATTCTCCTAGATTATGTAAACAGTCAGCCGCATAATATTCAAGCTCAGATCAAAGCATTACACTCATTACATGAGGATGTTCATTGCCATTACAGCTTGGCAAGTTGCAAACTGTTGGAATTGTTGACACCTCTCCTAAATGCCGATGTTTCGAATGTAGCACACATGCAAGCCTTTATTAATAAACAACGTAATGAAGAAGAAACTTTATACAATTTAGAAAGCGGTAAAATTACATCAATATATGAGGTTTGTTGTAAAAATAAAATTGTGAGAGATATTTTTAAATGTCTATTTTTTTTAGGAATGTATTGTACTTCAACACGAAATTAATGTTATACGGAATGTAATACTTCGATTAGAATCATCTCTACAGCAAAATAATTCATTAAGCTCAATGGATCCAACGCAAGCACTACGAAAGTCATCACGTGACAAATTGAGGGTCTTGGGCCAGGCTTTAATAGAAATTTTGTTAAACTTTTCAATTGAATTCAGTTTTAAGGTTTGATCTTGTTACGTTTATTCAATTTAATTTTTTAATAATAAAATTTTCTTTAGGATATGTTGTCGATGCAGCAACTGTTTACAGCAGATGTGGCCAATATGCTTTTTAATTCGTTTGTGGTATATGGGGATGCACATATCCAGTTAGCTACATGTTCTTTGCTAGTTCGCATGTGTTGTGTACAGAATTGGTGGGGAGATTTTCTTACAGACATATTTTGCAACTTGTTTTCTTCGCAAAACAGTAAAATATTTCCACAAGATCGGTAATATTGCAAATGAATTTAATCTTTAATAACAACTTTAATACAATTTGTTTCTCTCTTTTTTCCTTTCAGTATATTCTTTTTATTGACGTATCTAGGTAGACGAAGTATATCTATGGGAAATTGTCGGTCTATCGTAATCGATTCAGTGCTTAAAACGTTAGCAAAGCTTTTGGCTCCAATTTCTCCTCGGTATCAAAATGCTTCAGATGCTGGTTTTAATATGCCGGGGATTGAGCCTGAGGCTGGTAGCTTATGCGCCAAGTCCGATTTGCAATTAATAACGTGGCTACTTTTATTCCTATCAGTTTGCTTAGATGATCGCAAGGATAAATGTAAGTACAGAGCAACTTGCTCGTATTATCAATTTTGAACAGAATGAAATAAAAGTTGTACAAACATTCAAAAGCTGCCAATAGATGGGATTTTATGAGCTGCGAGACTGACTTTGCTAAAAGTCGTGGGCAATCTTCAAACAGCTCTGGAAAACAATTACGTTGTTTCAAGAAAAGAATTATTCAGCAAAATAAGTACAACGTACAACCCTATACTGATTGGGGCAAGAAAATTTATATGATACAAAATGAGGTGAGTAAAAATTAATAGAAATGCATACATTTTTTCATTGTTTTGTTAAAATAGGCTTTGTGAACAAACAAACAAAAAAAAAAAAAAAAAAAAAAGTTAAGAGCAACAACTTTTCAAAAGTTCCTATAAAGGTATGGTCGTACATATGAGTACATGTATGGCCATAAATAATAGAAAAAAAGTGTTGTATTCAGATTTCTCGAAAATGATGTTAGTGACACGTGAAACAAATTTGAATTTGACTTGGAATTTGTTTAAATTTTAATTAAAAAATCGCACGATTCGCCATTCTAAAAATTGTGTAATGTTATTTTAAATTTTATTGTTTTTTACACAGCACCCAGGTATTTTTATGGAATTGACTGGTAAACCAAAGTCGTCTAGCAAAACAAGCAAAAATAATATATTGCCAAAACTTTCAAAAGATGTTAGTCAGGAACCCGAAAACAATTTCGATAAAGGTCTTAAAAATATTCGCCTAAATAACATTTTAATTGTTATACGTGGGTTAATCGCTTTACTACTAGAAATGGACTTTACCTGCAATATGGATCAATTTCTACTAACATGCAAAGTAAAATATATGATTTAAATACTTTTACCACTATTACTATGCGATTCGAATGATATAAACATGATTTTAATTGTTTAGGTTATTGCGCGACTAGTTTCCGCGTGTCGCCCTGCAGTGCAGTTATCAAAGATTATAACTATAAATCAATTGGAACATTTGATTCGTATGGCTGTGTGGAATGATCAGCAACAGCCATGGGCGGTTCATGCTATTACTTGCTTATTGCAGGTTTGTTTAATGTGAATATACATGTAGAATAAATATTTGAATGTTATGCTTTTTAAGGATTTATTGGATGCGGATAGACACTTTAAAGATAACGATGCTACACCCACAAATGATGGTATTCGTCCATTGGATAGTTTACAAGAAACAAAAGATTTATTTGCTGCTTACACATGTAAGTTAATAACGCACTTGAAGCACCAGTTCAAGTGCAAAAAAAACAAAATGTATTTTTATCGTTATTATTATTATTATTATTGTTGTAAAATTTTAGCTCTATATATGCCTCAAACAGGATCTGCTCAGACAACAAGCAACGATATTCCGTATTCAGACGGTAAGTGAAAAAATTTTGTTTGCATTGTGTGCGTGTGTATAAAAATATATAATTTTAGGAGTAAAATATCCATATTTACCGTCTCTTATTGAATGTGAGGATACAGAGTTCGATGAGATACTAAACGATATTGATATTATTGAAAGGAATAAAGCAGTACCAAAAAAGGACAACAACAATATGAATAAAAATACAGTTAATTATTTTTGCAAATCCATATCAAGTGCAATGGATTCACGGCTGGATATTGGCTTAGATTTAAATATTGAAACGGATTTGCGGCGTATTACAATGGTATCTTCGTTGGATATGTACTCTTCTCTACCCCAAATAGCCACAAGTGAATTTAAAACGGCATCGCCAGAAGTTGCAATTTGGCCTGATTATGTAACAGATATTTGGTCTGGGCCAGAATATAATTGTGGCGTGAATACTTACACCATGTTTAAGAACGTTTTTGATTGCATACTTGCTGATCTCCATTTAGAAGTATGCTTTTAAAGTGTATTTCCTGTTTTTATTATTCAGTATTTCTTTTTATGTTTTCGTTTTCTATATAGGAAACGTGGGTACATCTCGAGCAAGTTTTGCAGATGTGGTTGACTCTTAACAGTGAGCTTGCTGACAAAACGTATAACTCGAGCGGCATTTCCAAAAATGAAATTCCAAAAATACCATTTGGTGCTAATGCAATTCAAGGGCTTTTGTTGGCTTTAGCTTGGTACAATGATGTTAAACTTCGTACTTGGTGTTTAGGTTTTCAATGCTTACTCCTGGCATGCAACTCTCAGACATTCTCTCAAGAGGAAGAAGATCGCACCCGTATTAATGAAGTTATTATTAATGATGAGAATTTTGAGAAAATGTTGTTAAGATTCTTTTCTGGCTACGGCATGAGCTCAGTTATCATCACTAATCGATGTGTAAGTATTAATTTAAAAAAAAAATATTTATTTAATGTTAAATTACTTAAATCAATTCGTTTATCGGCTTAATCTAGGCTGGTCCTACAATATGTAAACATTTACATGAGCTGTTGCATTGGTTACATCGTAAAGGCGAGACAACTGATGGTGTTATATCCTGCAAACGAAAACTGAAGGATACACTTCTACATGTGATTTTGCAATTAGTTCAGCCTGGTGGTGCCATAAGCAACCAATTGGGCCCTATTGATGCTCAAAGTCAATTAGTTCGCGATTTGTTAATAATGCCTAACGATAAGGCTGATCTAAATATATCATTGAATATTATTGAGTGTGTCTGTAAGTAAAACAAAAAAAAAAAAAAAATAATAATTCATCGATCACATTGATCTTAAACATTCAATTTGTAGCTTTTTTGGTATTCAACAATATTTCTAATGGTGATAAACTTCAGTGCCAGCGCACCTCCGATACTAATAACGCAAGCAATTCATTCAGTAGTTTGTTTGCCAATGTATTAGGCTCTGATCATTCTAAACAAAATTGCCCAATATCTGATAACTCTCTTATAATTAGCTTGCTGAAACTCTGCTCATCATTAATACAAACAGAACTTCCGCGACAATTAACAGTAAGCTGATGAGAATTCTTTGTACATTCCATATGCTAATACACATATTTTTCTTTAAATTTAGGATGTAACTATTCCTGAGGAAGAAGAGCTTACTAATATTTGTCAAACTGATGAAACTAAAGCTGAACAGTTAAATATTGAAGGTCATCGGGTTAAAACACCATGCATAGCCGATACAGGTACGATTTTTGTTTATATCAACGTAATTGTCATAAATTATAAATTATTAACAAATTACTTGATAATGCCAATGCCACTTCAAATGCAAACCGATATAACAATTTTTTTTTATTTTATTGAATTTGATGTATCCACGTTTATTCATATAACTTTTTTTATATAATCGTTTCAGTACTACGACACTTTCCAACGATGAAGCGTTTGTTAGGCTCATTATCCCACTGTTCAAGCTCATCATTTACTTTAATGGTTTCATCCGCTTTATACAGTGTTAAACCTACCGATTCAACATTTCTGTTAGACGAACCACAAACTACAGCTGATGCAGTGTTTAATATGCTTATAACCTTATGCGAGAAAGCTTCAAATTCTCGTTTAATTGTAGCTCCCATATGCCAATACTTAGAAGCGTGTATGTACATAAACAAATATTTATTCAAACAATATTATACCACTTTTCACAACAATTATAGTATAAATTTATGATTCCGTTGTAATTTCTATACCGTACTTGTACCACCCTATAAACTATATATATTCTGTATGCTTATAAATAGCAAGTCGAAATTTTCAAGTCATACATGTGTGTACACATACTCTTATTAAAGGAAACAAGCATACATGTGCGCATGCCCACACATGCTTATAAATACGTGTGTGCATAGAATTATCTTATAGAGAAATTGATTTTTGTGTTAATTTAAAATTCTATATATTTCGTTAAATCAATATCTTTAACTGACTCGTTAACAAATTTAATATTAGAATTAATGTCTAATATTAAATATTAATAATAATAATAATTATTATTTATTTAACAAAAAATTATTCAAATAAAATTAATTAATTTAATATAAGCCATTTCAAAGAAATACATATATGTATATATAATATTTAACAAGAATGTGGTAATTCAAAAATATGTATATTTGGCTAGTAGAGTGAAGGGTATTTATTTTTTATACAGATATGTAATGTGAGATCGATTTGGAGATTATTATTACTATTATTTTTGAAAGATTTTGTCAAAACTGCTTAAAAAATTGATACATAAATATGTGTAACGCGTTATTAAATAGGAATTAATTGATGCAATAAATATTTTCAGGTACATCACAGCGTACATCTCTTCCACGTTTGCATTTGTCTGAGCCATTGTTATGGTATATATCTAAAGTTCTTGAAATTTCATCAGCTGTGCAAATATTTACACAGTTAGGCGGTATCGAAATAATTTGTAAAAACTTGGTTCGACTCAATAAAATTTTGATCAACGTACAGCCTGGATTGGTAAGAAAATTTTTAGAATTACTGAAATAGTTTATATTATTAATTATATTTTTTTGTTTGCATTTAAAGATTTCTATGGTTATGCAGCATATGACAAGAAACACTAAAGTTAAATTAATATCGAATACTTGTTCCAATGGAAGTGGGAAAAAATCGTCCTCAGGTTCAAGCCAAAATCATCGTTTCTTGCAAGAAGGTTTAATTAATTTTGCCCCATTTTGCACAATTTCGGCCGAAAATGATACTGCTCAATCTGCAGATATTCTCATTATGAATCCAGTAGGTTCACATCGCAGACCACGGACACCTGCCTGGAGCTACATGTTTTATCCAAATGAATCTCATGCAGATCTCACAATAACACTACCCACTGCAATTTTGTTGCGTGAAGTGCAGCTTCAACCGCATGCTCCAACACTGGCTTCATGTCCTTCAGCCGTAGCTTTAGAAATATCAAGGGATTTTGGATTAGGACCAGTGCCAGTGGGACCTCCTCTAACTACCACCGGAATGACTTGCATTCGTTTAAAATTATCTAAACCAGAAATTGCTACAAGTATCATTCTGCGACTATATCGGTATGTTTTTGCAATAAAAATAGTAAAAAAAAAAAAATAATTTTTGAAGTAATTCCACATGATATGTAGTTTTAAATGACAACTATTTCATTCCGAGCGGAGTTCACGCTTTAAAGTACTTTTACAATTAATGTATATTTACAGAAAATTATAGCTACTTTTTTTCTAATAATTGTAAACTAGTACATAAGCTTGTTTTCAGCACTTAAAACGTAAAGAACACGTTTTATCTCAAAATAAAAGTTGGCATTATTTAGCGACAGCTGTTGTACACGATTGTATAACGTATTTACATTGTGGTTTCATATTGTAGTTCTGAAGTATTGTAGAAAATAGTAGGATAGTGCATTTTGTTGTTGTGTATAAAAAAAATTTACATTTATTTTATTTTTATATTTGTACATTCTTTCAAGGGACTTTACACTGAAGCGTGAACTTCGCTACATTTTTATATACACATTTGTATATAACCAGGAACGGTGTTAACAAAAATAGCATTGAGTATTGTATTTATATGAACTATAAAAATAGCATTTTATTATGTTAACAAAAAAAAAATTCCAATTTGTTGTTTTGATTTTTCTACTTTTTTCTTCCTTTTTTTGCTGGTTGAAAGTCTGTGCAAATCATGTCATATGTGTCGCTTACGTCTGTAGTTTTCTTTATTGCATGATATATTTGCAAAGATTTTCACCGCGAATATTTAATTGGAAATTGAAAACTAAATTAATTTTTTGAATACTAATTGTTTCGTTTAAAATAAAATTTAAGGCCCAAAGATAGTCCCAGCATTGGATTAACACAAATTGCAGTATTGGGTAATACTATATTCGCTTCCCAAACAAATACCTCATGCATGTCCAACGGATCAAACTGTAATACTTCAACATTAGCATTTGATTCTGCAATAGATGATGATTCATTTGCAAAAACGAGTGTTGGATGGGTTCGTATTTTATCTCGGTGCTATAGTGCAGCATCAATGGTGCCTTCTGAATCGAAATTGGCCGCTGACATAATCGGAGCTTCTGCTGCATATCCTGGCTTCTTGGAAGCATGTTGTTCATTAATGAATATAATGCCCATGATTCCAAATGCTGCTGTACATAATATTGAATGTGTATTACTAAAGTTGGGAGCTTACAGTCGCGAGCTTTGCCTTTCGTTAATACGGACGTTATTATGGAGTACCACTCCACAAAGTATGTCATATCGTTTTACATTGAAAATTAGTTGACCACTTACTGAACTATATATCTATACTTTTTGTTTATTTTTTCTTTAGTTTACAAACTGACTAATGAAAGCATATGCGATTTGTTGTATGAGTTGTGCACTAACAAAGACGAATATGTTTTATGTAAAGTTTTAGTACTTCTGGAATGGATAGAAAAATTAAAAATTAACTACAGTAGCAGCAATAGTGTTCGCTGTAACAATCCACAGAGCGGCTTTGTAAAATGTATCGCTTCAATACTTTGGTACATTTATGAAGAGAATAATATTACAAATTTAAGTGAACACGTTACACCAAATGTGTTTGATGCCTGTATGCATTGGATAGATAAACTCGATCATGAAGAGCCTCTGAAAATAGCTTTCGATTCATTACTCTGTTCGATGTGTTACATACAGCCTAAATATTTTACAAGTTTATTAACGAGACTTAATGTAAACTTAGTTGACAATAACGCTGATTTCGATTTGTCAAAGAACATAAACGATAAATGTGGATTGACAGACGATAATAAAGAGGTTAGTGGACATGTTTGGTATACAAATGTTGCACGAGCTAATTTGTGTACACTATTTGAAAAACCATCATATTTAACAACAATCGCTATGGCCTGTCAGTCCCCAAATGCCGTATTTCTATTAGTTGATTCAGGCCTTCCAAAACTTTTAGCATATGCCTTATTTGAGCATTGCACATCGTTATTGTTGCAGGAAGATGAGTGTAAAACATTAAAACATGATCAAAATCAACAAGATATGCAATATATTTTGTCGAACGCTTCCATCTCTTCCATTTCTTCCTCATCTTGTATGACTGATGCAGATAAAGTTGCTGGTGGTGATAAAATGGATTTTACACAAACAGAAATTGATACGGAAACAAACGTATCTCAACTAATGACATTTGATCTTGTATCAAAAATACTTGAATTCTTCTCAGAGTGTTGCTCAGAGGGTCATATGCGAGACTGGTTGGGAACCCAACAAGGTTCCATATTTTGGAAACCTTTATTGAAGCTCCTTTGTAATCATCGACCATTCATATTTGAATCCAAAATGCATATAATAAGTAGTGAACCAATAGAGCAAGCGTTTATACGCATAGAAAGGGCGACAATAAATTTCTTTTCACGAGTTACCGCCTGCCATCCCAATAATCAAAACATTTTAACGACACTCTTAATTGAAGTTATAAGAGAACCACCCGCCTCCAATACTGTTAATCACATCGAATCCAGTTCAAAGCAAGCCATTTCAGGCTTTACACGTCAACTCGTTCTACAACTCTTACTTGAAAATGAGCGCATTCTTGTTTCTGTGCGCAGCAAGCAACCACTCCAAAAAAAAGATTTGTTTACACCGTATCAACCTATGACTGCCACTATTCCATCGTCAACATTGCCAAATAATTCTGCTTCTCCATGTAATGTTACCATGTCGTTGGTCAATCATCATCCAGCGAGACGTATTAACAACCACCATTTGCTTTTCTCCGTTAGTGTGAACACGAAATGCCAAGAAATAATTCAAAATTGTCTGTCAGGTAAGTACATAACATTCTTGGGGTCCAAGTAATTTCAATAATTTTCTTAAAACTTCATCTGATCCGTAAATCTTTTGCAAGTTAAATTAAAATTATTAAAAATTAATCACTTCTTGTTTTGTTCAGCTAATTTTAATAATTTTATGAACTTAATAAATAAAATAAAAAAGTTGCAACGATCTCGGTTTTTTATTTCTTTAAATAATTTAGAAGTACGACCAGTAGATGGAAGTTGCAATATAACATCCGGAATTGGCTTAACAAATTCTACACATTGCGACTTGTTAAAACATGATGAATCAGATAAGAGTCTGAACGATACTTATAAAGATCTTTCAATTACTTTTAATGGTTTAGAAAATGGAATGGAATTTCTAAGTGTTGCTGCTGGTGTTACAGCAAAAGATAAACGTATTAAAGATGCTAAAAATCAGGCAGCAGCAGCAAGTAAGGATAACAAGGATATGATTGCAAATTTTTCAAGTTAGAAATACTTTAATTAATTATAATCACTATACATATAAATTGTATTCTTGTATATTTATTTTTGATTACAGAACTAGTTACTTTTGAGGATTTTCTCACACCCCCAAATTCGTCGTCAAGTGTGATTAGTTCTGGTGGGCAACTGATGCTGCGAGAATATCCAGATATTTGTATTAGCGGTGATGGAACACTTTCTCAGTTACTCGCCACGTTACAGGGGAAGGGATATTCCTTAGCCAATCCCTGCATTACACTAGATTTGGTTTGTTGTTATGTGAAGTTAGTGTATGTTCACATAATTAATTCGTTAATTTAATTTGTTAAGGTAACTGTAAAAGGATCTAATGTGGATGTTGTGGACGAATCTCAATGTGTAAAGACTTCATCAGTTGAACCGTTACCATCACCTTTACAACGTTTTTCAACTCGAGGTGGTTTATCCTTATTAGCTCTGTACTTGCCTACAGTTTATCCCGATATAGCGTCACGTAAACAGCAAACAATAGTACAGGAGAAGGAAAAAAGTCCACCAATGCATGATTGGGTTAAAGTGGAACCTAACGATGATATTTATGAGGACTTGGAGGATCCATTATCAGAGCCAACTGCCAAACAAGCAACTATAACTTCAGTTCCTCAACACTCTTTAGCCGCATTTGGTTTATTCTTACGTCTGCCTGCCTATTCGGATGTTCTTTTACGTGATAAATTGAGAGCTCAATGTCTACTTAGACTAGTTCTAGGAGTAACTGGCGATGGGGAAGGAAGTAAGATTCGTACAAATTTAATATGTTGAATGTGAACGATCCTGAACTCATGTTGTTATTTCTATTTTTATTAAGATGATATTTACAGTCTATCATTAGCGCCGTCATTGCCGACATTACCATTTGAAGTATTTCGACAGCTGTTAGACAGTTCACCCTTGACTACAGATGACGGAATGCTTCTAAGACGTATGGTAATCGAAGTGGGTGCAATGCAATTAGTTTTAAATTGCCTAAGTGTATTTACGCATCATTCGCCCATTTATCCGTTAAATATATCTCAGAGTGAGGTAAGCAATGAATTTATTTTTTATTTTTTATTACATTAAATATAATACGAAAATATTTTCTTAAGATTGCTAACAGTGGAGTAAAGACATCTTTAAATGTTATGGAGGATTCTTCGTTGGTCACTTCAGATGATAAGGGTCACATGTATTGGGCAAAAGGTACTGGATTTGGTACTGGATCAACAACACAATCTTGGAATGTTGAACAAGCATTACTAAGACAAAAAAGTGAAGAAGAACATGTTACAGTTTTGTTGCAAGTACGTTGATTTTATTGTTTCCGGGCTATTTTTTTTAGAAATGTTAGCCTATTGATTTTCATTTGATTTATTTTTAATTCAACTTCGAATAGGTTCTTGCAAGCTATATAAATCCGGGTGATTATATACCAACGGATGATGAAATGCCATATCATGAAATAACCGATTTATCAGACGAACTTCCAAGTGAGTTTCCATCTTTACTCAAACAATCGTGTCTCATTCCAGCACTTAGTTCCTATTTACGAAACGATTCCGTACTCGATATAACCCGACACATTCCGCTTTATCGTGCCATACTTCAACTGTTGCGAGCAATATCACTTTCGCATGAATTAGTTTCATTGCTTCAGCCTCAAAATTCAGGTGAAAGTTCACCATCCATTGCAGAATTGTTATCTAATATGAGGACTTGTGTTGATACATACGCAAAGCGTTTAAAGTAAGTTTTCTTCATTTCTATTAATTAAATACTTTTATTTTTGATATTGTATAAATACATACATACATATGTAAGTAACAACTGTCTTCTATAAAATAAATGGTGATTTTTATATTTTATTTTGTAGATTGAACAAGAAATCAAACATTAAGGGTCAAACACAACAGGTAACTGTCAATATTGATGATGGTGACGATGAGGGTTTAGCCCTTCTAATTCCTGATATTCAAGAGACAACTGTCCTCGTTGAAAAAACTGTAAAAAGAACTGGTGAACAACAACAAAATCAATTTTCACTAACAGGCGATGGTAGCATCGTCAGCGGTATTAAATGTATATCGCAAACTAAAACGATTGAAGAACGTTACTTAGATGTAATGAAAAAGCTACAGTTCGATACGTTTGATATGATTGTTGAAGCGGAGAACAATGGCTATCGATTTGTTGTATCGCATCATTTTGAAAAAATGGTTCGCATGGCTGGTGATCGATATCATCCGTCCCGCGTCAAACGCTTGGCCCAAGAGGCGGTGACATTATCAACAAGTTTGCCTCTCTCTTATAGCAGTTCCGTTTTTGTACGCTGTGATACAGATCGTTTAGATGTTATGAAGGTATGTATGACTGGTTTATACCTTAAATATTGGTATACAACTGTTATATACTAATTTCCAATTTAAATGATTTATTTAGGTGCTTATAACGGGCCCCGCGGACACACCATACGCTAATGGATGCTTTGAGTTTGATGTGTTCTTCCCACCAGAATATCCGAATATGCCAATGCTTATAAATCTTGAAACAACTGGCCGCCATTCAGTACGTTTCAATCCCAATCTGTACAATGATGGCAAAGTGTGTCTCTCTGTTTTAAATACATGGCACGGCCGACCAGAGGAAAAGTGGAATGCCCAAACTTCTAGTTTCCTTCAAGTTCTCGTTTCAATACAATCACTGATACTTGTGCCTGAACCATATTTTAATGAGCCCGGTTTTGAGCGCAGTCGCGGAACACCAAGCGGCACACATTCTTCTCGCGAATACAACAGTAATATTTATCAGGCATGTGCCCGATGGGCTATGTTAGAGCAAATACGAAACCCTAGTCCTTGCTTTAAAGATGTAAGTCTGTTGAAACTGCGCAAAACAGAAATCATTCATACTAAATATTTAATTTCTATTTAATTTTAGGTAATTCACACACATTTTTGGCTTAAACGAAATGAAATATGCACCCAAATAGAAAACTGGATTGAAGAGCTTTGTAAGCCTCAATATAATGAACGCAGTAGTCGAACTATTTCTTTTAATTCTATGGTGTTAAGACGTCAGTATCGTCACTTGCGTGAAGAATTGGCAAAACTTAAGGTTCCCGAAGGCTTAAACGATTTAGATGCTCCCTTCAATCCCCTTGTTACATTACCAGCAATGAATGAAAATAACCACAATAGTAATAGCAACAACAACAACAATAACAGTGGAACAATAGCTGTAACAAGCGAAGTGACTACTACTGTCAATACAAATGTAACTGCTGCAGGGATAGCTTGCAATGAGAATGTTTCCATTGAAGCTGTACAAGAAATGGGTGTTTTCGGAAATGTATCTTTGGAAGCAAATGTTCACCAAGAAAATAATGTGGAATCCTTAAAATCTGCTCCATTCGCGCCTTTAGAAATAAACACAAGCCAACCTTTCATAAATTGTAATATTGCAACAGAAAACAATAACTCGCCAGATGTTTCATCTCAAACAACTGCGACTAATAAAATAGCAACCGTCAAAGAACATGCGTTATCAAATGATACTGAAGGCGAAGAAGGTCAGGGCGATGAGGAAAATCCAGATGATGTTATTGCAACTGAAGCGGAAGAATTAGATGTTAGTGATTATAAATGCAATACTGTTGACGAACTAATGGAACAATTATTTTTTGAAAGCTCAGAAAATGCTATGCACTATGATGATCAAATTTAAACACAAACTTGTACATTATCTCTTTTACATTATCCTTTTTTTGTTTTACGCTTAAAACAAACACGATTCAAATAAACAAGAAAACAATATTAATATTAATAAACCACAATTACAAATTTCATACATACATTAAAAAATAAAAATAAAAATTAATTTAGATACAAACATACAACTACAAAATATTGTTGCTCTTAGATGTTCTTAGGCGTATGCGTTTTTTTAATGATGTATTTAATTTTTGTATGGATGTATATCGTTTTATAAAAATATGTATTGAGCAAAATAATGCTGCAACAATAGCGTGTAACCAATGTGAAACAAATAAAATACAAAATTATAATAAATAAAATCATTAAAAGTATGATCGAAACTGGTATAATAAAGATAAATAAATTAAATTAACGTTTGTTTTTTAATTTATACATATTATTCATACATATGCATATGTATATACATGCGTGTGTGTACAAATTAATACATAGTATGTCAAGGATTAGAACTGTTAGGTTGAAAGTTCATTACCTCTATTGCGAGTTTTGGTGTTGCAATATTGCAAATAAACAACAATACTTATAAACTTGTAGGGAATGAACTACATAATCGTAATACAAACGAAAATGATTTCTTTGCGTTTGATTTTCAGCGAACAAGTAATACCTGCTGTGCATATGGTAGTAAAAAAAAATTGTTAGGCTTTTTAATTTTTCTAAGCATTTTATTATTTAACAAGAATTCATGAAATTCTTATTAACAAAAGTCAGCTCTTAATGTTATTAAACTGAAATTTGAACTAAAAAAAATTTAAAAGGTTTGGTTCACTTCATATTAGTGAGTTTTTGGTTTCTCTTGTAAAATTTTTTTAATGAGACTTCTTTGAAAACATAGGTATGCCGATATGTATGTATATGAGTATTACTTAAAAGCGGTTTTTTGAATATTTGTAATAATTAAAAATAAAATAGGAAATTCTTGACGCTTAAGTCAACTGAAACACTTATCACAGAATTATGTTTGATAGGTAACAAACAAACAAACAAACAAAAAATGATCAAACGCTAGAAAACATTAGACTTGTTCGTTGTGGTGAAATAAACAAATGTAAGTAGATAATTTAATTATTTTTAAGATTACTAATAACAAATACACATGCATACATACATATGTTTGTAATATGAATGTCTGAAAATAAAATCATTTTCAATTAATTTCTTATTTTCCACACTGTATTTTCAAAGAATTCAGTGTATTGTCGTGATTGGCTAATTTAACATTTTTTTTCGTTATTCTTCACTAAGAAATCGCTTTTTTATTGTTTTATCATTCTATAAATTTAATGACGTTTTAGTGATGCCGCCTAAAGTTGATGCCAACGCCAATTGATACAATAAAAAAAAAACACATTGCCAACCAACAAGCGAAAAGTGACTTGTAGAATAAGAGAAATTAAGAAAAAAAAATTTAACGATCAGTTCCGTTGGTTATCATAAGGAATTTACTTTTTTCGTTTTTCATTTTCTTAGTGACAGTTGACGAGCTCACAGTATTTCGCGCAAAATGAAAATAAAAAAATTATCCTACCAATAAAAATAAAATAAAATAAAAAAGTGTTTAATAAAGCTTCGATTGCTTGTGTTAATTAATTAATAATTAACATTTTATAATAAACACATTCATACAAGCATAATTAATATAATCTAATAGTGAAATTTTCAAGTCATGGAGCTGGCCACAGTTACAGTTGATGTAAGCTTAATTAATTTTTAATAAAAAAAAAAAAAAAATACCTACATACATATGTAAAATATAATATAATAAAGGATAAAAGGCAATAAGCAAGTGGGTGTAGAAAAACAGTTTTTTTAGAAAATATATTTAAAGAAAATTTGATATGTTTGTTAATGTACTCGTATGTGAAAAAAATGAAAAAGGAGGTTGTAAATGATGTGAGGTTTTCATGAGGTTTTTAAAAATTAACAATAATAATAATAATATCTGAAAGTAAATAAATAAATATTTTTTAAGCTTTTAGGTCTTTTTATATATTTTTATTTATTATTAAATTAGTTTCCAATAATATTTCGACACGCCTTCGTGTGTCTTTCTCAAGGAAAATAGTTTTATAATAATAAATAACTCAATAACTTTATTATAGTGGTTAAGGCATCGTGTAACGATATATTCCACAATTTACAAGATGCCAATAAAAATAATACCGTTGGCTAGAATCGAAAAAATATATATAATAATACCTTTTAGAGCTTCTAAGGTTTTAGTCCTCTAAAATGACTTAGTATGACATAGGTGATTTTTAAATATTGCCACAGCTTTTATGTATATATATACTTACGTCCAAATTCATAAAAAAAAAACATTTTTGTTTATTAAGAGCTTAAGAAGCAGTTATTCTATAGGAAATTTGTTTGATAAATTCTTATTAAACAAACATGTTTTTTTTTAAGAAAATAGTTAACCAAATTAACAGAAATTAAATTAGAAGCTCAATTATGACATTTTATATCGATATATGGTAGAGTGCCGTAATTGAGACCAATCAATTTTTATAGCTTTCTAAAGTCATTTTAATTATTTTAAAATTTCTGTAAATATTTTTGCTCTTATTCAAAAAAATTTAGGTAAACTTTAAAGTAAAATTTATGAAATAATTATATGAAAAATTTCGATAACGGTGACTTTAAAGTCTTCGTCAATTTGTTGGAATAATGTCACATCACGTTTATGTTAGAAACAAATTTTGTTTTATCTTGTAAGATTTTTTTAATTAGTAAATCTTTTTCATCGTTGTTATCTAAAATGAAAATTCACATAAAAAGCAGAGAGTTAAAAATTGACTCGATAATCGTCCATACCATCCAGATAGGAATTTGTATTATTACAATTTTTTAATTTTCACTAGTTAAGAGAACAGAATTTTCCGTTTCAAATTATTTATTTTTAAATGAATGTTTTACTTTAATTTTATTTATAAATTAAATTAACAAACATACATACGAGTATGAATATATAAATACATAAATAGATAAATACACATATTAAAAAATCATGTTCATGAAATTAATTTTGATTAACATTGAAAATCGTAAAATATATTAAAATCCAAAATTCGAAAATTAGTTAAAAACGATTTGTTTTTAAAAAAGCCTTAAATTACAAAATATGAATGTTCGACTCTTTTTTATTATGATGAAATGCATCACACACATATAATTTACAAGTTCCTGCAATATTTTTCACTTCTAAAATTAAAAATGACGCTCTTGAACTGAAAATTTTTTTCATAATAGGGACTTTTTTGGCTTCTCAAACAATTTTTTTTAATGTAACTTAGGGCTTTTTTTTTTTTTTAAATATATGACGATTTATACAATTATTAACAGCAAAATAAAAATGTAAATATAAATTTACAAATCAAATAGGACAAAAAAGAGTTTATTGTTTTTAAATGCATCTTTAACAGTTATCCCAGGTTTGGCTCATCATCATTTTACAGTTTTTTCTATGCACCGATTAAAAAAACCTAAATATATTTACACAACTGAAAAAAATTTAATGTTTTATTTAAGTGTGTGTGTAAATATTTTAATCGCTGTTCATATTTACACATACATACAATGAGTAATTATAAAATAGACGAGTTTGTACGTAGGCTATAAACTTAAAGCTTCTAACAAAAACCCGAAGAGGAAGCAAATTTTGATTATATTTAATATAATCTGAGAATTATAACACCTAAATAAAGGGTGTTCCGGTGGGAGTGCACTTCTTTATATCATGCTACAATAAATCGATTGTTTCATATGCTGTGTGGCTTGCTGAAAGAACATGTCGTACAGGTCCATGCCGTCCAGTTGACGCCACAAAAACTATGTATATTGTCATAGTGCAGTAAAGAATGACATTCACATTCGGTTTCATGTTCAAAAAAGTACAGCTTGCCCAAAATCCAGACAGCAGCAGACAGTTGCTCTTTATGAGTGCATTTGTTTCTCATAGATTGCGTGAGCCCCAAATGCGACATTTCGATGACAAAGCGCAGCAATTCAGATGAAAATGCGCTTCATCGAAGAAGATGAGTTTTTTTTTTTAAATTGGCATTGACTCCACTTTGCTCCATTTCCCATTGAATAAATTACCTTACGTATTTTTATTTTAAGACAAAAAGTGCACACTTACTGGGACACCCTTTATATCGCATTTGCAGTTTTTTTTTACAAGAAAACGCGTAAGACTTTTTTTTAAATATTAATTAGTAAAAACAAAACAAAGATGAAGGGACAGCAGAACACATATTGTGTCACTGAAAAGTCTAATTTGGAACCGTTTACGTTATTTAGGGCATCACTACCTACAACCGTCTGACATGACAAACGAGTCACCCAAGAAAACCTTTGAATTTTTAAAACTCCAAATTTCAACACTTGTATTATTGTGTAGAACCCCCGTATGATTTTTCCACAGTCGTAGCAAATGCCATTAGAAATCCAATGAAAAGTGTAAAGCCCGCGTAATGAATTTCTAACTTTAGAGTCACAATTGGACTATTTTGATCGCATTGACCAAGTTACTAGTACCCGCTCATAATTTTAATTCTAGTCCAGGCATACCTTTAAATGAAGGAATGTCTACTTTTAAGTGCGTTTGATATTTTGCGAATTCTTGATAATTTTATAAAAAATTTAAATTTGTTTTTTTTTTTTTTTTTTGTATAGAAATAAAACCACCTTAACGAATTGTTTGCTTCATTTTTTTTACCTAAATTAAGACAGAATACCCACTTTTTTATTTATTTTATGTATGAATGTGTGGATGTACCTGCAAACTAACTTTTATATGAACGTATGTATGTACTCGTATATCAGAATATATTTTTTGATTAATTTTTATATGTATGAGTGTGTGTGATTTTACCTCATAATTTATTTTCGATTTACGGTCGGTCGAGTCGCTTTATTTCATTACATGGCTTTAATCAATAAAAGAAAGATTAAGAAAAAATTATATACAGTGAAACTTCGATATAACGAACTTTGTTATGACGAAAATCTCAATATAACGCATTTTTTGCTGAGTGCCTTGAAAAAACCTCTTTATTGTAAAGTTTTTTTATACATAAAGCCTGTATACACTGAAAGAAAAACACTTAGTTATGTAAATTTCATTATTGCAATGAAACTTTTCATATGCTTATTTTTATATTTTTTTGCATCTTTAATGGTACAAAAAAAATTACATTCGGGAAACGAAAATTTTTAATTCAAAATTAATATCATAAATTTATCATAAGAAATTTTTAGTTTTCTTTTAGTTTTCTTTTAAGTATGCAAGTCGTTAAAGTCCCGTTATCATAAGCCTCTACATAACGAAGTGTTTTATTTTTCATTTAACTCTTGAATAGTGAATTTTTATTACACACATTTTCGTGTAAAATAAAAATTGGATAAAAAAAAAACTTTTTTTTCGTATTTCTTCAAATTCACTGATGCATATGCATAACGAAGTATTTTTCGATCCACTTCAGATTCGTGATATCGAAGTTTCACAGTAAAATAAAATGTGATGAGATTTTAATATCGAATTACAATTGTAAATTTTAAAGTTGTGAAACCAAAAACTAACAATTAAAACTAACACTAAAACAAAATTAAAATTAAAATTTTATTGGAAATTATAATTATTTCAATAAGTTTGTATCTTTAAAAACTTTTTTTCTTTTAATATTTTTTAACATCAAGCTGTATTGTTGTTTTTTATTAGTTTTATTTAGCTTTCTACGAATTTATTATTACAGAGAGAAAAAAAGTACACATAGTAGTAGTTAATAACTAATACTCGTACCAACTAGAATATTTTAAGCAATCTTTTAAAATTACGGCATAAATTTCCATAAATTAAGATATTATAATTTAATAAAGTAATAAATAATTATTTACTATAAATTGTTGTATGAAAATGTTATCACAATATAAAACTGATGAAATGTTCAATTCGTTAGCAATTCGCGAAAGATGTATTCATTAGGGGCAAACATTTTTTTTTTTTTGCTGTGTGCAGTTAACAAACTGTAATAATAATAATGGGCGCTCAAGACTAAATTAATTTTACAATTAATTACTCAAAAAAAAAAAAAAAAATAAATAAATAAAAAAAAATAATAATAACACCGTCTTTGAAGTAAATATTTGTATGCAATTACTTAACTATGAAAATACCGCCCGAGAAAATATTTATTCTTTGGTATTTAAATACATACATACAAAAATATGTATTTAAATAAGTTATTTATTTATTTATTTATGTAAAATTGGCAATGTTGATTTAAAGCAGATAAAACAACTTTCGGTTTGATTAAATTTTTTAAAATAATTTTCATTTAAAAAAGATAATTTTCGTTTAAACAAGCCAATAAGATTAAACACTACCACTCCTTTTAAAATTCACTCAATTAGCACAATGTGTAGTTGGGAGGGTGTAATTAAATAATAAAAAAAAATTATTATTTAACAAGGCAATAATTAGATGTACATGTGAGGAGATAACTTTTTTTTTTGTTTTGTTTATTTTCATGGTTTGATTTTTGTTCTGCTAAGACATGATGTTATTAAAATTTTAAATTATTTTTCAAATAAGTACAATGAAATTTTTATTTTTGATTATTTTTTACTAGCATTTTTTGTTTATTAAAAAATAATGGTTGTTTTTGGATTCCAAAATATCTTGATTTTAAAAGTCGTAAATTCTGATTTCAAAAGAAAAGAAAAATCCGATAAAAATTCCATAGAACGCGATTAGACCAATCTACGAAAACTAATTGAAGAATTTTATTTAAAATCAGATTAAGAGCTCGTTGGTTAAGTGACTTATGAATTATGCGTCGTTGTTACGTTCCAAAAAAAAAAAAAAAAAAAACACGACAAAATGAATTATGATTTTCTATAGTGAACTATGTAAAGATCGAAGATCTTTAACCCTGGTTAAAAAGAAAATTGAACAAAGTAAACATTTAAAAAATAAAAATATTTAATATAAAAAATATTTTTTGTAAAGAGAAACAACCCCTAAAAGTTTATAAAAATGTATTATTCTCTCTTAAAAAAAAGCACAACACCGTAAATAAAACTGTTTTGATTTTCAGTTAGAAAGGGAATCCCCGAGTTTTGATGGCATGGCGCAATTAGAAACAAAAGTCGTGCCATCCTTTATATAAAAAAAAAAGAAAATAAAAAAATAAAGACTAGAACCCAAAACAACGCAACTTCGAAAATCTAAAGAAGTACAGTGAAAATTAGTACTAATTCAGCAGCGACGCAACTTCGGAAAAACGCAAAATTAAACGACACAAAGCGAGGTATTGGTGTAATTATATTCTAAGAAATTTTTTAAAGAAAACTCAGACACCAATTTCTAAAAAAAATTTTATTTTAATGAAATTATCATTAAAAACAAAATTAAAAATTCCTGTAAATAATATTTTATTTTAAAACATTAAACTGGAATGGCTAGTAAGAAATTCTATTATTGTAGAATTTGATACAGAACTAAGAGACAAGGAAATTTTTTTTTTTTTTTGGCAGCACTCAGAAATATAGCACATGTATTGCATATATACACACTTTAATGTTTAAAATTTTCCAAAAAAAAAGTTGCAAAAAATAAAAAAAAATTGCTAATTGACACGTTACTTTGCATTCTGAATCACGATTTGATCCCATAAATATGAAAGCTTGTATGTACGAGTATGTGCGGTAATGCAGATTATCATTCACGAAGTCAGTTAATGTATCTACTTAAATATGCAGAACCTTTATTTGAAAAGTGCCCTTTAGTATGTATAAACCAGGTGTGGATGGAGTAGGATAACGATGCAATTCATATTAATTTATTAAATGCTGAGTGGACAATTTTTTTAGGTCAATTATAGGACGTGGATATATCGTTTCCAATTTTGATTATTTTAATACAGATACAGGGTGGGCCAAAAGCTACACCTCTGTGTAAAACTTGAATAATTTTTTTATTTTTATTTTTCGTTTTTTTTTTTTTTTATTATTGATAAAAACACTTTTTTAATTCTTGGTTGATCAAACTAAGATACGAATTTTTACAATTGATCTTTCAGCTGCAGCAGTCACATATATAGTACGAGCAAGCTTAACTTGATCTTAGTGAAAGTAGTGTGACTAGTTCCTATTCCTAATTCTAATGCTAACTGCCTCTTTCTGAATAAGCGATCGATAGCTTCTTTCGTACATTTGTATTGAAAACAAAAACTAATTTTCGTATTTTGTTTACAGATTACTATGTATCTGATTATAATACTTAAATAAAAGTAACTTAAACGAACTATGGCTTAAATTAAAATTTGAAATTGGCTTAAAGCTAATACATTAGTGCAAACACCGTGCAATAGGCTCATTTAAGGAGTAGTTTGATCTATGAATCCCTTCTTCAGACATGTGATTTCTTAAAACTCTCGGAGAAAAAGTACAGTTTTTATACCCGGATATTATATAATATTATAACCAAATATTATTGCCAAATAAGATCTTTGATCATTTTTATTTTGTATTTTTAATAGAAAGAGAGAAATTCTAATTTTAATTCTAGCCTAAGCTGTTTTACCACCCAAATTACTAGTACTCCATTTGGGAAAATTACTTTATAGCTACTTTCAACTGTAAACTCATCATTAAATTTAGCTATAAATATCGGTTGCAAGTCATTTGATGTTTATACTAGCAAGTGTCGCTGTGTGACAGGTGCTCGTGCTAAATTAACCAACAATACTTCAGATCGCAATAATTCAAAAAAAAAAAACTTAATAAAAACACCAATTCTTCAATAAATAAATATAAGAATTTTAATTAAGTAATAAATACATATTAAGTAGATTTACTTCGTAACTATAAATCTATATTTTACATGTCGATAATTTATGGGTGTTTAGTTATGTACGAGTGAGTGACGACAACAATCTTGTTAAAAATGCATTGATTAATGCTAAATGTTTTTGTAACTGTTTAATAAATGTTTTTATCTTTTCACAGACTCATTGATAACTGAATGATTTAATGGTTTTGTTCATGCACACGTTTGCATGACAGTAGGACATACAAAAAGTCATTCCCTTATTCATTGAGTTCCATCTGATATTTTACTGGAAAATTAACGCAAGTGAAAAATTTTTAAATTAAATGTGTGTAGGTAATATCATGAATTTTATAAATTACAGTGGGGGCTATAAATCAAATTCTATACGTTATTAATAATTGATTTTGTTGGTTTTAATTTAGAAATACTGAAGAATCTCCATAAACACATAATCTCGATTTAGTTAAGATCATGAATATTTTTTTTCGAAATGAAACCATTTTGTTTTATTGTCGCATTAGTCGCATTTTTTAATACGTCACGTCACGTCTTTTTATTTTTTAGAACTCCCTAAATGAAACAAAGGCAAACGATTCTTGTAATGATAAGAATTTAAATGGTGAAAAACAGCCATCAAAACTTTTGTATGCCATTAATGATAACCCACCTTGGTATTTGAGTATTTTTTTGGCTTTCCAACATTATTTAACTATGATTGGTGCAATAGTTTCGATACCATTTATTTTAACACCAGCACTTTGTATGTCAGATGAAGATTCAAATCGTGGCATTATAATTTCCACTATGATATTTGTAACTGGTATTGTGACATACATTCAAGCAACTTGGGGTGTGCGATTACCGATTGTACAGGGAGGTACCATATCGTTTCTAGTACCAACATTAGCTATTCTGGCTCTACCGCAATGGAAATGTCCACCAGAAACTGAACTCAATGAAATGGATGAAACTAGTCGCCAGGAATTATGGCAAATACGTATGCGTGAATTATCAGGAGCAATTGCGGTATCAGCCATGGTGCAAGTCATTTTAGGTTATACCGGCTTAGTAGGTAAAATCCTAAAATTTGTTACTCCCCTAACAATTGTGCCCACAGTATCATTAGTGGGCTTAACATTATTCGAACATGCCGCAGAAACAGCCTCAAAACATTGGGGAATAGCAGCAGGGTAAGCTTTTTTTTTAATTACACATCATATTCATATATGTAAGTATACACATACATATATAGTGACTACATAATATCCTAAACATGCTATATACACAGTGTTGACACGAAATCCGAAGTTCAAGCTTTTAAAAACTAGTCGTTTTTATTATTGATAACACAGGCCCACAAAATGTTTTTTGCAGTGCCTATTTGAATACGAGTGGTGGTAAGCTTTAATCGCTATAAATTACTACATGCAGTTCTCGAGATTTACCGTTACCCTATATAATTTCCAATAACTCGAGCACTAGCTCTCTGATTAAATTTACAAAAACAGACAAGGATAAAATAACTTTAAATAATTTGTATGTTATCACACATTTCACAAATTTTGTCAAAAAATTAATTTTTTTTTTAGAAAATTTCAAAAAAAAATTAATTAAAAATCTAAAATAATTAAAGTTTCAAAATTATTTACAATTTAGTTATAAAAATAATAAGGGTATCAAATGTACTAGAAACCAGGACCAAATTACGTTACTCGATAACGATGGAAATTTCAATACAATTTAAATGAAAATTTCTATCGATATCGAATGCCGTAGTTTGGAAAAATCATTGTAGAAGACCTGTGTTCTAATCGCCGCTTTCCATATCAAATCATTTCGATCGAATAAAATTTCATTTGGCATCATCGCCTGCGATATCATACAAAAGTAAGCAAATTTTGAGATGATATCTTTCGATAGCTAGTCTTCGATCAATAGCAAGTTAAGTTAAGTTTTAGGTTAAAACAATTAGTTATTGTAATTTTTAATAAATTTTCATCTTTAGAATTTGAAGAAAAAATGTCCTCCACTTTTTTATTTACTTGCATTTGACAATCTATTAGAATTTGAAAAAACTACGATTCGATAGATATCGTATGCGGGGATTTGCCTATTTCAATCGTATCGAAATATCATTCAATACGATAGCTTACTCGATATCGAAAGCGGCGATTCAATAATTTTATTTTATTTTATGTGTGTGTGTTTTATTTAACAGGACAACATCTATGTTAACGTTATTTTCACAAATAATGTCAAATGTTGCTATCCCCATGCCGGTTTACAGAAAAGGTCATGGAATTGAATTTCGTCCATTTTTGCTATTTCGTTTGTTTCCGGTAAATATTGAAAATTTTCTATTTTCTATCACATACAACATATTCGCATCTCTTCAGGTGCTGTTAACAATTATGATTATGTGGGGATTGTGTGGAATTCTTACACTGACAAATGTGTTTGAGGAAGGCCATCCATCTAGGACAGATGTGCGACTTAATGTTCTAACTAATGCTAAATGGTTTTATGTTCCATATCCTGGACAATTTGGTATACCGTCTGTTACTTTATCCGGTGTTTTAGGTATGCTTGCCGGTGTTTTGGCGTGTACAGTGGAATCATTAAGTTACTATCCCACCGTATCACAAATGTCAGGTAAAATAAACATTTTTAACATTTTTTATTAAATATGCAAAACAAATGGTAGTTTAAATTAATTTTGCAGAAGCTCAGTCGCCTCCATTACATGCAATTAATCGTGGTATTGGTACTGAGGGCTTGGGTACAGTTTTAGCTGGACTTTGGGGTGCAGGCAATGGCACAAATACATTTGGAGAAAATGTTGGCGCAATTGGAGTCACCAAGGTACTAATACATACACACATATTTTGCAAAAAAAAAAATAAAATTAAATAAAAAAAAATTGTTTATGTTCTACACTGAAATTTTTGGCTCGAACCTGTATATACGTTGTACATCAAATTTTGAAATATTTTATACTGATTTCTATTTAATTTTCAATTATACATTTTGTAACACTGTACTCCTGACTAAGTAACAGAAATTTAATCCAATTATATATAATCACATATTCCGGAATGACAACTTTCCGATTCGTTTAGCACCAAAGCACAAAATTTTATTAAAATTATTTAAATGTTAATTTTTATTTGTCTTGTTTTATTATTTAATTTACGCACAATTGTAAATTGTCCCATTTTGTGTGCTATTTAGATTGGATCTCGTCGTGTTATACAATGGGCAGCATTTATAATGGTCCTTCAGGGCGTTATTGGCAAGTTTGGGGCTGTTTTCATATTAATTCCAGACTCTGTAGTTGGAGGCATATTTTGCGTCATGTTCGGCATGATTATAGCTTTTGGTCTCTCCACACTACAATATCTAGACTTACGATCTGCTCGAAATCTTTACATACTTGGTCTATCAATATTTTTTCCCATGGTTTTATGCAAGTGGATACAACAGCATCCAGATGCAATTAAAACTGGAAACGATACAGTTAATTCAACATTGACCGTTTTATTGGGTACGACTATTTTGGTGGGTGGTCTTTTAGGCTGCTTTTTGGATAATATAATTCCTGGTAATATCAAAAGGCAACACACATACATACATACATGTGTATTTCCAATGTTTATAAAATTTTTATGCATTTTTTTGTGTAGGAACTGCAGAGGAACGTGGACTTGTTAATTGGGCTAAAGAAATGCCTCTTGGTGATGATAATATCAACGATGGCACTGCTACAGATTATGATTTCCCATATGGAATGGATACCATTAAGCGGTAAGTACAAGTACCGCAAATTTCTATATCAAATATTTAAAAATATTTCTCTTTCTTACCTGTTTTTTCAGATGGAAGTGGACTTACTATGTACCTTTCTTACCCACATACAAATTACAAACAAAAGATTGCTGAATATAAAAACTTAATTTTAAAAAATTACAGATATATTTCTTGTATTTGTACGAGGATGTATAAAATATATGTAAAATTTCCCCTGCTCTATAAATCTACATACTCGTACATAAATTCAATGTCGATTGCACTCAATCAGTTTAAAAATTTCTCGTTTTTTAGAGTGGGGAGAAGAGATTGAGATTGATGTGAAATAGCAGAATCTTTAACTTATAAAATTGTTTCAAAAACTCTATTAATTTTATTAGAAAAATCGGAAGATTATCTACTTTTTAATATTTACACACACACAGACACACACACACATGCATACATGTGTGTAGGTACACGTCAAACAAGTATTACATTAAATGAGTGAATATTTCATAGAATTAATAAAATATTTCATTAGTTCAATGAAAAATAATGAAATTTTTCATTGGATTAATGAACAAAATTCTTTCAGCGTAACTGTAAGCTTTCTTATAGCACATTAATGCTCCAATAAACAATGACTGTAACAGAAAAATCATTAGCCCCATCAAAATTTCGTTAAATAAACATTTTATCAATCTAGATAGGGCGTTCACGAACTACTTTAATTAGAACACAACAGATAGTAATGGTTCTAGGTTATTTACAGGCAACTACCATTTCATTCGCACACAAACAATTTTTGTTTCAGTTTTCGTCCATAAACATTTATGCAGGCGCTCTATGGTGTAAGTTTTGGGACTCCTCTCTTTGCTACAAACATGAATTTCATGGATCTCTCATAGAACCTTAAAGTGTACAGGCACGTTCTGAAAATCACATTTTATCAATGTGACTTGAAAGCACAAAAATATAATTTTGTGATTTCAAAACGTTCAGTTATATTCGTGACTATTATAGGACGAAAGTTAAAATGAATTATTCAATGTGTTCTTTAATATATAAAAATTAAAAAAATAAAAAATAAAAATGCCTTTTTTGCTCTAGTGTTTTTTTGTTTGTGATTTTTTGCTTATTTTTCATTGTGAAAATAAAAAAAAACCACATGTGATTTGAAATCACGTGATTTTCATAATTTTTTTTAATAAAACTTCCTTTTTTGTTTCTTTTTCTTAAAATTTCTTTAGTTTTTTATTATTATTATTATTATTTACTTGCAAACATTATAGATACATAGTACATACATACATATGTAGTATGTACATACATGTGTGTGTGTAATCCTTTTTTATATACATAATTATTAAACAATTAAATTTTTAACCAGAAATAATTTTTAACCAGAATTTCTTCTACATTTTTCTACTCCTTGATCTACATAAAAGTGGCATAAACTTATCTTAGTAATTATGTGATCATATCGTTAGCCGTAATTAAAAACTATGTAAACAGAGTAGATACATGTACTATTTTTATAAATACATACTATGTATATGATTGCATGTACTATGTATGTATGTATGTGTATATAATTAAAATATTTTTAAAAATTAAATAGAATTTTTTTTACTTCTACAAATATTGCTTATTTACTAAAGGACTGCACAAGCATACTTGAAATGGGCTACAAGCATTTTTTATTATAAAATATTACACATGTTTGTAGTGATGTGTGGCTTTCAAGTATGCTTGTGCAGCCCTTTATTATTTACTTATGATAATATTATACGAGTATGTAAAATATTTTGACGAAATAAAGATTTTCCCTTCTGTTCTTAAAACGAATATTTTAATATCAGCTAACGATACCCAAAATAGTTTTTTTTATCAAAAATTTTGAAAATTTTATAAGAGTAAATTATTCGATCTTATAAATTTATTATTAGTGAATATTATTCAAGCTTAAGATTTTAATGAAAATTATTTTTGTTTTAATTTTCCAATATTTCGACTTTCTTTTATTATTATTAATAAATTTCTCTGAAGAAGACCTTCAAAAGAAAGTCGAAATATTGGAAAATTAAAACAAAAACAATTTTCATTAAGATCTTAAGCTTGAATATTTACTAATAATAAATTTTTATTTATTTCTTTTGCACTTGAAAAAATCAATTTGTAGATCTATGTTTTTTATTTATGTGTTGTGTTTTTCTTTGATACATCTAAAATAAAAATAATAAAATTTTTCTATATTTTGTGGGTTAACGTCATTGAAAAATACATACAAATCTGCAAAATTTATTTAATTTAAATTAAAAATAAAAGTGATCATCTCTATAAATAAATACTATTTTATATACTCTATGTGTACATACATACATACATATAAACATGTGTATATGTACAATGTACGTATGTATATATGTATACAATTATAATTATGTACATAAAAACAATTAGACGAGTATTGTTGTTTTGTAACTTTAAATTTATTATTATTTCTATTTACTTTTATGTTAAAAGCTTCTTAGTTTAAAAGCTTAACAACCAGTCGTGCCTACAACAGTCTGATTCGGAAAAACAAAAGAAAACATTTCCTTTAAAATGTTGACTCTTTGATATAAAATCATGTGCATGTTTGTCTGTATTAGGGATGCAAAACGAGAATTCAAAAAAATCACTAATGCCAGGATTTATAAAAAAATAAATCCCAGGATTTTTAATTTATAGAATGTATGCACGAAGAAAAAATATTTATTAAAATTGAAGATTTTCATTCATTTTATGAAATTTTTATAATTAACGTTAAATTTTTTTAAGTGCATCAAACAATTTAGAAAATGATATGAATTAATTTTTATTTTTATTTTGTTAAGTCTATGTGCATCCATATTGTAAATGGTTTCGTTGTGTTTTCTTATTTAAAAATGAACATAAGCTTAATATGTATAAAATTTTAAAAATACTTCAATAAAATAAATACAGATAAATCTAAAAATTTCAAATAATCTACAAAATTCTCGAGATTTCTGGTTTGGGATCTGGATTTCCAAATCCTCAATCCCGAGATTTCTTAAATCAATCCCTTTTGACGTTCTTAGTATGTATATGTATGTGTATATTATATAAATCAGAGTGTGTATATGTTATTAGTATGCATGTATGTAGATATTATTATTTTAGATGCGTTTGTAAATTTTTTTATACGACATGCACAACACTACAGGAACACATTTTGCCTTTTTGCTGCAGTTCAAATTTGTATGTTATTTACATTTTCCAATGCATATATGTATTATGTATGTACATGTACATATGTTGTATATATTTACTTTTAAAATGATTAAATTTTTTATATTCCACTTTAAAGATGTGCTAATTAAATCTAGAGTACGTACAGTAATAAGTACAGGATAACATTTATAAAAATTTTATATTTTTTTTTTAATTTATAGATCCATACTATTATTATATGATAAATTTTTCTAATAGACACTACTTTGATAATTTTAACAAATTCTCTCCTAAATTTCTTTCCTCTTTTCAGTTGTGTATTCAGTTCACATAGCAAATACACAAGTTTTGGAAATATTTATTAATGCATTTATGAAAATAAATTGGAGTGAGGTCGAAGACCTCTGTTGCTAGGACCCATTTTTTCTCTTTACAGTTCGTAATTTATTGCACTTGTAAACTGACAGTAAATAAATAAGTACATTTAGTTGCTCTTTCAGTTTTCCTGGCATTTAAATAATAATGAAATAAATGTGCGCCCATGTATAGTATGTAACACTAATGTACAATCTTTGCCCACCGTTTAAGCCGGATAGTAACTAATATATATAAAAATAAAAACTTAATTATGTACTTACATACTATGTATAATAAGAAATAAATATGTAAATAAATAAATAATAATAATACAGTGGAGGCAAAATTAAATACATATTGTTTTTAAGCCAATTTGAATTTGCGAATTTTTCTAATTTCTGGATTTTAATTTAATATAAAATTAAAGGTGATATATATAATAGATAGAGCAAAACAGCGTTTTTGTTCTGATTTTAATTTGACGTCAAAACAAATAAATAAATACATATGCAAGTTTTTTAAGCAAAAAATTAAAAATGAATATTTAAGTTCCAGTAATAATAATAAATTAATTAAATTTGGAAATGCCTATAAGGATAACTTCCATAGGCTAAATGAATAAATAAATAAAAATAAAAAAACCAAAAATATATGTGTGAGCTGTTATTTTTGAAAATGCTATAGGTCCATTTTTAAAAAAATTGACTCAGGGGTAATTTGTGTAAGATGGTGCCTATTACATCTTACTAACATTATAGCTGAATTACAATTTTTGGTAATTTCTCTTCTTTTGTTTTTAATTTGTTGAAATCAAAACAAACGTGGAAATTTTAATATTTCAAATATAAGAGAAAAAATTCCAAAATTCGATTTTTTATTTCAAGTTTCAGAGTGTTAAATGTATTTCTGGAAATTCTAATTTGTAAGCGCCTACTGTAATTGGGAAAATAAAGTAATTGCTGCTTTGAAAGTATTTATTTATAAACAGTATGTCGGCTGAGAACGAAATTTCGTTTATCTAAACAAAAAATATAATAGTTTATAGAATTTTAAACCTTTATCAAAAAATTTGGCAAAAAAGCAAATCATTTATGTATTATTTGTAATTGAATTTGCATCGGGGCTTAAACTCTATCGCCAAGGAATTTTTGAAAAAACCTAAATTCCTTTGGTTTCTAAGTCTAATTAGCCGCTCCACTTAATTGTTAAAGTTGCCCATGGCTATCATATTACATGTAATCGCTTCTGTCCAATGAGCTTAATGAAAAATGTATTCGAGTTGAATTTTAAATAAGGCAAATTCTTCAAGTATGTTACTAACCCAAACTCTAATACAATTGTATGTTTGTGGGTGAGTGTGTGTTATACTCGTATGTATTTATTTACATTCGCAATTAATGATATGAATTTTATGAATCTTTGACAAGATCGGAAAAGATAAATATTTAAACGATTGATTAAATGACTGATTTACGATTTACGATTAGAGCATAACGTTCGGTTACGTTTCTTTTCTACACTACTTTTAGAAGAAGTAGATGATGAACCTGGACATAGACGCCGCTTTTCGCGCACATAATAGCAGAATATACAAAAGCCATTCTGTGGTGTAGTGCATCAAATGTTGGTGGGACTACGCGGCGTAGATGACTTGCGGTAACGAGAATTTGATCTTAAAAAAATGTAGCGTAATTAATTTTATGATTATTTATGAGGTGTGTGAGCGGATTAATTATGATTTATTGATTTACCTAGATAGACCTGTTGTATAATCTCGCATTGATGAAGACGGTGTACCGCTGTCATGACGGTAATTGTTGATATTAGTATTTGATGAGTCCAAAAGTGATATGGTTCGATGTTCATACGAACGAATTGGTCTTCTACCCATAGTTACGTATCCATCTATATGAGGACTGCAATTAGAACCAACTGTACCTGAGGAGACGCCAGCATTTGTGGTAAATGAGAAGCGACGTTTTGGATTGTACGTATTATAGGAGTAATAATTTGAAGTACCGCCAGCAGTGCCACCACTACATCCTGATATAGGAGCTTCATCAAATGTGTTTGTTTTGTATCGTTGTGGGAAAACATTAGAATTGGCAAGTAAATCACTGTCGGTGTTGGCAAAAGAAGTGTAGCGTCGTTCTGATATACACGAGGGTGACGTAGGCGTTCGAATATCAGTCAGACTTTTGCGAGGTCGTCCTGCAGCGGTGGAATAGTCATGACTGCCGCTAAATGATGATCTATAGACAGGAGGTTTCAGTTCAGTACCAACTGGACTCAGTTTAAGTGGACGAAAGAATTCTTGCGTAATGTCAGGTGAGTGTTCACGCTCCCCAGTTGCAACTGTTCCAACTTTAGTTGATGACCGTGTTCTAGACGCTGAGCTCTTTTCCCTGTAGTATTCTTTTACAGCATTGGGTCCAACAATACTACTTGTTCGCTTTGGTTTCTTCTCATTAAATCGACAATAGAAACTACGACGTTTTATGCGATCTACGACACTTTCACCAGTTTCAGAGCATTCACCACCACGTCGAGTCGGAGATGAAGCCTGCGATGCCCTTGATAGATGCGATACAGTAGGTGAGGGCGTCGCTCTTTGACCCCGATAATTATCTTCAGAGCATACTGACCAGGAATCGAAACATAATTCCACCTCTTCAGTCGGGGAAAGAAATGTCGATGTAGAGGCGCAGTCCTCTTGAAAACTGCGAGAATCAGATGAATAATTGCCAATATTTTCAAAAGAAGGCGATAACAGATTATTATTATTGTGTTGATTCATTTCATGCGTCGATGATGTTCGGTAACCTGACGTTTGTGAAGTATGGAGTGACGAAGAATGATTGTTAATGCTTACGCTTATGTTATTGTTGTTATTCTCGTTAATATTACTTTTACTCTTTGAAAGGACAGAAGATATATTATTATTTGAGAAACTTGCGGATGTTAAAGTGTTAGAAGCACCGCCACCAGAAGAACTAGGTATGGACTTATTGTATGGAAAAATATTTGAATAAATTTCATTATCATTATAACAGGGGTACTTTTTAGATAAACGAATATTGTTGTGCGTTGTATTGAACTGTTGTTGACCCCTTTCTGGTTTTGTTAATTCAAGCATCAAACCCTTTCGTTTCTCCTGGTTACCTTCTGCGGATCCTAAGCAATCTGGACATGCTTTTTGAGGGGCTGTACAGATTTCCTTAATTTCTCTACAACATTTATTGATATTATTTGAGTCTTTGTTGATGCTGCCGCCATTGCTATTGCACTTTTCAATCTTCTGATGGTGTTTTACAATCGTCTTTGTGTTTTGATAAATTGGGGATTGTTTTGAGATTTCTTTTTCAATGTTACTAGCAGAACGTGCGTACTTGACTCGATTCTCAGAGTTAATATCTTTTTCGTAGCGCTTGAAAAGGCCCAACACTTTATTGACAGACTTTTTATTAAAAGTACCTGGCATCTCTTCCACGCTGACTGCACGTTTTATATAATTTGATTCGGAAGGTACTATTGGATGAGATCTAGGTACCGATCGGTCACGTAAATTTCGAATCATGGCGTCAATGCGCGAACGTTTTTCACTTTTTACGGGTTTGGTGACACTGTCTGACTCAGTTTTGCCTTTTTCTCTACACGATTCATTATTTGTTAAGCTTTTGGCATTCGTTTTGTCAGTATTTGTTACTTTTGCATTCGAATTGCCACATAATGATTTGGTTTTTTTAATTTCTGGTATTTTCACCTCAGCTTTTTCTGGTGAAATTGGTTCAAGGGCAGATTTTTTATGTGATGGTATATTGGCACAAGAATTACTAGTTGCTGAAGCCCGAAACCTTTCAAACTTTTGTCCTATAGCATAAAGCAAACCTTTTGCTTTTTTCTCTCCTACCTTTTCTTTTAACTCGATTGTAGGCGCTGCAGTTTGAGTTGGACCAGGCTCTTTGATCGTTGGATCTCCGGGGCTTGCAATTACATTAGATGTTGGTGTAGTCGGCGTATTGCAAGTAACTCCTAATTTATTTTTCTTTGTAATTTTTATAGGTTTTTTGATATCTGAAGACGTCGTTTCTGTGGTCTGAACACTCTCTGGTAGATTTTTATTTAATTTTGTATACAAGGAAAGAGGATCAGCGTTTTGGCATGATGCAGAAGTTAAATTTTCGTCAATTGTGTTAATTTTTTTATTTATTGTCTGTTTAACTTCTTTAGGAGCAATTAATTTAGAAGTGGGATAACTTTTTGGCCTCAATATTCGGCTTTCTCGTGCAGCGCTGCATGTGGTACCGTTCATTTCAGATGTACTAAAATTTGCTGGATTGGTAAAATGTTCGGTTCTGGACAAATTATTCGAATCTAAAGTCTTATTGGTTGATGATACAGTTGCACTACATAACTCAGAGGCATTACTACTGGAAACTGAATCCTTCATAGGATATGACTTTGGTCGTTTAAGCTTGGACACCTTCTTAGGTGATATAGTATCGGAAGCCACTACCGAGTTTTCTATATTATTATCTAGAAATTTGCTAGATAATTCCTTAACTAGCGGAGCTGTAATTAAGTCAGATTTCTTAACAATTTTCTTTACTTTTTTAATTACTGTGCTTGGATTTTTTGAATCGACTTCAGTAAACGAATCGATGGACTTTTCTTTTACTTTTACTTTTTTAGTTTTCTTAATTACAGACACCGGCTTTTCACTACTAACAATCTCGTCGAGGTCGGGAGTATTTTCTTGAATATTCAACTCTTGCGAGCGCATTGATGACAGAATTTGCAATTCTTGCAGTATTTTATTGGCCAATTGATTCTTATCAATTTTATTCTTTTCATCCAAGTCTCTGGAACGCGATAGACTCCTTCGGTTATATTTAGAGGTGTCATGATTTATGATGGTATCGTTTGTAGATTCTAACGAGAGCTCAACACTTTTGTTTCGGGAGTGTCGCGAATTTTTCAACCTTAACGATGATGGCTCGTATGCAACATTTTCAGTCTCTTCAGCATTTGCTATTTGATTAAAATCACATGGAAGCTCTTCTAACGGCGTATCTAAAATATCTGATCGAATCAAACGCGATATACGTCGTTGTGTGGGACGTCTAACGGTTAAATCAGCTGAGGGCGGAGGGGAAAGCTTTCCACTTGGTGGGCGTCCAAGCATTATTCCACTTGATGCAGTAGCTTCGATAGGAACTACTTTTGTTGAAGTATTTTTTTGAGTTGGATCCTTTAGCATTTTAGTCACATATGGGGAATAGTATCTGTACTTATCGTTAATATCACTATTCTGGGGTGGTGCCAAATCTTTGCAATTATCTTCGTTACTTTTATTTTTGCTTTGAATTTTGGCCCCTGCAGTAGAAGATTTTTGCTTTTCTTTTGCCTTATCTGGACTCTTTTCTAGTGTTGCTGTTATCTTAGAACTTTTCAGTCTAGTACTTGCATCTTCCTGGCTTACTAATTCATTACTTGGAATAATATTTCGACCACTGCTTTGACTGCGTTTATATATCTTTACAGAAGAGCTGTTTGGGTTCGCTTGGACACTTAGAGTTCTTGATAGCTTTCGAGCTTGAGTTGGTGGTAGCTTTGCTAATAGTTGCTCTTGGAAACATTTTGGAAGCCCTGGAGCAATATTAGACAATGTTTCAAGATCTTTTTTACTCAACCTTAAACGTGACAAATCCAAATCGGCCAAATCAAAAGGCTCTTCAACTTCTTCACCTGCTTTTCCATCTAAACAACTATTTTTTTTATTTACTTTTAACTCGGAGTATTTGTTTCCTGAAAAAAGAAATTTCCTTTAAATTAGAACTAAAAAACCAACTCATTCAAGCTGAATGACTAAATGCACACCCTATTTTGAATTTTCGTAAGAAACCAAAAAATAAATCTGAATTGATTTCAGCCACACAAATGGGCCAATTGCAAAATAAATGCATTTTTTATAATTAACAAATAGTGAACAAGGAAAATGAAAATTTCTACCCAACTTTTTTTTACTTCTTATTTTTCTTTCTCAAACTTATGCAGTCCAAACATGAATATTCCGCAATAATTTTTTCCCAAGGAAAATTTTCGGTTCTTGAGAATAAATTTTCTAAATCAGAGAACTTTTTGTGTTAAAAAAAGGGACATTTTATTAATGATAAAAGAAAAGGGAAAAGTGAAAAAACTGGAGGCTGATTAAATTTCAAGTTTTTTTTGTGTTTTTCGAACCATGACTTTAATTGTGTATGCATGGGCATCTGCACTGAATAAAAATTAATGAGACTAACATGAAGGATTTACACACTATTTGTTCATAAAACATTTTTTTTGTCCGTGGAAAATGAATGTATGTACATACTTAAATTGTAGGTGCCCAATTAAAAATTGTTTCTACATGAGTTTTAGAAAAAAAAAAAACAAAAACTTAAAAAAGCATTTCTATAGCAAATTCAGCTCAATTACATTTATTTTGTAGTTGGAACCCCTTCCAAGTAAATTACATTTCCGTGTATGACAATGAAGAAATTTATATAAATTAAAGGAAGTATTTAAATACAAAATTAATAAATGCCTTTCAGAAATCTTTAAAAATTACGAGTATATAAAAAATTCATTCCATTTCAATTTAGAAAAATATCAAAGTGGTTGATCAGTTATTAATAAAATGTGCATCTAGTCCGAACGTAATTCTTTAGTAAGTATCGTTTATCATTATCATTATAAAAGAGCAAAAGTAATTGAAAGAAAAAGAAATAAATAAAAATATACATACGTATGTATATTATGTATATATGTATGTCTATGAAAAAGTATTTAATAAATTACGTATTACAACTACTCACTTACCTTCCTTTAAAAAGTGTTTATTGAACAATTAAAAGAATTGTTAATAAGTCGAACTTGTGTCGACACTTGCTCATCTCACCGAGTGATACAAAAGCCAATCAATCAATTGTCGATGAATGATGATATTAAAACATAGCAAACATTATTAGCAAAACAGAAAGATTAAAAAAAAGGAAAATAATAATTCATGCAAACAACAATACCAAACTCTATTAAAAATATAATTTCTTTATTTATTCATTTTATTATTATTATTATTATTTTTTTTTTTTAGGTATTTTGGAAGACAACATATGTAACAATAAATAGTTTTAATTAAAATTAGTTTTTTCTATTATTCATGTAGTTAACACAATAGGAAAGAAATTGACATTGAAATTTAAATCATAATAAATTAAATAAAAATAAATACAATTTGAAATGTTTTTGTAAAAGTATAAGTAGTGCTGAATAGTAAAAATGAGGGAAAAGTAGAAGCAGCGTTATGTATATAAAATTTAATTAACAAATACATTCAACAATTTTTGTGAATATTTATTTTTCTTAAACAGATTAAATAAGAAAATTTTTTTTAGTCCCAAAAGCATTTTTTGTATTAAAACTTAAAAAAACAAAAAAAACATTTAAAAATTTCATTTGGAATGAGCCTGTAATCGTGATTGCAATGATTAATTAATTAATAAGATTTTCGCCTGCAGTGATTTGAAAACAGTACTTTTAGATTAAAATCGTATATACCTGCTACATTAAGTATTAACATTTTATTCAACATTTTATGAAGTGCTTCTGAAACCTGTATCACACATGTTGTGTTTACTTTAATTAAGTCATAGCCATAGTATGTAATCAATTGATTTAAAAATAATATGAGATCAGTGATTTTTCATACACATACTCGTACATGTACTCGTATGTACCTAATATAGAAATATTTAATTATTTTTTTTTTTTATGTAATAACAAACGAATATCAAAAATAATTTATTTCCGGTGATTGATTTCAAGAAGTGTGCTATTGATCTCTCTTTAACATATTAATCATATAGGATTCAACTAGCGTTTTAGTTTCACTTGGTTTACTTACACTATGCAACAAACAATAACAACAAATTTCCTGTTTTTTATTTTAAAAGGCATCAGGAAATAACCTTTTTGAAAAATAGCTTTTTCTAAAACGATTGAGAGTACATATTTTCACAATAAAAAAATCTAAATAATTCTTAAATTGAAAATCATAATGTAAAAGTTGATAATTTTGCATTTATGTGTGAACATCTAACATCTACCCTTTAATTTTGATATAAAATAATAATAAAAAACATGATTTGAGACGAATTTTCACTCGGGGGTGAAATTGTATTGTAGAGGTGGTAATAATTAAATAAAAATAGAAGCAGTATAGTTAGTAGCACGAGTATAATAAATAAAAAGAGAGTTAAATTTTAAAATTTCGTATTCAACTTTTATCAAATTAGTTTCTGTTCTTGTTGATTGTTTTTCTTGTTATTGTTGTTGTTGTTGTGGTGGTAGTGGTAGTAGGAATAGTAGTGGTAGTAGTAAAACAACAATTAAATGAGGAGGAACTTCGTAAGCTATTAGGGGCATGCGTTTTTGAAGGAACGATGAACAAATCGGCTGCAAAAAGCACAAACAAATTATATTCAAGAAGGTGTTTATAAAACTAAAAATAAAAAATTTTAAAAAAATAATAACAATATAAAGCAGAAAAAAAGAAGAGAACAGAACAAAACTTAAAGTAACATAAAACATTTTTCAGCATTTTTGCAAGGACTGATAAAATTCCATTGATTTCATTTGATTTATATACATACATACATACATACATATTTAATATGAATATACGAACTTGCAAATAAACTTATTTTGTTAATAAAAGAAAGCATTTTAATAATTATTAAACTTCTCTTGCATCGTATTCAAAGTTTTGGACATTTTTTAATTCTACTTCATACAAATATTTCATATTTTTGTGAGTACATTTGTACGCATGTGTGTGCGTGTGTATTTGTATGTACATTTTAGAGTAAATTTTCATATACATACATACATACATACATATGTACCTTAATTATATATCATATAGCTATGATTAAATTCAATTTCATAAATAAAATAAAACAATTTGTTTTCATTATCAAAACAGTATTAAATACTTGTAAAAGGGGTACGAAAACAAAAAATCTAAAAAAAGCCCAGAACTCAGAATTTGTTTTGTTTTTGCATCAAAGGTTAGTTAAGTTAACACATTAGTTATTACGAACTGTTCTTTCTCAGCTCATTAAATTTGTATGTACACAGATAAATGGACAGATGAAGGATGGAAAAGTTCTAATAACTTGGTTGTAGAAGGCTGAGCAAAAAAATACAACAAAATTGAATCTACACATGCCTGCTTGCAATTGAAGAAAGTAATTCATTCAGTCAGCTTATCTAAAGAAATCTCAGTCACGCAGAAAGGAAGTGTTAGTATATTTAATTTTAATTTAATATTCATTTGAAAGAATGTGATATGAACCAGATGTCTTTATTTGATATAACGCCCCGGTATCTTATAGCTTGAGTTCTTCTCTTCCCTACAATTATACTAAATAAACTTTTTGTACAAATACATTTTCATGTTATTTACATTAATAATATTACAGGTGCTTGAGGAGGAACTAGGTATATGCCAAATATTTAACTTAAACTGATCATTGCAAATCGTTTTAGTTGGGCTCCAGCGATTAGTAATAATTTGAATTTGAATATTTTTAGTTATAAAATTAAATTAAATAATAAAACAATATTTTAGTGTAATTAAAATGCGATAAGTCAATAAAAAATTTGCAAAAAAATCTTTTAATTAGGGAATAGGTAAATCAAAATGTGTGCAATAATATATATTTTTAAATGTGTTGAATGCGTAGTATGTACGTATGAATATTGCAGAGTTACATACTTATACATATGTACGAGTATGTGTGTATGGGCATACACATATACTTTATTAATACAACTTATGAATTTATTTGCTACAAACAAATTTGAGATAGAAGGGCACAGGCCATTTTTATTTTTTATTTTTACTGAATACGGGTACTCGCGTGAATTGGATGCTTCTAAGTGAGTGATAGCAATATACCTACTACGTATAAAAAAATCTACCTGGTATATTGAATTCTATATTTTGTTTTCTTCTATTACTAAATATTTTTGTTGTTATAAATTATTAATTGCCTGTCAATAAATATTACGAAGAACAAACATCTAACGGTCATTGTATCTATATCCTTACATACATATGTAATGAAAATTATATATACCTTAAAATGTACAAATGTAAGTTTTTACTGTTTGTGTTTTCGCTGACGCAGGACACACATACATATTTAAATGTAGTATATTAAGAAAGGGCTTCACAATCATACTTGAAATGGCTTAAAAGTACTTTCAGTGTAAAACTATTTTACATTAGCAGACACCAGCTTCACTTCTTTAAAAATATTTTTTTTCCATGTATTTTATATCAAGTAAATTTTAATTTCTCTGAGCAAAAGCTACCTAATTATTTTGCTACAATAACCGCTTGCAACGTCATCTATGTACAATGAATTTTTTGAAATTATTTTTTGTTGAATTTTTCGCATTTGATTGGATAAAATAAGGAGTATTAGTACAGAAAGAAAAATTAATGAAGAAATTAACAGCCGTATGTACTTTAAAAATATAAGAAAACAACTTATAGAACAGCTCCAAGATCTAAACAAACAGAAATCTATACATATGTAGTGCTTTCTCTCCTGTTAAAATCAAACATATCGACAAGAAAATGTATTGCAACCGAATTTATTTATTTATTATACAAATTTATGGTTTTGAAATGTATATTTTGAGAAAACAAAATAAAAATTACGAAAAAAGTGAATTTTATTAAAAAAAGATCTTTTTTATTTGCTTTTTAAGGAAGTTTACTATTTTTCTAAAAACAGACATACATATGCTCTATTGGTAGCATGGTACATAAACAAACATGTGTAATTTGCATACTGGTCTTCTTCTTTATATTTTTGCTTTTAATTTTTTATATATACATAATTGTTTTATTTAAATTTATTTATTTTTTATTAAATTATAAATACTTATTTTTTAATAGGAAATAAAGAAAATATTAAATTAAATTTAAAAACTACATACATATGTATGTACGTATGTATGTGTATATGTAATTTGGATTTTAATTTTATAATTTTTAAATATAAAATTGACATTTCGGTTTCTATTTCAATGCATTAACACATTAGGCAAACATTTGCTTTATTATGAAAAATGTATTCTGTAGCCTAACAATTTCATAAATTTATACATCCATATGTATGTATGTATGTAGGTTTGTTTCAAATTGAAAATTACATTTATTGAATTAAAAAAATTAAAGGTAAATCCTTTCATTGAAAATAATAATATAATAAATATGACTACAGCCATACATACATACATGCATGGTTAAAAATATACATACATATGCATACATGTGCTTTTATAAATATTTTCATTTGAAAAATTGTCATATTGAGAGGATACTAGAAAAAAAAAACCTCTATATAGTGCTATGTATGTATGTATGTATTGTATAAATTATAATTACCGTTTCTTTATGTGCACAAATATACAAATATTTGCCTAATGTGGAGACCACGCATTTATTTATTTAGTACCTTTTATATATTTAGGTATTAAGGGAGATCTTACAGCTAAAAAGAATTGGAGTAATTTGCAAATTTTGCAACAATGTATTAGACTCAAGTATGCCAATTAAATTACTATGTACTCGTATAACACAAAAAAGGAAAGAATAGTATGCCTTGAAAAGAATTTTATATGGAAGTATCACACATTTTTGGCACTCTGAAAATGTATCAAAAACTTTGAATACGAACATTGTAGCAAGTACTTATATCGTTCTCGTATTAAAACCGATTTGTATGTATATAGTATTTATTGCACTTAAAACATGATTAGCTGATAATAAAAACTGGTATGATGTTAGATTAAACTAAAAAAGCAAATTTGATTTTTTTAAGTGAGACGGATCACTTTATAATATAACACTTCTATTATTATTATAATATAATTATTTTTATTTTTATTATTATTTCTATTTTTTTTTATTTTATAAGTATTTATGTGGATATTAAGTCAAAATAATAGAACCCAGGCTCAAAATTGTTCCAATAGTGAACTTTTTTTTTGTAATAACTTTAATATTAATTTAATTTCATACATTGTACGAGTACATACTCGTAATTTAAAAATATTATATGTATGTTTAAAATACTACTAGTAATGAAACATATATACATACAGGCATATCTCGTTTAGTACTCATATTGCGTTAATGAAAATTGAGCGTTAACAGAAAAAAAGAGATATTGTTTACACTAAAATATGGGGTTATGTTCCTAGCTAAAACATTTCCGACTGTAGTTTAGAGTTCTCAATTCGCCTAATAACACTCATTTTTATCTCCAAAGTCAAGCTTTTTCTAAATTTTGTCTGTGGTTCAATTATTTTTTAATTTAATGAATTTTATTTATTTAAAAAAAATTACTGATGTCCATATCAAACCAAATCAGTTTTTTGGAATGAACAATTTAATATGAAATTTCACATTTTGGGATTCCCTGAATTAAATTTTTTTCTTTTCAAAAACAAGATTAGAAAAAGAAAATCTTTTAAAGTTAAAATAAATAAATTTCAAAAATTCAAAAGAACGCTAAAAGACTTAGCATTAATCAAGGTATGCCTGTATATGTATGTAGTGTAAGTTCACTATTTCAACATGTTAGGATCATCAAGTGATGTCCAGAAACAAGTGTAGTATGTTTGTTACAAAATTAGTTCATGTACATTTACATATTCCTTTTCATTTTAAAATATTATATGTGTATCCATTTGTAAAGTAATGAATATAGTAACAAACATGTGCGTGTATGTATGCAATAAACTTGTCTTATCACACATTTCCAATCAAACTTTGTGATCACTCAAATTTCTGATTAAACAATGTATTACATCTACTCGTATGTTTCTTCCATAAGTTTTTGTAAAATTGTTTAAAAAGTAACCACAACAACAACAACAACAACGAAATTATAACAATAATAATGTAGCAAACTTATAAAATGTAAATTCATAATTGATTGTACACCAACCACTCATTCAATCTGAAGAAAAGTTTTGCAATTGTTTTTAACAATATGTAATTTAAATTACTGGATGTAATTCCAGAATTCAAGCTCGAATACAACTACCGTTTTTTCACTTTTGGAATTTTCTCATTCGTGATCGAGTATTAAATTGCATATTTTCACTCGAAATAAGAGAATTTGAGAATTTTCAAGTTGGGCAACTTTATTAAAAAAAGAAATTAAATGAATATAAAACAGTTGCTCTATATTATTTTCAAATTAAATAAAGAGCAAGAGGCACATACTTGTATATGAATTTTTTTGGTTTTTTTTTATTTTATTTGGAAATGCATTTAATTTAAAAAATGTATTCAAAATTTTGATCTGAAGTGCCATAATTATCCTCATGATCAATTAAATAATTATAAATCATAACTGTGTTTAATAATTACATACTTGACTAATCACAAATTTGAATTATCAGTATTTGATTATGTACAGTTAAACGCACATTTTTGTAAGTCATATTATATTTTACAAAAAAACAAAATCATGAAGTTTAATAAAATTCAATCTTTATTCGTGCTAAATTCCAATTTAAGTTGGTGTGCAAAATTAATTATTTTCCATGACATTCTTTTGTAATATGTTGGTTGAGAAATTTGGTTTATTTAGTTCAATGCCTATTTTAGTTTTTTTTTTTATTTTCTTATTTAAATTTTTTAAACTTTTTGTTTGCTTTTGACTAAAATTCTCATTTGGTCGATTGGTATTCGTTATACGAAACAAATAACTACTTATTTGTTTGGGCAGGAATTTAACAAGAGTTGGGGGTAATCCACTGAAGATTCAGAATAGAGTCTGAAGAAACAGCTGTATGGATATGCTTTTCTTCTTGGAACTTATTGCACTAAGTAAACAATTTTTCGAAAATTTTCCATGAGAATATCTTTGGAATTAAACACGAATAAAGATTAATACTGAGTTGAGTTGTGAACCATAATAGGGGCATAAATTTTATCAAAATAAAAAATTTAAATAAAAATGAAAAAAACTACGTAAATTGTTGGGGAGTTACATTTACATATATTTGTAGTTGAGCCGGCATTAGGAGGGTCTATTAATTTGTCTTGTGTTTTTTTCAATTGTAAAACAAAACAGAAAGTAATAAAAATTTAACATATAATAAACATATACAGATGTACAATACATATTTGTCTGTACATACATATGCATGTATGTACTACATGTGTATGTATTGCATGTGTATGTATTTCTGTATGTGTATTTAACATTGTCGTGTTTTAATGATCTAAAAATTTACTCTTTAATCTCTGATATTCACCTCTTGGCAGTGTCGCACCAGTACGTGAAAACATAGAATCCATGTCACTGCCTAAATCACGAGACATGCTGTGGCGCCATGGTGCACTCATTGCAGCGCTGTTGAGTCTGCTGAAATCAAATGAAAAATAATAGTTTCTTTATTATTGAATTGGAGACTATTTCAACAGTAAAACGTTTAATAAATAAAATCAGTGACATTCAATTTTCTACAAATGTTATATTAGTAAAATCATTAATTCTGTTTTTCTCTACCCCTTTAAACGAAGGTGAGTTTTCTTCTTTCTTAATTATTATTTTAAAACCAAAACCTTTAAGGCAGATTATTTAACCTACAGTTGCAAATAAAATGTAACGAATTCATCATTTTAATGTTCTACGGAATTCTTGTGATACGTATGTTTTGTTTTAAACTATGAAATAATAAAATACAACTAATTTGATAATTTTATGCATACATACATGTGTCTCTACGTGTGTGTAGATAATACATAAGAAAATAAAATAAATAATAAATTTGGAAAATATACTTACACTTGTCTTTTCTCGATTGTTTTACTGTATGTGTAACACACTTTAGATCTATTTTTTATATTTGCATTTCTTTTTTTAAATTTTGGTTTATTTATTTATTTTTTTTTTGTCATTAATAAATATTTTGTTCCAAAATTGTTTAGGTATTAATGTTAAATATAGTCAGTCAACACAAAAGCAAGTATGTATGCCACAACGAACAATAGCATTTTACAAACAAGAATGTCAACAGAGAAGATTGATCCGTGATTTTGGGGTATCATAATGTCATTAGAACATGTGCAAGTTTGATACATGTTTGATTATTTATGTATGTATCATTGATTTTTTTGTTGTATTTTGTTTTGTTATGTTTTTTTTTGTTCATTATTTTTTTTGAAATTGTTTTTGTTAAAAAGCGCAGCATGTAAATAAAATGTAAAAAAAGTTAATGCAGTTAGTGGCATTAATAATGTATTAAATTATATGAAAATATGTAAGAATACAACAAAAATGAGCATAATTATAATTTTAAAAACAATTTTCTCACCTGCCAAAGGGTTCTTGATTCCAAAAAGGGCTTTGTGATTGTCTCATATTACTTAAAAGTCGACTAGAACTAGGAAAAGCTGTAGTAATATCATTGTTTACATTCATACGGTTAGTCAGTGCTCGAACCTGTTAAAAAAGACCCAATTATTATTAATAATAAAATTATCTTCATATCTATATATACTCGTATGTATACTTACACGTTGCAACAATGTGGAGAACAGATTTTCTGCAGTTAAAATTTCAAAACCATCATCATCATCTTCTTCTCCAGAACTTTGTGAATCATTTTCTTGGCTTATTTTCTTTACAGGCCTTGAGCTCCTAAAAAAATTATTTGTACATCAATTTGACATTAAAAACTTTTCATTGGAATTGGTGCGAGTTAATGTAGTAGATTTATTGGAATAAATAGGGAGTGTTTATATATTTGGGTAGTATATGTGCAAATCAAATCGAAATGTATGAGATATATATCATTAAATCAGAAATAATCCAGGTCAAATAGACCAGGACCACACACGGCAATTTGAGTTGCGCAGTTTTTTCTTAATTCTCTCTTAAAATTGCCACAATGTCTGTACACAGCAATTTTGTTTCGGCAATTTTAGCATTTTTATTCATTCAGCATTCAAGCTACTTTTCTTCTTTTTTATAGCTTTAAATGATAAGAACAGAGAACAAAAGGGAATTGCGGCGTACAAGCAAGTTTGTGCCCGTTTATATTCTTCTTTCCTCTCTCTCCTAAAAAAATCAAGAGTTTCCCAATAAAAATTGTCGTGTGTGATGCTGGTCATACTAAGCGTACTTAAACTATGACAGAATAAAATCATAAAAAATTCTCTAATATGACGGCACAAGGCAAGTTTTAAGCTTAAAAGGTCTGTTCGTTTACTTTACTAGCAGACACAAGCAACGAGAGAGTAAAAAGGAATTTTGCAAAATAGCTCTCAAAAATGTCAAAACTTGCAAATTGAAGTAGTTCTGTAATATATGAATATTACTTTTAAATAATAAAAATTTTAATTTTATTTGCCGCCTTTTATAGCTGTCTTGTACTAAAATGTCAAAACATTTTGAAATTTTTTTTGGCCTAAAAATTTGGTTTTTGTTGTTCCCGTACTTTTAAACGTTAAACGACTTAAAAGCCAACGTTATCAAAATTTTTCATTGAATTTTTTCATAAATTTTACTTTAAAGTCTACGTCAACCTTTTTTTGGATAAGAGCATAAGTCTCTAATTGAGTTATTTGTTTTTAATCTCATTTGGCCACACATTACGGGATCGGAGCTAATGTGTGTGCGTGCACAGACGAAAGAAAAGGCACTTCTGCGGATTTGTTAATTATCTTGTGTTACTGAGAGAGAGAGAGAGAGGGAGAGCGGGCGAAAGCGAAATGACAGAGAGGAATTGTTTTATGTGAGCTCGAAACATGAGTGCATTTTACATTTTATTGCCCACACAAATAAGAACGCCAAAACAGGTTTTTCGCAAATTTCTTTAATTGAAATTCATTATTTGTTTTAGAATTTACAAAAAACTATTCAAAGAAAATTATTTTAATTAATATTTGCCATTTCATTAAAATTTTTGGAATATTTAACAAGAATGTGCAAAATGAAAAATATGACTATTTGGTTGCTATAGTGAGGGGTATATATGTACGTCATTGTCGAATTTAACTTGTTTTGATTACATAATGTATTCTTTATTTGTTTAATCTTTTTCGAAATAAGAAAACAGTATTATTAAGTGAGCAATTGTTTTAAATGAACAAAGTTATATATATTTTTAATTATACATCACACATTTGATATTTATCTTAATTTTTTAAAATAAATTACTTTTATTTGTTTTTTTAAATGATGAAAGAACTTACCTCAGTTTATGCAAAGTAAAACGTGGATCATCATCACCCTCGCGAATAGATGACGACGTCCGCAATTTTTGGAATGGCGAACCATCGTCAGCTCCACTTTCGCTAAGTAGTGATCTGAAAAATTAAAGGATACAGAAATTATTTTCTAAATTAAACGGGTGCATTTATTTTTTAAGTGTACATATTAATTAGATCGTCGATAATAAGGTCAATATAAATTAAATATAAAAAAGAAAATAAAAAATTTAACAACAAGTATTAAATTTCATACTATATTATATTATACATATATACAGATTATTTATAGACTGTGATCTCTTACCCTATACGACGATTTGGACGTAAACGTGCAAATGTTGACCGACTTGATGTTGTAGCAGACGTATGACTGGATTCTGACGGTTCTATACTGCCTTCACGAGGCGTTATAAATCCACCTCCTTCTACAGCAATGGGTATTATGAACTCGCGAGGACTTTTTTTAATAGGTTGGGAAGAGCCAGTTATTGTCGCCTGAGACATATTCGTAGTAGTTGTGTCAGATTCTGAGTCATTTGTTGATTGGCGTGATAAGGAACCAGATCTTTTTAAGAAAATAAATTCAATATTACTTATACATGCATACATACATACATATGTATATACTCGTATATAGACAATCAATTTTAAATGTGCTTATTAGTAAAATATTAACCTTTTTTGTGCTTATTACAATAATTTTTTTTATTATTTTCCTCATGATCATGATATACCTTGCTCATGATATTCTCATGAGTTTTAGTTTATTCAGATAAATAAGTACCGAGGAAGCTACTTCGATCTTCAGTAATAATAATTTTATTATTACATAAGATCTATTGTGCAGCCCATTCCCAACTAAAACAAATCAAAACTTCTCACAAGTCTCGTATTTGTAGTAGGAGCCAGTATTCCACTGTCTAGGTAGCTCACAGAATATTATCCTTCTTGACAGAAGTCGATATGTACCACACTAATTTTATTCATGTAGTAATTGAATCTACAATATCCTGTCAACAATTAAGTGTTGAGTTTGATGCCCCTTCGTAAACATTCAGTAGCAATAATAAATTAATAATTACAACAAAAAAAATAATTCGAATAAACACTAAAAAGTTTTACTGTTTTATTAATTATAAAATTTACCTTGTAGTTGAATTTGAAATTGTTCGTGTGTATGTTGATGGCGGCCTTTGAATAGATATAGAATGCTCTTTAGGCTCCAAACTTGATGCCCTTTGAGTTGATATTGATTTAATTGGCCTATAAGGAACTGGACCTTCTCGAGGTGGAGCGCTACGTAAATCAGCAATAGGGTGCTGCATTTCTGTTGTAAACCGCATTGATGGTTGTTCAGCAATAGGAGGTTTAATATCCAATTGGATTTCTGTTTTAGTAGTTTTCCGGCGTGGCAAAGTTGCCGATTTCAGAGTTATAGATGCTGTTGATGTTTTCATCGCACCGACTGACGGAGAATCTCCAGATCCTTGAGAAACTAATAATGTAAATAGAAATAACTTTCATTTATTTGCTTTCTAATTTCTCTTTAAAATATTCTAATATTATATCATATACTATGCATAAGTAGATCATTTTGTTTTGTTTTCGTACATGCATATACATACATACATATAAAAACATGAATAACTTAATAGTTTGTTTGATATACATACATACTTACAAACATATGTTTGGAATAAAACAAAAACTTACGAGGAAATAAATGTCTTGCATAGATGATTTGTTTTCGAAATGCTTTATAATGTAAGGGTGCTTAGTTCTGAAAATTACATAGAATTTCACTAAAGAAAAACCATTAACATAATCTAATTGAAAGTCCACTACGAATATTTAAAGCTCTTCGATCTTTTCAGATTAATTAAGCACATAAGTTTCTAATTTATTTATATTCATAATATTTATAAAATTACTGTTATTTCATAAGAAATTTAAAATTATATTCAATCATAGATATTATCGGTTTTTCTATTGGAATAAAAAACATCTATGTGGGGTTTTTTTTTTGTTTTCTTACATTTATTATAATATACGAGTACATAGTAAGTAAATTCATATATATATTCCAAAAAGCTTCACAAAGCTAGATAAACCATAAATTTTTTTCATTGGACAGTGCAATTCCATTGCAAAAAACACAAGTTATAGAAATGACGTAATAATCGAGCATTAAAATTGTTTTTTTTTTGTGTCTAGGACGAAAAGCATGTTTGTTGAATGGTTAATTTGCATAGCACCTTTCAATTTGAATGCACAATATACTCACAACAATTTTTAATTTTTAAACTATACTAATCTAAATAATACGAGTATGACTATTTATTTTTATATCGATATTTCACTCCAATTTGTGTAGCTTCTTCCTGAAGCTTAATAAAATAGTCATATTATTTAAAAGAAACATATCAAATAAATGTACTAATCTATCTATACTAATTTTATTAAGCCGAAAAATTATTTTTTTGGTTTTTTGTTTGTAATTGATAAACTACCGCACTAATTTTAAAAATACTTTCACCAACATTAAGCTGCGTTATCAGCGAGTAACATAGGCTATATATTATAACGCCACACATACACTTTATGTCCATTATTCAATGATTAAACAATTAAAAATCTATTTTCCCAAGGTCTTTCTTTAATAGGTGGTCTATAAAAGTTGGAAAATCTAAAATTTGTACCGGGTAAAAAGAGCTAAACAAAAAGTATGTGATCTCCTTAATACGAATATAAGAATTCCTACTAATAGACAAAAAGACCGGGCCAAGCTGGATAAAAACAGTTAGTTCACAAAACCGAATTGGATTCTATAACAATTTTGATAAACTCAAATCACACACATAATTTCTTTATTTTCATCGTCGATTAACTATCTATAGCAAGTTACTATCGCCTTAACATATCTAGCAGATGCCCAGATGTTAAAATTTATTTATATTTTTAATATATTTTACATATTCATGGGCGTCAATCATCAGCCATGAAAAAAAAAACTGGGATATGCAAAGACTCAAACTCTCTTAAAACGGACAACAGTAATGTTGCTTAACTCGTCCTAAATGCGTTTTAGTACACGATAAAGTGGACGACAACATACATATATACACAGAAATTACCATAAATAATAATCAAACGACAATTATTATTTGTAATCTGTGAATGAACAAAGGAACGCAAGAAATAACTAACGACAGCTGAACTTACATTTCCACAATGGTGATTGGGATGCATTATAGAACGGTTTTGGCGTACTGTTAATATTAGTGATATTGCAAGAGTTGGTGATTTTGGTAGCGCCTAATGCTTTTGCATTGGCATTGGTGGCGGTGGTGGTGATGGTAGCTGTGGAACCAAATGTTTGTGTCGGCAGTGGGTATCGTGGTTGTGGTTGTGATTGTGTAAAATGCGGCGATAATGGTGATGATGGTGGCAAAGGTAAACTCGACGGCGATGATGCAGAAGGGGGTGATTTTAATTGTTCTTTTCCTATATGCTTGGTTGGTAATAAGCAAACATCAGTTCTTTGAGTATCATTGGACATATTCAGTTGGACGGATCTACCAATACCACCAGCAGCTAAACGTCCCATTAATGTTTGCCGTGCAGCGGCGAGGGCAACGTTTGCATTTGGTGGCTGTGTTGACGATATGTTAGGAATTAACGCATGTTTTCGGTAGCCTACAGGAGTATGATTATAGTTAGAGTCAATTTGATTAGCAGCATCTAAAACTCTATTGCTGTTATTATTTCCAAAGAAAGGCCCACTAGCCGCACGCATTTGAGCATAGCCGCCAGTACCGCCCCCGCCGCCGTTGCCAAAAAACGATGATGATGCTAATGGTGGTGGTAGTGGTTGTGGTTGTGGCCTGTGTAAAGCTAAAATATATAGATGATGAGCCAATGATGAGATGAAACTATATACATACATAACACATAACACTTGTATACATACGAGTACATACATATACACTTTATTCTATAATACTTTATTTTACCAAAAGATTGTTAATTGTTCAAATCATAATTTCCAATTGAAAATGGAATTATGCAAACAAACAAATATCCATACATCTATGCATACATCCACTCAAAATATGTAGTATTGTTGAGAATGATTCAAAAAAATAAACACACTGAGCGCATTTGTTGTACATACCTGGTTGGATTGCATTTCCAATAATAGCACGTGCATTTATTAATTTTCGTTCTCTTTCTGCTGTTGATTTGGGAGTTTGAGCATCGGTAAAGTGTATATTTTCAGTTTTGGCACACAGTTGGTTAACATCTTTAGAGGATGACTCGGTTTGAGCTTGTCGCAATAGTGCAATTGAGTTTTCCATTGAACGACGGGCTTCATCCAAAGAAAACGACGAGACAGATGCTTTGGAATCGCTAGCTTCCACGCTAATCGGTTCACTATTTTCAGGCAAAGTCTTTTCATTTTCTTCAGTGGCTGCAGCTGCAGCAGCAACTTGTTCTAAAGCCCGACGTTCTCCAGCAGTAAGCTGCTGTGCTTGATTTACAGCGCTAGTAGAAGCTTTCCGCTCGTATTCTTTTTTAAAACTGCCAACGTTGACACCCGGAATAACTATTTTCTTGTTTTTATCAGCAACATTTGCATTAGACGCATTCATTTGTTGAAACTTTTCTGCCGTTTCAAGAATACGAGATTTTCTACGCTCACTGTTAAATTTATTCAATGGATATTCATCTTGTAAACTGCATTTGCGAACAAATTGTTGGCCAGCACCAGGTGTTGCAGTTGATGTAATATGCTCAGGACTAACTTTATTTTTTGTTAAGTTTGATTCGCTGGGATTAATTTGTCCAATAACATTTATTAAGTCCGCTGTTTTATGCTTATTTACGAATTTTTTTATCACCTTTGTTGCACCCTTAGTGTTACCAGGAGTGTCTTCTGTCGATATAGTCTCATTAGTATCAGCTACATTGCCTATAGAATTAATAATATTTTCTTTATCTACATTGATATTTTGTTGTCCGGTTTCCATCTGCGATTTATCTTGTATTAGCTGTTCGCACAAATCATCAACCAATTCCATGTCTTTCATTGAAAAATTCCGCGATGAATTTGACACAGTACGTGAAACGTTCTCTTTCTTTACTAATATTTCGTCCATCTCCATAGGAATTGATTTCTCTTCTAAAGAAGGCACCGTTCTTGAATCTGGTGTTACTGGTTGTATACCCTCTTCTATCAATAATTGCGTGGCATTGTCTTCAGTTTTATCCTTCTTTTTTAAAGCTACACCTACTGCATTATCTGTTGAAATAGTATTTTCGAGCTTTCGTTTTGTTTGTAGAGGACTCTGTGCAGGAGTTATGGTACGCGTAGGAGAAGGCATCAGAGCTGCTTCGCCACCCGCTTTTATATAAAAATAAAACACACAAAAAAATATATTATTCAAGTTTAGTTTACTGTATACATATCTACATGCGTTTCATTGATAAAGGTTCATACATACTAAAGGGTGTCCCAACAAGAACACAAGATTTAAATTTTAAATAAATGACTGATGCAGCAATTGAATTATTTCTCTGGCTGTATGACATGTGGCGCCGTCTTGTTGAAACCACAAGCTCTCCACATTCATTTCTTTAATTCTACGCAAGAAAAAACTGGTTATCATTTCACGATACCGAGCACCATTGACTGTTTGCGCTTGACCTGCCTCATTTTCATAAAAAAAAGGTCCAATGATTCCTCCAGCATAAAAACCACACCACACAGTGACACGTTGAGGATGCATTTGCTTCTCGTGAATCACTCAAGGATTTTCCTCACCCCAAATGCGAAAATTCTGCCTATTGACGAAGCCATCAAGATGGAAATGGGCCTCGTCACTGAAGATGATTTTATCGGCAAAATCAGCATTTTCATGTTGCCTCTTCAATACCCAATTAACGAACTCCCTTCGCTGTCCATGGTCATTTTTTACTAACCTCGTACCTTCTACTAGCAAACAATAACAATTGTTCAAATGTCAAACAATGACAAATTTAAATATTGCGTACTTGTTCGGATACCCTTTACATACATATACACGTGAATATGCCTTGATTCATACGTTAAAAATGAATATCATCTTATGGTTTTTTATACTTACCAGCAACCATATCTAATATTTTGCGCTCAGCTTCTGTGTTAGGTACAACATCGCGTATTGAACCAACTGAATGGCTACGAGGAATAACGCTTTTTCCCACCGAATTGCCACCGTCAGCGGAGGTTACTACCAGCTGATCCGCTGTAACCGCTGCCGGTGTCAATGATAATAAAACGTCCAGACGTACAGGAGTTTGATTTGCAAGATCTTCAGCCAATTCCAAGCAAGATACATTGTCATTCTCATTTACCCACCAGTGAGAGCATATCTGCTCAATTGTAGCACGCTTGCGGGGGCATACTGTTAGCATTTCACGAATCAAGGACGATGCCCGAGAAGGTTTCTTTGGTTCGTAATAGTCCCCTTGGCTTATCTGTTTAACAAGCCTTTTAAAGTTTGATCCGTCAAATGGCATAGATCCATAGACTAGAGTATAAAGAAGTACACCAAGAGACCAACAGTCAACTTCGGGTCCATGATATGGAGTGCCTTCAACAATTTCTGGTGATGCATAAAGTGGGGAGCCACAAAATGTCGAAAGCAAACATTGTTCATCAAAAACATTCGACAGACCGAAATCAGCAATCTATATCATAAATATACATATAACAACAACGAATATGATCATTGAATAGAAAATATCATTAATTATAAGTCATTGCTGGATTTACACACCTTTGCATTACCATCCTCGTCTAAAAGAATATTTTCCAGCTTCAGATCACGGTGGCAGATCTTATGCTTATGACAATAATAAACAGCTGTAGCTACTTGTCGAAATATTCGACGGGCCTCTTCTTCACTTAAAACTTTACGTTCAGACAAATAATCGTACAGTTCACCGCCAGCAGCGAACTCCATCACTAACACCATTTTTTCACGATTTTCAAATACTATGTACGAATTAAACATTTTTAAATTGTTGATTAAATACAATGTAAACACATAATAACAATTTGCATAAATTAATTTTATTTATTTTGAATATACATATGTACCTTCATAGATGTGTATAATATTTGGATGCTGAACAGAACTCATAATCTGCACTTCTCTTCGAATACGAACAAGATCGGCCTCCGCCTCAATTTTACATTTTTTAATAGTTTTTATTGCAACTTCTTGCCCAGTCTCTTTATTGATACCTAACTGTACTTTACCGTATGTTCCTTGTCCTAGTTTTTTAATAATATCGAATCTAAAATCCCAAACAATCAGTTAATATATATTTTTCTCAAATCCGTACAAATTGTTTACCTTTGTCTTAACTTTTTTCTATGATTATTCATTTTAACGTCACCAGTATTCGCAATGCCCCTCATTATATTATCGATTTGATCTTGTGGAATACCTGACGGATGAGAACCATTATTGGTTTCACTAGCATCTTGATTGCCTATTACCATTTTGATTTGATTTTATTATGTAAATGCTAAGCCTGTAGTAAAGAAGCAAAATATATAGAAAAAATATTGTAACTAATTTCCGATGCAAGTTTATCAGATTTTTTGAATCAAATTCAAAATAAGATGGTGAGTGAATTTAAAAATAATGCACTCACGAGAATCAGTGAAACTTTTAAAAATTAAGTCAACATTCTAAAGTGTCGTTAAATAAAGCTTAATAAAATTATTTCTTAATGATAAATGAACCATACCAACTCACAAATCGTTGCGTATATCACTATACGTACAGTAATGATTGCAATTACGAAAGCAAAGAGGTTAGGTCATCATTAGGAGAGCAAAACTCTGTACCATGTACCTTTGTGAAATTTTGTTGATTGTAATGTTTATAGTAGTTTCCCGAAAAAGACCCGAATTTTATATCGTAGGATTTAATCATATTGGTCAATATATTTTATACCATTGTAGCGGAAAATTTTATCTCTATAGAGTACTTACTCTTATTTTTAAATTATGGTATTAAGAGCAAAACTTAGCTGAAAAGTCAACTGCTTAAGACTTGATAGATTTTTTAAAACTGATTTGTGGTTACCAAAAACGAATTAATAAATTAAATCTCTTAAAATGTAAAATGTGTAATATTTTTTTTTTATAACAATTTCATCTATTTTTTGTGCTGCAAAAAATCTCCAAATAAATTTAAAAATTATTATTTTTATTGCAAAAATTTGTATTACTTAAAAAGTGGCAACTCTGTTGTTATTTCCGCTACAACAATATTTTATCATCACTGTATTTTTTAAAACACTAAAACCTATTCACATGTAAAAATTTTAGTACTTTTTAAATTTTAGTTATGTTTCATTTAATTTTCTTTTATTTTTTATCTATTAATTTTGCTTGTTTCAATGCAGCACTTGATATTTCTTTCTTTGTTCTCACTTTCGCATTTATGTATTTATTTAGATTTTTTCTTGTTCTCTTAATTAATATTTTTTCTTTTTATATTTTTTAGTTTTGATTTAAAAATAGCTTTTAGCTAAACACGCAACAAGAATTTTTATAAAAATCTTTTTTTTTCTATTTTGGTAACAAAAAAAAATCAATGAGATGAAATAAAAAAATAAAAGTTAAAAATGATTTAAAGAAAGCCAAAACTGAACAATTTCATTATAGATACACAATTTTCTTTTTATTGAAAAATTAATTCAGTATTGTTTTTATAAAATTATTATAATTTATATCATATGGATGTATTTATACTTTTAGTAGTACATAATTACATATGTATGTACATAAACTTTTGAAAATATTTTAAAAATTGCTTTCTGAATTTCTTTTCTTTTTTATTTAATTTCTTATTCATTTATAATTTTATTAATTTATTTTTTATATTTATTTTTAATTTCAGTATTGAAAACCGAAAAAATTAAATATGTATGTATGTATATGAAGGTATGTACGAGTGCAGTCATACATATTTATATACTATACATAGGTATGTATAATAAGACAAAAATTAATGTATATACATACATATTTACGTATACATGTAGGAAATAAATATTCTAAGGTATATAATATGTATTATATGTCTATATACATACATATATGTGTGTGTATGTACAAATATACATTATATATACATATATTTATTTATTGTATCATTATATTTTTTAAGTTGATTCCAACTGTATAAAATAAATAATGCCGAATTGTGCCGCCGAAATTCTACTTGTGCGTGAACGAACGAAAGAAAATGTAAAAATCGACTAAAGTTTTGAAAAGCATCTGCAGACAAAATATCCTAAAAATAAATTAAAATGGGAGAAAGAGATTCGATATTTTTGAAAATTGGGAAAGATGCACAGCACCCTGATACAAGAAAATTTGTTTCTCATTTTCGATCAACTTTGTATTGAATACAACTAATTAATTTATAGATGTACATACATATATGCATACATATGCACTTACATAGATTTATTCATGCATATACATGTACATAAGTATTTATTATATCAATTAGAACTAATCATCATCCATTTGAACGCATATATGTATCTGATATGTACATACATATTGAGATATTAATTGATCTTTTGGACACAAATAATCAATGCAAGTAATTGTATACCTACGTATGTATTTTTATTCATATTTTTAACAAATGTTTATGCACGAATACAAGTATTTACGCATGAATATCGCTAGCTTAATAATGAAAGGCTCTAAATAATATAATATCGAAAAAGTCGATTTCAAATTTAAAATGTACTGAAGTTGTTTTTAAATAATTTAGAAACAAAATATCAAACAAACAAACAAAAATATCCTGTCATAAATAAAAAGTAAAATTAAGTAAAAATTCCAAATAAATTATAAAAATAAATTTTATAAGCAAATTAAAAACTGTTTGCATTGCAAAACGTCTACAGAGATTTTGAAATTGTCGAGGACTTAAATCTTAAAAAAATTGAAAATATATAAAAATTTTTAAAAAATATATGTTCAGTTATTTTCGGCTATTTTTGGTCCTTACATTAACAAAAACAATAAGTAAAAAAACCAAGGTTTTTTTATAAATTTATTAATTTTTATTAAAATATCCAATATTTCGGCCAACTTTGTTGGTCATCCTCAGGGAAAATTGTTAAACTAAAATAACAACACAAAAAAAACAATATAAAAACATTTCCTAAAAATTTTTTTTAAACTTAATAGATTACCTACCAACCGTCTTTAACAAATTTTGAGTGTCTACTAACTAAATAATATCGTTGTTATTATCTTACTCATATATAATTTAAAAAGGTCCACATACAGTTAATTAATTTTTAAAAAATTTTAAATTACTTTTCAGTTTTTTTATTTTTAATGTCACTTTTTTATATTTTGCTGCATATTGTATACAAATGTTATTTGAAATACCCTGTTAAAGTTGATTAAACTTAAAACCTACTTTTGTTTTGTCTATATTACTAAAAATTTTAGTAACAGCTTTTAATTTGTAGGTTGTTTTTAAAAAGAATCGACTTTATTGTTTCACTATGATTATGGGCCAATCTCTCTAAAAATAACAAAACTAAAAAGATAAGTGTAACTCTTATTCATACATGATAGTTGTTGAAGTCCATACATACATATGTATGGGCGTGACCGATCCCAAAGTCTGCGGCGACCTTCCTTAGAGTATATAAACCATATGTACAAAATTTCAGGCAAATCCGTTGGAAAACCAAAAAAAGCCAACAATCAGAAAATTAATTTTATTTTTATAGATGAAATTGCATATTTAAAATATATAATCAAAAAATCATTTTGCTATAACTTATTGAAACTTTACCTATGGATACTTTTGATTATGAAGATTATAAAGTTGGCATTAACTCAAATTTTTCTTAAGTCGAATTAATTGCTTATTCCTTATCGTTACAGTTATATAGCTACTGGTTTAAGATGCATATGAGAGAGCAAAGGTGAACTGATTCTATGTTAGCGTTATTTTATGCTTAAAATTATTTATTAATAAGGGTGGTAATTGTATAAACTAGATATGAAATCCCATAACATAGGACCACTATCAAAGGCTAAAAACATTTATATCAACCTAAACGGTCAATGTGTAAATTTTTCAATTGTTAGGTACACCTCCATATTTTTTTGTTGTTAATTTATATGTACCTACACTTTTCACAAAATAAATAGGTCATACTGTGTCATTAAAAATTGTTCCCTAGACGAAATACCGAGTGTATTATGGGACGGACAAGCAGAAGATGTAACATCGGAGATCATGTTTAGAGAAATTTTTTGCAAGTCTAGAGTATTTTGTTAACCTAAGTAAGTTATCCCCTCATATAGAAAACCGTGTTAAATGCTATGCCAAATTGCAGATACTGCATAGGTACGTACTAACACGTAAATACATAATATGATAATAATATACAGATGTTTTAATATTAATTTTTATAATCTTAATATGTTTTCACTTTTACACACTCTGTTATGGCACTTAGCAGTATATGTTGTATATGGCAAAGTTAACATGTTCTTTTTTCCCTTTTTAAAAATTTCTTATCCCTGAACCTTGACCCCTTATTTATATCACTCAGAAAAAATATGTATAGTACAAGAGTTTTGCAACGGCAGCGCCAATTTTTTGACTGCAATGTCACTTACTCAAGCACAACAAAATCTCCCAAATACTAGAGATATCAGCGTGAGTATTTTAGCGAACGACATGTATTCACGAACATATTTTTAAAATTAATATTATTTCAGTTTTAGCAGCGATGGAATGGAATACATTATCCATTTAACAATCGATTTCCCATTTGTACAATTGATTGTAAAACTCAAAAAAAGTAGATATGGTACGAATTGCAGCGCGTTTCAATCTAAAAGCTGTCTTTTCTGCCTGTATTATAATCACAACCATCAATCTATAAAGATGTGTTAAGCAAATTAGTAAAAACAAGTTTGATATCGTTACACTTTTATTTAATTCTCGCCTAAGAATGAAAGTTCATATTATTTGGTAAATTTAATCAAGCGCAAAGTTTTTCTTTTTAACTAATTTTGTAATGACAGACTCACGAGATTCACGCGTGACGTTTAAGTTCACGACACATTCACACAACTGATAAATGCAAACATTATTGCCGAGTCGTAGCAGAGAAGTCGTTGCCGCAGTGGCAGCTGCCGCAAATTCTGTCAACAGTGATGTTAGTCTTTTATTTACGAAAACTCGTATGGAGCTGATCATGAAAGTTAACACGTTCCAATCAGATTTGTTTTTTTTTATTTACTTGACCATACTGCAATACAAATATTTGCATTTTTTTAAAATATAAAATAGCAATGTAATTACCGAGTTTAATAACTAATATTACCTTAACGTTAAGATAATTATTGACAAAATTTAGTGTATAAGACATGATTTGTAATAATATTTTGGAAATAAATCAAATAAAATATATATGTATTTCATACAATTATCTATCATCAATCTTCATTTCATCTGATTTCGCCAAAACAAAAAGTGAACAAGATGACGAAAAATCGGCACACCTAACATCCCTGGTTGTCTCCCTTGAAAAAAAATACGTGTGGGTGGGTATTGGCGGCGCCGGCAGTGGCAAAAAAATTTTTAACACACATTTATAAAATTTACTTTTTTCTTCAATCATTCCATTGGAGGCGGGTGCGGCGCTTTTTAAGGCAATTTTAGTACTCACTCACTTCGACAATTTTCGATGTAGTTGCTTGTCTTTGTTTCTGCTGTGGCCTCCACTCAACACAAAAAAAAGCCAAAAATTCTTCGTGAAATTACACAATCCTGTTTTATTTGCACATTTGCATCTTAATTAATATCTATTTCAACACGATTGTTAACGTATATAAATAATTAAGTCTTAAAATTATAAATATCCGCACATTTGTTAAACTATTTCTTTGAAATATTATTAAAAATTTGCAATAGTTTAAATGGTTACTACAACCACATCACACACACTATCTTTTACTCATAAGCCAAACCGTACAATGCGAGCATAAAAAATCAACTAAACACTCATTGCACAGAAGAAATTGAGTAGCCGACACATAATGCCACCTTGAACAAAACTGACTACGAATTATAGCATGTTCACACGACGAGTTTCAATGCTGGTTTCGCTGTCTGAACCTCGATTGTGAAAATTTGCGTTCAGACGACACATAATGAGTTTCATTTGACAGTTGCTTTGTTTTGTTTTTTGTTGTTTCGCATTTGCCCGCGTTTGTTTTTTAGTTTTGAAATGGATAAAAAAGGTAAATTTTAATATATAAATATATGTATTTTTAGAAAAAATAATAATTTATAAAAAATTTATTTATTATTTCAAATAATTTAATATGTTGTGTTATTTATTATGTTTATTTTTATATCTAAGCAATTTAACACTCTTTCCTTTGTTTCTTACTAATACATTGAAATGCTTGCAAAACAATAATATTTCTTTGTTTACAATTTGTTTTGTTGGACAGCTAGTTAAGATAAACTAGCGATAGAAACTAGGGATGATACTAAATTTTCATGGTTTCGGCAAGAGTTTCAAAATGAAACCTGCACATTCGCTCACTTAATTTTGTATGGCGAATCTTCTTGTTTCATTCGAGATTGGGTTGTGAACCCTCAAAAGAGAGTGAATCTTGTCTCGTGTGAACATGCTATTAGCGAGATTTTAATTCTTAATTATAATAATATGGTAGTTTTAAAATTTTTCTTAGTTCTCAAGTAATGCAACAGAAATTATAATTTTTCTTATTTATTATTATTTTGTTTTATATAATATCGACTAAGCTATAGTACTTATGTTAGTAATGTTGCTGTTCGATATAATATATCATAGAATATAAAAATAATAAAACCGATTTTTTTATATTCTTATATACTTAAGAAACAAAATAAATATAACAGTTTGAAATATGTTAAGTTTCTTTCCAATGTACCTTAAAAAATTAGCAGTACATATGAGAAAGTAAAATTTTTTATAAGCGGCAGTACTAAATATTCGAATTTGCAACTATGCCTTGTTTTAATATATATCCCAGCAAAATTTAACTCTGCACATCCTCTAATATACTGAACTTGTAGAAGAAACGTAAATTTGCTACATACATAGAACTTTGAAGTAATTTGTTTTGCCGCGATTTTCTTAATAGTGTTCATTGAGTATTCAGTTGTAATGTTTGTGTATATTTTAAGCCGTACTAAAAAAACAATTTTTTTTTGCATATTTAAAAAATATATAAAGTACATGTTCAAAACTCACAAGAATCTAAAACTAATAACACATTACATATTTATTTATTTGTTCCATTAACGAATTTTGAAACGGCTTTTATTGTGCAAACATTTGTCAGTTTATGTAGAAAAGGTTAGTACATACATATAATTGAAAATTTTGTTTCCAAATTTCGGTTGTGCAGCGGCAACATGTATATTATATATAAGTTTCGGAAATGGCGAGGTTTGCACTACCTACATGTATTTGAAGTATACTTATATAGGTATAAAATGTTGTAGTTTCGCTTGAATTAACGTGAAAGCTATTTGAAAAATGATTTACTACTTTTGCAACCTTACGAAAAAGTTAAAACTATACCTACTATGTATATGTTTGTCTTCAAATTCCCGATCATCTTAAGTGTAAGTATTGTAATTTGTATAATTAAGATAATAAGATGTATATGTTTAGGTATATAATTTTTTATTTGGAGTTATGTTTTACATCATAAACTTGTTATTTTTTTCTGAAAGATGTTTGGACGACCTTTTTGCATCCAAAAACAATGCATGCACATCATCAATGTCTTCCTTAGCAATTTGACTACGACCATTAACCTTACACATTTGATTAGCAGGAGTTAAAAGTTGTACAGCATAACGCAAAGTAGAAGAACTACCAATCTCACTAAGCCGGACAAAAGCAGCATCTTCTAACTGTAGCCCTTCAGTCTGCGCACGCAATTTTATAATTTGTTCCATTTCGCTAGAATGATATGGCAAAGTTCTTATAATTAAAAGACGATCCAAAAGATCCAACGGAATACCGTGAGGGGAGACAATATCGGTTGTGCCGCTGAAATTTTTTAAAATTTATTTTATATGTACATATATTCAAAAATAGTTATTCAACATTACCGTATAACACAACGACCACGATTAGTAGCAAAAATAACAATAGGTGCAATGGGAGATTCCAAAGATTTATGCAAATATGTAAATGTTTCTAGATCAAGCATATGTATTTCATCTATGAATAGAACCCCTGGAACTAACTCAGCAATACCTTGATCTATGTACTTATTAACGACTTTGTTTATCTCCATACGTAATTTATCAGTTATTTCTGTCTTTTTTGGTTTCATAAGTTGACCCATCATTGATAATACATCTTGTCCACCTTGAGGACGAGCATTAGCAACATCTAGGTCATGTAAAGTGACATCTTGAATTACTTCTTTCTTCTTGTGTACATCGCCTTTAGGCAACGGAACATATTCTTCAGTTTCCAAATCAAATTCCGTTGCAAATGTATCACTTCGGCCTTGCCTTTTGACAGCACCACTGTTGGCTTCAATATAAATGACATCTCCAACTTCAACTTTTTCTTTTTGTAAAGCTTCGAAGATGCTAGGATCGAGTTTTAATTGTTTTGTACCTTTAGCAGTTTTCAAACCTATAACAACATTGCTGATTGTTTTTCCATAACCACCCATAGGATTTTCAGTTTCTACAGGAGTTAGCTCTGTAACTTCACCCTCATAAACTTCTTTCGTTTCTCTTATTCGGAGTCCAATTGATCGTCTAAAATTTTCCATAAGTACTTCCGTCTTTTTAATTTCACTGCTGAAAACCTCTGAACCAACCATGGGACAAAAAGGGACTTTGTTGCCCAATTCCTGAGCAATAGCTAAGGCAATTGCAGTTTTTCCTGTACCAGGTGGCCCTGCTAATAACAAAGCACGTCCTGCCATTTTTTTCGATCTTATCAGATCGACTACTATTCCCGCAGCCTCACGTGCTGCTTTTTGCCCCACAAGCCCTGCCGCTAATGGTAATGGTACACCATCCGCATTAAGACCTAATCCCTTAACGTGACTATGAGCAGCAACACGCTGTGTGCGAACAGTACTTTTTACTTCTTCAATTTTCATTTTTTTAATAAATATTTGACAAATATTATGTCTAGGAGAGTTGAAGCTTATAAATTTTTAAAATGTTTATTTCCACGGCAACTGCAATGCGCTTAGATAACGAAGTCGGCTGATGTCAACGGCGGTGGGTACTAGTCTGTACACATGATAGTGAAAAATAAACCAACCTCAGAAAATATACGCAAAAATAAACATCTGTTACTCTATTTAAAAAATAAAATTCAAGGGAGAAAAAAAAGTACCAAAAGGGGGAAATAAGATTGGACTTATATTTAATTAATTTTAGTGCTACTTTTTATGTTATGTGCAAGAAAAGAATTGTGACAGTACAATTAAACAGTACTGAACGAAATAACAAATCATTAATTAAGGGATAAAATAGTATTTTTTATTAAATTTTATGGTACTTTTCGATCTTGCAATATAAACGAATGTAGAACTACAAGGTTGGGCTCAAACGGTCCTTTACTCTATGAGTAAGATTTTTTGAGGAAATAGATCTAGTATACAAAAATTTTAAGGCAAAACAACGTTTGCCGGGTCAGCTAGTTTTATATAAATTTTCAATAATATTTCTATGTATAAAGCAAAGCAAATAAAATAAAACAAAAAATTACTTTATTTTTATTTACTTTTTTTCTTAAACTACATAAGTCAAGTTATAGAGCTTAGAGGCGAAAAAATTTAAAATTAAAAATGTCATGGAAATAATTTCAAATTACCGATAAGACTAAATTACATAGACTTTGTTCATTTTATTGCAAATTCAAATTAACGAGTTTCAAATTACTAATAGTAAACTGCATAAAGTTTTTTTTATTTACAATTATAATAATGATATAAACAATTCAAAATATTTTTACATGTCCTTGTACAGTTAGACGTACTATGTACTATATAGCATATATGCCAAGAGAAGTGTAGATATCTAAAAGAAAATTCTACATATGTACATACTATCTATTTATGTGTGTAAATACCATAAACATATTTACAATTTAAAGATCTGGTAAAATTGGTGGACATGTACAAACAAGATGCTTGTCGCCATATGCATCATCAATCCTTCCAACAGTTGGCCAAAACTTTGACTCTGGTTTAACAAACAACTAAAAGTAAAAAAAAATATATATTTAGCTAATCTAAAATGTACATGCATCCTAGTAAAAAAGGGAATGCAAAAAGGATGCACTCATGGTAATGATATGAACTTTATCATTGATGAAACCTGAATTTTGATGCATGAATGAATGAACATTCTATGAGTTTGCATTTATACATTTAATCATACTCACGGCTGGAAAAGCTGCCAACTCTCGACTATATGGTCTATTCCATTTTTCAGAAATTACTTGCGATTGTGTATGTGGTGCCATTTTCAATGGATTGATATTTTTATCCATACGACCAGATTCAATTTCAGAAATTTCACCACGTATTGAAATCATTGCCTCGCAAAAGCGATCTAATTCTTCTTTGTCCTCTGATTCTGTGGGCTCAATCATGAGGGTTCCGGGAACAGGCCAGGACATTGTGGGTGAATGGAACCCATAGTCCATTAACCGTTTTGCTATATCTACGGCTTCGATGTTTGCAGTCTTTTTAAAATCTCTTATGTCCAATATGAACTCATGGGCTACAAGTCCGTTTTTTGGATCTTTGTAAAGCGTTTTAAAGTGTGGTTCCAACTTTTTGGACATGTAATTCGCATTCAAAATTGCTACTTGTGTTGCGCGCTTCAGGCCCCGGCTTCCCATCAATTTAATGTATGACCATGATATTGGTAAAATGGCAGAACTGCCAAATGGTGCAGCAGATACAACACCGAAACTGTTGTCATCATTTTCCAGAGGGCTTACAACTGGGTGACTGGGCAAATAGGGTGCCAGATGTGACTTTACTCCGATTGGGCCCATACCGGGACCCCCACCCCCATGTGGAATACAAAATGTTTTGTGCAGATTTAAATGGGATACATCACTACCATAATCACCAGGACGACAAAGGCCTACTTGAGCATTCATATTGGCACCATCCAAATATACCTGTCCACCATTGCTATGAATTAAGCTGCAAATTTCGGCAACAGTTTCTTCAAATACGCCCATAGTTGAGGGATATGTGATCATTAGGCAGGATAGATTACGGGCGTGTTTTGATACCATGTCACGCAAGTGTGCCATATCAATACTACCATCGGGTAGAATACGAATTGGTTCAACTTGCATTCCTGCCATTTGAGCAGATGCAGGATTTGTACCATGTGCCGAAACAGGAATCAGACAAATATTGCGGTGATTTTCGTTGCGATGAATGTGGTAGCTGCGTATTGCTCTTAGACCAGCATACTCTCCCTGGGCACCAGAATTCGGCTGAAAAGATATTTTATCATACCCAGTTATCTCACAAAGATCACGCTCCATTTCTTGAAACATGCAATGATAGCCCTGAGCTTGATGAACGGGAACAAAAGGATGGATATCTGTAAAGTGCCGAAATGAAGATGGCATCATTTCTGTGGTAGAATTTAACTTCATGGTACAAGAGCCCAAAGGAATCATCGAATGAACCAATGATAAATCTTTGTTTTCAAGCTTTTTCATGTAACGTACCATACGCGATTCACTTTGGTATGAACTAAATATTGGATGGGTCAGAAACGGTGATGTTCTATAGAATTTTGATTTTTCAATTGAATTTTTTAAAACATCACTGCGAGACAAAATCTCATCTAAACTTTTGCAATTAAAGATCCAAAGTATATCACTAACATCTTGAGCATTAACAGTTTCATCAAAAGCTACACCAATTGATCCATCAGAAAAATATCGAAAATTGATTTCCTTTGATTCAGCGCGAATTTTTATCTCTTCTGACGAAATACCATCACACAGCTTTATATGCAAAGTATCAAAAAAATGTCTATTGCTTATTGTATGTCCTGCATCCACAAGTCCAGCCTGCAGCGCTAATGTAAAATGGTGAATTCGATTAGCAATATCTTTAAGGCCATCGGGACCATGGTAAACTGCATACATCGCTGACATATTAGCCAACAAAGCTTGAGCAGTGCAAATGTTACTCGTAGCCTTATCTCTTCGAATATGCTGTTCACGAGTTTGCAATGCCAGACGATATGCATCGTTACCATCCATATCTCTTGTTACACCAATCATTCGACCTGGCATCAAACGAACAAAATTCTGCTTGCACGCAAAGAAACCAGCATGTGGTCCGCCATATCCTAATGGAACACCAAGTCGTTGCGATGTGCCTACCGCTATATCAGCACCAAATTCTGCCGGTGGTCTTAATAAGGTTAACGCCAACAGATCAGTTGCAACAACAACCAATGTCTGTTCCACATAAAAAGAGATAAATATTAAAAATGTATGTGAACACAAACAAATTTTTATCCATAAGCAAGAATTTAATTTACACCATGTTTACGAGCCAATGTCGCAATGTCTTCAAAATCCACAACATCACCATACGTATCAGGATATTGAAGAAGAATTCCCGAATACTTTCTGCTCTCCAGTTTCGCATCATTAATAGAACCCAGGTCAACTTCAAGATCTAGTGCATCAGCTCTTGTCTTCACTACTGACAATGTTTGTGGATGAATTTTGTTTGAAAGGAAAAGCTTTTTACGCTTATTATGTCTAAAAATTTATTCGAATACGTACATAATACACTTATTTGTTTGAATAAAGATTTTATAAACATCCTTACCGAGTACATAAACTCATGGCTTCAGCGGCAGCAGTGGCTTCATCTAATAGTGACGCATTTGCCACATCCAGACCCGTTATTTCAGATACAAGTGTTTGATAATTTAATAACGATTCTAGACGACCTTGTGCAATTTCCGGCTGATAAGGTGTATATTGTGTTGTCCAGCCAGGGTTCTCAAATATATTTCGCAATATTGTGTGTGGAACATGACAATTATAATAACCCATTCCAATATACGAACGCCAAACCTTATTCATGTTAGCGATATCTCGGATGCGAACAATTAAATCGTGTTCATCTGAAATATGTGTGTATGTTGAATTGATATGTTTTGTGCAGCTGCTTACGTTTTATTTTATTTTTTTGTATGGTGTTTCTTGATGGTATGGTATCGCACCCGATTCCATAACATGAGCATGATAAATTTTCTATTATTTTTGGAAGTGGTATAAGACTCTACTTAAAAAAAAGTTATGTAGTAGTAGACACCATATCCATATTTACAATCAAACATTCAAAGTAAGCTAATGAATTTTGATATAAAATATTATCGCAAAAATATTTTTTTGTAGTGGAATAACTCCTTAAGCCTAATTAAAATTATTAAGTACATGTTATCTGCTTTAGCAGATATTGCTAGTGGATTAAAATCAACATGTTCGCAAGGTTACTATTATATATGGAAGAAAATTACCATTTCGAATAATGTTTTTATTTTTAAAACAAGGGGCACAAAAAAATACATAAAATTACTGTCAGCCTGGTATGTAAAAAAAATTTCGTTTCATGGTGTTCACTAAACTAAATTCACATAACTTTATTCGTTTTAATCCGAACAAGTAAACTTTTCGAAAGTTAATCGAATAGGTTATTATTGTAATAAATTAATAAAAATATGAAAAACAATTAAGACTCTTTTATTCAATTTAGCAAAATTACTCTTTAATAAATTTAAGTTTTAAAAAATAAAATGAAAAAACACTGATTACTTTGATGAAGAAAAGGAACTTTGTAGACAAATTTTTATGGTCATCACAAGAAGAACCATTTTCCGATAATAAAACAATAGCAAACAATGGCTCTTAATTTTATAACACAAGAACTTGAGTCAAGCTAATGTCTGTAAAAATATGGACTTAAATTTGTTCATGCTTTCATTTTTTATAAAATGTTATTTTTGAAAGTGGTTAAGTCCTTTGGAGTTAAAAAACCGTTTGCCAATTTTTTAAATTAACTCAAACGCAGGAAAATGGACTTGTACGAGTACCACTTTCAAATATTTATTTAAAATAATTTAATTGCACTAAGATATTTCAAACTAGAGTTTGTCTCTTTTTTTCTTTCACAAAAATGTTTATTTACAATCTTTCCTTTCTGTTGGCTTTGTACATGGACATCATTTCCATTAGACTTAATCGAGAATTGTCTATGGAATTGCTCCCTTTTTTTCAAATGTATGTACTCGTATATTGTAAATTGGATGAAAAGACAAGAAAAATGTCTTCAGCGAAATCTGTTGTGTATTAAAATGAAAATGTGATAAGATTTGCATTGTCATCAGCAAATTCTTATCAGAATAAGACAATTATTACAAGCTGTATAACTATAGTTAAAATTAATTTTTTTGTAGCGTTAATAACTGATTTTTTGAAAGGACAGGTATTTCATAGTTTGAGGTGTAACTTAAGGCCGGCTACGTGGGTACTTCTACCTCTTACTCCGTCAAAAGAATAGAGAAAGAAAAATTTCTGCTTCCTAAACCGGAAAAAATTTGTGCTATTAATGGACTTGCCGTCTTTTTTTAAACAAAATTTGCCTTCGTAAAAGCTTAACTTGAATTCACTATTGAATTGTAGATATTTTTACATTTGGAGAAACTTCACATTTAAGGTGCATAATCATTATATGTTTTAATATCATGGCCCATAATGATAATAATAATAACAATATGTTTTACTAGCTAATATAGCAAGGCTTGTGTGTGAATAAATTCAACTAATTCTATGCAGTAGTTTTTCTCCTTTTAAATATGGAGAATAAAATAAATAGAATTTTTGTCATATTTTACTCTTTTACTATCGTAAGGGTAAAAATGATGTTCCAGCCAGAAACAATTTGCATTATGTGTATGAAGAAGAAGTGTTGACAGTACGCCAGTGCCATAACTGGCTTGCAAAATTTCAATCCGGCAATTTTGATGTCGAAGATGTACGTTCTGGAAGGCCAGTTGAAGCTGGTAAAGATACAACACGTGAGATCGTGACAGGTTAAATTTATCGAATTCATACCACTTGCAAGAAAGTTATCTCTCATTTCCCCCCCCCCCCCCCCCCCAAAAAAAAAAAAAAAAAAAATTACAGTCTGAACATACATACAAATATTTAAATTTAATTTTAATATAAATTATTAAAATTAAATTTTTTTAACACGAGCTTCATACGATGATAACGTAATGGCATAACATTTGACCTTAAATTACTGTTTGCGTGTTTGTATGTAATATTTATTATCAGACGGACGATTAAAACAAAATTTATTAATAACTAGGGGGTCCTGATAACACAAACCAAGAATTAGAAAATTACAAAATTACTCCATGCGCATGATTTCCCGTTAGATGACGTAGATTGTCCACTGTTTGAAGAAAAAATAAAACATTTCTCTCTCTTTCACTTATTTAGCTGTAAATTATTAGCTAATTGGAACACATCGCTTGCGCAGAAAATTTCAGTTTTATGTATGGGGTGGCATAATCTTGTATTTCTCTATTATTTTTGACACAAACAACCCTATATAGATACGTATGTGTGTACTCACATAAGCACATACAAACAAATGCTAGAATTGAATAATTTGCAATTCACAATTTTAAAAAGTTATTTTGTACTCACTCAAAGGTTTGTCTAAATTTAATTCTCGATTTAATTGTATTGCCTTTGGTACTGCCCGCTCTGTAAGTTCTGTCAACGACTTGAAAAAACCATTGATGAAATGCATGGATTATTGCATATGAATATGCTTACCTTGTAGCCTAACGTATCTAACATTGATACAACATCAGTTTTTCGTGGACCAATGTGACGGCTTGGAAAGTCTGATTTGGTTGGAAATAAAATATCGTCGATGGATGTTGTTGGCAAGCATCGTTTTGTTTGATTAAAAATATGCTTGCCGTCTTTATGGATGGATATCAAGATACCTGGTGAAATCTTCGATATTCTATACATTTTTCATATAAATTCTTGTTTTATATTTGAAAATGTACTTATTTGTACGTAATATCTATATATGTAGGTATAATTGACTCAACAAATTAAAATGTGGCTTAATTGGACGAGAGTCTAAAACAACTAATGTGTTCATTAACAGAAAGATCAGAATATGTTTGCCATTATCATTGTGGCAATTGATTTTCTTATCACTTTATTTTGATCTCATACAAATACAGTTAATGCCCAGCAAGCAATATTACTGTCGACTACCAAAATAACACATTTATATGTAGAGTTAATTTATATCAAATTTAATTATTGAATTAAACATGCTTGCGCATACTTAAGCTGAAGTAATTGGAGCATTCACATTCTCAATCAGATTAATAATCGTCATATGACTAACTGAAAATTAAAAATTAAATTTCTAATCCTCCACACATGGGTTTTTTTTTATTTTTTTGGTAATAAGGCTGACTCTTTACTAACAATTAAGTAGCTAATTTTAAGACTTACATTTATTTGAAAAGACGCTACTGCTTAGGATATCGCAGTGTTAAAATAATTAGTTGGCTTCAGCATTGATACCCACATTAATTGAAAGATTAGTTAATACAGTGTGTTTTTAACGTTAGTTGAGTTGCCTGTAGTGTATATGTAAGCAAGAATGATGGAAATACAAGATTACGTCATGCGCATGAGATCCCCTTAGACGACGTAGATTGGTCCACTGTTTGAAGAAAAAAATAATAAGCATTTCTCTCTCTCTCTCTCTCTCTCTCTCTCTTATTTAGCTGTAAATTATTAGGGACGGCGTAATCTATCATTCTTGTGTGCATTTACAAATTTGAATATTCTGTTCTGTATTCCTAGCGGAATTTAAAAAATGTGCAATTAAATTTTTTTCTTCTTACTAAATGAACTTTTTTAATTTTGCCAACTTTTTCCCACCGAAAATAAAGCAGAAAAATATTTTAAAAATTTTGTTAATTTATATTTACTTTTGAATAAAATATTCGAATTCCGAACAGCACTGAATGATTCTTTACATGCATAATATGACTATAACACAAGCTTACAACTTCAAGTCAACTTTTAAGGCAATCCAAAAGTGTTTTGGAGTACTAATTTAAAATCTATATTTAGTTTTTTTTTTTTATAATTGTCTTTGCTATCCGAGATATACTGTTATCTCCTAAATAAAGAAGGTAATGTCACATATATGAGCATTACTTGAAAAACCCTTGGTTCTATCATATTTATTAAAAAAATGACATCTGCACTTGCATTCATATTTGTAAATTCGAAAATTCTTTCCAAGTATTTAAAAAGAAATCACCGTATAAAAGCTTTTCACTGAAATGGCAAAATATGGAATGATTTTTTTTTTTTTTTTTTTTTTTTTTTTTTATAGAAAAGTTAAAATAACAACGCTAAGAAAAATGTACTTCAATATTCTTCTATCTATGTATAAACAATAATATTTTTCCATTTGTATCTATATGTATGTAGGTATATAACAGCATGCCTATATTTCTTTTATACGCGTGTATATAAGCATATACCTACATACATATATGTATGTCTGTATATTAAAAAGAAACAACTTTGTAAATAATTTTCTTTAATTCTTAATATTTTTATTTTATTTTTGATTAAATATACATGAGTAATTATCTAATAAGTATAATTAGCGCAAAATTATATATAATTTATTTAAATATATTTTTTAAACTATACTTTATTGTATTCATATAATACACAGCATACAATATTTATTTATATATTTATTTATTATTGACAATATAATTAACAAGGTAAACGATTCAGAATAAAATTAAATCAAATTAAATTAAAGTATTAACGGCAAAATTCATAAAAAAAAAATTAAGAAATTTTTGTGTGGACAATGGCTCATAATCATAGTTACACTAAAGTCGGTATCTTTTTAAAAATGACTTTAAATTCATATAATTCTTATGAATAAAAGTCAGCTCTTAATAAAAGCCTCCTTTTGTGACTATGATTAAATAAAAATATTTTTTAGGAATTGGTTGCTAAGAATATAAAAAATAAATGTGTATGTTTAAGTATGTATGTACATATATACTCGTATACGCACTCGAGGCTTCCTAAATAATATCGTTTTTGTGAGCTGAAACAAGTGATATGTTATATCTGAAGGTGGTATACGGCCACTTTTTAAAAAAAATTAATCAGCGGTAATTCTACTTAGATGGTGTTCTTATCTTACTAAAATTACCGCTAATTCATTATTTTTTTTTAATGGACTTATACCACTTTCAAATATAACAGTTCAAATATAAAATATAATCAATTTAAAAAAAAAACATAAAAAAGCTTGTTAAACCCTGTAAAATTTTGCCTCGCAAAATAAAAAACGCCTAACAATAGTCTTGCTATTGTTGTTTTTTATTTGTACTTTAATTTAAATTGCTTTTTTTTAATTTTAATACGAGTATTGAAGTAGAAAGTAGAATTGAAACATATTACAGCTGGGCGAACCAGTAATATGTTTCTTCCTTTTAGTTCTTAAATATCACACTTTATATGTAGTTATAATAATTTTTTTTAAATGTAACAGTTGACAGTTATAAAATAAACCAAAATATATTAATCAAGACAAATTAATTTATAAGGTAACTGCAAGAATACAAAAAAAAAAAAAAAGTTATTATATGTATACCCTTCTTACTTACTGTGAAGATTAAAAAGAAAAAACTAATTTGGACTTTGAGATGTCAGAATAGTATGCTTGTAGTAGAAGAATTATATGTCTGTAGTAGTAAAAAAGAAAAATGAAAATGATTTTAGAGAAATTTGTGTTAAGCAAAAATTTTAAACAAATTTTATTTATTATAAACATAAAAAATAATTATTATTTAATAATGAAAAATTTTTAAAAATTATTTAAAAATAATCAGGGCTGTCATAGAATCCAATCTTGTTGGTATTGAATTTGAAACCCACATGACTTTGTTGTCATGAAAACCAAAGTTATTGGTTTCATTTTTGAATTAGTGTCGGTTTTAAGTATCACAGACAGCAATGTTATCGGTTTTGCTATTGGAATGAAATCAAGCGGTTAATAGTGCTTTTTTGCTTCATTTCAAATAGGGCAAATTGCTAAAACGGGCTTTTTCATTAAAATATCGCCTGCAGTTAAATATTTAGTAAAAATGTGAGTAATTATTCAATTTACAAAAATAAAACAGAAAAATATAAAATTAGCACCGAAACCTCAATAATTATAGAGTTTATGAAAAAATATCCAGACATTGCGAAAGTTATAAGCCAACTGTATAGTCTCTTTGACAACAGTTGGCTGAATCATCAAACAGCGCAGGTGTATAAGCGGTAATAATTTAATTGTAAAATTCATCTTTTCACTTTCTGTGAGAGTTCTTCTCCTGCTAATTAGAGTACTACAACGGCAAAGGTCATTTTATTTAACAATGTATGCACTTATTTCATCGACACTAATTATACATTTTAGATTATAATTTTTCAATAAAAACATGTTTTTAATTATATTTGAACGAAAACACTACTATTTATGAAATTTGTTATCAAACATTTATATAAAAAATTTCATACAAAAAATACTAGGGTCGTCCTAGTGTTGAGCTATTCTTTATTAATTCTGTTTTAAAGTTGCCGCTGTGTCTATACACAGCAATTTTGTTTCGGTAATTTTTGAATTCTTATTCACTCATTCATTTAGCATGCAAGTTACCTGTCTTTTTTTACGAGCAAGCTTGTACCCCTTTCCATTCTTCTTTCCTCCCTCTCCTACAAAATCAAAAATTGCACAACTAAAATTGCTGTGTGTAGTTCTTGTCAAACTAATGTATAGAACATCGGTTTTATTTGTCTTCGAAAATAACAAAAACAGTTTGGTTTCATGACACCAAATGAAACCAATATTGTTGGATTGTATGACAGCCGTGAATACTTTTATTTAATGTCATGAATTTTTTTTTACATTTTAATTGTTTTAGAATTTTCGGCAGGAAAAAAATAAATATTACTCTCTAAAATTCTCTCTCACTTGCCCAAATTTTGTGTCGAGGATAGTTGTGGGTAAGTTTGGGCACCCACGGGCTCTCAAAGTAGAGTACGGGAACGCAGTTATTTTGAAAATATAAATATTAAAAAATAGAAATTAGAAGAAAAAGCTTCCTGTGTATTTAAGAGGTACATACGAGTACATACATACATCATATTTATTAATAAGTTTTTTAAACTCACAAAAACAAATATTTTTAGAGAATCGCTTAAAATTATGCAGGATATGATTTTAAATAATATTAAATTTTAAAACGCATTGTATTATTATAATTTTTCTGGTTTTGTATTATTATTTTTTTTTTTTTTGTTAATAATGCTAAACATTTGTTTAATATAAGAATTATATAAACTTGAAACTGTAACCATTAACCAGCAAATAAAGAGTGTTTTTTTTTGTGTTATCTTGTATCTGAATACATAAATATATAAGAAATATTATATTTGTATGTATTTGTGTATGTATGAACAATTAAGTTGTACCATACATATTTATTTTGAACTATTTGGAAGTATTTCTTTTTTACATACATTTGTTTACTCTAATATTGATAAAAATTCATTTAATTTATGAATAAGAAAGCAAGCAATCAAACTATCGATCGTTTAGTAAAGGATTTTATCACCGTCTCTTTACACTTTCTCAATGTCTCCTTCCTCCAGCGAATAAATTACAAGACCATAAACAGTTGACATTAAGAAAGCAGATTTACATGTTGAAAGAAACTGCTGGTTAGCAGTTCCCTCTTCATTTCTCATCGAGGTCGCTTGAATTAAAGGAAGCAGGAGAGAAAAAAAACTTTTTTTTTTTGTTTTTATTGAGACTTAATGGATTAGATGAACTTACTCACAGTACAAAAAAGGTCTTTAATATAACAATTAAAATAGGAAATACATACATTGCGAAGATTATATTATATTCTCATGACGTTAATTCGAATTAAAAAATTGTTTTACTCAATTTTGAATAAAAAGTTTAACTCTGAGATGAATTGTTTCGTTAATGTGGTGCTGTTTTTATAACACACCCAAACAAATAAATTTCTAAACATTTTGTTCGGTTAGCTTATAAAATTTTATTTATTAAATGGCATATAATTTAATATATATTTTTTTTAATAATTTGAACCAAAGTTTTAGAAGTTATTTAAATTAGAGATGTGCGATTAATCGACTATTGAAACATTTTTAACAGTCTTTTTTTCTTTAATAAACTAAACTATCTGTCAATAATTCTAATTTTAATCATCAAAATTATTGATCAATTGAATTCAATGAATAATAGAATTAAACAATTTCAGTTTAGTTTTTTTCTTTGTATTCTACAATTTATTTATTTTTAATAATTTGTTCTCAAAAGCAGACCACATCATGTGTCGATTATTAATAGAGTTTGCAAATATTCAGCTTTAAGTGAAATAATTACTTTTAATGTGTATTAGCCATTAATGTTCTTGTTTCCATAACACAAGCAATCAACTAGTCTAGAAATTTCACATAAAAATTCTTTGAAAATTTGAAAGTTTTTCATACAAATTATCTAGACCATTTATTCTTATGTGTTAAGGAAACAGCACATACGTATTGACTTAAAGCGTTAGAAAATAGTTCGCAGTCTAGTATATAAGAATTGTACGAGTGAGATTTTAATATTTTCTTGAGGCATTATTATTATAATTTTTTTTCTTTATGTATAATTTTAAACCAAGAAAATGTCATCGGTCACACACAATTTTAATGTATTTAAACATTTAATTAAATAATTGTTAAAACCATTAGAAATTTAAAAAAAAAATATAAAAATTATTTAGCCGATTAATTGCAAATGTCCCTATTTAATGCTTTCAAGCTATTTTGCGTTTAGTAGGTGGCAGCTGAAAAGAATCAACGGAATTTTTGATATTTATTACTTTTATTGAAGAATGTGTTTAGCGAATGGTGCAATAAAATGAATATTCTGACAAACGAAACTTACCGGCATTTAGTTATTCAATAGAAAATTTTTGCCTACACAGATAAGAGTACATACAATTATTTATACACGAATGAATTTATTTCTGCACATATGTATGTTTGTGTACATTTGTATCTACGAATGTATATTTGCAAAATGTAGCATTAATAATAAAATGACTCGTAATAATAGATAATCTGCAAATTGTTATGACCTAAAGTAAGCTTTCAATGAAAGAGCAAAATCCAATGGTATTTGATACAACTGTCGAATAATAATACGGGGCTTCTATACTGTGATACAAGCTTTAAGATTTTCATTAGATTTTGTTTTTGTTTTTTCTTTGTTCGTATGCAAAAATGCAACTCTGATACAATGAAAAGTATAAACGTTTAAAAAATTTTCTAAAAATGGTGAGAGCCATACGACTATCAAATTTCTCTCCGTAATTTTTGAAGTATTGTTTTCTCACTACTATACTTTTTTTTACATTTTTGAAAAGTCGTTTTACTCAGTATTGCAGTATAAGCCCCCTTTAATACTTATTAATACATGACTTGTGCCAGAATAAAATTACAGTTAGAAATATTCTGTCGCAAAGATTTGTACATTCTATGGCTGTAATTATTTTTAATGACATTGTAAGATAGCAGCCTCTTGCATATTTTTTTTTTGTGTTTCTGAGTATTGAGAAGTTAGGGTCCGTTCTTTAATGACCGTTAGTCTTGCAATGTTAATTAAAGTTAAAGTATTTATTGATTGGGTGTAATGAGTGAATTTGAAAGAATGGAAGGAAGGATATTGAATAATTATTATGTATACCAGCATAATTACAATATACATATATTAATTGATTCAATCCCGATTGAAACTTTAGATGTGATCATTGTGATCTGAATGTGGGTGCGTTAGAGACATACGATGATAATTACCTGTTGTTTAGTCATCAGTTAGAATCAACGTATTTATCGTATCGATAGGTAAAAGTTTTGTTGGTGAGTTGGTTATTTGTTGGTGGTAGATTGATTTTAGGCCTCTCAAATAGTGGGGATATCATTGGTGATTGATTGTTAGTCAGAGAAGAGTTCAGATGTTGTTTTTCCAACTGTTTTTCAGTAAGAACGCGATCATAGAACGTGGATGTCACAGTTGTGTGTCGTATTTCTAGTTTGGCGGGAGTGTAGACAGGTGTGTTTGAATTTGAAGGAATATTTTGACACAACGGTAAAATAGGTCTATCTAGGAAATTTTGGCCCTTTAATAGATCAGGAGTTGCAACTTCTGCATTTAGATTAGATTGTTTTGTTGTTTTGACGTCGTTTGAGGTATTTGTGTTGTCATGATATATCAAGTTGTCTATTGTGATGCTTGTTGGTTGTCGTAAACTTTCTTCATATTCATATTTTTGTTCATGTTCATGTTCATGTTCATGCTCATGTTCAACACCATTTGGAATTAGTTGACTATCTACTTTATGAAACTTAGTTAAACTACTATGACTAGTATGACTTAAAATGCTATGACTATAATTAATATTTGGCAATAGATTATCACGTCTTACCCTACTTTCATGCTCTTCTCGATCTTCGTCGCGCCGACGTCTGGGAGAAGGTTCACGCCGAAGATCCCTGTTGGAGCGATACTGGAGTGGGCTTGATGATCTCAGAGGACTTGATGATTTTATTGAATCTGCTGATCCCATGGAGCGTGAAAATGCTGGGCTATGATCTGAGACTCTTGTGGATAGCCCGACCTCACGTGACGTTGACCTACTAGGATTGCGCGATGTTAAATCTTCGAGGGAAGTTTTTTTTTGAGCAAAGTATGTGGAGTCTGAGAAAAGTGAATCGATATATTGCTGGCACTTTTCTTTTCGATAAGGTTTTTCTTCACAAAGTGTGTCAATTGATTTGATAGTATTTTGAATCGATGTTAGCTGATCATTTATATTTTCGCCAGTTCGTAAAGGTACACCGGTATGTGTTCCCTTTCGCCGAAGTGGTGAAGTTTCCTAAATTAATAATAACGAAAAAGCCTTATTGATTAGTAATAAAGTACATACTTGATTGTATAATGATTTTTTGTTACCCGCATTAAACGAATTCCCATAACTCCAAGTCCCTCATGAACTATTGGAATCTGCTGAGGTCCTTTTTCTTCTTTCATAATTGTCTTAAAAATAATTGAAAAGAAAAAAAAAACATTAAATATTTTGTTGTAAGGTGACTAAATATTAGAAAGCTGCATACTAGAATAAATATTTAATTACCTTGGCCTCAGGTTCCTTTCGGGCTAGAGATTGTTCTTTTTCACAAAATCTAATGGTTTTTGGACTGGTTGTGTTAGGTGTTTTTATTGTTGGCTTAGTAGCAGAAGGAGTTTGTGTTTTTGAATGTCCAGAGCTAGATGTTTTGGTTGATGATTTAAATTCATCGAATGATAAGGAGGGTGAAACTACATCTTTAAGTTTTTGATTAAATTCTTGAAAGTTTTTTTGCATTTTGAAATTGAAACATTGTTCTCTTTCCAATGCCTCTAATCGAGCCTCTAATTCTTCAGCAGTTGGGAGCTCACGTTCCGTTGGACTTGCCGTTAACGTTTCAAGAATATGAGTATTTGGTTTAGTTACGTGTTGTTTTGTTGGAGGAGATACTGAACGCGATTTGCGTAATGGTGGTGATGAAGTGTATTGATTTTCCTCCAATAAGCGAATACGATGTTCCAATTCGCCAGTTGTAGGTATATCGATTTCATCTGGACTTGGATCAAGAAGCATTTCTAATGGATGTATTGGTTCGATTTTAAGATTTTGTTTTGATTTAGTTCTACTTAATTCTGAATATCTATAGCGGCTGTCAGAATTATTGTTTATAGGCATTTTTGGATCTTTCAATCGATTGCATGATGTGTGCTTAGTACTACATTGGCAATCGTGTTGTATATCAGTGCAATTTTCGTGTCGGTCTGGATGTTTTTCTAAAATTTCTACAAAGCTATCTGGATCTTTTCCTTCGCATAATTCTAAAAATTTGTTCAAATCTTTTTCATGGGATAATGAATATTGTAATTTTATTTTTCGTTCAATTTCTGTTAGTCGCTGCTCCACATCAATTTTTTCTACATCTTCAAGAAGTTTAATTTGTCGTTCTAGTGACCGGAATCTAGCTTCAAGCTCCTTGGTAGATGGCAAATAAACTGTTTTTTTCTTTAAGTGATGCTTAATTGGATCACTACCCCAGTCAAATTCTTCTTCCTTTTTTTCTTTTTTCTTTGCTTGTGTAGGCTTTTCATCAGTTTTCTGAATTTTCTCTGAATCTATTTTGGAAAATTCTTCAATTTCTTTTGCTAAGTGTGACATTGCTTGTGTTGTTTCTGTATTGTTTTGATGTATTTTCTCTGAAGTGCTTGTTGTTACTTTTTCACAAACCTTCTGGTGTCCTCTATCATTAAGTTGTTTTTCAAGTGCTTGAAAAAGGTCTTCTAGTTCCTCAGTATTTGCACGAGTCAGCCGGCGTACTTTTACTGCTTTAGGCTCGTTATCTAGCAGCAAAACTAACGTCTTTTTATTTACTTCTACGGGTACAATTTGCGAACAGTTATTGGAATCGATAAGTCTTTCAAGCTTAGAATGTGTTTTAGTTTCATAATTTTCAGATTTTGTTGTATTTTGTTTCTCATCAAGTTCGTTGGCTTTTGTTGGAGTATTTTCTTTTTGTTGTGAATTTGAATGTTCGTCATTCATCGCTAATGGGATATGGTCTTGATTAATAATTTTATCCTCTCGAATTTCAGTTTTTTCTTGAATAGAGTTAAAAGGGAAATCCTCTTTTTTTAAATTGTTTTGTTTCGTTTCAGGTGCTTGTATTGCAGTTTGGTCAAGTATTCGATGATTTTCTTTATTTGTATTTTCTTCCCCGAACTCTGTTTGTTTTTGAAAACTTGTATCTTGTGTATCCGGCTTTGTGGACTCAATAGGTTTTATATCTTCAGTTTGTATAGGTTGATCTGAATTGTCCATTTCATCTAGGCAGCTACTGGTTGATTCTTTTGAATCTTGTTTTGACTCTTCTGTGCTATTGTTATTTTGAGCATTTTTGCAGCTTCCTTGACCGACAACTGAAGAATCTAATACTTCTTCAGTATTTTGTTGGTCATCAACTTGTGAACTTTCTTGAGAGGTTTTGTTTAAGTTTTTAATTTCAGATTTGTTTTCTGTTTGATCATTATTTTGTTTAATCATATCTGTGTTTTGTATCTCGGATAAATTAGTTTTATTTACCTCCTCTTTAGATTTACCTGTGACACTTTCAAGAACTCCGTGTGCCCGCGATGTTTTTAGTTGTTCTTCTAAGAATTGTAAACGCCTGTCAAAATCGTCTGTTTTAGAGACATCTGTAGTATTTTTGCTGGCGACGTCGTCTTTATTTAGAGTCATTTGAATGTTTATACTGATATTAATAGGATTTTGGTGTTCAATATCTCCAACTTCGCCATGGGAAGAATATCGAACTAATTCTTTTCCAGTTACGGCAGCCGTATCTGTAGCTAGTTCTACCTGTGAAATTGCAATATTGGGGTTATTTTTTTCATGGGTATTTGAACATTCTACATCCATGGAGAAGGCCTTTTTATCACTTAAATGTTTTTCTAGCTCTTGTACACGGTAGTCCAGAGAGTTACTTGGTGGAATATTAGACTGTGAAGGCTTATGCTTTAAGCGAGCTTTTGATGCTACTTCGGAATCACTTGAACGACGTTGCATGCATAACGTTTTGCTTAATTGTTCTTCCAGAAACTGCAAACGGTTCTCAAGGTCAGCTCTTGAGGGTAAATCGGAAAAACGACGAACCATGTTTCGTTTGGTAAAGCTAGGAGGTTCGTATTTTCCCGACTTGCAATGAGCGGAAGTCGCATGTGATTCCAAGGTCTCATCGTTAAGACTTAGACTTGGCAAAAGGGTACTTTGAGATGTAGTAGGTTGACGACGAGAAGTAACTTTAGTGGGCTTTAAAAGTTTATCGTAGCCGGAACCAATTTTGGTTTCAAGTTCCTTAATAAGTGCCGTTTTCTTTTCAACACTTTCATTTACATCAGTGTTGATTGAATGTTCTTTCATTTTAGCTTGTAACTCTTCAATTAGTTTAATTTTTATTTTATTTGCATTTTTTGCTAAAACATTTTCACGTTTATTTTGCTCTGGTACGTTCATTTCATTATTTTTGGATTTTGGAATTTCGTCATCGCTTTCAGGTTTATCGGTGCTAACACTTGCTATTGAATCAATTACATCCTCTTTGTTCCCTGAATGTCGTCTATTTTCCATTGTATTATTTTCCTCTGACTCTATAACGGTTTTACTCGTTTCATTTTCTTTTTCGTTTTTGTTTGAGGTTTTATTTTTGTTTTCAGTATTGGTTACATCATTATTTAATTTTTTATTTTCGTTTAGATCATTTTCGCTATGAAGCTTATCAATAGTTTCTTCTAATTCTTCTGGGGAAGTTAGACTTTTTGTATTAATTGATTCATGTTTATTTTGAAGCTTTTCAAAACGTTCTTCTAGATTCGCCGTGGAAGGAGGAGACTGCATAGAAATTGCTCTTTTCGATTGATGTGATTCAGATTTATTTTGAAGTTTTTTATAACGTTCTTCTAAATTTTCTATTGATGGCGGCGAATGCTTGCTTTCGGATGTACTTCTTTCGTTGACTTTGGTTGTATTTGGCTGCTGCAGTTCCTTTGAAGATCTGTCATTATGTAATGTTCTAATTTCGAAATGTCGTGAACTCATCCGCCTCTTCAAAACTTCATATCTCTTTTCCAGATCTTCAGTAGATGGAGGTTCTGACAGACGTCTCTTTGTATTGTTATCATACGTTTTTTCAAATTTAGTTGAATCCGAAGAAACAGTATTGTTTGAGATTTCAGCTTTCGTTTGGCCAATATCTACTTCTATTTTACTTAAGGTTTTTCTACGTGTCTTTATTTCTTGTTCGTCCGTTTTATTTCGTGATTCATTTGATTCAGTATTTGCAGAACTTATTTGTTCTTCTAAAGCAGAATACCGTTTTTCTAACTCCTCAGTAGAAGGGGGAGACGTCCGATTTGGTGTTCTCTTAGAGTCCGTACGCACTTCGTTATTTATTTCTAGGTTTTCTTTTTCAATTGAATTAAGTTTTCGTACATTTTTGTAAGAGTTATCTGGGAGTTTTTCTACATTATTTGTATCAGCATCAGTTCCAACACCTAATTCCCTTTTAGTTTCACTTTTGTTAATTGTCTTTCTGCTTAAGTTATGGTTTCTCAAAGTAGTTTCTTCATCTCTCCTTTCGTCAGGTGGTTCTTTTTTGTTTTGTATTTCTTTAGCTTCTGCTGCTGTACCTTTTGCTTCATCGACTATAGCACGTTGTGTGTTTTTAGGACTGTTAATTTCGTCAACATCTTCAACTTTTGCAGCCGCTGAGGACTTTTCAGTTGGATTATCTGAATGTACATTTACTGTTTCTTCTCCATCGATTTTATCATTGTCTTCATTTTCGTCGCGCTTACTTTGTGCTTCATTTGTTTTATCAATTTGAGTACTTCGTCCAGTGATGTTGACGGAAGAAGAGTTTCGATTTGGTTGTTTTTCAGTATTTTCAGAATCACATGGTGATTCAATAATTTTATTTCTATCTCTAACTAACTGTTGTTGAATATTTTCAAAACGCTGTTCTAAGTCCGCAGTTGATGGTATTTTTTTATTTGCTGAAATTTCTCCAATGTTTGTATTATTAATGAGTTCACTAATTTTATCGTTATAAGATCTTTGATTTAATGTTTTATTATCATCCGTTTTTAATTTAATTTCATCTGCAAATTTGTTGTAATTTGAATAAACGTCCATGCTAAGCCGTTTTTCAAATACTTCAAGTCTTCTTTCAATGTCCATTGTGGAGGATCGAGTTATGGTAAGACGCCTGGGGTCCCTTCTCTTCTCAGAAATACTTTTTGTCTTTTTGAACAAGTTGTCACTCGCAAAGCCAGTATATTCTTTTTTTAAGGGTATTGAGGCAGAGGGATCAATTGACTGAAATGTGGATATTTCAGTTTTAGCTTCTTCGATACAAGCGGCTGAGGATTTTTCTGAATAGTCTACTAGCAGGTCCATACAACGAACATTATTTGAGTTGTGTACATTTGAGATTTCGTTTTTGTCATTTTCATCAAGCTGTGGTTCCTTATTTGATTGCACATATTTATCGTTTTCCATTTTAAAAACGTCTGGTACATTTTCATCTTCATTGAGCGAGTAAAGTAAAGCCAGCTTTGTAGGTCGTTCAGTATTATTAACTCTTTCAAAATATTCATTGGTTACACCCTCATTACTGATATCGAACGATTTCATATTTTCATCATTTCCGTTGGTACCTTTTAATGATATTTTTGTATCCAGAAATGGAAGATCTTCGTTATTAATTGTGACTTCGAACTTTTCTTTCCATTTAAATTGTTCGATTTGGTTTTTATGATTTGTTTGAGATTTATCATTGTCCAATAAAGTGTTTTCGATAGTTTTAGAATTGACTAATTCAGTGCTTTCATCGGCGCTATTATTTGGGGATTCTGTAGTCATCAAAACAAATGGAATTTCAGTGTTGGAAGGGGCCCATGATTTTGGTCTGATCTTTTCGCGAACATCTTTAATATTTGCTGATTGATTTCGTTGCTTAACAGAAGTCTTTTTCACTTTACTTGCATGCTTAATATAATTTTCATTTCCATGGGTTTTATGCTTTTTATCATTTGTCATCGATTGTAAGTCTTCATCGCATAAGCTAGTGTCTGTGCTGGAACCATCTTCACCGGCTTCAGCTTCACCATCATTATCGTCGCTCTCTTCACTGTAGGAAGATGAATCACTTTTTCCTACTCGACCAGATCGAAGTTTCTGTGATTTCAAGCCATCTATACTGCTTGAAGTAATCACAGCTGTACGTTCAGCTTTTATTTCTTTCCAACTTAAGCTATCACGTCGATTTCTAGAATCTTTCATATCCCGCCAATGCAACGTTTCACCTCTTCGCAGTTGCATATCAAATGGTTTTTCATGAAGTACAGCGGGCAGTGAAGGTTTTCTTGCTGGTGGTATTGCTCCCGTCGGGGGTCTACTTCTTAATCCTTTATTTGTAATTATCGCTGGGCGACCAGATAGCAGTTGATTAACCGGTAATGGTGCAGTTACCGCACTCTGTCGTGAAGCTGTTGAACAAGCTGTCGTTATTATAATTTGAGCCTGCTTTTGTCTTTCGCGAAGCTTATCATATTGTTTCTTTAAAAGGGAAATATCAAGAGCTATTCTGTCCTTATTTTCCATTACTTTGTTATTGGGTTGTCCTTGTGAACCCCTACGACCCCAAGGAATACCCCATACAGTCGCAACAGCCAGACGAGAGTCTTCATCAATGTCAGGCTCGTTTTCATCAAAATACAATCTAGGTAAACAAACGATCATTAATTACGTATTTTGATTTTTATTAATTTTATAAATAATTACTGCAGTCCTTGCTGTCTCTCAATAGGAGTAACATTATAGAGATGTTTGTTTCGCAACTTTTGTATATCCACGATGGGTCCCAACTGAACCACCTTCTCGATCAAGCCATTCGAATCAATCAAATGTCCGTTTAAAAGTTCACTAGAAAATGAACCCATTTTACCATAAAAGTCATCTGCACTGCGAGCGCTAAGTACTTTTCTATAATAAAAGCAAATAAATTTTATTTTATTTCCAACACGTTATTTTGTGCCTAAACTTACTCTTCTAGTAAACTCCAAAGTGCAAGTGCAGTTCGTAGGAGAACGTCGCTTCCTTCAATAAGAACCAAATCCCAAACTCTGAGAACACAACTCATTGGTAAACATGTGCAGAACATTGTTAGAAACCACTGCATTGTAAAAACATTCGTTAGTGGCGGTTCGTAGGCATTTTCAACTGGGCCTTGCAGCTTTTGCAAATGCTTGGCTAATCGTGGAAGTTTTGTTTGCATTAGTTCACGAAACACTGCCATATCTGCCTGTAGGCCGACCATTGATCCACAAAAGTAACCAGTCGGCAATATACCTTCGACCAAATAGATCATTACTTTGATTGATTCTGATTCGTCCTTATCCATTACTTGCAAAATAAGAGCACCCAACATATTGAAACCCTGTTTTACAAGAAATAAAATAAGATGTATGTATGTGTTTTATGGATCGAAAATAATTATAGCGATTATAAAACTGCATAATTTAATGCAGTTTTAATTTTCTTTATGAAAATAACATTTTTTTAATTTTCCTTAGCAAGTCAAAATTTCAATTGTAAAAATGTTAAGATAAAAGTGATAAAATAATTCTTGTAATTAAATTCCTATTAGTGTAATGATTATATTGAATTCATGAAGTACGTATGTTATAAAGAGCTGCACAGCGTATGTACACGCAAAGAAAAAATATGGTTGAGGCAACCATATTCTTTCTGGTGGAAACATGGTATGTTTATGATTGCTTCTAACCATATATATTTTTAAATCAAAGATATTTAAAATAGCTTTCAACTGCAGACGTTGTGGTTCGTGGTTCAGCCCCCGATCAAGGCAAAACATTTTTTAAAATTTTTATTATTCTTTAATTTTTTTATTTTATATAAGCATTTTAAAAAAAATTTTAATATGAATTTAAAAAAAATTTTAATTTTAATTTTTTTTATAAATAAAGTTTTTTTTATTCCATTGATTTTTCTTTTCTATTAATTTGTATATTTATTTATTACATAATGCAGCGAGCTTGAATTTATATTTTTAAATTTTAGTTGACTCTACCAGGACTCGAAGTTCCGAACACTTAGTTAAGAAGCATTAACTCGCCACTCAACCACTTCAGCCACAAAGCTCAGTTGAGTTTGAACGATTAAATTTTTGTTTTTTACTCACTTTATTTATATGGTAGCGGAAGAGATAAAATAGAAAGAAACTTACATTCAACCATATTTTTATCATTATTATGTTTGCTATGAACATATTTATGGTTTCAAGTAAAATTTTATTAAAAATAATATGATAATTATATGGTTGATCTAAGACGCTAAACATAATATGGTTAAAAGTAACTAGAAACATGATGTTTAGATGCTTCAAATTAATAATAATAATTTTGTGAAGAACAAACTATGTTTGAGGTGACCATATTCAACCATTTTTTTCTTTGCGTGTACTCGTGTATGTTTTTTTGTATCTATGGATGAACATATTTAATAGTATTCGTAACAATAAATGTAGTTTTGTTAACCTGACAATATCCAACTTCGGGATTATAGCGAGCATATCCTAAAAGGATCCTTTTTAGTTTAGCTTGATTTAAATCACCTGCTGGTCCCGTGCACAAAGTAGATCCAGTGCGATGAAGATCCTGAAATTCATTAATTTTGTATTTTATTTCATTATTATTTTCTTGAGCATCTGGGATGTGAAGCCGATTAATGATGCAATGCAGACATACCTTAACAATTTGAATTCCCAGTTCTTCATCATCTTCTCGCCATTTCTCGCAAAAGCATTTCTCTTCCTCTTTAGCCCAATCAATATTTTTTGATTTTAAATACTTATCCGCCAATGAGAGCCACAACTGGAATCAATTAATTATCAAATAACATATGAAATGAATATTGAATATGAGTATTTTTATAAAAAGAATTAGTTAAAATGCATTTGTGTGTACCTTTCTTCGAAATTCAGGCGGAATTCCACCAGGTAATCGTGCCACTAATTTCATAGCGTGCAACCATTGCTTGTAATCGGATGTTGTTTCTTCATCTTTTTTGGAGTCGTTCACATTTGTTATATCTTCTGGTCGTTGCATGTTGTACTCTTCTTCTTTATTAAAGATAATATTATTATTGTTGTTGTTGTAATTTTGATAATGATACGAATTGGTGTTATGTGCGTTGAAGGGGTCACTGCTACAGTTGTGCCCAAAAATTAAGTTAGATGAAAATATGGCTTTTGGAATTGGTGGCGTTGGCGAAGGACTAAAACACATTTTAGGACGAGCATCGTCTAAATCAAATCATGATCAAAATGAAATTAAAATATTATTAAAGAATATAAAATTAATGCAAATTACAAGTGCACAGAGACGATATACGAGCGTACACGGACGCACAAACAATTTTGTTTAAAACTTTTGCAGCATCTTAATTTATGTATGTATGTATGTACACTCCCCGCCACATGAATAGCATATTCTAACACAATGTTTTCAAAAGGTTATATTTAGCTTCTAAAAAAAATCGTTAAAAAACTTATTTTTTATCTCTATTTAAAGGTTATTTAGTTGTTATTGAACACCACAAAAATGGTTTTGTTTTTATAAAAAAATTTGTAAACCAAGTCGAAGAAATGCCTTCAAAATTTGCGTCATATGAAAAGCACCGTTTATGTATAATTTTCAATAAAATTTTTTAGTTTTATTTAAATTTTATGAAAATTTGTACATTTTAAAGCCTTTTCAATACCGCACAGACCCTCCATTTTTACAGATTGTTTCGTAAATTCTATTGGGAATAAAATCATCCAGTGATTTTATGTAATCTAGTGAAATAGTCCTCTTTAGTAATACACCTAATTGTCTTTTTACATGTTCTAAAAATATTCGTGTAAAAAGACAATTAGGTGTACCTATACTGTTTTTCAGCAGCATACACTTACGAAGTAACCAACAACAAACATTTTCAATGATATTAAAGCCCGGCGAGCACATTAACATATTGATAGCGTAACCTACGTACATACATAAATAAACACCAGTCGTAAGTAAAATTGATACCCACTTAAAATTAATATATCGTCTCAGGCAAAAGAAGAAAATAGAACAAGTTGAACTCGGCACTGCCGAACCTTATACGAGTATGTGCACCCTTCACTGTAGTTGTCACATATACAAATTTTAAATTTTGGACATTTCAATGAAATGTCAAATATTGATTGAAATAATTTTATTGGAATATTTTGTTGTTAATGCGAAAATACATAAATAATTAATTTCAGTTAAAGAAATTAAAATGATGGACATCCATATTTGTATGAGCAGTAAAATGTTTATGCTGATGCTTAGATCATACAAAAGATAGTTCTTAAATATTGAAAAAGAATTTCTGAGAAATACATATATGCAAAATAAATTTCATTTAATTAAAATGCTTACAAATATTTTATAAATCAAACATAAGGCTGAAGTAAATATTTAATTTAAAATGAATGGCAAAAATAAAGAAATATCCTAAATCTGGCAACTTTCATTTACTCTATTAACAAACACACACACATGCATACATAAATACGTATGTATGCGCAGACACACTACACACATATATGCTTCCTTCCAGTAATAGGAGTATGTGCATACATACGTATTACGCACGCATAAAGCTTAAAAATGTAGATAAAAAAACAGAATTAATTAAAAACCAATAAATCTGTTGAAGGTTTCTTGGCCAATTGTGAACCGATTTTTTTAATTTTTTTTACAAATGTTATAATATGACTGTGTAATAAGTTTTTTTTTGTTCGTTTTGTATTTAAGGCAAAAACGCACTCAAAAAATGGTTTAAATATAAAGATAGTCGCGGTTTCTCACTCACTTGCCTTGCTCATAGCTCCATCGTTTATCGACCGATTGAGCTGAATTTTAATAGAAACTTGACGACAGCAACAACTGACAGTCTGTATATCAATAAACAGACTAACGGACACCGCTAAATCGAAATCCAGAATATATATACTTTATAGGGTGACATATGTACGGTGTAGAAATTACAAACGGAATCACAAACGTATTTACAGTTGAAGGGCATAAAAAAATAATAAAACTGTTTGATTATTAGAAAAAAGTTAACATTAAAGAAAAAAGAAACTTACAATATCCGTGCAGTGTGCAAACTTTATTTAAAATAGAGAAAGAAAAGTTGAAAATGAAAAAAAAATTGATGTAATAAATACAAAGAAATTGAAAATAATAGAGATATTCAGAGTGTTATACAAATCCAAATGAAATTTGTGCTGCATACACTGAATATTTCTAAATTAAAAAAAAAAAAATAAATTTATACAATTGTTTATAAGTACATACTTATTTAACGACGAAAGCAATCAGCTTTAATTGATTAAGGTTGCTAACAAAACCTTTTGATTGATTTGTTCTCAATTCAGTCTTTTACATTTAAAATTTCAGAATCCTATTTGTGTTCTCAAAACAAGCAGAAACATACAAAATTTAAAACTAAAAAATAAAGTTTTTATGTTTTGCTATTAAATTAATAACAATGTCGTTAATTTCTTGTATTTAATTGCATGATAGCAGATATTTAGTAGATATATTGTACATGATATACATATGTATGTATATATACATATAAATATGTTAAAATTTTTATACCTATCTTATTGAAAAAAGAAAAAATATATATGTATGTAAGCCCTGAATTATTCATTATTCTCTTTCTTAGTATTGTACTAATTATTACTAATTATTAATTTATGGTAATTTTTACGAATATTACTTTTTGGATTAATATATGACATTGTCATTGAAGTGTACTTGATTCGTCATTCTTTATTGAACAGTCGAGAAATAAACCTGAGTTTTTGTTTTAATTTAATTGGAACTTAAATTGAGAAATAGAGATTTCCACAAATATATCACATCAATTTAACCTAATGCATCCAGTCATTTGCTACAAAAACTTTGTTTTATAAGACCAGGACCACACACAGCAAGTTTAGTTGGGCAATTCTTTCTCAAATCTCTTTTAAAATTGCCGCTGTGTCTACACACAGCAATTTTGTTTCGGCAATTTCAGCATTCTTATTCAGTAATTCATTGAGCGTCAAGCTACCTGTCTTCTTTTTTTACATCTTTATTAAAAATACGAAGAGAGAACAAAAAGGAATTGCAGAGTACGAGCAAGTTTGTACCCCTTTCATTCCTCTTTCCTCTCTCTCCTACAAAATTAAGAATTGCCCAACTAAACTTGCCGTGTGTGGTCCTGGTGTAAGTTTATTTTTCATACAAGCTTTTCGAAATGTAGGAACTTTTGTTAAAATTTTTTTTTGTGGATTAAAGTTTAAAGGAGTTCTATACTGTAACCAACAATAGTAATGAATATTTAGGCATAAATAAGACTTGTTAAGCATTCATTAACATAAAAATGAAATATATTTAGTGTGCACTTACCCATATTCCATCTGCTGAATTGTCAAGTGTTGATTCGAGTGGGAACCGTTTCGTGACTTTTATTAAGTGACGTTTCGGTATTATTTATGAATTATTTATTACAACTCACATATTTTGTTTCACTTTAAAATGAATTTAAAACGTTGTAGAATAAACACTCATAACTCACAACTCACACACATCCATATGCATGCATGAATGCACATAAAAAAATGCAGACGCAAGTCTATAGATAGACAAACATTCCAACGTATGAATAGAATGAAGACGTACAAAGTGTAAATAGTATTCGCATTTGTACATACGTATATATTTGTATTTGTAATTTGGAGTGTGTGTGTGCATGTGTGTGTCTTTAAAAGGAACAACCTTGACCCTATTTTTATGTGTGTGTATATGTGTATACATTCAGGTACATACATAACTTCATTGATTTCTGTGTACATATGTATCTATACACATACACAGATACATTTGTATATACGAACACACACATACATACATTTCATATATGTGCAGGTAATAAATCCTTATTTTGTAAATATGTATGTACATATTTTCTTACATAAATGGTATAAATACCTACGATTTTGATAATATTCTGCAACAATGTCATAAGTCATAAAAAAATATATATATGCACGCACATATGTACATCAGGGTGTATAATATACATAGGTATATATATTTTTTTCACAATCTATAATTGTACATTTCAGTTTTGTATCAAATTAAACTTCCATTTTCTTGAACAATTTTATTTAAGGTATTTTTTTTTGTTGTTATACCGTACAATTCCGTATTATTGAAGGTATGAAATATTTTTTTAATTAAATTTTTGAAGATTGATATTATTTTTTTTATGTAAATATACACAGAAAAATTGATATTATCCCCAGAGACTGTTTTGAATTTACTATACTGTATCTATAAGGGGATCTAGGTACCTACTGAGAAAATTTCAAATGTTTTTTCAATCAAATAATAATTTTTATTGTTGATTATGACGTTGTTACAGGAAATGATTGATATAAGCTCGTACTCGTCTGCATTTACGTATTTATGTATGGATGTGTGTAAGTATGCATGTGCATATAAAAATATGAGCACATAATAAGAACAATAATTTAGCATTTCTTTTATATAACTTCATTGCAAATTATTTTTAATAATTTTTTCACCAGCAACGTAAAAACGTTCACAATTAAGTGATGTTTTTTCTGGCAATTAAAATTTTAATTCCATCGATTTTTACTCTTTCGGAAACGAATTGTCTTTTTATGTACATACGTAAGTACATACACATGCATGCATTGCATGTGTGTTTATTTTAACTAATAGTAAATATTTAATTATTTGAAATAATTTTTTTTAATTAAAATTTTTTTTTCTAATTTCCACAAAATATCAAGGTTAAATCTGAATTAGTGTAAAAGTTCACAACTGTCTATTAATGCTTACATACACATTGTATGTATGTGTGCATGTTATTTTATCTAAGGAACCTTTTGTTTTGTAATATTTATTTAATATCCTTTACGAACGACTTGATTGTTAGTTGGCTACTGAAAGAATTAATTTCAAGCAGAGAATTTTTACAATTTCACCACACGGTAGGTATTATTTTGTTTGACACATTCGACTTTTGCGCATTAAATCATCATTACTAAACATACATTATTTATGTATGTACATACGTGCTACCCGGTATGTAATTATGTGGCTTTATCTACCCGTATATCAGCTGTGAAAATTATCTGTAATTTAGAAGACAGTCATCCATCCAGATACATCAAGCCGGCTCAACCTTAAGGATATTTAAAGCTCCTCTATGTATTTTAATTTGGCTTAGAAGCAAACAAAACGCAAAAGTAATAAAATTGAATTTCCAAACGTTAATAAAACAATTGCGCCTATTTTATACTCCGCAGAAATCTGTTTAAAATTTTCAAATTATTGAAAAAAATTACAATTTTTGAATTCTATATCAAAGTTTTTTTTACCCTTCACTGTAAGTAAGAAGAGTATATATAAGTCTATGATTCCGTGTGTAATTTCTACACCGTACAAGGCCACTCTGTACTCTGGATCCTTATAAATAGCAGAGTCGATCTGTCCGGCTGTTTGTGTAGTCGGTGAAATCAACTTTCTGAAATCCCTAGACAACGTACAGAAAAGTAAAGCATACTAATCTATCATTTCAATTGGTATTGAAATTCAGCCGGATCGGTCTATAAATGGCGGAGCTATGAGTCAAAAACTTCGACTATTTCTATTTTTGACCATTTTTTTGAGTAGCTTTTTTTGTGTATGGTTTTCAAAACATAACGAAAAAAAAATCGTGGTACGCAATTTATCAGAAATGACAGTCATACCATCTTTGATAAATATCACAACGATCGGTCCAACAAATAGCCGAGAAAAATAAAAAATACAACCGAAATTTTGATTTTTCATTCATTTCTGTACATGCTTGTTTAAAGATGAAAAAGTTTATAAAAAACCGACATACTAATGGTTCTGTGCAAGCATAAAACTAAGTAAAATTCTATTTTTAGCATCCCAAAATGCTTCCAATCGCCGCTTTTGGTTGTAAATCAAGATTTTTTTGCTGGGCTTATTTTGTTGTAAGTTTTGCTTATAAACACAAGTCAATAAATTAGCCGTTATTTTTTGTAAGTGGTATAAGTCTATTATAAAAAAATGAATTAGCGGTAATTTTTTAGTAACTAAAATTATGATTAACTCATTCCACTTTCAAATATAAGAGTTCAAATATTATTAAGTGTTATATTATTTTTATCATTATCTATTTATTACCATTTTAATGCAATCGATAATTTCGAATTATGTAGAAATAAGAAATATTTTAATTGCCAAAGTTTAATAGTATAATCTGTCCAAATGAGTGTTTAGTGAAAAATTCCGATACATGCCCGAACGATAAAGTTCGTTTGAAAATTTTTGAGATAGTGGATAATGGCGTGTTGGTATTGTGAATGCGTTTGGGGCATAATATCCATATTCCGAGTTGTGCGTTTTGTACATAATATTATTATCTTTTTCTATTCCATAACCTTTAAAGTTGTCTGAAAAAATGAAATTCTGTTTTATTTATAAGAGCATTTTCTACTAATTGATGCTTACGTACATGGGCAGCTGATTTTTTCTTGTGTGTGCAATTGTTCATACAATTGTAAAGTTTGAACAATTGGTTTACGCTTTAAAAACTTTTGAAACTCAACTTCGGGATTAAAAGTTTCCAATGAGGTGTAAACGGTTTCACACATCGCTGTTTTTATCTCTATAAAAAAGATGGAAAATTTGAATTTTACTTAATTAAAAAGACACAAAAATATTAAAAAAATTATTTTATTTATTTTTCGTGTATTCAAATTTACTTATGTATTTATCAAAATTTTATTATCGATAAAACAATGTTATTGTTTGTAACTGTCGTTTTGGTAACTACATAAATACATATGATTTTATAATAAATATGTATTTCAATGTACCTCTGTAGGTCTTCCTTCAGAAAAAGAAAGGAATTATATGTGAAATTTGAAAAGTAATTTAATCACATGGATTCACAGAGTGGATATTATTTATTTTAATATTTACAAATTACCTTTTTCTATTACAACAACAATGAAGCATATTATGAAGCAGGCAGTTTCCCTTAAATTTGAATCAATTTAGCTTAAGCTCTCCCCCCATTGTTCTATTTGTACAAAAGTTCGGTGCAACATTTTTTAGAGTGTAATTTAATACACATGCGCACTGACTGGGCCACATAAACACCACAACTGCGAAAACATCAAAATAGTGAAACATTTTGTTTGCAACAACATAAATAATTTAATTTAGAATGTGTAAAATTTTAAATATCATTAACTTTATAATTTATTTTGCTACTTTTAATCAGACAATCGATTTTTGTATTGCAATTAAGCGTGGCCCTCATCATCCGCGTAGCGAACAGTCAAAAACTCGAAAAGTTGACCAACATTTAACGCATGAAGAGCAGTAAGTGTTGCTAAGTTTCTGGTCGAGTTAATCCATTAAAAACAAGTGCATAAAAATATACATACATACATACATACATACGTACTCCTCGTATTTTTCTAAAATTTAATTTCAGTCATATCGAAGACGATTTGAAAGAAATGGGAATTAGTGCAAATTTGGATCAAATGACGGAAGAAGAAAAGAACTTTTATTACTTTAAGGTAGGTATGTATGCACAACCGAAATACTCAACAAACATACACATACAAATTTAAATTTAACTAAGTACTTACATGGAGATTGCGGGTATGTATGTATGCATGTCCGCAATGTTATTTATTGGGGTGCAAGAAATAGAACTCTATCCAACTGTCAACCTAGCCGGAAATGTTAATATCAATTACATACATACATGTGTATATATGTATGTGTGGCAATACTTTACAAACATATATCAGAGAACTGCAAAAATCGAATTTTTAGTTGATTGTGCATGATTAAAAATGTGTATGTATAATCAATTAAACTATGCAAACAAACAATTTGAATAAAAATTGTACACAACATTTGATTAAATCACGTCGCAGGCACGATTAGAAATTCTTGGTTTTTTTTTATTCTGTTCGACACGATTGATTCAAACACAGGCATTAGCATGCATATGGTTTGGCTAAAATATTAAACAATACAAATAGGTATGATCGTTGTGTTTAAATATTTGCATTTTGCTTTTTAAGTTCAATTGTGTCGAACAACACAAAAAACAATTAGTTTTTAATCGTGCCTCGAATCATCAAAGGTTGTGCATGATTTTTTGTACTTTAAATAAATCACATAAACACCGGCTTTAACTCTCTGATAAAAATCTGATACAAAAATAACCGCTCATACATCATGTATAACAAATTTATACTAGATCTCTGATTTGCCAGAAAATAAAGTAATCAAATCTCAATATTTTTATTTAAAAAAATCAAGTCTAACGTGAGAAAAATACATGAAGCAGATAAGCTTCCAATGTAGACCATTAGTGCTTTTGCTGTCGGCGACCTCTTTGTCAGACTATAGAAAACTACACGACAAGCCCACAACTCTTTTTTTTTGGATACTTTATGTAACATTTATTTTAGATTCATGATAGTGACAACAATAATGCACTAGATGGCTTAGAAATGCTTCAAGCAGCAATACATCAAGATGAAAACTTTAAAAAACTAGATAGAGACAATTATATACAAAATGCGAATGAAGAACTGGATCACATCGTAGGTAAGAAATACATTAAATTACAGTTAGAAAAATAAAAAACACCTAAACTATCATATCAAAGAATTTTTTTTACATACATTATATACCAACATCATAGTGAATTGTATTGTGTACCCAATATTTTTCTTGTATCAAATCGTTGCACATTTTGCAAAACGAGCACTGCATCTTTTTCCCTGATACTGAAAAAAATAAATATCCATAAATTGAATTAATTTTCTATAAGATATGTAGATACATACATATGTATGTATAATACGTAATTCTGAATCTTATTAAATTTTTTTAAAACTTTGCATCGTCCTGTTCTAATAAAAAAAGAATGTGTTTGTTTTCCTTATATGTATGTATGTATAATAATTCAGATTTTTTTACGTTGCAGTCGTTATAGATGAATTTCTTCAACTTGCGGACGCAAATAAAGATGGTTTGTTGCATTACCCCGAATATGTAAAAGCAGTCACTGGAGACCCCAATGTATAATTAGTTCGATAAATAGTTTGAAAAATACATACAACATAATTAAATTTTTTGTTATACGAGTACTTCTACGTAATCAAAATAACAATAAAGAGAATCTTTCTTTTTATAATAAAATTGTGACTGATAATTTTCAGAGTGCTGCTACATATTTTTTATTAATTTTTTCAACTACAACTAAATTAAAAATTTCTTTTTCATTATAAATATTATTCAAGCTTAATATCTTATTATTTGCAAATATTTCGACTTTCTTGTGTTGAAATTCTTCTTCAGGGAAAATTAATTTTATTACAAGAGAGTCGAAATATTGGAAAATAACAAGATCTTAAGCTTAAATAATTTTTATATTATTATAAAAATTTTTTAAAATATCGAATAACTAAATTACATAAATTATAAAAATTTTACAAGAGATAACTTGTTTGGGAGACTTTATATATAGAAAATTGCGAATTATTATGGGTTTTTGTTGATGCTGGCAAATATGAATGGAATTTATTTGCGAACTTTTAAATGCTTCTTCAATTTTTATGGCATTATTTAAAATAATTATTTTTTTCTTCTTTTTTAATCTGTATATGTACTCGTATGTATGTAGTTAAAATAAGAAAACCTACAAATTAATTATAAAAATGCATTTTAAAATAAACCATCACATATCGTAGTTTTATTGCACGGACTCCCACGATATCCATTGTGTGCTGCTTCCTCAACTAAAACGATTAATTCAGCATAGCGAGTATTTGCAAAATCAATTCTGTAAATATAAAAAATAAATATATGTATATTGCGTGTATTCGTATGTGTGTATTTTAGATTTTTAATGATTTACCCTTGATACTTTGAAATGCTATCAATTAACGATTTAGCGGCCTTTGTATATTCGTAAGCTTCATTAGGGGCTTCACATGCCGCGGCGTACAAACAATCATCAAATCCACTTTGTGCCGCCAAAAATCCAGTTATTAAATATGCTTCACCACTGCTTATAGAAAGTGAAAATCCTTCAATAAAATAAAATTAAATTTTTTTTTTACTTAAATAGCTACATGTGTGTATATGTGTGTCCGTATATATAAATTTGATAATTTTATAAAAAGATAGATTGAGAGAAAGAAAATGGAAAGAAACTTACTGTCATCAATTGAACGGGCATAGCCATAGTTACTCCAGTGACTAGCTCCCAGCAACCCGGCCGAAAATATTAAAACTTTAAGAAGCAGTATAATCAACAAATTTGTTAAATTAAGACTTAATACCTTAAAAAACGATATAATAGATTTAGACATGTAGCCTTAATTTAAATATAAAATAAAAATGTTATTTTTGTTTACTTGACTGTTACCGGCTGATCGGTTTATTAACTCTTTTGCAACTTGAACGACAACATGGCCAGTGGGACTTGCAATTACATCTTGAACTGCTTTCAGCCACTTCACAGGCTTAGATTCAGTTAGTTCATTTGAATTTCTACCGACATTCAAACAGTTAACAACACTGGCAACACTACATATGAAGAGTATGCAAATCAAGTAGTTCTGAGACATATTGATCTAGTAGTATTTCTTGTTCACACGAATTTGAAATCAAAATTTTTTCTTTCGTACGCGCACCGATAAATTGCCAACAAATGCAACTGAATAATTTAACAGATCTGCATGCGTTTTTATCACAAATCTGTCTTAAGTCGTCTGTCTACCTAATTAGCTTGGCAGCAGTCAGTAACTGCATACAGTTTAACTATATTGGTGGTATGTACATACATATCTTTATACTGTATACATTTATGAAGCAATTACATGCTTAAGTAAGTACATAGCTGGGGGTGTGTATGTATGTAGTTGTTTCGGAAGTGTCGTCACACTATTAATTTTACCATAAATGTCAATAGCCTACAATTAGTTTAACATACAAAAATACTTTAATTTGTTAAAAAAAATTTTACATACGAGTATGTAAATGTATACAACATATAACTACATATATTAAGTATATGTACATAGATACTCGAGAATTGCAACTCTCTTTAGATAAAAGAGTTAATCTTATTCGGTGATTCATAAATTAAGTTAGTTTTATTGAATCGATAACAAAAGCGGTCGTATTCTGTTTATTTCACTTTTAAAAATACAAACTAATGATTATATGACGAAAGTGAAAATAATGCACAATATTTTATTGATTCCAGCCTGTGTTGTTTGATTTGAATGCGTTTGAATGAGTTTTCGATCGGCTGAACAAGTTGGACCCAAGTCTAGTTTCTGCATATTTGTATCAAACAGTACTAAAAAATGTTCAGGCTTGAAACAAGTGTCGAACATTAACAAACAATATGTTCTGCATGAACTTTGTTTGTATGACTTTATTGATTTTAAATAAAATTTTAAAATTTTTTGCAGTTAACGTGTATTCACACATGCGTATGTATGTGAAAACAGCAACGGCCAAAAACGTAAATGTCCCGGCAAAAGAACATTTTCGAAATTTATTGTTTTATTTATGTTGTATCTACTCGTATGTACATATCGTCATACGATTTCATTAAAGCCCTAAGTTACATTTAAAATTTTTTTAGAGAAGCCAAAAGAGTGAACGGTATTAACTACATTTTATAGCTAAATTAAAAAACCATTTCAATAAAATTTATATAAATTTTATAAATGCATATGTGTATGCACACATTCATATGCAAACATACATCCCAACAAACCAAATGACTTGAGAAAAATATTAAAATAAGCATTATGATTGAAAAATGTTTTAGAAAATATTTATTAGTTTTATCGTAACAATTGTAGAATAATCAAAACGGCACCCTTATAATTTCTATATGCAAGCTTACTATAAGCTTACTCTTATAAGTGTAAAATTAGCTTATGAAAATAATGTTTTCTTAACCTTTATAGAGAAAATTTCATTTTTTTTAATTTCAAAATTGTGAAAAAAGAATACATAGATTTATTGGTACAATTTGCTACGAAAACAAAGATCGTTCTGGTGTCCTTAATAAACTGGTCATCTCTAGTTCGCATTGATACATCAGCATCTATCTATAAAATATAGAAATTTAGTAATTGCTTTCTTTAGTAAAAATGAACTTACTTTTTATTACGCTTTTTGAGCTTAGATTTCGCACATTTTTGAGTCCGTCATAGTTTTTCATCTAGTTGGTCTTTACCAATTACTTTCCTGCAAGCAGGGGATAAATAAATTTAATTACATGCATGTTTTTATAATATATATAAAACGTATAGAACTTACAAAAGAATCGAATTTTTCGCTATTTTCGTGCTAAATTTCTGCAACCACACAATTGGCTTATAACTGAAATTGAATTGTATTTTAAAACAATTTTTTTTTACAGATTTATATATAACCTTCAGATGTTGATTTATGTATTATATTTACATATACAATTTTAATAAAATTTATTTATTATATTTTTATTGAATTTTTGATATTTGACGCAATATACTTTAGAACAGGTTGTGTGTGATAAACGTTTCTAAAGCGTTATTGAAAAATGTTTGAGAATTTTTATTTAATGAACATTATTTTAAATGATATTGAGAAAAGCTTACTATTTACTATTTTCATAAGCTTATTCTCAAGTTATATTTATTTCGATTGCTATATGGTTTGCTGGGATATAACAAGTTAAATTCGGCTGTGCCGAATCTTAAATACACTTCACTGTGTTAGCTGCACACATCAAATTATGCATTATCTTTTTGAAATTGAATTATGGGTTTGATAAATGAATGGGCATTTAGTTGGAATAAAAACGCCTTGCTTCGTAGAAAAAGCGATATATATTTCACTGCGTCCTTTATATCTGCATTAAGCAAGTTTTAGTAAGACCAGAAATTTTATATGGTTTTCCGATTACGGTTAGTATTGCATTTATTGTTATAAAATAAAATGAAATTTATAACGAATTTAGAGTAGCCAATATTGGTTTTTATGTTTGCGACATTGTCAATAATTTTATATCAAGATCCATTTTTCATGAAAATGATTTAACTCCACAAATTTGCGAAGTTGAAAAAGACCTTATTTGGAGTAATATTAATTATTTATCTTCTCTTGAATATATGAATGAAATTTCACTTTCTTTTGATCTGTTTACTTCTTTGACCTGACCAATTATAATAACAATAAAAATATTATATGAAATATAAGAACAATTGGGACTAAACTGAATGTTTAGCTATTTTAAATATTTTATTATGGAACTTTCATTCATTTTATTATGAAGGGAATATAAAATACCAAATTCCTACTTGTAACACGAAAAATCGCTACATCAGAATTAACGAATACCATCACTGCTGATACTTGTCAAAATGTTTTCTTATGTTTTTTTTCTTATTTGCTTCAGTAACACGGTTTTATTGTTGTGGAATATTTTAATGTGAAAAGAAAAATTAATATTTTTTTATAATTAATTACTTTTTCTTGTGAATCTTTATTAATGTATATATATTGCATATTCATGTCGTAAGTAAATATGTAAAAAAATTACGTAGATCTTATGTCTGATGCTTTATAAATAATATCATAAAACCGAAAACAATGTGAGGATGTTTGATATGTTGCAAAAAAGCTGATGCAAAATCTAGTAAAAGTTTCTCCAGTGTGTACATGCATAATTTTATGCACATACTCGTATGTATGTAATATCGGTGCACGCTATACTTTTTCCATGATATAAAATCAGAATTAACAATGCACATTGGAAGTTGGAAAAAAAATATAAATTATATAATGAGTTTTTGAATTGGGCTAATAAAACTAGGATATTAAACTATACCCATAATTGTATATATTTACTTATGTAGGTTGTTGGAGTAATAGGTGGAGTTTAGCAGAGGACAAAGTCCGAGCAGATCGATCCTTAAGATTGTCAATTGTACATGTATGTAACTCTATTATCGCACTTAAGTATGCGGTATGTATATATTTATGTATGTATGTACTTATTTATTTATTTTTTATTGTTTGTTTTAGATTTCATGATAGACAACATTAGTTTCACAAAAATAATATCTCCCTGCAAAGCTTTCCCATATGAGCTCATGACCTCTAAGTACTACTGTCACTGTTTGTGTACGTTGTTGTTGGCTATAACAAAAATATTTAGTAATATTGTGACGAGACGGCTAAGAAAAAATGAATCGCACTGCTATAACTGTAGCATCCGGAGTTACAAGTGGTTCCAGCAATAATTTGGACGCTCCATACATACGAACAATTGAATGGGATATGATGAACAAAAGTAAATTTTTTCCGTTGTCAATGTTAAGTTCGTTTTCAGTGCGTTGCTGTCTATTCCCGCTAACAGTGATAAAAACCCAACTACAAGTACAGCACAAAAGTGATGTATACAAAGGGATGTTCGATTGCGCATATAAGATTTATCGTTCAGAAGGTATTCCAGGTTTATATAGAGGGTTTTGGATATCTTCGGTGCAAATAGTTTCGGGGGTGTTCTATATAAGCACATACGAAGGCGTACGTCATCTACTAAATGATGTGGGTGCTGGCCATCGAACAAAAGCCCTAATAGGAGGTGGATGCGCTTCGCTTGTGGGTCAGACTATTATAGTTCCTTTCGATGTAATATCTCAACATGCTATGGTTTTGGGAATGGCTCGTCATGTTAGAGGAAAAGGTGATTTGAATCCTCTCGGAATACAAACAGGTCAAGGAAGAAGTCGTTTTAATATTTCACTCGACATTGCAAAAGAAATTATGCGAAGAGATGGATTTCGGGGCTTTTATCGCGGGTACACTGCAAGTCTCATGGCATATGTTCCAAATTCTGCTATGTGGTGGGCATTTTACCACCTCTACCAAGGTAAATTTATATTTCAAACGGATTCGTTTCGACATTTATGTGTCCAAAATTTTCAGATGAGCTCTGTAGAATATCCCCTCCTTGGGTATCTCACTTACTTATACAGTGTATTGCTGGTAGTTTGGGTGGATTTACAACTACAATACTAACCAATCCTTTAGACATTGTAAGGGCTAGACTTCAGGTAACTATAAATATTAATTTGTATAAATTAATTTTCAATGCACGTTAAAAGGGAACACTACTTTATTTTTAATGACGAATACACATATAATAACAATACATCGCTAGAAATTTTTCAATAATCAAATTAAAAAAAAAAGTTACGGCGAGTATTAAAATTACAATTTACCAAAAAAAAGAACTAGCCATGACAATTTTGAAAAAACTAAAATTTTCAAAAAAATCATAATAGTATGTGCAAGTTTTTTTTAATTTTTTTTTAAGTACGAGTAGATTCAAATAAGTATCTGACCCTTGATTTTCATTGGTAAAATAAAGAAGAAAAATTTTTAATAAACTATTTGCAAGTTAATAAAAAACTTTCTTAATTCACTTACGTTTACTAACTTTTGCGTTGTTGTTTATAAATTACATAGATAAATTAATAACAAAAATTACAAGATCATATGCATTAAATAACATGTTATATTTTTAGGTTCATCGACTTGAAAGTATGAAAATTGCTTTTCAGGAGTTGTGGAGAGAAGAGAAACTTAACTGTTTCTTTAAAGGATTATCAGCGCGTTTAGTGCAATCAGCTGCTTTCTCTTTTAGTATAATATTAGGATATGAAACCATTAAACGCATAGCAGTGGATGAACAATATAAAAATCAAATACGATGGTAAAGTAAAAAACAAACAAAAAATGATAAGCCATCATAGATTTATTAGTGGTGGGGATGCACAAATTTTATTGAAGTCAAATACAAATGCATTTACATCAATTAATCATATAAGAAAGAAAATAACTACACAGAATTAACAAGTGTTAAAAGAGTGTTTTAAAAACAAACAGCGCTTTTCTAAATTTAATTAATTAATTGACGAATACAGCATGTATATGTATGTATATACATATGTATTTGTTGCTTACATCCGGTCAGTTTATATATATTTACCAAATTTAAACCCCTCGCGACATGAGCAAAAACATTTTTAAATCACCTTGAACTTAGAAACATTCGTATTTTAACGATATTTTCGATGCTGCATTTTAATTGGTGTCGTAGAGAATTTTTTAATTTTATTATTTTTTTTTAAATTTAATTAATAATCGATCCAACCCATATTTATGTATATGCATACTATGCCAGATACATATAAAAATGACGAAGCAAAATGTCACCAAAGATTTCATAAAAAATGTCATATTAGACAATTTAGTTTTTTAAAACTATATAAATATAACTTACATTAGATTTAAGATCGCTTACAGAAAGTTAAACTCCTCATGGATTTGTAAATAACTGTTGTTGTTAAATATTAGATAATCATGATAATTACCACTCATGGTCTGCATTATATTTAGTACATACTTAGATACTACATGCATGTATATTTTCACAGGAAAACGAAATAATTTTGTGAAACCTTAATGATGATATATTTATTTTTTTTTTAGCTTATTAAGATATGAATGTTATACTATTTATATATAAAACAAGTATGTTATGTAGTGACATTTCCTTTTCACTTTTTTATTTATTATTACAAATTATTATTTTTTAACTAATAGAAATTCTTTCATGGTTTTTAATAATCCACCGCATTCTTACTTAAAAGTAACAATCTAGCCGTTAGTTAAAATATTTCTAATAGACAATTGATACAATAAATTTGTAAAACGTTTGCTAAGTGAGTTTCTAATCTTAAGTAATTTTACAACTAAAAGTTATACACAGTATATGTATTTATGTTTGTTTATGCAAATTAAAAAATAATAAAAAATATTAAAATTAAAAGTACAAATGAAAAATGTTTGAACCAACTATTTGTTTAATTTCTTACAGTAAGATGATATTGCTGTGCTTTTTATCTGCAGGCAATATCTGCTACAGTAAATCATTTGAGGACGTACTTTGTAAGCATTTACTACAACATAAAAAATATCTATCAACTTTAGAAGGTGGCAATTGTTAAACTGTTTAAAATGTGATGTTTGTTTAAATAATTAAATTTTGCGATTGTGTTGCTTATTCATTTGACGTATTTTATCGAATGCAAATCTAAAGAAATATATAATAATTCGCGCATGGGCAGAAGGAAAAGTCATTATTTACTTTATAATAGTATTTTTTATATATTTAAACTATTGTTAACTCAATATCACCATAAACTTTTAAATATCATATAAAATATAATAAAAATGCGCAAAATTGTTCATTAAGAATTCTTCAATTAGTTCAACATCTTACGAATCATATAATTTAAAATACCACCATTTTTAAAGTAAGTGATGTCAACCTCGGTGTCAAAGCGTAAAATCGTCTCAAATATATTTGCGTTGGCCTAAAAATAAAAGAAAATCGTTTGAGCTATTCAAAAGGATTAAAAATCTATATACTAGTTATTCATACTTCTACTTTAACTCTTTGCCCCGGTTTCAGTCCATGATCGGGGATGTTAATGTTATAGATTTCATGTCCACTTAAATTGAGTATTTCAGCATTTTGTCCGGGTAAAAATTGTAATGGTATTATTCCCATTCCAACTAAATTGGATCGATGAATCCGTTCGTAGGATTCAGCAATCACTGCTTTAATGCCTAATAAAAGAGGACCCTTTGCTGCCCAATCACGGCTAGATCCGCAACCGTAATCTTTCCCAACAACTAACACTAGAGGAGTTCCCTCTTCTCGATATCTACGTACATATACATAAACATTATTTTAAAGTATAAGTATTTTTAGTAGAATGTAATTTCACAAAAGTTATTTCACCTTTCAGCACAATCAAAAATGTCCATTTCTTCTTGACTAGGAATGTGTATTGTCCGTGGCCCAGTTTTCGTAATTAATTTATTGACCAAACGGATATTGGCAAATGTACCACGAGCCATTATAGCATCATTGCCGCGACGAGAACCATATGAATTAAAATCCTTTGGTGTTAGCCCGCGATCTGATAAATAGCGAGCAGCTGGAGAATTACGAGCAATTGAACCAGCTGGAGATATATGATCTGTTGTGACTGAATCACCCAGAAGTAATAAGCATCTAGCATTTTTAATGCTTTTGATGGTTTCTACCTCACGACTCATTCCTTCAAAGAATGGCGGATGTTTAATGTAAGTTGATTCCTTGTTCCACGGATACAATTTGCTATCAGAAACCTGCAGCGTTTGCCAGTCTTCTGACCCCAACTCTATCTTGCCTAAAAAATTTATATGAAAGAATATTTAAATTATAAACCCTGTTCTACAAACGTACAATTATTTCTAGAAAAGAACTTGATCTAAAATGAATTAATTTTTTTTAAATAGTTTGTAGTCTGAAAAATCTACTTAAATACCGTTTCTACAACACAAGAGACAAAATTAGAATATTGGCAACTAAAAATAAGAGTGTAAATAATATTAAAAACTTACTGTAAACTTCTTGAAACATAGCAGGTATGACGTGCTTGTTTTCAACCTCTTGAATTTCTGCTCGTGTTGGCCAAATGTCGTGCAAGAATACTTTTTTCCCATTATTATCAATACCTAATGGTTCCGTTTCGAAATCAATGTCAACGTGGCCGGCAATTGCATAAGCAATAACTAATAATGGACTTGCTAAATAATTGGCTCGAGTGTTGGGGTGAATACGACCTTCAAAGTTTCTGTTCCCCGACAAGACACCACAGCACACTAAAGAATTTTTTTCTATGGTATTAACAACGTTGTCATCTAAAGGCCCCGAATTTCCAATACAAGTCATACAACCGTAGCCAACAATATTAAAACCGAGTTGTTCTAAGTAAGGAATTACACCAGATTCATTTAAATAATATGTAACAACACCAGAACCAGGCGATAAGGAAGTCTTTATATAAGGCATGATGGTTAAACCCATTTCAACAGCTTTTTTTGCCAAAAGACCTGCACCCAACATTACTGACGGATTTGAGGTGTTGGTGCAACTAGTAATAGCAGCTATAACAACTGAGCCGTGCTTAATTGTATAAGTTTTCCCATCATCCCATTGGAATTGTCCAGAAGCTTGCAGAGCATCTTTTGCAATTGCGAAACCTTTAAAACCCACCTGAAATATAAACTCGTACATTTCAATTTCTTATAAAATATGCAAAATAAAGGTTATTGACTCTTAAATAACTCATGGCTATTCATTAGTATTGTTGTGTGAATGTGATACAGTGCTCGAATTAGTAGGTCAGTTTAAAAATGTTAGTGCATAATTGCAGAAGTTTTACGTTAATTTTTTGTTTCATACGTTTTTAATTTATTTTTGAGCAATTATTGAGATTTTTAAAAATATTTTTTATTAATAATTGTAACATTTAGAGTAAATTTGCTGAGAATGGAAGTTTATGCCGAACTGCAACGCACACATACACACATGTTGTTCGTATGTAATTTTTTTAATCTTTCATACGTTCTGCAGAATTAATTTACACATTGAGAATAAATATATGCAACTATAACTTAAATATATTATATGCACCTATAACTTCTACTAATTTATATTCAGTAAAAATAACCTAGCCATTTCCATAACTTGTGCGATTTGTACTAATCGCAAAACCAATGATGTTTAATGAAACGATATACAGTAAATTTTTTTAATTTTGCAATAGAAAAAATTAAATATAAAGATGATAAAATCTATATATTAAATTAATAATTCATAATATATCCTGAAGAAGCTACACAAAGTTGAAACGAATTATCGATACAAAAATAAGAAACCCTTTTAATTACTGTTTTGCTTATTTTTTTTCTTGGAATTCAAGTGCTTTTTAAAAATTCAGGCCAAGGTTCCACCTTTCCATTTTAATTCCAATAACGTAAGTATACAACTGTTTTTGCTGTTTTTTTTACAAGTTTCAGTTTTCATTTAACAAAATCTAAGACTTTCTTCTTTCAATGATAACAGCTACATTAATAGTGAAAATTGAAGCCTTATTAAATTAACCATGAAATTAGAATTTTTAAGAGTGTAAATTAAAAATTTTCTTTAAATTGAATTGTATTCTTGCTTAATCAAGAAAAAATTAAAAATATTGCAAATCTTAGCAAAATAAAAATTTTGCTATATTTTTTTAATTCTTATTGTCAATAAGTAATATGAGTAAGTTGGTGGCATTGAACGTAAGAGTTTATAAGAAGGCTTTCAAAGTGCACATTTTGAACGTTTAATTACCTACTTGGTTCAATTATAAACTTCACTTCAAGCTATAAACAACTTAACTTAAATTAAAAAATTCATGGAATAGCCGTATAAATTATTATAAGTGATAAAATAATAGTTTGAATGTATTATATCGAGTTATCTAAGGAAATAGTAGCCGTGATTTTATTAACAATATTTGACACATCACAGTTGCTGTTTCTTTTAGATAGCTCTTTTGTAAGCTCCAAGTATTTAAAATTATACCTATAATTGATAGAAGTGTGTGTTTGCTCTCTGAAATTTCAATTTGTGAGATATACCGAGTTCAGTTGTGTAAAGACTTTAAATTGAAAACAAATTCCTTTAAATGACATCACTGGGCTTTGTTTATCTCATAATAAGGAAATAAAGTCACCATTATGCATTTAAATAAAGGATATTAACTTACGGGATTAACTAAACAGGATTGAAAATCTTGTTGCATATTTGAAACGGATACACGATCATGAGGACGCTTGGGCCCGGATACCGAAGTAACAACAGATGCCAAATCCAATGTAATTGTCTGTGTAAATTTGGGATCCTCTGATTCATTGTTGTAATTACGTAGCTGACCCGTAGCTTGCAAATATTGTCTGATAACTTCAATTTTTTTTTCAGAACGATCTAAAAGAAGGGTTCTTATTTAAACATTACAAAATTTTAAATACACATGATTCTTACTTGTTTGTTTCATGTACTTTAACGTATTTTCATCGATGGGGAAGTAACCAACTGTTGCCCCATACTCAGGACACATGTTGCTAATCGTAGCACGATCGGCAATGCTGAGCTCAGCTACACCAGGACCATAGAATTCAACAAACTTTCCAACTACTCCCAATTGCCGCAAGTGTTTTGTTATGGTTAAAACAAGGTCTGTGGATGTTACTAGGGGACCTAGTTTGCCAACCAATTTATACCCGATTACTTCCGGTAAAAGCATGGAAATTGATTGGCCTAACATAACGGCTTCTGCTTCGATACCTAATTTAAAATGTAGTAAAATCATATGTATACCAACTTCACTTTAAGCAATTACTAATGTTACCTCCAACCCCCCAACCAAGTACTCCCAAACCATTTATCATTGTAGTATGAGAATCAGTTCCAACAACACTGTCAGGATATAGCATTCTTTGACCATCTCCGCCGTCAACCTCGAAAACAACACGAGCTAAATATTCAAGATTTACTTGATGAACAATGCCCGATCCAGGTGGCACGATCAACATGTTGTTAAATGCACGGGCTCCCCACTTTAAAACGAGACGTATTTAACTTTGCAATAAGCATATTATTTCCGAATCTTACCTTTAAAAATGTAAAACGTTCTTTATTGCGTTCAAATTCGAGATTTTGATTTTTAGTTAAAGCATCCGATGTCCTGGCAAAATCTACTTGGACGGAATGATCAATAACCAAATCTGCTGGACAGATAGGATTAATTTTTTCGGGATTTCCACTAAGTTCTAACACTGCATCACGCATAGCTGCAAAATCAACAACAGCGGGGACACCGGTAAAGTCCTAATTAAAATGTGTGCAAGTGCGTATAAATACTTTTTTTCTTTGCAAAAGAACAAATAATTAAAATACCTGTAAAATAACACGAGCAGGTTTAAATGACACTTCAACATCGTTTTGTCCTTGTTTCAAATCTGACGTCCAAGACAATATGCTTTGCACGTCTTTTTCTAGTACATGAAAATTATCGCAATTACGAACAGCAGACTCCAACAGAACTCTTATAGAAAATGGTAGTTTATCTATAAATAGAAGGTATATGCATATATTTTTTATTTATTCAATACTACAAATAGCCGCTTGCCGATAGGGCTTAAATTGGTAATTCTACAATAAAATTTTCTTAGCCTAACATATATGTATATACATAAAAATTTCAATGGGAAAATTTCGTTAGATATTAACAGAAAATTATCATCCATCCCAGACAATTAAACATGTTTTCATTGAATCTCCAGTATTTTTGAAATTATGAGATACCCACCTACTTGGAAAAACGCCTTACTACACTTTCGCTCTATTCACTCTCACAAACCATGTATGGAATTTTAACCTGTTGGGCCGTTGTTTTTTTTATTCAGAATTTAGCCTTAAAAGTTAGATGGAATAATAAATAAATAAATTAATATACCTATGTACACACTTTTCCCTTGAACTGCATACATATATTACCGCTTATATTAAAAAAAAAGTTTAAAGTCCAGTGCGTTTGTTAAAAAAAAATTAACAGGTGTGTATGTGTATGCATATTATGCAGTTATTTACATATTAAGATATGCAGATATCCAAATTGAAAAAAAAAAAATTTAAGCCAATTATTGGATATGTGTTTGAATACGTATATACATACCCATATAAATAGGAATACGATACTTACGATATTTTGAATCAATTGAGCCCAGATCAAAATACTTATATGAAATACCGTCCTTTTTGAAAGATTTTTGAAACTGCGCAAAAGGATTGACGTCTGAAATTTGTATATATTAAAATTATGTAATTATCTTTAAGGAAATTAAATTGCTTTACTAATTCAAAAAATACATACCGGACATTCTCTTTTTTCAAAATTAAAGTATATGAAAGAACTTACTAAAAAATACTTTTCCAGCGTCACAAAAAAAAAGACACAAACAACTGATGACACACTCTAACTACTTATTTAGAATTCGTTCACTTTATACCAGGTACATTTAAGTCAACAGCTGATTTAACCACGTTGAGGAGAAAAGAAGCACATCTTTCTTCGAGCTAGAAAAGTATATGTGAAACTGCTAAAAATATTACAAGTGTTACCCTGTGATTGAAAGATATCTGACACATCGGATTTTACCCCCCAATTTGACATATGTATGTATGAAATCTGCTATTCTTCTTGATTTTTTTACAATATGGTAGTACAAATATTTTTGAACGAAAACTGTTTAGTGAAACAGTTTTTATTATTTTAGCTTATACTTATTTTGTAAAAAATTTCAAACAACAGACTTGGCAGCCCTACTTTACTCTTTATTTATATATTTTATTGTTGATTTTCTTCCGTTTAAAGATATTTATTGACAGTTGGTAGAAGTTCTTAGAACCGAGAGGAGTATTAGTTATGTTTAACAACGCGAGTTGAATATAAGAATAAATAATTTTGAATTCTACTTTTTAAAAAATAAATATATTTTTCCTTGCGTTTGAGACAAGTTCTGTGAAAGTGTGTGAGACATGGGAAAAAATTGCTTTTCCATAAATACGTAGAAATTTGTACATAATCTTTGCTATGAAAAAGTACGACCAGAAACAATTAAAATTAATTACCGTTATACTCACAAAAGTTTGTACTGCCTTACCCCGTTTTTTAATATTTGCATTCTCTTTTGCAACATCTTCGTAATTTATCCAACTATAGAATTCGTCAGTAACAGATACAATTCGTATTTTTATCTTCGTATTCGCCAAATGTCAACATAAAAAAGTTGGTAATAAACAAAACACAACATCAATAAATCACAAGTAGTATATTAAATTATTGTAAAATAATAATAAAAGCATTAAAATACTAATTGTAACATTTTATCGTCATGGATGACGAATTTAAATTATGCTGGAAAAATTTCCAGGATAATATTGCAAGTGGATTTCAAAGTCTGTATGACCGCGGAGATTTAGTAGACGTAACATTGGCATGCGATGGAAAGTTATTACAGGCACACAAAATCGTTTTGGCTATTTGTAGCCCATATTTTCAAGAGATTTTTATAACTAATCCATGTAAACATCCTATAAGTAAGTATATAATAACTAATAAGCTTAATTATATATTTATTAATCCTAATATATCATTAATAGTTGATTTATTATTTTAATTATGATTGAGATAAACAGGCGTATGTATATTGATAAGAATTAATATACATATACCTATTAAATTAATATTACAAATTTCTTTCAAATTATACATACATATATTACATGCTCACATATTTACCTAGAAATGCGTATTTAATTTTTTGTTCAATGTGGCAAAGTTCACAAAATATTTACATAATAATAGTTGATTAGGATTATAAACTTTCATTATTGAAAAATGCAAGATTGTCTTCCTATTATAGGTATTTTCTATGAAAACAATAGGTATATCAATCCAATGTGGAACATACGACCATATATAATAGATTTTGTAGCCATTAATTTTATTGAAATCTATAACTATTCCTATATTATATTTTATTTATTATTAATTTTTGCACAGTAAGACTAACAGTGCTGTTCTGTATTCCAAATCCGAATATTTTATTCGGAGTTGAAAAATTCAGCATCTCATAACTACTGTGTAGTCCATTTTAAAAATTTGTTTTTGATTTATTTTTGGTACGAAATTATTGATAGAATTAAAAAAACAAAAGTTTTCATTTAACAATAAGAGAAAAATGTAATTCCACATTTTTTCAAATCCGTGTGGAATATAGAACATTCACGTAAGTCTTATAATTATAGTGCAGGATTTTAAAAAGTGTACAATGAGTAGATAGACGTTTCTTCCATTGGCGGTAAAACTAAAATCAAATATAAGTAAATTTTTGCAAGTAAAAAAAACAATTTAATTTAGAAGAACACTCATTTATAAAATTTATTTGTAAAAAAATTTCAGTTAATCACTTAAATCTATGAAAGTGACAAAAATGAAACGATAAAGCAATTGTAGTCTTTTTATAACTTTATATTTATATTAAAAAAAATTAATTTTTGTACAAAATATAAAGCTCAGAAAATAACTTAAGAATTATGCTCTGTTCAAGCTAGTTGTACAATAATATTTTTATTAATTATTATTATTATTGAATTATTAGTGTGAGGGAAAATTTATTTGTAAAATTTCCCATCTTTTTTATCTTACTACAAATCTACAATTTATGAATAATGTTGTTGTTAAGTTGGTCAAATGAAAGAATATTGTAATTTTTTAAAGTAACTTGTTCCTCATCCTTACAACCTAAAGGTTTAATTAATTTTAACCAAATTTTATATTGAATTTAAAATTTATATTGAAGTAAATAAATATTGTTATATAAACGCAACTTTAATTAATCAACTGCATCTATAAAATTTATAATATTTTACCCCAAAATATTCATGCTCTTAAGAATTATGCTCTGTTCAAGCTAGTTGTACAATAATATTTTTATTAATTATTATTATTATTGAATTATTAGTGTGAGGGAAAATTTATTTGTAAAATTTCCCATCTTTTTTATCTTACTACAAATCTACAATTTATAAATAATGTTGTTGTTAAGTTGGTCAAATGAAAGAATATTGTAATTTTTTAAAGTAACTTGTTCCTCATCCTTACAACCTAAAGGTTTAATTAATTTTAACCAAATTTTATATTGAAGTTAAAATTTATATTGAAGTAAATAAATATTGTTATATAAACGCAACTTTAATTAATCAACTGCATCTATAAAATTTATAATATTTTACCCCAAAATATTCATGCTCTTAAGAATTATGCTCTGTTCAAGCTAGTTGTACAATAATATTTTTATTAATTATTATTATTATTGAATTATTAGTGTGAGGGAAAATTTATTTGTAAAATTTCCCATCTTTTTTATCTTACTACAAATCTACAATTTATGAATAATGTTGTTGTTAAGTTGGTCAAATGAAAGAATATTGTAATTTTTTAAAGTAACTTGTTCCTCATCCTTACAACCTAAAGGTTTAATTAATTTTAACCAAATTTTATATTGAAGTTAAAATTTATATTGAAGTAAATAAATATTGTTATATAAACGCAACTTTAATTAATCAACTGCATCTATAAAATTTATAATATTTTACCCCAAAATATTCATGCTCTTATCCAAAAAAATTAACGTAGACTTTAAAGTAAAATTAAAAAAAAAATATATGAAAAATTTCGTTAACATTAAAGTCTACGTTAATTTTTAGTTAGTTTTTAATAAAAGTGATGTGATATAATTAAACTAGCTATAATTTAAAAATTGTATATTTTCAAAAATCTTAATGCAATCCCTTTTCGTTTTCTTTAGTCTTCAAAAAATCAAGTTATAATATAATATTAAATTTCTACAAAAATGGTTTTATTTAAAAAATATTATGCCATTATTTTTGTGTAAAAAAAATATTGTTGTTTATAAAAAAGAATAAGATTTTTATTATTAATTCCGCGTTGTTGCACTTATATGCGATATTCATATATAGTATGTAAATAAATATTATGACCAGCACCCTAAATTAATCGAAAAATTATTATTAAGGAGCTTTAAATATATGTATTAACTTGGAAAGTATGTAAATGAGAAACTTTTTTATACCTTTTATTTTTAATACACAAAATTGATTTATTTATCCAAAATAGCAATTATTAAAATCGTGTGGCATACCTGGTTGGTGCACTAACCCCCTTAACTAGGGCTATTAATTATTCAAAAACAAACTATTTTTACTTAAAAAAATATAAATGCATAAAATTAAAGAAATATGGAATAATATTGCACATAGTATTTATTATATTAATAATAAAATAATATTGGGCAAACTTAAATAATACTAAAATGAAAATCGACTGTAAAAATTAAGAGATGGCATTATTCTTCCTCCGAGTGGTCATAGATTTCACTATCGTCATAATGCTCCGTCAGTTTTTCCACACCATTTAAAGTGTGATAAATGAATGAATTAAACTCGTAAATGATTCATGTGTAACATATAAATTAATATTTTGGATATGTTTTTAATCGTTTATACAATTTTTATTAAAACAATATGCTTTAAGTTCAAAATGTGAATGAACAATTTTTATATTTTTTGATTAAAAACAAAATACAAAATTTCAAATAAAAAATATAACAAGTATTAAAACGAATGGTAGAAAGAAATATAATTGCTATATAATATAAAAGAATAATAATTATAATATAATAATAATAAAAAATAATAATAATAATAAAAAATAATAATAATAATAATTTATTAGTTAGATTTATTTGACCTTTTTCTTTTTAATTAAAATGGCTATTTTGTTAAGCTTGAGGTCTTATTTTTCAAAAATTTATTTTTATATATATAATAATAATAATAAAAATATTAGTTATAACTAATTTATATGTTTAATGTTAACTTATAGATTATTGTTCTATAGGCAAAAAATTAGATAAGTAGTCAAAAAAGTTATAAAAAATAATAAAATTTATAAAATAGTTGCTAAATAATTAAATTTGTATCATAAAAATCAAATATAAAATGTCATCGGGTATTTGAAAAGTCGGAAAATATATTCGCTCGTTAAATTTTTTTAGACTTTTTTATAATTTCTTAAATTTGTACATGATTAATCCCATTTAATATCAAGTTATAGTTAAAAATAAAATTGTAAAGCAATTGACTGTTTTACTATGGACTGTTGAATGGATATCATATCATATTTACTCAAACTCAACTACATACATACATATGTATGTACTTTATCTGATCAAAATGCTATAAAAAGGTTTTTATCTTTTCAAGTATTGTAGCAAAGGTGTTTGTTGCTGCTACTAGCAATACCAATTTTTGTGTGTTTTTCTTTATTATTTGAAGATAAAGAATATTAATAAAGTTAATAAATAATAACATTTGAAAAAATATAATATTATTGCCAGAAATTCAATAATAATTATTGTGATATTTCATAATAATAAAAGAAAAAAAATATTTTTTATCTTTCTATCGATTTTTAAAGTTAATGCTTCATTTTTATCAGTACTTTAAAGTCAGATTTTTAATATTAAATGAAGCAAATGTTTGGCTTTTTGTAATGTTTGTAGTGTTACTTCGGGTTAGATACTTAAAAATTTGATTGTATCTAAAAATTATAAATAATATGTAATAATTTCTATTTGGAGTTTAAAAATTTAACAAAATATTAATCTTTATTTGTGCTTAATTCCAGAAATTTGTGTTGGTTTTTAAATTCATTCTTTTACTCATAATATTCTCATGAGTTATTTATTCAGCACAATAAGTACTGAAGGAGATAGCATAACTATATGGACCATTTCATCAGACGCTACTCTAATTCCTCAGTAGATTACTCCCAACGTTTCTTGCAAACATTAGAACCTTTATATTGTAAAATCAATTGACTAAATAAGAATTATTTGTCAATAGTTACAAAAAGATTCAAATATTCAAACAAAATACTCAGTAAGCATTGAACTGAATAAATAAATAAATTTCCCAACCAACATTTTAATATTGAAAACTATATATTCTATTTTTAATCTTCTCTTCTCTTTCACATTCGAATGCCAGTTGGGCATTACTGAATGTAATTAAAGAGTATATGAAATAATAATAATCTATACTAATGTTATAAAGAACAATTTTTTGTTTGTAATGGTTAAACTCTACAACAACCCAACCGATTTTAAAAATTCTTTCACTACTATAAAGCTACATTATAAGCGAGTAACATAAGATATATAAGATAACGCCACGGCTTTATTTATTATTCAATGATTTAATAATTAAAATTCTATTTTGCAGCGAATTTTTTTTTTTTTAATTTGGTACAGAAAATCAATATATTCCAAAAGAAAAGTCAATATATTGTAGGATAGCCCACGCTCACTTTTACACGGATCAGTTGGAATGTCGGCAATTTGTACTGACCACGTGAGACCGGGTAAAAAAAATCTAATAAAAAAATATATTTTTTTATATGGAGCATTGTAATGTATATAGTATGTACATATGGCAGCAAATATTCAAAATAATACTCAAAGAAAATATCTTAATGACTAAAATAATTGTAGCATACTTTCCAATTTATCAATTTGAATGTTGAAGTTGTATTAAGTAAATAAAAATAATCACATTTGGCAACATTATTGTGTATGTATGAATATGCGCTTTTGGTCGGCCTAAGGAAATAAGTGTTTTGATTCGATAAATATTTATCATAATCGTAATACAATATTTCTTAAGAAACCCTAACTTATTTTCAATTGGTTGAGTATGAAATATGTGGGCGTGGTAAAATCAAACAACAAGATTCATACAAAGAATTATGTGCATATCAATACACCATCATTACTCCAACAAACTGATTCAGTCAACATATGAGTGACCAAGTTTACAGGGAAACACAACAAAAATTAATTTAGAAACCTTTTACCTAGCTATACATATATGTGTAAATATCTATATACTTATAACAACATTATAGTGTCTTACCAATAGTAGTTCACATCAGTGCAAATAATGTTTGAAAAATTTTACTTGACCATATTGTAGTCATATATATGTACCTACAGAACTATAACAAATTCGTAATACATACATACTACATATCGCCATTTAAAATTATTTGAGGTATTAAGGCAAAATTATTTTAGTTATAACTTGATTATTTTTTATATTATAAGTTTACAATTTTGTACATATATGTAATATGATGTAGTGAATCGTAGTCAATAAAAAATGAATTTTTGATTATACGTTGTTTTACATTTTAGATAACGATATACACATACATATGCATATGTCTGTACATAAAAACTTGTTAAAATATTTGATTATTATTGTAAAACTAAATCTTAAAAAATAAAAAAACTACTAAATGAATTTAAGTCTTAAACCGAATACGAATTTATTTTGAAAGCGCTTCATTATAAAATACTAATATGTATGTATGTATGTATGTGTGTACATAAAGTGTACAGCACAGTTTTGTTCTAATTTCATTTTTGTGTACCATAACGTATGTATGTATGTCTTACCATTCGAGACACTAAGCGTGATAATTGAAGATGAGCTATGATTTGGATTTATCACGATTTCAATGAACTTTAGTCAGAGTTTATCTTGGATTACTAAGAAATAAATGAAAATATATGTATGTATGAACCTATAAGTGGGTTTTATGAAAATATGTACATTATTTTTAAGAATATCATGTACATATGTATGTATTTATTATATACGACGTACATATATATATACATACATACATATCTTTAGTATAGTTACATTATCTGAAAATTGTCATAAATTTATTAAAATAAATTTTTTTTCCACATACATGTATATGAATGTAAGTATATGAATGTATGTATGCAAGTATGTAAGTGAAAAATTAAATTAACTAAAGATAGAAATTATATTGTAAAAATACTTAGAGATTTACAAATAAATAAATAAATGTATGTATGCATATACGAAAAACGAATGCATTTGTACATACATATGTGCATATACCATCGTTTCGTTCGCTTAGTTCAATTGAAGATCGTTCGCTCATCTATCTGATAATTTTGATTCCCTTCCGTCTGTCTGATTGTTAATTCAGTTTAAAATAAGTTCGTGTTAAAAATGTGATGTGATTGAGAACAACAGATAATATTGTTTTTAAGTAGATGTTGATGCTGTTCAACAGCCATTGCTTTGTGTTATTAAATTGTTTTTAAGATTTTATTTTTGTATTTTGTGTCTTATCGTAAATAATTTTATGTAGTGATTTGTATGTATTTGCAGTTATTACTTGGCGATAACATCTTATAAGAATAAGGCTGACCTCTTTTCTTATAACGTCAGTCACATTGTCATATTCATTAAAAAAATCACATTAAAAAAGAATACATGGAAAGTTCTGAATATCAAACTATAATATATAATAGGTATTTGAAAATTGTTTAAAAAAAGTGTTAAGAAAATAAAATTCCCATTTATGTATGTGCGTATGTATGAGTAGAATATTTCAAGCTGATTTGTATAGGGTACAAAAATGTAAAAATCGTATACCGAAAATTCATCAAGGGTTTTAAGAATAGAAACCTGTAAAAATAGATTTAAGCTAAAATCTTACTACACTTACTTATTTTTCTTTTCATAAAACAAATAATACACACATAGGTAATTGCTTACATATATATGTATGTATGTACATCTTTATATATATTTTAGAATTCTTTTAAAAAAGCAATATTGCGGCAAATTCATTTTTAAAACCACACCGACTTTAGTGTGACTAGGATTATGCTCCATTTTATTATTCAAAATATTTAAAATTGTTCGAAAATATTTTATTAAATTATTCGATCTTATAAAATTATTATTATTTAATGTTAATCAAGCTTAAGATCTTAAAAAATTGTTTTTAATTAAATTTTCCAATATTTCGACTTTCTTTTGAAGGTCTTCTTCAGGGAATTTTTTTTTAAATAAATTTAAATAAAAATTTAAATAAAAACAATTTTTTAAGATCTTAAGCTTGATTAATATTAAATAATAATAGTTCGAAAATTATAAAATAATTTATTATGTTTTACTTGTCGAAGTGAGAATTTAAACATTACAAAAATTGCGTCCCATAATTTATGAATAGTTTCCTAGAGTAATAACTAAATAATTTGAATCGTATTTGCTCTTTAAGGTTCAAAAGTGAAACATGGTATCTAACAATCAAAATACATACTTATTTTATATTTTAAGTATATGTTCCAACAAATCAATACCAAAATTCTTAAAATACTAAAAAGAAAATACTGGCTCATTTGCCAATCAGACGCATTATAATATGTACTTGTACGAGTATATAGTGCAAAAAATTTATTTCTATTAATTGTATATATTTACATATTTTTGCAGTTATCTTAAAAGATGTATCCTATAACATTATGTGCGAACTTTTGGAATTTATGTATCAGGGTGTTGTAAATGTCAAACACACCGAGTTGCAAGCGTTCATGAAAATTGGTCAGCTATTACAAATTAAAGGCCTTGCTACAAATTCTTCATCCCCGGCAGCTTCAACGAGTTCAGTAAAGTCATTTAGTAATAATAAACAAAATGACGGGAATAATGAAGCCACAACAAAATCATTGACATCTACTGCAGTAGAACCAAGCAATGAAGATAATTCGAATATTGGCGGTGAAAAATTACAAAACAACAGTAGCAGCCCGAACACACCACAAAGAATGCAATCACCTGTCTCATCACCAGCAGTATCTCCCATGCACAACAATTCTCAAAAGTCACACACGGCTAATCCAGCTAATAAATCAGACGATTCCCAAGCATCTCAACATCAGATATCTATAACATCATCTGGACTTAAACGTCCTTGTGAATACAGTTCAGATTCTTTAGCGATATATTCTCGCAACAAACAAAGACGTTCTATAACATCTACAGATCACAGCAGTGAAAACGCTGAAGGTCCCGAAGGTGGAAATGTTTCTAGTGCAATAGATCAAATGAATACAGAGGATTTCTTTTTGCCACATATTTCTATGGTAGAATCACGTTACGATATAAATAGTATAAAACGGGAAAATTCTGAGCACCATCAAAATTCAGGTGCATCATCTTCAGCTGCTGTTGCAGCTGCTTCAGCTTCTCTTCGCAATACCTTCAGTAGTGCAGCATTTGGCTTAGACTATAGTTTTTACAAAAATAATAATGCTTCGTCACAATCCGGCCAAGAATATCCAAATGAGCTCCATATGTCACATGACTATTCAAAGAGTTTTGCCAATCATATGGATATACCTCCAAGTAAGTTAATTTATATGTGCAGAGTATACTCGTATACCTATATACTATATATTTGTTTTGTTATAATTTAAGTTTGCACTATATATTTTATTTTCTCGAATAATAAATAAACTAAATTCATGTTCTGCATATAAATACATACATACACACATGCATATACACATAATTTTATACAAATATTGAGTGCACGCCATTAATTCTGTTTTTGGGTTCCGTTTTATAATGCATTTCCATTTCTTTATTACTCACTCTCATTTGTACATACATACATATGTAAGTAACTCTTCTTTAAACAACATCTTTAAAAATATATATATATATACATACATATGTATGTAAATATATGAAAACAATGGTTCTTGCAAAATTAAATTTTCACAATTTATTATTATTAATAAATATTTATTTAATAATTTATCATCAATTTAAAAAAAAGAAAGACTAACTTTGCGACAAAGCCAAAATAACTTAAAAATTTATTAAACAATTCTTCCTTTACGTGCTAGATGCAAACAGGTGTCTCTTTTTTTTGCCCAAATGTAAAACAACAATTTTTTTACTATTGTATTTTTAACGATTCATCGCAAAATGAGTTGTGCAAAATTTTTTAAACATTCGAAAATTATTAAATATTTGAGGAAATAAGCATAACCACTAGCTAGACCAATTTTATTTATACTCTCGATTTAGAAGCATTTTGCATGTAGATGGATTTTATTAATTAAATTTAAATTATATATAAGTTTGTGATTCCGTTGGTAATATATACATACAGCTTTAGCGCTGAGAGTCTATTTGTCTTTTTGAAAGTCCCTACGCAACGTACAGAAAAATTTAGCATATCAATCAGGCAGTTATTGCTGTCGATTTTGTTGCTATTGAAATTCTGTTCAAAGAATGGCGAATCTATTAAATAACAAGTTAAATTCGACTGTGCCGAGTTTTATATACCCTTCACTGTGCTAGACAATTATTCATATTTTTAATCTTCCACCTTCTTAAATTTAAAAAAAAATTTAAAAGCCGAGTTTATTATGGTTGAGTTTGTATTATAAAATTTTTTTTATTTATTATTGGAGCAAAATATCTATATAAAAATAAATTTTTATAATACAATCTATAGATTAATGAATTATCCGTTTCAATAAAAAAGGTCAAATAAAGTTGCAACTAAAAAATTATAAAAAAATAAAAGAAGAAATGATAAATATTGCTAAAAATGTAATTGATTAAATAGATTTCTTAATAATTTTTTCCGTGAATTAGGTATTTATTTTTTTATTTGTGTTTTTGTACATATTTTTAAAATACGCCCTTTTTGTTCAGTATATATACTTTTATCCATGATATTTTCATCTAGTTCCCGTATTAATGAAAGTACGAGTACATAATAAATTTTTTGTTATTTTACTTCTGATGACTTGATATTAACATAATAAGGTATGTTTTTTAGTATTCGTAAATACTTTTTAGTATTTACTGCATATTTATCAAATACGTCTTACGTCATTAAATATTTCTAAATATGTTTTTAGTATTTATGACATATTTATAAATATGTTTAGGAGAAATATAAGTGCATAGGTAAAAATATGCATAAATACGTTGATTTCTCTAAGAGATTTTACCAATTTGCAAGCCAACCTTAGAAGATTACGGGATGGGACAAATTAAAGAGGAGGTCGTCTATACTCAGAAATTACTTTTTTCTAGTTACGGAAATAAAGTTAAAAAAAATAAATAAATAAACACTGTATTTCGCTCTCACACGTGCTATATTCATAAGTATGTATGTGGGTGGCTGTTAATTTTCTATGTGTAATAGAGAGAGCAATGATAGAGAAGATTTAGATTTGGATTTTAGGCCTTAATTTGAAATTCTTTATTTGAACTAAATATAGAAAAATATTTCCAAAAATTTTAAATGGCCTATAATCATAGTCACACAAAAGTCGGTATCTTTTTAAAAACGATTTTAAATTCATAAAATTTTTACGAACAAAAGTCAGCTCTTAATAAAAGCCTACTTTTTTGTGACTATGACTTTGGCCCAATATGTCTATTTTGTATTCTTATTGGATGTTTTGCTTAAAATTTTTTTTGCAATAAGATTTATGTGCTCTAGCATGAGTACAGACATTTTAGAAATTAGGATGTCAGAGCGTTCGTTTAAATTTCTTTACCTGAAATAAATTAATTAAAAACATATTCAAATAAAATTATTTTAATAAATATTTGTTTGCGATATGGTTGAATTGATTAGAATTGAAGTCTTTTTAAATTAACGTATTCAACTCGACACTGCCGAATTGAGCTAGTTTATATTGATATTTGGCTACAATGCTCTAGCATGAGTACTTTAGAATATTTTTATGTTAAAATTGAAACTTTTATTACAGTTATGAATAAAGCAATGAATTAAAATAAAACTGTAAAAATTTAAAAGAATATAAAGAAAAATAAATACACATGCATACCTACACATATACTACATATGTATGTACATGTGCATACAAATATGTAGTCCATCGATATAGAGTTAAAATTGAACTTTGCAGAAGTCACTATTTATAATTTGTAGTTATTATGGTAATCTCGCAAATTCATAAATTTAATTTGTATGCTTTTTTTATTTCATGACCAAATAAATTAACTGCTACTAAATTTATGTTACTAATTTTTCTGTTATTATTTAATCCAAAGTCTACGGTATAAGCTTTTTCCTTTTATTTAATTTACATATTTATTGATTTTATTTTAGTTTGATAAACAAAAAATGTATAAAAAGCATAAGCACACACAAAAAAATTATTTCGTTCTGTAAATAACAAACAAAATTATTCTATAAATAAATAAATCGATGTAACCAATTAAAATTTTCTAATACTTATTCTTTGTGGATTTATCTTTGCTATAAATAAATGATGTGATTGATCAGACTGTCCAAACGTTGTGATGCTCAGTTCAACATCTTTATTGCATGGAAATTGTGTATTTAATAGAAATAATACGGTGGCGACTCAGCAAGGCATGAAAACGTATTGGTTGTGCAAATCGTATCGTATAAGTATGTGCAGAGCACGTTGTATAACACATCAAGGCAAAATAATATCCGCCACTGGTGTCCACAACCATCCGCCTCATATGCGTGGAAATAATGTTAGTAACAGTAATGCTGGATCGAATGGTGGCGTTAGTTCTAGTTCAGTTGGGCCAAATAATGTTAACAACGCGGCTCCCACAGTTTCCCATACGGGAAGTAATTCCGGTGTTGGACTCCAAACACCATCAAACAGTTCTAGCTCCCTTGGTTTACGATTTTCACAAAATAGTGGACCAAGTAGTGGTAACATTCAGCAGAATTATCAAGACCATCATCATTCATCAACATCTCTGCCGCAAGCACTACCAACTTCAACGTTTGCTTCTAATCCACATATGCATGTCGGAAATACAAGTACCAGCAATATCGCTCCAACGTCACATTTGTTCTTGCAATCGATGCCAAACCTTTTAGTCCAACATTATCCAAACAGTCAGTCAACACATGCTATGCAGCAACATACTTTCCCGACACAGCATCACGTTTTACATAATTATGAAATCAATTCAGCAATGCAATCTTCACCTTCGAACGAAAATACAGGAAATACAAACTCTTCTTTTGATCCGCATGAGAAATCACACGTTGTAATCCATAAAAATCACTTAAACGAGGAACCTATGACTATACACAATGCTGCAGCACTTTCCCCTTCCGCGCTGCATCACAATGACAGTATTAAATCTGGCCACGTTGCATCCCTTGCACATGGCAATGATATTGGAAAAAAAAGCTCTACGTCCGAAAACCATCAAGTACAAGTGATTGATTCTATTACAATATCTCCAGGAAATGGGCATAATTTCAAAATCGAATCAATGTAAATGTAATAAAATATGATATTTCCCGCGTATCTCATACGATATACAGTTCTTATTTTTAGGAAAGTTATCTTTTTTAAATAGATTTTTAATAATGATATTAAACCGAACAATTTAATTGGAATCAAAAATTGAATATAATATAAACTAATATAATATATTTGTATGCAATTAAAACTCCTAGTCTTTAAAGCATAAGGTTGAATTATGCGTTTCTATCTCGATATTTCCTTTCAAATTTGTGTAGTTTCTTCACAATACTAAAGCCGTTACAAATGTACATAAATATATGTATGTACTCGTACATATATAAAGTTAAAGCGAAATATCGATATAAAGATAAATTCTTAATTATAATCCGACCTTAAAGAACTCGATGTTTTAATAGTAACAGAAAAGGTCAAATAAACTTAGAAATAAATAGTTTTGTTCAATATAGAAAAGATGATGCAATGCCTACTAAGATTCTAGTTTGAACATTTGAAACTTTTTGCTTTCCTTTGATTAAACGATTCTATTATCATTTAGTTTACTCAGTTCGGTTTACAACATAAGATTCTTATGATTGCCAAGAAATATTTGAGAATAATCCACTAATGAGTCCTTAGTATAATAATTTATAATATATTTTTCATCAGAATATTTATTTCGATTTCAAATTCAATACAAGTTAAGTCTCTAAGGCCATAATATCATAAAAAAGATAAATTTCTAACCATCATGTCTTGAATAAGCCCCAGAAATGATTGATTTACATATATTTTTCATAATTCATAAGAAGAGTTTTAATTTTAATATTTTGTACATGTACTTAACATAATGTTTATTAAAATTAATTTAAACTATTTTAATTTAATTTTTTATTTCATAAAAGTTATTCCATGTTATAGTTATTTAACAAATCTGATCTCATCTTGTATACATTCATTTAACACAAATACATATGTAGTACATATGTACATACATAGTTTTTAATCAAAATTTTTCAAACTAGTTTTTGTTTATTTCTTGGTACATGTACGAATGCATATGAACGGACTTAGGGATATTTTGAAATCAAAGTGTACATTTTACCATGCAGGTAGTAACACTAGTTGACTACTTCTACTGTAACATTTGTATTTAACAGGAATGGTCTTAAAGATATTTTTGTATATTTTCTTTTAAATAGCAAGTTTTTTTTTCCTTTTTTGGCTACCATTGATAAAATTTTTCCATTAATGTGTAAATAAAAATTTTTTATAATAAAAATGAAACTTATTATATAGCAAATTAATATATGTATCTAGTGAAGATGCTAGTTTAGCTCACGTACCCAGATTTGTGTTTGAGGAAGTAAATTCAAAATACATATTTACATACAGGCAATAATTTTGACTTAAGGTAAAACCTAAAAAAAAAATTTGTTCTTATCAATTACATTTTCTTTACAATTACATTTTGGATCAATAAAAATAATTTTTTTTCTGTTTTAATCTTAGATCAAAAACAAAAAAATATAAAGATAATTCTAGTATTGTAACAATAATAATAGTATGTGTGTATGAAATTTTCCTCCTTAAAATTATTTAGTGTATAAGAATTTTATAGACAACAAAAAAAGTTCTAAGTTGACAGGCAAAAAATGGTAAGTAAGCAAATGTTATTCTATGTAAATTCAGTTAAAAAGAACTAATCTATATTTAGGTATCTGACACATATTCAGAATTAAAAAAATTGGATCCTTTGGATTAGTATACTTATACTTACATAAAAAACGCATGTGATATGTATGTATATTCAGCGAAAATTCGTAAGTTAACAAAAAATTATCAAAATAAGATTTGGGGCTAATATAACACAGATACATTAAATGTGCATGCTCATTATCACTATACTTCTGCATACATACTTTCAATACACATATCATACTGATGAAACACATAAATAATAAAATCATCAATAATTCCATATAAATAGTTCTAGTATGCATTTTTGTGTACCTACAAATATTTAATTACAACTTGTGGTTTTAAACTTTCTGCAGTTGGGCCCGGAGAACATTGGTTTCAGGGCAAATTAGAGTTTATGCTGAGCCAACGAGGTAAACCTTTGCTTGTTCATGATGGTCATACATTTGGCATACAGTATGTGCGTAAAGATAAAAAATATTGGCAGTGCAACTTGTCCCGCAAGTTTAATTGTAAAGCACGGGTAACTACGACGGATACTGGAGAGATTATTGTTACTAATAACGAACATTGCCATACAGAAATACGACAGCATTTGCGAAAAGATTATCAACGAAATAAAGTTATGATGAATGCTCTCATAAATTTAAGTACAAATCGTATAGCAGTGGAAAATTTTCGTCGTCATGGAAGCATTGCCAATAACTTAAGCAGCTTACAATCTATAGTAGCGGCTGCAGCTTCTTCAACACCTTTGCACTCGCACATCGAAGAAACAGGTGCCCCTGCAGGAACACTATTCGATTTGGGTAATAGATCAGTTTGCTCTATGGATGATGTACATTTTAAACTGGATCAAACTCATCATTACGATCATAGAATTTATAATCCAACAAATAAGCCAGAGGAAGAAGACTCTAATGATGAACCCTTAGATTGTGATATTAAGTCATCAACATATCAAAACAAACAAGACAACATCCTGAACACTTTAAGTGAAAATATAGCTAATACACCGCAACCTTCTTTAGAATACGAAAACAAAAATGAGTAGCATTTCAAAAATGAGGAGCATGTTCTCGTTCTGATTTTTTTTCTTAATTCTTCGCCTCATTCCTATTTTTTAACCCAATTAAGGCATTTTTCAAATTCAATATAACTACTAATAAAATTTAATTAAAAACGCTATAAAATCCAAATAAATTAAAACTTCTCTAAGAAATTATACAATATTAAGCTCAATCACTAATGTTCCATAGGAAATTTTAGTTTTTGAGAAATAATTTTATATATCAGAGAACTTTCTAGAATAAAAAATGTAAATAGAAAAATTCCTCAGAGAGGTCTAGCAATACATAAGATTGTTTCCATCATTTTTTATTAAAAAATTTTTTTATTTGGTAAACTAAATTTTTTTATTCATTTATAACTTTAGAATTTTTTTTTTTTTTTTAATTTTAGAAATTGTTTTTGAAGCAGGGATTTTTTGTTCCAAAATTATTTGAAAGGCGAGCGTAAATAAATATTCAATGGAATTAAATTTTTAATCATAAATACCTTGTATACATATACTTATACATCTTATGTTAGTATCCAATACATATGTATATACATACATAGTTTGAAATTCGTTTGCACAATTAAAATTGCTCTATTTTACGGGATAGAATACATCCAATAAATAGTAAAATTGTAGCCAATTTGAATTTAAATTATCCTACTTGACACTCCAGCAATTATAATTTTTTTTTTATTTAGAAGACTATTGTGAAATGGATAAATTTTTGTATGTAATTCCAATTTGAAATTGAATTGTTACATGATAATGTTGGAAACTAGAAAATCTGAGTCGCAAAAACTATTTTACTTTATTGCTTAAAGTAAATAAATTATGTTTAATTAATTATAGCTTACTTACTGTATCAATAAATTTGTTGAAAATAATACAAAAAAAAAGAAATTTTCAGTTAGATTATTTTTTATATATTATATTACATTTTACAAATTAATAATTTAATACATTATTGATTCATGGTAAAAAAAATGGCTTACGTATACATAGAACCAGGCAGATAATAATAAATATGCCTTGGATGCTACTATGTATAGACGCTAAAGTCCCATCAAAAAATTCTAATCGATTCCCAACTAATTGTAGTCCCTATTTATCATAACACAATATTTAATATTTTTTAAATTGAGATTTTTATTGATGATTTTTATATTATCTGCACAAGATACTTCCTGCTATCCACTTACTGTTTTGATACTAATAATTAAACAAATGTATACATATACAATTGTTTTATGAATTCAAGAAAAACTTTGGCTGCTCTAAAATATGATGTTCACAATACACGTATGTACATACTCGTATATGTATGTATAATATAAAATTATACTTTTCACAAGTAAAATTCTCTACTAATTAATTATGAAAGTGTGAATGATTATTATTGGCGGTATTTTGTTTTTAGCCTGACAAAGAATTTTGCTGTTTGTATTTTGTTAAAACGTTCTAAATAAAAGTTTTTATCTTGTATATTAAAAATATTTTGTTTGAGAAAAGATGATTTTTATTTAACAATTATGTAAGTTTAAATATTGATTACACGGCTCAATTTTTGAATACGATTTAGTAGCAAATCTCCTTGTTTAATTGTAGCCTGATATTGCCAATTCTTGTTATCGGGACGATTAGTTTCAACAATCCCACCAACACGGTCCACTTTAGCATGCAACCGTCCTGCAGCTATGAAACGTGACAGCTCCTGATCAATATAATCAATATTAACACCAAATGCTTCCGACATATATTGCAAAGTTAAGGAGCGGTACGATTCTAAAAGTTGAGTATAAGCTAATATACGCATCTCGCGTATATAAAAGCGGTAGTGCGGATATACTAAATAATCATTTCGTAATATGATTTCCACCTCTGCCAAATGCTTGAAAAAGTCAGCATATTGGCAATTGTATAAGGAAAACAAATAACGCTTCACGTCTGACAGACCGTGTAATACTTCTTGTATTTCTGCTCCTTTTATAACCTTATCGCGTAGTTCGTTGCGTGGCAAAGCTATTAAGGCTACGTAAACTGTGTAACGAACAAAGGTAGGATAATCCATTAGTTCGTAAGACGTAAAAGTACTAACAGTATCCAAAAAAAATGTAGCTGCTGCCTTAAAATCTCGTATAGCAACAGAATACACACCCTGGTAGACCTTTAATCTATTACGTCTATCCCAGTCACCGCCTTCTTCAATCAAATACTTTGCTTTTTCAATATTGCGTGTTATCAAATCGTGATCCAAATAGAAGAGACCCAAGCGTATTAAATGAAATACTATATCTAAACGATGTCCTAATGATACAGTTTTCTCATACGTTTTCCGAAAGGACAATTCTGCCGCTGCTTTGTCTCCAATGCGACATAGGTATTCAGATTTTTTTAAATTTGCCTCCCTCACTTCCATCTCACCCAAATTTTTTTCGGCATCTTCTATAGCTTCATCTAACTTTTGTAAATCTCTTTGATTTTGCAACTTCATATTTTCAAGCAAGTCTTTCTCAATGGTCCAATGTAGTTCATCACATAGGTATTCATAAAATGGTGCCATATTATCTTGCTTAACTGCATCCAATAGCTTGTTCCTTAAACTTGAGTCATTTTTATGTTCATCTAACATTAACAAGAACTTGTATTGAGCCAATTCTAAATTTGGATTTTTCTCCAAGCCCTGTTCCTCTAGGTTTTCGATAGGCATTGTCTTTATTTGGATTAAACTTTTCTGGTAAACAAAATACTTTTTTATGAAAAGCAGAATATGGACAGCAAAGTCATTTATACCATGAAGTTGGCTGCATAGAATTGCAAGTGCTGCCACCTTTTGCAAAAAATAAATATTCGGTGGTACAATCGTCTATTCGGCAATGCATGAGCTCTATGGATAGGGCTGGATGTAGCTTTATATATATATGTATATATTTTTTTTTAAATCTATTGTTAATATACTTGATTAGGACTACTTTAAAAGCAATGCAATAAATATCATCAAAACAAAGAACCGGTAAGAAGCGACGCAATTTATTAATACAATATTTTTATTATTAATAAATCATCTCTGTTGCAGGAGTAAGAGTTTTGTACTATAGATAGCAACTGTGTGCGCTATCATCATTCGAAAAAAGGGGAGTCAATCGATAAAAACAGCCAGCCCGTAAAAATTTTTTTAAGGAAGTACCTAAATAATTAAAAAAGTCCACAAATTCAATAAATACAAAATTTTGAAGAATTAAAGCATTGTATATTTCATATATAAATTGAAATACTAATAAAATGATTGGTGGTTTGTTTGTTTACAACCACAAAGGCGAAGTTCTAATCAGTCGTGTTTATCGTGATGATATCGGTCGCAATGCAGTGGATGCGTTTAGAGTAAACGTCATTCATGCCCGCCAGCAAGTGCGATCACCGGTTACGAATATAGCTAGGACTAGTTTTTTTCACATTAAGGTAATATTTCATAATATAACATGCAAATAATAGATTTGTTCGTCTTTATATATATTTAGCGAGCTAACATTTGGCTGGCAGCTGTAACCAAACAAAATGTTAATGCTGCGATGGTTTTTGAGTTTTTACTCAAGATTATTGAGGTCATGCAATCGTACTTTGGAAAAATATCCGAAGAAAATATAAAAAATAATTTTGTTCTGATTTATGAGCTTCTGGATGAAATTCTTGATTTCGGTTATCCCCAAAATACCGATTCTGGTACTTTGAAAACATTTATTACTCAACAAGGTATCAAATCAGCAACAAAAGAAGAACAAATGCAAATTACCTCTCAAGTAAATAAACAATTGCTTCTATTCATAACATTAATTTTCAAATGCAATATTTAATAAATCGATTAAAAACTTATAGGTAACCGGCCAGATTGGTTGGCGTAGAGAAGGTATTAAATATCGACGTAACGAATTGTTTTTAGACGTTTTGGAGTACGTAAATTTATTAATGAGCCCCCAAGGGCAAGTGCTCTCTGCTCATGTCGCGGGTCGAGTGGTAATGAAATCCTATTTGTCTGGTTGGTTGATATTAATATAAAGGACATAATAGGTTAAGCAAATCACTTATTTTTTCATTTGATAGGTATGCCAGAATGTAAATTTGGTATAAATGACAAAATCGTTATGGAATCCAGAGGACGTGGGCTATCGGGAAACTCTGAAGCTGATACTTCCCGTTCAGGAAAACCAGTTGTTGTTATTGACGATTGTCAATTTCATCAGTGCGTCAAGTTGAGTAAGTTCGAAACAGAGCACTCAATAAGTTTTATACCGCCAGATGGTGAATTCGAATTAATGCGATATCGTACAACTAAAGATATATCACTACCATTCCGTGTTATACCATTAGTGCGAGAAGTGGGACGTACCAAAATGGAAGTTAAAGTTGTATTGAAATCAAACTTTAAACCGTCGCTTTTAGGACAAAAAATTGAAGTGAAAATTCCAACGCCACTTAATACATCTGGCGTTCAGTTGATTTGTCTTAAAGGAAAAGCAAAATACAAAGCTTCAGAAAATGCAATTGTTTGGAAAATTAAACGAATGGCTGGTATGAAAGAGACCCAGCTGTCTGCCGAAATCGAATTACTCGAAACTGATACCAAAAAGAAATGGACACGACCACCAATTTCTATGAACTTTGAGGTACCATTTGCTCCATCTGGATTTAAAGTTCGTTACCTTAAAGTTTTTGAGCCTAAATTAAATTATTCTGATCATGACGTAGTGAAATGGGTACGATACATCGGGCGTAGTGGTCTTTACGAAACACGCTGTTAAATTTATAATCCATGCTCCTGATTGCATATATCCACAATGTTATATATGAAAGGAAAAAAATATTTCATTTGCTTTGTTTACAAATGTATGAGTTCAAAGTGTTAAAAAAAATTCTCAACTAATTTAAAAAATTGGTACACAAAAATGTTACACACCTTATATAATTCCAATAATATAGAATATTCAATATATATTAGCCTATATACATACATGTTCATTTATTTATTTTATCTTACACCATGGGTGTTGTATAAGAAAATTTTGAAAACTGACAGCTTTTTCCTTCTTTTTCCGATTAAAAAAAATTCAATAAATTCCAATTGCGTTAGATTTCCTTTCATTGCTTTTTTAAATTCACAATATTATTGATGGAAAATAATATATCTTTTCTGGTGCTTGATTCTAATTATGTTGGAACAAATACCATGGGTATGGAATACCCATATGGACCATTTCACGGAAGCTATTCCGATCTTTTGTGGATTATTCAATTATATTGACTCAGTTAGTTGGTTTAACAATGAAGTATTTTGAAAGTAATAGACCGAAGATCTGAATACCTTCCGTGAAACGGTTCGAATGGATATGATATCCTTTTTATTACTTATAATAAGTAAATAATATATTTTCCATTTAGCAACGCAACATAATTAGAATTAAGCACCAAAAAAAGATTAATGTTTTGTTAAACTTTTTTATTCCAAATAATTTATTATGTTAAAAAAATAAGGAAAATTTTACTAAGAAAACAAATTTGAGATTTGTCAAATTGGCAAAAGCAAAATGGTGTAAATTACTTTTACATCAGCTGCAGGGTGCAATCTATACGTATTGAGATAATCTGAAATTTACTATATGCAGTTAAGAAATAGAGATTTTTAATTAATTTTATTTTTCATTTATTATGATAATGGGAGGCAAATACAAAAAAAAAATACATACGTATAAATGTGTATATTTTTATTTTATAAAGAGTATAATGATTTTTTTAAATACATTTTTACTGCCTTCCTAACAAGAAATCCGCAACGTTTTTATTAAATTCATCAGCATACTTTAAATGTATATTGTGTTTACCATCTGGAAATTCATAGTACCTACAATCAAGCATATATAAGTATACAAACATAAATATATACATATATAAACGTTAATAAAAAATTATGTAAACTTACTTGGCTCCTGATATATGTTTCAATAAATAAGGTACATGCTCTGCTGCAATCATTGGATCTTTACAGCCATGTAAAATAAAAGTAGGTGCTTCCAATAATTTTACTTCTTTTAAGCAAAAGTCTCCGTTTTGTTGTTTATAAAATAATGAAATAGCATCTGTCCATTCGGACCAAAGTTTTGCAAATCGTTCAGCTCCGTAAATTTCTTGCATAGGTTGGCGCATTCGTGGCGACCATTTATTCACATCACGTATATTTTCTAAGGCCTTAACTTCTTCCGCAGTTATATATGCACCAGTACCCCAAATTATCAATTTATCAACATTTTCTTTATGATTACCCGCTAGAATAATTCCAGTTATTCCTCCATCACTCCAACCTAAAACTGAGAATTTTGGTCTGTTCAAAGCCTTCATAAGATTTACAGCAGCAAAGGCATCATTTTGAAAAAAATTTAATCCCCATTGCCTTCTCGGAGGAATGGATTTACCATATCCTGGTGGATCCCAGGCAAAAATGGTATAATCTGGCAGCAATTGTGGCAACTGTTCAATTTGTGGTTTGAAATCAGTCCAACTGGATCCTAAAGCTCCTGGCAGCAGTAGCAGACTCTTTTCTCCCTTGCCATTCTGTACAACGTTGATATCAATGTTATTTACCTTAACCTTCCGTTCGCAGTGCGAGCAACGTTGTATCAAAACACTTGACGACGGTACTCTTCCCAATAGTGACAAGCTTTTTATGTGTTGAAAAATCATTTTAAACAATATACATTAAATTTGGCCAACACAAAAATTGATTAAACAATCTTTCTTCTTATTATCATTCTTTTTTATTGTTATAATAAAGCTGAAAATAAGAAACACAGAAAACATATGTATGAATGTTGTTTTAGGGGAAAGACGCGCAGATAAGTTGCGATTGGTTTTGTTGTGCTCAATTTGTTTTTTCTCCATCGTATATAGCACATCTCAATTTATTATCATTTAATTTTAGTCATAAGGAAACTAACTCCGAATTTCCACTCACCATCCCGTGAAACATTACCCAATTTATGAATTGGATGAAATAGTAAAGAATATAGTATTCTGTGTAGTAAACGATAGCTCCGATCCCTTACTTTTTGGGTAAAATTCGGGAAAATGAGAGTAATGATAAATAACTCTCAATTAGTGACTAAAATGTTAAAAAACACGGGAACAGCAAAAACCAAATTTTCAACCCAAAGGAAAATTTCAAATTTATTTGGTGGCAACAAAATAAAAATTATTATGGTTTTCGCTGTTTCCGTACTTTTAAACATTTTAGTCTCTAATTGAGAGTTATTTGTCTTTACTCTCATTTGCCCAAACTTTAGTTTAGTGAGTCCAGTGAGTCGTTATTCCCCCTTATTACAAATATTTCTATCTGACAATCATCTGGAACAACGAAGTCGCCTCTTTATCAATTCTTCTTGGTAATGTAACTGTGATGTCGATGAGCAAACCAGTGGCTTTTTGCCATTTACAGTAAATGTGCTTTTATTAAAAATGCTTACTTTTATTATTGTTCCTGCATAATAGGTTCACATTTCAATAAAGAATAATTACGAACTTGAGCGCAAAAATACTTAAAAGTGCATTTTAATCGAAACTTGATAAATATATTAAAAATTACTTTTCTTTATTTTGTTGCTTGAATTACTTAATTAAAAAGTCTCTATTTGTTATTTGATTGGTTGAAATAATTAATAAGCTAACAAAGCACTATAACTGGACTTTTTTTTAAAACCTTATAGGGTAGTATAACTAGAGTAATTATTCAAATGGTACACGCAAATTAAAATTTTTTAAATTAATATTTTATAAAAGTTTGAGTTTTAATCCAACAAGATACTACATTTACAAAAGTACTATATTTTCACAGACGAAACAGAACTAGCGAACTTGTTTCGTCACTAACTTTCGTTTTCTCTACCCCCAAAATTATACAATAAAGTTATGACATGCGCAAAACTCATACTACAGAGACTTGCAAAACTCAAAATTTTAACTAAAAAATTAATTAAAATATATGACGTTTTCACATAACATTTTAAATAAAATCATAATACGTAAAAATAATATAATAAATGATACAAAAAGTACTTAAATAAAAAGAAGGTGTCGGCCATGTAAATCTGTATCCATATTTGTACTATGAAATGCTTTAAATGCGATACATGCTACTTACATACATATAATATATTGTTAATACTTTTCGACAATACATAATTAAATAAGAATCTACCTATCTCACAGAACAGTAACAAATTAAATATTAATTGAATTGCAATAAAAATAGATACCTATTTTATTTTTATAAGCAGTTCAAAGGATAATAAATAGTTCTAAAGTAAATTAGAAAGAAATGAACAACGCATTGGGTGATATACATACATATATTAATACGAGTACTATGTACGTTCATACATATACTTAACAAAATGTTGAATGTATCAAGTGTTTATGAAACGACATGTGCTATTTGTTTGTTAAGGTATGAGAAATCAAATATTTTTAAATAACAAATTTGGCTACAAATTTCTTATAAAATTGTTTAAGTGATAAATAAAAAATAAATGATTACTTGCGAACGTGCATTTTTTTAAAAATAGTTTACAATCAATTAAAATAGCAATATCTTGCTACAATTAAGCTTTATAACGCGCCATCGACATGAATATTAAAAAAAACATAACTTGCACGCAGTCCTATTTTCATTCAAAATTATTATTTTTTATCTGCCAGTATTTACAAAATTTCTGAGAATACCAATATTCATTAAAAAAAACTAGCAAACCGATTTGATGTACCTACTACACACACTTCACTGTGTTAGCCAAATGTTCATATTTTCATTTTTCACATTTTTCTTATATGATTGAAATGGCTAGTTTATTATAAAAATTTATTTATTTATTATTGTAGCGGAATATCGACCTTAAGCTTAATAAACCAGACGTTTCAATAAAAAAAAAAGTTCCAATAAACTTACAAATAAAAAATTATATAATACATACAACATATTAAATTATTTGGAATCATAAAGTTTAACAAAACTTAATCTTTATTCGTGCTTAATGCTATTTAATTATTTAATTCTATTATTTCTATTGTTTTGTAATATGTTGTTTGGGAAATTTTGTTTCTTCAATGCCTACTTTGTTACTTTTTTATTTTCTTGTGTATTAATTAAAATTCTCATTTGGTCGAAAAGACTACTGAACATTCAGAGTAGCGTCTGATGAAACAGCTGAATGGATATGATTTCCCCTTGCATTTTGCACACCAACAAAAATTGAAATTGAGCACGAATAAAGATTAAATTTTGTTAAAATTATATAATAATAAAATAAGATATGACAAAAATTGATAAAAGTAATTTTTTTGAATACATTTTTTTTTTTAATAATCCTAAAATAAATAATTAATTTCTGTCAAGAAACTAAAATTAACGAGTTCTAAGAAAAAATACTTTCTGACAACCTTATTTTTAAAAACAATAAAATGTCTGTAGGCACTCAATTTTTAAATTAATAAAAAAAAAAATTAAAAGAAAGACAGGAATGCAAAAAAATATAATTTACTTTAATTTTGCAAAAATTTTTACATATTTGTAATTAAATATATTATCACAAAGATACCACATCAGCAGACCCAAGTGAGCCCAGCTTCTGTTTTCTTATTTGGGCGCCCTGTGTAACCCAACCTAATTAAATATTTACAGGCATATTGAAAAAAAGTTTAAAAATTAAAATAGTTATTACAGAGTTTTCGTAAAAAAAAACAAAAATTAAAATAGTTATTAAACATTTTAAATTATGTTACATTTCTGTTTGGCAACTTTTTTCAGTTTTAGCTCTCAGTATGAAATTAAAACGAGTGTCGTTGCTACAAAACCGGTACACAATACACTGCGTTGCTACGCGAAAGTATATAATTTTTTTAAATTCTATGCAAAGAATGAATGTGTTTCATTTATATTATAATTTAAAAAAAAATATGCACGAATTAAAAGAAAAAAATGTATAAAAATTAATTTTAGTAACGAAAATATAAAAGGTACTCGAGAACTTTTTACAAAAATCATTCTCATGTATATATATGCTTATCTTAAATTCGCAGTTACTGTGGATGTTCCTTTCCGACGAAAAAAAACTCTCCTTGAAAAACGCAAATTCCTAAATTGAGATATTTTATCAATGCCAAATTATATACTATTGCTCTAATTTAACAAAAAAAATTGACGTAGGGATAGGCGGGTATATATTATATATCATATGCATAATACTTATTGTTTTTTAATATGCAGTCAATCAAATATATACTCGTACGTACGTACATATGTACATCTGATAAAAATCTCTATATTAATTAAATATACATATATATATATACAATACGTACATGTATGTATGTATAAGTCTGAAATTTTAAATATTTTAGAGAAAATAAAAATATTTTTTGTAATTTTATTTTTAAACATTATTTTTACTACAGACACATATAAAATTAACAGATTTTTTTAGCTGTACGTAAAATCATTAAAGATATTTTCATTTATCTTTAACTTAACCGAAAACTTTTAAAATAAACTACGAGTACAAGCAGTTAATATAAAACTTTTTTTAGCGTACATTTTTTACTTTTTGTGTAGGGTATAAAAAGTGTAAAAATTGATTCCTGTTTAAGACATTCTTAAGGTACTTTCACAGTAATCAAACATTAGTCAAAAATATTTTTATACAAGTAGTCTCTAACAAATTGATCACATATTTGTCTAATTTGAGAAAGCATTCATTTTGTTGACTTTTTGTTTTAATACATACATACATATGTACTCTTATGTATATATATATATAAGAGTACATATGTATGTATGTGTTAAAACAAAAAGTCAACAAAATGAATGCTATATATGTATTTAGGGTAATGTAGTTTCAGGTTAATGCCATTATAATTATATATTAATGTTAAGTTAAGTTTATTGCAGGCTTAAGCAAATATTAATTTTGTTTTAATTAATAAAAATAAAGTTCTTTATGCTTCCTGCCGGCAAACAACAATAACTCTATATTTATATACATAAATAACAATTAATTGCTAAATGTGTTGCTAAGAGAAAAACTCGATAACGGCTTGACCACTGCTTATATTTCATTTAAGCCATAAAGAAGATTCTTTTAGAGAAAAAAAAAAAAACCATAAAAATTGCGAGGAAAATAGTAATAACACTACATTCTCTGAAGCGGAAGCGTATGAATGTTATCTAAATTAAATGAAATAAAATAATAATCATACGGCAAAAACACGCATAATTATTTATGTTTTTACTTATGTAGCTGGCAGAAAACAAATTACATTTTGTTTGTTTTGTTTGCAAGCTGTACAAATTGGAGAAAACCAATGTTTTTTTAATGCTTAATGAATGACGTTTTTAGAGTTTCTTTTTTCAATATATTTATAACAATTGTCTTTTGTGAGCTAAATACATAAGTGCAGGCATTTGATTGCTTTTAGAAGGATGTCAGAACGAATTTTTGCGAATTGAAAATATGAATATTTGAATAGAGTGCAGGGTATATAAGACTCGGCATTGCCGAATTTTATTTTTTAATATAATCAAGTTTATTTTAAATTCAACTGCAATGATGCATGTACTTACATACACATGTAAATATGCCCATACTTATTGCATTAATTCGTTAATGTAAAAAATGTTAAGTTTTGCAGAGTTTATTAATAAGCTCTACATCTGGATGGCGACCATTGTTTTGTTAACATTATTAATATTCTCCAACATGCAAATGTTACGTGTAGAACGATCGATCCATTAAATACATACACATGTATATGTGTGTTTGCGTGTTGATGTTGTAAAGAAATTTTTGATTGCATGTGTGTACTCGAAACAATTTGTTTTAAGTGGTGCAGGTTATGAACCTGTTTACTTCGTTTAGGATGGTTAATACTACGAGTGGGTGACATTTTTCATCTGAAGAAACTCCCCCTTTTTCTGCTCTATGAAAATAAAGCTTTTTATAAGCTTTTGATACATTATCCGTTTGAAGGAATTTTGTACGTTTTGAAAAGAAATTTTAGAAATTACAATTTAGTATCGTCGCGATTGCTGTGTGAATCAATACTCATACATAAATGCTTTATCATATACAATGTGTTATTAAATAAAAAAAAGAAGAAAAAAAAAATAAAGAAAATTTGGGTAAAGATGAATGTCCTTCAAAATATATTAATTTTTAAAATACTTGTTAAATAGAATATACCATATCTACACATATATAAATTAAAAAATATATATATATATAAATTTTATCCTAATGTGTAGAAACAATAAGCTCGAAATCGACTTAATCACATTTTCGGTCACAGATATGAAAAATTTATGTATAACAAAACCAATTTTCAGTGTATTTTAAAAGTGGTAAGAAAATGATAAAATTTATTATATAAAGTGATTACAAGATAGTTTTCAGTTTTAAAATAAAATAATGGATTTATTTCTGTATTGGATCTAAAAAATAAATAAAATTCGATTTTTTCCTTGCAGTTATTAGTATGTACACGCCGAATAATAGTGAACAGATTGGCATTGGGGTACGAAAGGGGATATACATACACATATACCTATAAAAATTTAAATGTACATACAAACATACAAAATACAAGTCTCCTAGTGAATATAAAAAGGAAAAAAAATTAATTAATTAACTAATAAATAACCAAAATGATTGTTATCAAATTAAAATCCTTTATAATGAAAAATAGTAAACGTTTTCGTGAAATGGACACATAACCAATTTAATGGAAAATATCAAGGTTTTTAGCTTTTATTAAATCGCAACTAACTTCGTTTAAAAGCATCGAAAAGCTTTATTAAATTACTATTTCGGGGTGTCTAAGCGCACATGAGCAATGCCAAACAGAAAAAAAACACCACTAAAAGCTTAAGCTTAAGTTTGAAAACATATGGATTAAAAACAAATACAAAATTACAATACATAGAAAATTTAAAGCAACGGATAAATAAATTTCACTATCCGTAACAAAAAAAAAAATATATATATATATATATATAAAACAATACATACATATTATATATTGATGTGTATGCATGCATGTACTTGAATGCAGTTGTATGCTTTTATTTTGGATTAACAACATCCCTCTCTATCTCCTTCTCTCTCTCTCTTTCTCTCTTCCCATTTTGTTATCTTTATTTTTCTTTTTCTATGAAAAAAAAAACATGAATTAAAAAAGGATTTAGGTATAAAATAAGAAAAGAAATTTGCGCAAAACTTTAACTATATGTTTACGTCAAAGTAGAAAAGTGTTTCGTAAACACACACACACATGCACAGAGCCACAAGCATTAAATAAAAATTTTTTATTTAGTATTTGTGATTTTATTAAATACATACACATTTAAATACGAGTATATAAACATACAGACACACACGTAAAGTGCCGTGTTTGCATTTTAATTAAATGTGATTAAATTTAATTTTAATCCAAAACATTAGAATGCAATAAAAAAAAAAAAGTTAAAGCAAATGCCTACTTGCCTTCACTGCCTTCACTTGTGCTTATGTTTGTATGTATGTACATGTGTAAATACTTTTTGGACATTCGTGCACAAAAGTTAGATGCATAAATATGTAAATGATGTCCGTCATATAACAAATACTTACATATTATAAAAAAAATATACTCTGTATGTATGTATGTATGTATATAAAATTTATTTAATTGGCAAGTAAACAAGCACACACATACAAACATCAATAACTGATAACTTAAATGAAACCATAGATGAAACAACAGATTTAAAATGGTGCACTTAGATTTAAAGGAAAAACTTAAATACAAAGTGCAATTAAGACGAAGAATATCGGTATTAAGGTCAACACCACCCCAGCCAAAGCATTTAATAAAGGTGGATAACCTCACCAGCTTATCAGTAAAAATGTCCATATCGTCTTCACTATACAGACTATATAAAATGTATTCAGCGCTAAGTAATACCACCACCACCAGCAATAACACCGCCAGTACAACATTTGCTAAAACAAATGCAACTACAAATGGCAGAATTAACATTAATCGTCTGTCAGTGTTATTTGTATTTTCAATAGCCTTAATAACGTCTTGTTCAACAGCAATTAATGCCTTTCAATTGGATGGGTCCCAGATTTCATTTGCACAATTTCGCAAATGGTATGTGGGCTTAAATGGTTCTCTCGAACTTGAGTTTAAGACTGAACAGCCAAATGGTCTGGTCTTGTATACGGATGATGGTGGAACATATGATTTTTTTGAATTAAAACTGGTGGAAGGAGCATTACGACTACGTTATAACTTGGGTGGTGGTGCTCAGATCATAACAGTTGGACGAGATCTTCATGATGGGCATTGGCATAAAGTTCAAGTAAGTTCGTACAACTTATTTATGGTTATCTCTTATTCATTGTTTAATTATAAAATCAGTTAATTTAGTTGAAAAGTACTGAAACCTATAGCATTTCGCTATTAAGTAATTTTTGAAGTACTTGATCACTCTCGGCTTCTCAGATGCAATTTAAAGTGCATGCTAGTCCAAGTGATATAAAATTATTTTATTCCTTTGGTAATTTTTTGATCGAAGAAAACTGTTTTCGAAACATAATTTGATAATTTTTCAAAATGAAAATTTTTTATGCAACTGAACTGCTGAAACACTGAAATCATCTTGAAATATTATCACACGGGGTTTTTTTTCTTTGGATATTTTACAAGTGCCACAACTACGGATAAGGTTTTTTTCCGTTAGTATTTATGAATAGAAAATAAAGTTTATTAATGTTTTTTAGGTTATCCGAAATGAGGAGCAAACCTCGTTAATTGTTGATGGCGTTTCACAGAGTCGCACAACGAAGGGCAAAGAATTTCAATTTGGAAAGTTTGCTACAAACTCTGATGTTTATGTTGGCGGAATGCCAAATTGGTATAGTACAAAGTTGGCACTGTTGGCACTCCCCAGCGTAATATTTGAGCCTAGATTTCGTGGATCCATTAGAAATCTGGTGTATGCTGATCAGCCAGGGGGACAGACCAGAAGACAAGAAATGAAGCAATCCCGTGATATTAAGTGCGGTGATGGTCCATGTGATCATGGTGAAACTCCAAAGGAGAAAATTATACGAAGCTCACGAGGCAGCAACACTACTGATGCATGTGAAAGGCATGATCCGTGCCAACATGGTGGCATATGCATATCAACTGATTCTGGTCCCATCTGCGAGTGCAGAAATCTTGAATTTGATGGGCAATTTTGTGAAAAGGAAAAAGCCCCTTCTGAAGCAACTTTTCGCGGTACACAGTTCCTCTCATATGATCTCGGCCAAACTGGTGCTGAGCCAATAGTTAGTGCTCAAGATGCAATCACATTATATTTTCGTACACGCCAACCTAATGGGTTGCTATTTTATACAGGTTTGTAAGACGAGATTGTGAGATTGAATAAAAAGGCAGATCATGTAATAAACTATTTCGTACAATTATAGGGCATGGAACAGATTACCTAAATTTGGCCTTGCGTGATGGGGGTGTCTCATTAACTATGGGATTGGCTAACGGAAAACAAGAAATGCATATTAAGCCGTCAAGAGTACGATTTGATGATCACCAATGGCATAAAGTTACAGTCCATCGTAGAATACAAGAAATATCATCGATTACTAGTTTTTGTCGGGTAATTTTAAAATATTAAGTTAAACTGCTACAACACGAGTATTTCGGCCTAACGTTTCCCTTGTGCATACGCTTTCAGCTTGTTACTGTAGTTGACGATGTATACACCGATCATTCCCATATTGCGGGTAAATTTACAATGCTATCATCATCGCGGGTTTATGTAGGAGGTGCCGTGAATCCACGAGCATTACTCGGTGCCAGAGTGCATAATAATTTCGTTGGGTGCTTAAGAAAGGTTGTTTGATTGATATAAAGGTTTTAAATGTTAACATATTGTGTGTATTTCTTTTAGGTTGAATTCTCGGCAGATACGTTATTATTGAATCTAATTGATTTAGCTAAAAGCGGATCAAAGCTTATACAAGTTGCTGGTAACGTTGAATACCAATGTCCCATTGGTGACCCCCAAGATCCGGTTACGTTCACAACTCGCGATTCTCATTTGGTATCTTTTGCAGATTGCATTCTGAAACTATTTTATTTTATATTTTTTATTAATGCTTTTTAGGTATTACCTCCATGGGAAACTGGCAAGCAAAGCTCCATATCATTCAAGTTTCGAACTAAAGAACCCAACGGACTTATCATTTTGGCAACTGGTTCAAAGCAGCCCAGATCAAAAAATGTAAATTGTATGGAATTAATCAATTAAAGACAACTTTAAAAATGTGTTTGTTTGCTTTTGAACCTACAGGCAGTACTTTTTGCTATTGAATTGCTTAATGGTCACATTTATATACATTTGGACTTGGGCTCTGGAGCTGCTAAAGTGAGAGGGTCTAGAAGAAGAGTCGATGACGGCGATTGGCATGATTTTATATTGAGACGTAATGGCAGAGATGCAAAGGTTAGTGTGGATGGAGTTTGGAATGATTTTCGTACGCCCGGTGAAGGGACGATTTTAGAACTGGATGGTCATATGTTTATTGGTGGAACAGGCCCTGCATACAGTAACGCCAACTGGCCGCCTGCGATATGGACAGCAACATTACGTCAGGGTTTTGTAGGCTGCCTAAGAGATTTAGTATTAAGCGGCAAAGCAATTGATATCGCTGCGTTTGCTAGACTTCAAGATTCCGGTAAAGTTATATAAATATTTTCTATCTACATACAACTATTTACGACTAGATACATGGAATATTTTTTACTTTATGTAATACAGCGTCAGTAAAACCTTCTTGCCATGTGCAAGCTAATGTTTGTGCTGGAAATCCATGTTTAAATGGAGGAAGTTGCATAGAGGGTTGGAATCGACCGATTTGCGATTGTACTGCCACATTGTATTATGGACCAACTTGTGGTAGGGAATCAGGTACTTTGGCTTTTAATGGAACACAGCATATGACCGTTTGGTTGGGAAATGGCCAAGGTACAAAAACTCAAACCGAAGAACTTTTACTTCGCTTTAAAACAGCCAGACCCACAGGGTTATTATTGATGACCAGTGCTGAATCGAATTCTCCTGATAGACTTGAAATCGCTTTAGTAGCTGGACGCATTCGTGCCAGTGTTAGATTGAGTGATCGAGAAAAGGTACAAACTCCAACAATATTGTTTTTATTTATTTTTTTTTAGTCTAAAATTTTAATTAAAAATTTTTTTTTTAAGAATCTATTAGCTGGTCAATCTGTCCTCAACGACAACAACTGGCACACAATTCGTTTCTCAAGACGGGCATCAAATTTACGTTTACAAGTTGACGGGGCTCCCCCCGTCAGGGGTATGTTATGTATGTATCATCAGCACCTTAATTGCCCTACTACGTGTCGTGCCGTGTCGTTTTTTACATATTTTTTTTTCATTTCAAGAGTAAAAAAAAATTACAAGGATCTTAGTGTAGGGCTTACGCTTGCGTACTTTTCATACATAATTTTTGAAAATACATACATTCATATCAATTGTATGTATGTGCAGTTTCTCCATTTTCTTTTGAGGCTCCAAATGTTTGCAAAACATATTTATACGGGATATTACATATTACATATTGTAAATATTTTTAAAAGTTTTAAAACAGTTTTTTGTAGCAAATTAAAAAACATCATTCTATCAGGGCTTTATTAGTAGCAGTTCTTGTTTTGATACTCATACTCGTGCAACATGTACAACATGATTTTTACATTAAATTTAACAAAAACAACAACGAAAACAGAAAAAAGAAGAATTATTATGCCAAAGTACAACATTTTGTAAGGACATTACCCAACTTATGCATATTGACGAGATGTGAGTGCCAAGAAAATACGTAAACAAAATTGTTCAAGAAAATCATTTGCTTGTTGATTTAATGATAACTTTCTGTAACAACTATTTGCACTAAAATGTTACATATAAAATATGTTCATCTAGATGTATACACTACCATGTGTATGTATGTCCTTACTGAGAAATACATAGAAGTTAATGTACACCCACATCAAAAAATTTTCATTTATAAAAATCATTTAAAATTGCTTGATCTCAATGTTTTTTTTTCAAATTTTATATCATGTGCGCTTACAGTTTCTACATACATACATACATGCTACATAAACATGTATGTAAAGGGTCCGCCATCTAACGTTGTTTTTTTTCAACTAGTGCTTATTTCGTGAATGGTAACACTTAGCTCATGTCTGATTTGACAGATAATTAGTTTTATCCTTCCGCTGAAAGAATATGATTGTGTTTTCGCTTCGCTAAGTGAGTCTGCGATCGATTTACAGAAGATGCCGATTTTGCCAAAAATATCATCTTTTCAGATGAAGCTCATTTTGATCTTGGCGGGTATGTAAACAAGCAAAATTGTCGCATTTGGGGCCCAGAAAACCGGCACGCATAGATTGAAAAGCCGACGCACTCAAAACGAGTCACTGTTTGGTGCGGATTTTGGTCCAGAGGCATAATTGGGCCATTTTTCTTCGAAAATGAGCAAGGAGTGGCCGTTAGTCAATGCCGATCGATATTGGGCCATGTTGAACGAATTTTTGTTCACAAAAATTGGAGAGGAAGATATTGGCAACATTTAGTTTTAACAGAACGGTGCTACGTGTCACACAGCCGAAGCTACACTCGATGTTTTTATAGCATTTAAAAAAAAAAAAGTTATTTGGCGGACCCTGTATATCAAATGATAATTTTTGTGCATTTTACAAATTGTAATATTGCATGAATTGTATGTCGAAAAGTAAAGAAATTACTTGATGCCTGAAAACGTTCTATTTAACATTTCAAAGTCTTCTCAAAAGTATCTATAACAATATGAATACATTTGAACAAATTGATTTTAAATTCTAACTGTAGATCTTATAGCCCAAGCTTTTATAGCATTAGCTCCAGAGCTTTTACTTGCACTGACTTTTAATACACAGAGAAAATAACGTCGGTTGTAAGAATTGCATTTTTGCCAGTTGAATGTTTAGTTGTGACAATAAAATTTGTTACTTTAAAGTACCCGACACCAATTTCATAAATCAGTGCTAAGACTATAACTATATTTATAATTTAAGAATCAAGTTTCCATCTCTCATATTATTAATACGCATTATTTGAGCTGTTATTTTTGAAAGTCGTATAAGTAAATTTTTTAAAAAAAGTTAGTTGAGGGTAATTTTAGCAAGATATGATAATCTATATCTTACAAAAAAGTGGACTGGTATCACTTTCAAAAATAACATTTCATTTGGTAGTTTCCCAAATTGTTGTTTCAAAAAGTGTTGGTCTAATACTTCTTCGTAAAAAAAATAAAATAATTAAAAAAAAAAAAAAATCCAAGAAAATTAAAGAAAAAATTTCAATTCGCAGCGTTAATAACAATTAAATTAAAGTTATTTTACACAAATTTAGAATTTTCTAAAATTTTTTTCTTTCGATTAAATTTACATTAAAAGATGAAATTCTCAATCTGTTTCGTACTCATTTATGTAACGAAATATTATGTTTTTCATCCGGCTCATAAGAACTCATACAATATGTATGTATATCATCACTCAGTATAATTTTTTTTATTTTAGTTTGCTAATATTTAATTTATGTTAAAACAAATTTACAACTAAACACTTTTAAATACCCTACCTACCAGAAATGTGTGATACGAGTAGAAACTAACACATATTCATGTTGACATTCAGAGATATACAAAATCGCATACATAGATTTTCCATCACATTTTTCACAATGCCCGTAAGAACTTGAAACTTTCTTCTATGCTGTGATAGATATTTCAATCAACAATGTCAATCACATTACAGATCAGTTGAGTGTCGCTGTTCTTGTAGGGTACTTTCTCTTCCTCTCCCTCTGCTCCCTTTCCTTTCGCTTTTCTCGCCCACACCATTTTTCCTAGTGATGATGTCCATAAGTTAACAAAAAACGCTAGCCATTTGAAACGAAAACTCTAAATTTCATACATACATACATACAACATGTACTCACTCTTGTGCTCTTGTAATCTTTCCTATTCATACTCGTAGTATCATCACACTGTATAATATGAAAATTTCATTCATGTTTAACAAAACATTTTAAGGGAAACACATACACAGGCCCACCCACATGCATTCTGTAAAATATTTACAAATACACGATACTACAACTACACACACACACACACTCATATCCTTATAAAATGACATGAACATAAACGGTTTAGTCCATATTATTTTTTTCTTTTTTACACTGTTTTCTGTTAAAAAAAAAAAGCTTTTTTTCATGTGTTCCATATAAACGAAAAACGTGTACAAATAAATTGATAATATTCGTTACATATATTCGATATACTCGTACATGCGATACACGTACATACGTAAAACTAATTTTCAAATAGCTAATTCATCCATTACATTGAATTAAAACAAAAGAGATTTTTGTAAATAAAGAGTTTTTATTTTAACTTTGTACTTTGTTTGTTTGTTTTGAAAATTTTTGTATGTTTTTTTATAAATTAAATATTTTCAAATCAAAAATCTTGATGTTGTGTTCAATAAGTATGCGCAAAATACATGCAATATTTATTTATACCCATTACGTTGATTTTAATCAAACGTTATTGAAACTAAAAACAAAACTTATTTATTGTTGATTTAAAATCCCATTTAGAATTTCATATTTAATTAAAATTCGAGCAAATTCATTACAACTTGGATATAAAGCGAAAAGTGCAGCTTATTTTGTTAACAAATACATACATACATTCAATCAATTCAATACAAACATACATATGCATACACATCTCGATACTTTGTAATATTAATTTTATTTATTTACTTTTGCATAAAAATGCTTTAAAGTAGGCAGCAATAGGTAATTTTGGATGCCACAAAACAAACACGATACAACAACAAGGGAAACAACACATTTGTATGACGGCCTTGAAATTATTACGATAATTGTACTGACAATTGGTTGAAGTTGTTTACCGTGTTATGTAAATGTAACCAAAGTCGAATAAAAAAGTTTCTAAAAAGGAAGAAAACAGGATTTGCACAGGCTTTTATTTTAAATTAAAATTGTTTAGTGTAGGCGTATAACAGGTCTGGGTTGAAACTAATTTTTCTATTTTCAATATCAATAGCTTCAGTAAGATCTGTGATAGCTTGGGATATTATGTGGTGTTTAAAAGTTTTTATGGGTTTCTTCTATACCCAATATGCAAATTATTTTTCAAAGCACTACAGGATGCTGGAGTAGCAAATAATACCCAAAATCATAAGGGACTCAATTCAGAAATTCCGACATTCTACACAAAGGTGGAGAATGTTTCAAGATTTTGTTTGACGGAAGCTTAAAAATTTAACACTTCTTTCTTGTTATTGTGTTAGGCCACATTACGAAATACATATACATCCATACAGAACATGTGTAAGTAGTTTATCCTTCAGCTATTAATTGAGGAACTAATTGGGTTTCTTTTTAATCTAGAGTGCCCTTTCAGATCTTTGATTAGATGCTGGCATAAAATTTCATCGAGATGGTGAAGAAAATTAAAAATATTTGCCGTTATTGTAGCCAATATTAGGTGTGTGCATACGGCAACACAGCTAAAGGAATCTCGAGGTCTTACAGATTGAATTTACTTTCTTTATGAAATTATTTTTATAATAGAATATTATTTAAATTCTGCTTAAGTTTCTATTAAGTATAGAGTTTCAAATGTTGATATCCTCCAGAGAAATTATTTTTAAGACGTTAATACCAATTGCAAAGTTATAGAAAAAGTCTGTCTATGAATTCAGCTCTATATATGAGTTATAAGAGTTTATAAGAGGGTTGTACTTAAGCTACGTTCAGACTTATATCTTTTCTTAATAAAATACAATATACCTGAATTATAGTGGCTTTTGAATTAATACAAATCATGTTAGGTTATAAAAGATTTTTATAATCGTTTTTCTTTTTTGTTTTGTTGGGCTTATTAATTTACCTCAAAATATTGAATGAAACTTAGCATGATTAAAATATATCTAATTCGTGTAAGTTAACTAAATAAATTTATGAAAATTCTCAATTACTTTAGCTCTCCTGAATCTAAATTAAAATATTTTTTTTTTGCCTTTACTATGGATGAAATTAAACTTTTTTCAATTGATTACAAATCATTTTATTACTCAGCAAGTAGATAATTTAAATGAGAATATCAGAAAAAATTTTTTTTTTCAATTCAGATTCATATTCACTTGGAATACAAAACACATGAACGATTATAAAAATTTATTCAAATTGTTTAGAAGGATTTTCTTTGAAAAAAGACACCGAACAAAGTTAATATGAGATGACGTTTTTCATGATACCGAATGTCTATTTTTACATCTCTTGTCAATAGAAAAAACTTTTATTCAAAATTCCAACATATAAAATCAGAATTATTCGTATTATAATACTTCGGTTGTAAGAACTGAATTTGTTTCCAATCAAAAATTCATATGTGGTAATCAAATTTTTAGTTGTAGCAACCACAAGTTAATATTACAATCCAAAATTTTGTTCTTTTAAAAATATATCGAGCTGTTAGACTTATTTTCTATTGTCACGATTACAAAATTCTACTATCACAACTGAATTTTATTGGAAACAAATTTAGTTCTCACAACCGAAGTTGTTTTCTTAGAGTACTAGTGTACCATATGTATGCATTTATTTAAAGAAAAACAACAACAAACAAATACTTTTGAGGGTATTAAAATATATAGTATCATTACATTCACGTATTTAGACAACAAAATGTTTTTAAAATTTTTTAAAATTGCCAATTCTACGACCATTTCAAAATTCATTTGATAAACGAATATTTTTAATTTTGACGAAACGCATTACAAAACAACTTCATTAGTGATGAACGAATTTGTTGCCAATAAAAAATTAAGTTGTGATAATAGAATTTTTTTGGTGTGCAAATAGTCCCAAATTTTGCAATATACTATAAAGCTTCGGTTTGATATTGATATACTGATTATCATAATTAAATTTTTGATTGGTAACAAGTTCGTGTGCGTAGAAAGGCAACCAAAAAACTCATGTATGATTTTATAATAATAGAATTTTTGATTGCTAACAAATTCCATTCTCGCTATCAAATTAATTTTTTGTGTAAAGACAACAATAAATTTTATTACCATTCGTAACTGTTCTTAAGAAAATCTTATAGACGCAGAATATTCCAGATTTAAATTTACTTACAAATTTAATATTTTCAGCATAAATCAAAAATAAAAATTAACTACAGAGGGAGAAAGAAAGAGAGAGGAAGAGGGATATAGAGAAAAAAAAAACGAAACGAAAATAAAAAATCGACACGCAAGATCGGTGATATAAAACAATAATATTTTTTTGCAAAAATTTAAAAATTTAAATTTAATTTTATTAATTGAAAATTGAAATTAGCAAAAAAATGTTTTGTATAACGCCAGGGCTGTAATATTGCACCAAGTTATTTTGTATTTAGTTTAATGTAGAATAATATGTGTAAGTGTATGTATTTACATATAAAATGCTGAGAAAAAAAAATCTACTACTACCACCACTACTACTACTACTACTACCACTACTATTACTTCTACCAATACTACTACTACTGCTACTATTACTACTACTAATACTACTAGTGTTACTACCACTTAAAAAAAAAATTACTAATAATAATTTAAACTACTACATACTTATTTAAAACAACTACTATTAATACTAAAAACTCTTGTTTGCTTGTAGAAGCACTTAAAATATACATACATAAATGCAATGCATTATTAATTTATTATAATAGTATATACATACACACTACATAAATATTCTATTACATATTATTTTTTTGTTGGTTTTTGTTACGTTTTCATGAAAATAATGTCCAGCTGGTGCCCTAACTAATTATAAAAGAAGCTTTTCCAAATTTATTGCAACAATGCAACAATAGTGCGTAGTTGGCTGTTTCGTGTTTTATTACTACTTTTATTATTTTTAATATTTACTTTTCATTTTTGTGGTAATACGAGTACATTTTATTTTGGCCCACTTGGACATACACATTCTTGAGACTACTACGTATTGAAACAAATTATTGCCGCTATTATGGTTTACAACTCAACTCCACTTTAGTAGTGCGGTCTTGTTTTGTGCGGTTGATAAATACATAAACAAATTACAGCTAAATTTTCAATTTCAAATTTCTAGTCAACTGAGTTGAGTTGTAAATCGGAATAGGGGCATATGCAACTAAAAAAAATGAATTAATAAATTGCCCACATGTAACATTTGCATGATCAAACAAATTTTTGAAAATTGCATGACACCGTTAAAAAACAATAACAAAAACAACAACAATTAGAGACCACAAATAAAAATTATTTGTGAAATTTTAACTAAAAATAATTTAAATTAAAGAAACAAGTTATGCGAATGAAAGTGGATCAGCTCAGCCCTTCGTCCAGACAAAAGTTTTTGATTGAAAGTTTTTTGCACCCCGATTCATTTCGAATAATTTCTCTGAAAATATAATTTCAATGAAAAATCAACTGAATAAAGCACATTAATTTTTGAAGTGAATCAATTCATGACTTTCGAAATTTTATTCAATTTATTTAAAATTTTTGTGTATGGGAAAATTTACAAATAATAGAAACGAAGTTTAACTTTGTCCGAACAAAAATTAATATGAAATTAATTCAAGTTGAGAGTAGAGTTCCATTGCTCACTATAAAAAAGAGAAACATAAGCTAAATACTGAAACACCCTATATCGCGACAAAAACAGTGTCCGAATCCACCACCTTAGGAAAACAACATAATAATTCTTATTACACGAACTATCAAGAATGAAAAATAAAAAAAAATTACGTGATTCGTAGGATATTATGCGTCCTTCAAGCTGTAAATTGCTACTGGAGCAGAATATGTCTTATGTGACGAAATTTGTTATCCAATAGCAGATTTATATAGAAATGCGTAACGAAAGCAGCACATTCATATTTGGACAACGTTTTCCACTGATCAAAATTTTCAATGCAAAAAACTTTCATGACGAATATGTATTCCAAAATAATTTTTTGATTATTTTTTTTATTTTTGTTTTTTTGCTTCAAAGTAATCTGCCGCACTCTTTTTTAATTTTTTATTTTTTTAATAAATTAAAAAATATGTATTATGAACAGAGTTCGGAAAGAAAGAACACGAAATAAATGCAAACGTTTCGTTTTGTAGTTCATCAGAGTTTTATTATAGAAAACTACAAAGCGAAACATTTGCATTTGTTTCGTTTCGTTTCTTTTCGAATTCTGATTATGAATAATAACGATCATATTTTTTATATTTTATTTTCTGATAAAAAAAAAAAAAATCAAGACTAATAATGGCTTTAGAGAAATTTTTGGAAAAATACTTTTTTAGTGGTTAGGAGCTTACGTTACGGTCGTTTCTAAATTTTTAATGATTTATTATCACATACACAATCACACACGTACATACGCACACAGAGCCATACACCTTTTTAGTGAAATGGTAAAACTTTCTTGCACCCCACCACAAAGTTGTACTAGTAACAAGAAATTTTGTTTTATTTAAAATTTAATATCGTAATTGCATCTAAATCTATCAGCTGCGCTACTTTCAATTGTATTTCGAAATATTTTTTTATTCATATAAATTTTGCCATTACGTGATACAGAAATAAGTAGACAACAACACTTTCATTGCACTCTGATTATCGTACAAATACTGCACCATAAATTTAAACGAAACATTTTTCTTTTGCTTTAAATAGCTTATTTTTTTAATTCATTTTACAAATTTTAATATGAAACAAAAGCCCGACAAAAGTACAGAATTGGGTAAAAATATTAAATATTCTTATTTTTCATTAACATTTTCATTCAAAATGTGAAAGATTAAGAGAAACCAAAAATTATTTATTACTTAGGTGTGGAAATGAATGAAGGTTTTCTAATCAACACTCGTATGTAAAACATTTTTAGCCAAAATATTCTTTATTCATTGTTCACTTTGTATAAACTTCACAATTATTTTATCTGTACTACTGCACTTCCCTCGATTTTCAAACTGGTATTTTTGTTTCATTTGATTTTTTTTTTAACCATTTGCTTGAGATACACATTCACATCCAAGCGCATAAAAGAGGAGGCTCTCGAAATGTTACCAATTAGGAATTCTATGAAAAAAAACTTTTTTTAGAAAATTGTAAGAAAATATTGGCTCAAGTCCTAATTCATATTTATGTACTGGGGATCGGTTCTCGTTCTGTGATAACTTGAAATGAAAAGGTTTTCCACACTTACATAACTTTTTGATTCATGTTCAGTGAAAAATAACAATCAAATTTTAAATTATTTTAATATGAAAAAAAAGTGGAACGAAACGAAATTTTTTCACATTTACGAAAAACTAGTGATTCACCTTCTGCGTAAAAGTATAAACTACCATAACATTTTTTTCATATGAAAATATTTTCTACATTTAAAATTTTTACCTCGAAAAGCAAATTATAATAATAAGAAAACCAAAAAGAATATTTAGTAAATTTCTTTTATATAAAAGGAAATTTTTTTTTACAGATTTGTAATACCCGATGCTGCGTCATATAATCGTAGAAAAAGCCACTTTTTTATCCTTAATTGGTATATTTTCGTCAAAACGGTTAACATTATTTTTTATATTTTAATTTTTTTTCTCATAACGCAAATCGATTAAATTTTTAGAAGAATTTTGCCAGGAAGCGAGTGAAGATAAGGAAAAGCAAAAAGATTATTATCTACGTAAACTTCATGTAAGACAGTCAGTCTGCATTGTTGGTTTTATGCTTCCTAAGCTAAGATCAGCCATTCTTGGCGTCTCCAGAGATAACTTGATATCATTTCCCATTAAAGAAAACATTTTGTTTATCTTAGCGATATCGAAATAAGATGATGGTTGATATTACAAAAAAAAGAACGTTTGAAAGATGTTGAGAATAAAGGGAATATTCCATTAAACACTTTTGCTCTTTGACGAAGGGTACACGGGTGCTCTGAGCTCTGAGGTCTGTTTTTCTTTATTATATTACATTTATCTTTTCTATATTTCGCTGCGCTTCGCTGTGGAAAGCTTCTTCAGGAAGTTTCACATTAATGAAATAAGAATGTTCAAAATAAACAATTGTTGTTTAAGATTTTTTAATGCACAGTTAGTTGTTGATCTCCTCAATAAAAACTTCTGTTCAGAGTCCTAAATTTAGGCTAATGCAGTAAGGGTTACTTACAAAAAATTCTAATTAATTTGTGTATTAAGTTTTCTTGAAATTGCCAAAAAACTAACTTAGAAATTACCAAAGCGTGAATGAAGTTTGTAACATTTCGAGTGCCGAATCTGAAATATATTTTATTTTGAAAGCAAATCACTTAAACTTTTAATGTAATCGTTTTTTCCGCCTTAATCAGTGTGTCAAAAATATTTTTATTAGTCCATCCCTAAATGATCGGCTCAACATATGTACTCGTATGTGTGTGTATGAGAACAATGAAAAATTTTAACTGATATAAAAGTCTTGAAATATAAATACCTGTTCAAGATTAAAATGTTCAAGGCCTAAAATTAATAGTTAAGATCCAGTTTCTTTAATATAATTTGCCCAATCATATGCAGGTATCAATAAAAAAAATTAAGATTTTTAATGAATTTTTGAGGAAATAAACAAAACTTTTGAATTTTTCTTGAAAATTGTTTTTTTTTACAAAACTTTTAGAATATTTCAGAAACTACAAGACTGGTAAAAAATTTCAAGATAATATTTATCTCAATCCTTACGTGTTTTTGAAAGTTTAAGAAGACAGTTAGTGCTAGAGTTATTCCAAATTATGTGGCGTAGTTTCCTCAAGAAATACAAATGGAATTAAAAAGTAATTTATAGCGATCGGACTTACTACTCCTACCATAGGTATTCAAATTGACCTTAAAACCGCAGGCACCACAAACAAATTTCATTTTGTAGGCATGTGTTATTAATTCAGAAGAATTCAAACGAAATTTAAAAATATTTATGACACTCTGATACTTTTTTTTATAATTAATTTTAAATTAATACTTTCTATGTACTTGTATGAATGTGTAGGTTTATCTAATACATATGAATTTTGGTTTTTCTTTTAATAATAATTATTAACGGAGCTTCTCCTTCTACTACTTTTCAATTAAAAAAATCACCTACCAACTACATATGTACGTATGTATGTAACTATTACTTACATACTTAATTTTATTTTCAATTATTTTATATAACATAATAATAATAATAATAATAATAATAATAATAATAATAATGATAAGCCTAGATACCAGAATTGTATTGATGTAATACTGCAAATTACATACTTTACAATCTCACCAAGGAATGAAAAGTACTTAAAAACAAATCTAAGCAAAAAATATATAGAATATAAAATAGTCTGTCTAAAAGATTAAAAAAAAAAAAAAAAAAAAAAAGTTATAAATTAAAGTGAACTGTAAACCAAACGATAATTTAATATTTTATTGGAATTTGTAAATATATTTAACAGCTGAAACGATATTGGGGCGACACAGTACCATCGAGATTCGTTCAATACATTTGGGAGGATTATTCCATGCGGAAGAAGAAATACAAATGACATCGACCATGCCAAACTTTGTTGGTCAAATGCAAGGTTTCATATTTAACGGCCAGAGGTAAATTTTAAAGGGATTAAACAATGGATTGTATTAATGGAATGTAATTTAAGGTATATTGATATAGTCAAGTCATTGGGGCCGGAGTTATCTGCGTTGCCCAGCGCAACATTCAAGTTAACAGCTCGATTTGTGAATTCACCTCCGGGAAATCCGTATCATGCAGCCACATTTCGATCAAAGCACTCCTACGTTGGTTTGCCCATGCTTAAGGCGTATTCAGCCATTTCAGTTGACTTTCGATTTAAAACAGTAGAACCAAATGGACTCTTAATTTATAATGGTGGAAGGCGTAATGACTTTGTGGCTGTGGAACTAGTAAATGGACATATACATTACACATTTGATGTAGGAGATGGTCCAATAACAATGCGCGATAAGACTCGCATTCATATGAATGATAATCGGTGGCATCAAGTCAGTATTAGAAGACCTGGCCCAAAAACGCATACTCTCGCTGTTGATGAGTCATTTGAAATTATTTCTTTATCGGGCAATAGTATGCACTTGGAATTATCTGGTATTTTATACATTGGCGGTGTCTTCAAGGACATGTATGCCAAGTTACCAGCTTCTATATCATCTCGTTCGGGCTTTGAAGGTTGTATTTCTTCACTCGATTTGGGCGACACATCACCATCACTGACAAATGACGCTGTAGTGCCGAGCTCGCTTGTTGTGTCCGGATGTGAGGGCCCAACAAAATGTAGCCAAAATGCTTGTGCAAACAGAGGCGTTTGTGTGCAGCAGTGGAATGCGTACGCCTGCGAGTGTGATATGACTTCTTACACTGGTCCTACGTGCTATGATGGTGAGTGATTTCATTATTTTTTAAAATTTCATACAATATTTCCTTCATTTCATCTCATTTAAATTGTTTCTCTGCGATATCCTTTGTATTTATGCGTTTATTTACTTAAAATTAACAACAAAACAAAAAATTTGAGAGAATTTTTTTAATAACAACAAAAATCTCAATTTTATTTTATTTTTTCTATTAGAATCTATTGCATATGAATTTGGAAATAATAAGGGAATTATACAGTATACATTCCCGGAAAATGCTCAAGCCGATACCGAGGAGGATAACATAGCGCTTGGATTTATAACAACAAAATCCGATGCGGTTTTATTGCGTATAGAAAGCTCTACCACTCAAGATTATATGGAACTTGAGATTGTTGAGGGAAACATTTTTATGGTATATAATATTGGAACTAGAGATTTGCCATTAGGAGAGATTGGAACAAAAGTGAATGATAACACATATCATGTGGTAAGATTTAGTCGGCGAGGAGGAAACGCCACTCTGCAATTGGATGATTACAATGTGCAAACCTTAACACCACAAGGTTTGTTTAATTACACAAATATATATGCCAAAATCAATGATTCATTTTTGGATAATTTATATTGTAGGCCATCAGTCTACTATGTTCAACACAATGGCTAACATTCAAGTCGGAGGAAAATTTAGTCGTACAGGTCGTACTCGAATAGAGAGACCTTTTTCTGGTGTCATTACTGGTCTGTCAGTGAATAAGTTGCGTGTGCTGGACTTGGCTGTGGAACGTGATCCCCATATAACCATACGAGGAGATGTTCAATTGGTAACTGGAGTATTAGATAGAAATGATCTGCAAAGAATGCAGCAGGTTAGGGATTTTATTTTTAAATAATTTGAAATCTCTTCAAAGTTTTTCCAACTATTTTTCTCATCGTAACAAATTTTTTGCTCTGTCGTATTTAATATTTAAAAAAATCTCTTTCAAAAGTAAAATTCTTTTTTTTTTTTTTGTCACTCAGGTCAATTGAGTTTTAGAACCATGTTGAAAATTATTTCTCATAAGCGTACATACATACCTACATGCATAAACATTTCGGCAAAGCTGAACATGGTTCTTAAACTAGAAATAAATAAATACAACTACATTCACACATATTTAATTGTGAATTAAATTATAAAGCAAAATTCTCTCGTTCAATCATTATTATTTATTGCAAATATTTTTATGCATTTTAAACATTTTTCTCAAGATTAATTAATGCTTCTTAAGAAAAACACACTCAAGCATATACCTACTTACTACATTCATATACTCGTATATTTGCTAACATACATACGTTGTGTATTTACATACGTATTGTAATTGTGTACATGCATATGTACGTATGTATGTATATACTATATAAATGTTTAATAAATAATGATTTTATAATAAATGTATGTACATATGTATGTATGTACATATATATCGCATTAATATTTTACTATACGAATTTATCTAGCACCGTGCACCTAAAATTTTATCTTTTATTTTTTATTTTATTAAAAAAAAAATATTTTTTTTTTCATTTCTATAAATTTTTTTTCTTTCTTATACATATATACTTATACGATATATATATATATTTAATATGCTTCCTCTTCTTTGGATTCTCAAATAATCATCAAATAATAATTTATGAACCTTCTTTTTTTAACAAAATGTATTTAGTGCACTTCTATTTTAAATGAAAATTTTTCTAAAACAATGCACCACATTATTCACTAAATATAAAAATTGCATACATACACACATACACAAATACATGTGTATACATATGTACATGAGGTATGAAAAAGCTTTAATTTTTTTAGCTTTAGCTTTGCTCATGGCAAAAATGTATTGCAGAAATTAGACACCGGGAACTAACATACCAAAGCGACCATTACATTATTCGGAGCAGTCTCCGTATCGAATGATATTCAGAAAAATTTTTGTGTTATTTTAAAAATAATTTGAAATTATTTATAGACATGCCGAAGTGTTCCAGCATGAAATGCATTCTTAAACGATAAAAGCTCTAAATAATATACAATTTTAATTATTTGTTTATTTATTCAATCATATTGCACTGCAATACAATATGCCTAATTACCTTACAGATTAATTAAAAGCATAAACAAATTTTGCTATTATAGTATTTAATAGTGGTAAATAAATGTATGTATGTATACCCTTGCCCAGCCATAAATATATGTAAGTTGGTCATAGCAGTTTAAGAGCGTTTTACACTATAATACTGGGTAAAACGACTTGTCAAAAATTTAAGTCAAATGAAAAAATATAATAGTGTGAATACAATTTTTAGAAAACGTATATACTTTTCATTATATCAGAGTTTCACTTTTGCATACGAACAAAGGAATAACAAATCCAATGAAAATCTTAACACTTGTTTTATAGGGCAAAATCCCTGTATGATCTTTCGACAGTCGTATCAAAAACTATTTGAAGTGGTTGGCTAATTTATAGTTTACAGGTATTTAAGGTTTTTATTGGAAAATGAAATTAAATAAATCTAAAAAAAAGTAATTACTGATCGGGGCAGGCAGTCTATCTCCTGGCATAACATTTAAGCAGTAGGAGCGGGGAAGGCAATACATAGTTTTTTGTATTTAATTGTTAGTTTTTAATATACATTCAATACATACATACACACACACACAAAGACATAAATATGTATGCACATAATTTTGAAACAAATAAAAAAAATTAAGTCTCATCAACTACTTGTGATTAATTGTGGTTTCTGTCTTCTATCTTTCATTCTTGTACGTATTTTTGATTAAACAGACACCAGCTAGTGGTTACCCTGGTGCAATAGATGATTTGATATTTTCCGGAGCTGGTTCTGGTTGTCGCGGTGATGATGAAGACGAATGTACTCCTCCATTTGAAGCAAGTGGAGATGATCTCATTACACCAGTCTATGTACCACCTACAAAACAAACTACCATAACTCAAAATGTTAGTACCGATAAATCAAATGGCACTGAACGTGCTTGTGACGATGAAGACTGTATTCATGGATCCGGTGATTATGGTGAAACAACAGAACAATTTACATCAACAAGTACATCAAAAGGTTCCGGTAAGTAATTCACTTTAACTTAAATTCATTTAACCAGCTTTGGCATTTCATTATAAGACATCTTTCTCACATATCTCAGTAATTAGTACTCTTATTGCGGCAGTTTAATGCCAGTAAACCTTGTTTATCTGTACAACGGCGATATAAATTTTTTTGGTATTTTTTATTTGACAAAAAAAAAAAAAAAAAACTTTTGTTATGCCCAAGTTTAGTATCTGTTTGTTTACACGTGGTAAGCTAGATTTCTAAAGTTCTTTTCTCTCACTCTATGTTTGTTCGTTGATAATATTTTCAATTCAATTAAACAAAAGCACACCCACTATATAGAAAACCGCTTATGTCTTATCAATTTGTTTTAGAGGACTGAAACTATAAAATTATTTCGATTCTAGCAAACGTTATGCTTCTCATTGTTATCTCGTTACAGCACCACAATAATTGCGACAACAAGTAAATTTTTTCTCAAGTCGACCTAAGCGATTTTTCTTAATTACCACAGATACATACGTACATATACATACATATGGATAAATAGCTGACAGTTCACGGTTCACTTCTTAACATTTGATTTTCAATTTTTTAGTTGTTGTGCAAAGTTTCCTTCTTGACAACATTGATGAATTCAAAGTTTGAAATGCTTCCACAATTAATATGATGTACAGCATAACGAATTCGTTGTTAAGAATTCCATGCGAAAATTCGTCCAAAGGAACGAAATGAAGGCTTAATAAGCCAAAGTACATTCTGTTGGCATTTTAATACGAATTCAAGATCATATCAGTTTTTTACGGACTTTTGATTTCTACGAGCCTCTTTTCTTCTACTTTCGACAGAATATTTAATTATGCACTTCGAGAAATTTTAAAATTTCAAGTTTGTATTTTATTAAAATCTTTGAATTTATGTAACGAGTATTCAATACAAAAAACATTTAAAATAGATTAATGCACATTTTTCTTTTTGCTGTGATATTTTGCACTTGATCTTAAGTTCGTATTCGTGATAAATTTAAAACTTTAAAAGCAACTCTAATCACACAAAAAAAAATTTTTTTTTTGTAGACCTTAAGCAAAATTTTATAGAATTAAAAAAAAATTTTTTTCATAAAGTCTACTTTAAAGTCTGCGTCAATTTTGTAGAGTAAGGTTTATTATTACAAGTTATCGATAGTTATAGTTAAGATTTGATAAGTCAAATATCAAGCTTTTGGTTGGACATTAAATTAAAAAATATTGATAAGTTCAATATCGGACTTTTAAAATTGTAGTCAGATTAGTCAGAAGCCGGTTATTTACCAAACAAAATCTTAACTTTAACTATCGAAAGTTGTAACAAGGGGCCTAAAAGTGATAAACTTTTATTTTAAATTTCAGTTCAGTTCAGTTCAGTATGACTGATGTTTTACACTTTCGCCAATTCAATGAATTTACATTCAATAAAAATTAATTAAATTACTGCTTGCTTTTTAAACGCACGAATCAATTTTATTTAAGAGCTTCTTCACCGAAATGCTTCCGCAGTTTAAAAGTTTTTTGACTTTAATGAAATTTTGTTACACAGTAGAAACAGAAAATGTACGTACGTCGTATATACTCGTACTTGCAGCTTTACGTTTTTACATACGATTGTCAATTTGATTAAAAAATTTATTTAATACGACGGTAATTATTAAATATTTGAGTTCAGAGTTCGGTATAATTTTTATTGAACTTTAGAAATACAATAATTGAAATTAAATCAACTTTAAACTTTTACAGAAGTTACTGTAAGTTTATTCGATTTATAAACCCTAAGGCTGTGATTATAATAAATATTTTATTGTAGGCAAAGCCATGCTCCTGAGAGTCACAGACGTGCAGGCTTGGGTAATTGATAGAGAAATTGCTCTCTGTAAGATTTGTAATTTGTTAAGCTCCAAGGTGAAATCATCAAGCAGATCTGTATTTAAAATATTCTTGATTTGTCAAAAAAACAGAGATGGCTTATGAACTCCAGCCATATAAATGTAACAATTTTGACAAATCAGGAAAAAACTTGAAACGCACAGCTGTTTTCTTGATATCACGTTGTATAAGTTCGCCTTATTAAGTTCACATTGGGTGTATTCATAAGACGTAACTGTTGAGCTCAACTGCTACACAATTGTTAGCAACAGTTATGTCTTAGAAACGGATTGATGAATATGGTACTAAGTGAACAGCTGCTACATGTCAATAATTGAAGAAAAGAAAAAGAGGAAAAAATGACAAAATAAAAATTAATAAAATAATTTAAGTCAACTAAAACAATTTCTTTAACCAAAAATATGAATAATACAGAATTGAAAAGTTGACACAACACACGACATATTGACTTTAAGTATGATGACATATGATTTGAAGACAAACACTCAACAGTTGCACAACACTTACGTCTTATGAACGCACCCACTAATTGCCCAAAAAAGCGTTAGAATCATTATACAGCAATTTAAACTTAATAAAAGTTGTTATTTTGAAAAGTGGCACGTGACCAATAAAAAAAAATGATTTAGCGGTATGAACATCATCTTACTAAAACTACCGCCAATTTTTAAAATAAAAGCTCATGTCACGTTTTTTTATTTAATACAAATCATGTTAAATCGGTTATTTAAATATTTGCCCGATTAGTGGTTACGCTTATTTCGTAAAATCTTTGACTAGTGTCCGTGACCTATTTTTTTTAGTGGTAAAGATTTTGATTTTTTAGTCTCGTGAGAGGGGGAGGGGAGAGACAGAGAGAGAGAGAGAGAGAGAGAGAGAGAGAGAGAGAGAGAGAGAGAGAGAGAGAAGTGACTTTATATTTGTAAATTGTGAAGAATACTGCTTGACAGAGACGCACGTATAGACTTATGTAAAAATTATCAACAACTGAACAGCTAAATAATTTTGTCATATTTACCTGTTCAGCATACAAAATATTTAAGTTTGGATCGGTTCCTATACCTTACGAATATGCTCTGCTAGTTTTTTAAAATTTTTGTTCAAGTCTGCGATAGTTCATTCACGATCTATCCAAAAATTGTAAAATGATTTGCAAATTCCAGAACTGAAAATCCTTTATAAATTATGCTGAGCCTATCTCTCTGTGCATGCATGTATGTACATATGTGTATGTATTGTACGTATGTATGTATCTAACATATCCTTAGTACGTGTGGGCATATTGTGAATTTTATTAAATGACTTCTCATTTTGAATGTGCTTTTTCATCTATCATGGCATCAACTAAATATATTTCGTTATTCATTCATGTCAGCCATGGACACAACCACTAAATGCGTAATCGTAATTATTAAAGTGTAGCATTACAGTTGGACTTGTTTCTTTCAGAAATTAAAACCTGCTTCATAGTACTGACTGTGATTATGCACCGGCTGCTCAATAAATCGTACTTAATAAAAAACTAAACCAAAAGCACTACTTGCAAATCAATTGTTACACACATTAAACACCAAATAAAAAAAATACCAACTGACTGCATGCGTACTGTGTAGTTGAAGCAGAGCTGGACAAGTGCATCAATATACTCGTACTTTTCTGATTTTCTAAAATTATAAGTTTATTATTTTGAAACAACGAATATACTTATAAATACGTATATGTTTGGATGTACATGTGTATGTACGAGTATGCATATGTAAATTAACTTAAATATAATATTCTTATAAGAACGCACACACACACATACACACGGCTTGGTGCCAAATGGTGATGCATATGTATGTATGTTTGTATGTATGTAGTTTGGATACATGTAGCCAAATATTTGTACCACTATTACATCCATGTGTGCATCTGTGTGTATGTGTGTATGTATGAATGCTTTCGTCAAATGTGTAATTAAAATGCTAATTAGGATGATGTACAAAAACTACTAAAGTATTAAGTAAAAGTTCCTGGATTTATTTGAAACGGATTAGATAGAGAATTAAAAAAAAAAGAATTCGTCTTAAAAAAAAATAACAACAAAAATAATACATACGTAGATACATTTATCAACATTATACAAAAATAATAATTAAGTACCAACAACAAATTTTTGATCACATCGCGTAAATACATATGTACCTTTAATGTAGTATATGTATGTATGTAAATCTGTAAGATGGATTTGTGTTCTTAGTTTTAATTATAACAAACAAATAAAAATAATAGAATTATCTACACACATACATACGTATCTGTATGTATGCATGTATGTATCTATGTATAAGATAGTTAAAAATTCTTATTGCCTCTTACATTACATTTTTTATTTTCTAAATTATAATGTTTTTGTAATTAAATGTATGTTTCTGTAGGACGAAATATTAAAAAAAAAAAAAAAAACGTATTAGAAAACCTATTTATTCATACACAGCACATTTTTCTTCCACAAGTTTTTTTATTTGTTTTGTTCTCACACAAAAATTAAACTTGTGTCAAGAAAATTTTGTGTGCAGAGTAGGACGTTTTATTATACCTGCAGAAACTGAGTGAAAGTTTGTTGCATTTTATTACATGTTGTTATTGTTATAATAAGATTTGGGCTTTTAATATCTTTACACAACTAATTTTGTCTATGTACATACACACACATTAACATACATATCCTTAAATTGAAAATATCCTCTATCCATATCATCTCCAATATAAAACAAAATAAAATAAAAATTATATTTTAATGAACGACTACCCCTTTTATTTTATTTTTAAAAAATAAAGAGAGAGACAACAAATACTTCAAAGCTCAGAACTCTTTGTTATAAAACAAGAAGAATTCAAAACGTTGTTTTCTTCAACACACTGAGACAACAACTTCAACTTTAGTTGGAGTAACCTTTAAGTTGTGATGATGAAAATTCGGTAATGCGGTAAAAATATTATAAAAACTATATTTCTGCCTAAATAATTAAACTCACAAGCGAAGACGTTTTCTCAGTGTATATGTAGTGAATAAGTAATTACTTACACATCAAATCACTACTTATTACCCAGCAAATGAGAGAAGATAAAACTATTTTAGAAAGCGAATGGTTTGATATTAAAAAGAACAGAAAAAAATCACAGAAGAATAAATTTGGCGTTAAGTCTATCTTCTTTTTTATAAATAAAATTTATTTTCTGTTTGTTCGCTCTACAAATTTTTGGTTTCTAACCAAAATTTGGTTGAAAGTCCAAGGACCGTCCACGCCCACTTTTCAACGATTTTCACTAGCCACTGTTAAAAAGATGTGTGTCCGTAATTAATTTGACTAGAAGTTATGCTTTGAAATATTTTGGTGCCTCTGCTAAGGCATGAGCCACTTTATTAAGTAGTGAATGACTGTATTTCTTTGAATGGGTTTCTTAACTATTAAAATTCAATTTGTAAACAGGATTTCTCTAGCTCACATAATAAAAAACCGGGCAAAAACAACTAGTTTTTTAATAAAATTAAAAACTTTTTTTCAAAATTATTTACATTCACTTATGCACCTGAGTGTTCAATTTTATTTGGTTTAAATGCAGCTTAGGCTCTTTTAAAATTATGGAGATTCGACTTATATTTTGATCTTAGATGATAATCCATTTACATTTAGGAAAATAATACGACAGGCAGAAATTGCTTAAACTTCACAACGTATTAAGATGCATTGCTTGAGACAAATGATATGCAAACTAGGAAAAGAAAAATTGTATCCTGTACAGACTGTGTAATCTCAATCTTATTTATCACTACAACAACAAACTTTGGCCGTTTGTCCTTCAATTACATTATACAAAACGAGTATGCAGATATTTCTTTATTTAATTTTGTAAAATTTATGGATGTTTTTTCGAATTTTGTTTTATCTCGAATACGAATTCCGAGTGGAAGAATATCATTCCTTCTGACACTTTAGTTCAATTCTCGCCGATTGTGTATCAGAATTTACGTACATATTTATGTATGGATTTGTGTTAGTGAAATTAAAATAATTTTTTCAATTTTTAGACACTCATAACGAGGTAACTACTGATAGTAATACACGGAAACAGGATGCCACAACCGAACAAGAACAGCACCCCTCAACATCTACAATTGCCCATACTACTACACCACAGCAAACCACTGCTTTGAGTACCACTATAATTACTAGTCAAACATCTGCACCTACAACTACTCCAATAATATCAACACAACGAACGACTACAACAACAAAATCAAGTACTACTACCACCACAACAGCAAGCACAACATCCGCTTTACCATATCCTGAAGTACGAACAGCAACAACCGAACGAGATACAACGACTTTCGATGTCGTTCAGGTGTTTAAACATGACGAAGATGAAGAAAAATCAAACATTATCTATCCACCACAAATGCCCGAAGAACGGCCACCACCTCCTCCACCCATTCATGAACCCGAGCCCGGGCTACCGTATTATCCATTGCCACAGCCTCCTCCACCATACAACAATAACAATTACCGGCCCAAGGGAAAAGGAGGCCGTATAAATTCAATAGAAGAAGAAAGGACCGCCATGATTATCGGAATCGTTGCTGGCATACTAATTGCCGTCATTCTAGTCATATTATTGGTTTTATGGTTAAAATCGAATGGTGATCGTAATTACAAAACGTCTGGTGAAAAAACCATTTATGGCACCCACAATCCCAATGCATCTCTATTAGGCAATACCAGCACAAACGGTTCTTATCACCAACAGAGGCAACAATCAAACAGTCACCATCAAGCGCCAGATACACGGTCACGCTCTCACTCTGGCATAGCAATGCGTAACAGCAACAATGGCAGCTCCGATATGTGTAGTAGATCGGCTCCAATGAGAGTTGAACGTGTCTATCATGACTCTACCGATCACAGCGAAGGTGAAGATCGTCCGGGGTTAGTAAAAACGAAAAAACGTGATTCCAAAGATGTTAAAGAATGGTACGTTTAAATATACGAACACTGAAATACGTATGTATGTACTCGTATGTATTTCACGAATGAACCAAACGTCAAATTAGCAATAATAATATAACTGTGCATAACAAATTAAAATTAATTTAAAATTACTATTGTAACTAAGTATTGTTAATTACTATCGTTATATCCTGAGTGGATCGGTATTATATTTCCCTAAAAGATTAAAATTAAATACAAATTAATGACAAAACACAAAACTTGAAACATTTAGAAAAAAATTAAAAGAGAAAAAAAAAAAACAAAAACAACAATTAAAATAACATCAGCTCATGTACAAACAAAAACAAAACTCTTTATTATTTAGTTTATGCATGCAGATTACAAAAGAAAAAAAAAGAAGAAGAAAATTAGATTACAACCACATCAATCAAATTATTGTTAAGTTTAAAAAAAAAATTTATTTAAAAAATATATAATCCACAGTCTCGCCTACTCCACACACATACTACCATACTACATGAATATGCAAATCCATAAGTACACTGGGTAAAAGTGAGGACAAAAGCTAAAACAAGTTTTCTAATTTTTATTTGTGTATTTTCTTTTCATCGTTTTAAACGTAATTAAAAATTGATATTTATTTTAATATTTTTTGTTTTAACGATGACTTGAAGGCTGCCTTAATATTTTTCACTTGTTCAATACAAGTTCAATGCTAAAGTTCAATTGATTGATTAATTAATAAACACACAAACATACTAGAGATTGCAATACTTTTGCACTAAAATTGCATTGATTGGGAAAGAGACAAAAATAGTGTGTTCGGCACAGATTTTTCTCAGTGTACGGCGTAAATAAAAAAAAGTCATTTAACTCAAATATACTCACTACATTGCATCATGCAAACATTTCATACATAAATACATTCATAATCATGGATGTGTGTATGTCTGTTTGTATGTGTCGTGTCTATTCACAAACTATATGTACTCGTATATCGTTAACTAAGAAATAAAAATTAATTAAATTAAAATATTTACTTTAGCTAACTGTAAGGCACTATTAATGACAAAATCTAAATATTTATGTAAAAGCATATCTGCATACACAATATCCTCTTTTTCCCTTTAATGCCTAAAAGACAATTTGTTATCCCCAATAAAAATACAGCAAGAGAACTATAAATATGTTACAAATTATTATGGATGAACAAACTCCCAATAACTATACGGTCTACCCGATGAATTAGGCAAATAGGCTGGATTGGCAAGAGTAAATGTTTAAGAGAGAAACGGAATATCCACTTCAATGTCATACTTATGTTAACTTAAGATACTGTGCCATAGTAATTTAAGCATAAAAACCCATGTGTAAATGTACTCGACTGTATGCATACATACATACATGCATTGATTCAAGCATGCGTGCAAACATACAATCACAAAAAGGGAAACCTCAGCAGACTAATTAATTTCAGAATAAGTACGAGTATACCGGAGCACCAGCCAACAAAAAATATAATTTTCGAGTGATTCTATGTGAAAATTCAAAAAGTTTATAATATTTATGATAAAATTTGTTAAAAAAGAACATTGATTTCAAAAACCTATTTAAAATTGCACGGGTAATCACGTCAATATTTGTGCAAAATTTATGCTGAGCATATTGAACTAGGTCGTGAGCGTCCTTTTTGAATTTCCCAAATTTTTGAGCAAATAAGTAAAACGAGGTATTTTTAGTGCAAATGTGTTCACTTGGTTGTTGTATGGACTAAATCGAAGCATTTTGTACTCATTTGCATCGTTTGCACTGCTTGCAAGCAAGAATGATAAACACAAGATTACGCCATCCCGCACATAAAATTTAAATTTTCTGCACATGCAGCACAAATGACGTCATGCGATGTGTTCCTATTGGACAATAAATAAATAATTCAAACATTATTATTTTTGTCTTCAAACAGTGGAAAAACTACGTCATCTAACTGGAAATCAATGCGCATGGCGTAATCTTGTGTCTATCATTCTTGCTTGCAAGCACTGTTGTGAGTGCCCTAATGCGACATTTTTGAAATCAATTGTTTTTCTATTAATAATTATAAGGCAAATGATGATCATGAATATATTTCCCATCAGAGAACTTTGCATGTTAAAAAATTGAAATTTTTTTTATGATCCCGGGGAATTTTTATTCATAATTGATTGGGCTGATAATGTACTCGTGCAAAATCAAATATGGCTGCGTATATGCTTTTATGTATGTGTGTATGTGTGAATGCATGAGTCTGCATATACTGTGTATGTAAATTAGATTAATTATAATTATTATTACAATTATCTATAGACACATCAATGTTAAATTAAATAATAAATATAAACGGGTGTAGATATATATAATGAATGACTAAATATTTAGATATACTCTGTGTGTATGTATGTGTTATGTAAAGCAAAACACTAAGAAGTATTTAATAAACGCTTTAAGAATAGTAAAATACCTATATACAAAATACATACTTATATATAAATAGAAAAACAATAAAAAAAGAAAACGGAATAGAACGGTATTAACCTCGGAATAATGGATAAGTGACAATAGGAATATATAAACGAAAAATGTTGTAAATTATATAAAAATTAATTAAATTATATGAAATATTCAATAAAAGAAAAGAAACCATCTGTGTATGTGTATATAATAGGCCTTTTCACAAATACGACTGACTTGCTGATGAGTTCATTCTTTAAAGCTATCCAGTGAGAGACATAGTTACATACATATGTATGTACATATGCATGCTTTTGATGTTTTGAAAAAAATTAAAGCTTCCTTCCCCAAATTCACTAATTTACGTATTTATTTTTTTATTTTCAAACTTTTGCAATTAATTGAATGAATAGCTAATAAATATCAGATATTTAGTACGTTGAGGCGGCTTATTGTACATACATGCATTTGCAGATACGAGATGCGTTCAAAAGGCAATTTAGTTTTAAGTCGTAACTTCTCCCGAATAGTTTTGGTTCATTTTTGTAAATAAAAAAATTTACTATTTTTATTATTATAATTTTTTGCAAAATGTCACTGCAACTGTAATTCGTTTCAGCAGTTGTTGGTTTCATTTGGCGCCTCTTAAAATATAATGGTTTTTGAACTGACACTTTTAAGACTAAACATACATACGTGTGTAGATATTTTATTATTCCCTTGAGCTAATCAATCACCATATGGATTATCCTTTATGCTAAAGCATACAACTCGTCAGACCAATACAACAACGAAATGATCATACAAATTAAAATTAGATACTTTTTGAACACGCCTCGTGCATGCAATTTAATAATAATAATTATAATAATTATTCAAGTAGTTAATTGTTTTTTTTTTTGCTGTTACTCCATGGAAATACATATTTTTTTTTTTTTGTTAAGAAGAGGAGCCAGCAAAGATAAAAGTTGCCTAAATTCAGACATGTCCAGTTTTGTTTGCAAATATCAAATGATAAACTAAAACAAATTTACACAAGCACACTTAAAGAACAAAAACATTTATATGTATGACACCAAATTTTCACACTCAAAAAAAAAACGTTTGTTTTTTGTTTTTGTTTTAACTTAATTTAATTTAATAAGATAGTGATGGTGCAATTGTTTTACACAATTCATGTAACAAGAAATAAATAAATTCACACACAAATGAAAATTTCATACTAAAAAATATAAATAAATACATACTTATCACAACAGCAAGATATCACAAGAACAAAAAATCTGAATACATATGTACATACATATGCATGTACATATATATTTATGTATGTATGTATTACAAAATATACTCAAACTATTTAAAGTTATAGCCTTTTTTAATCTAAATAATATTAAAAATAAAAGAAAATTAATTACTACAAAATTAAATCTAGAAAAGTATTAAATTAATGAATTCAACTTATACAAAAAACTAAACACAATTTATTTACTTTCAAGGTTCATTTGTAACTAAAATTTAAGCAGAGTAAAAAACACGGAAACTAACAAAAACAAAAAAAAAACAAAATTAAAAAGAAAAGATTTTAGAATCGTGCAGCTCATGGTGCTTTTGCTTTGAAACTTTTTACAAAGTTGTTATGTTTTGCCAAAATTAAAAATGTTTTATTTTCATTTAAAATTCAAGTACATATAAAATATTCTTCTTACTTTATTAGGTAATTCCTTATCTAGCCTTATACGCAAAAATAATCATCGGTTTAATGAAGATATTGTCAAAAAAACTAAGAACAATGTACGAGTACATTGGGCGTCAGTAGAAATTTTCACATCTTGTTTTTATATAACATAAAATGAACACAATAAATTATTTGGTATCAAAAAGTCATACTCGTATATGGAATACAGGTGCCATCGCAGCTAAACCTGACGCATAAGGCGAGAGAGCGAGTGATGACTATAACTAAACAAAATCCATTCCATTCAACACCCATCTTAAGAAAATTACAAAAAGAAAATTAAGCAATATAGTATATTTATTTTCATTTAAATTGTTTTAAAGTCGCTGAATTAATTGTTTTTTTTTTTTTTTGTCAAGCTGACTTGAAAACTTTTATTTTTGAAAACAAGGCGTGAACTTTCTCTTGATGCGTTTGATTGCAAAATAATATTTAGAAAAATATTGACATGTCGCCATAAATCCAAAAATAGTTTATATAATATTCCTTACATTGTGTACACAATTATAATATTTATTTTTAATTTTTTTAGTTATGACGATATTTCAGATAATGAGTAATAATAAAGGTGCTATTATATGCGTGTAGTATTAATACATACAAATAAATTAGCGAATGATTTATAATATTTTTTTTTGTTATTATTATTTGTTGTATTAAATAATTTTTACATTCAATATATACATTTATGTATGATGTATGTTTGTACTACGTATGTTTCGAATAGACTAAATGAAATAAAAAAAAACTTGAACATATCAATTAACATTTATTTTAAAAACACTAAAAACAAAAGCAAAAAAATATACAATTGAATTTTGAATAAAAAAAAAAGGACAAAAATAATAAATGCAACCAAAATTTATTTTTAATTTAAATGCCATTTTTTCTTCCTAGAATTTTACATTTCTATGTACTATAAGTCCATTGAAAAAGATTTTTAATATTTACTTATTAATTTGTATGTTTTTTTTTCAATTTTTGCCGGTTAAAATAGAATCTTTAAGCTGCACAGCAAAATTTTTTGCATTTAATACAATTTTTTTCTATTCCTTATTTGATATAAATTTTTGTTATTTCAAAATAAAAATGCATTATTATGAAACAAAATAAAACCGATCCGTTTTTTTTTCAATATTAATATCTAATATTCGTAATATTGCAAACTTGTAGCTTAACTACCTTTGGATCATCTTCTTACTCCTTTTATGACACAAAAAGATAACAAGAAAAAAATAAATAAATAAATAAATAAATAAAAAGAATTATATAGAAACCCACCATTTATTTTTGCAAAATTTTAATAAGAAGAAAAAAACCAAAAACAGAAAAAACATGTTAAGCTGTACTTCCTATGTAAACAAATAATAAGCCAGATTTATAAATATGTACATACACTACACACTTGAATTAAAAAAAAAGAAACTCTTACTTTAATTAAATTTACAAATAATACAATCTAAATAAATACATACATACTTTATATAACTTTAATATTTATTTCTAAATTAATTAAATTTCCTACAACACAGAGTTGCACATACCTACTAGTAAATACTGAAGAGCTGCACAAGTGTACTTGAAAGTAACACATCAGTACAATCATGTGTATTATATAATAAAATTTGCTTGTAAGCCATTTCAAGTATGATTGTGCAGCCCTTCAGTAAATACACAACATAGCAGAAAAACATACATTTATTTAAAACACACACAAGCCCACACAAACACAGAATGCCAATAAATATGAATGAAAAGAAAATATTGGTTCCACAATATTTTAAGAACTAAACACAATAAAATAAAAATTATTAATGAAAGCTCATCATGCGCCATATTTTTTCTTCATTTATGTATCTATTATTACACCTTTTCCAAAGGACTGAGGGCCCCACATATGTATGTATATTTAGCAGGCATATCAAACTTACATACGTAGAAGGGTACGTATGAAAAATACTAGAAGAAACATTTTGGTGAAAATCCCGAAATCGAAAACACGTTTATTTTATGTGCTAAATATATGTATTTCCCATTTATACATTGAAATATTTTTTCTGCTTTAATTTATTTGTAAGCTTATTAATTTAAACGGCTAGTTTATCAAACTTGAGGTCGTATTATAAAAATTTAATTTTATATTGATATTTCGCTCTTCAGGATATAATTAAAAAAATTTTATAATACGACCTCAAGCTTAATAAACTAGCCGTTTCAATTTTCCTCTTTAATAATGATAGAGTGCAAAACTTTGAATGGGCAACCTGTAAATCCATGTTTTTGAATTATGACAATATTGAAGTAAATGAGCAATATGTAGAGGTTTTATTAAAACAGCGCAAGATGGCCAGACGATTGTTTTTTCTTGCACAGCTTAGGCTGTTTTTGTCAAAAATTGATTTATAATTAAAAAAAAAATTAAGCGAACAGCGTATGTTGAAGTGAATAAAAAATTTAGTTTTTTGTTCCGACAAACATTTTTTATTTCAACAAATTAGAAATACTTTTGATAGTAAAGATTCAAAAGCACCAATAACAACAGGCTTTTGTATTTTCGCGGTCAACTGACAATTTATTGCAACATGGAACAGTCAGCACTTGTTGTGAACTTGTAATCCTGCTACAATGTGACTCTAGTTATTACTGAGTCACCGATATGTATTGATATCCTTACAGATGTGATGAAATTTCAGTTCACAAAAATCTCAGATTCCAAGTCCCGGAATTTTCATTATCAATTAAACTTGGCATCTCTTGTATGCATGTGTGTATGCAGATACAAGCACTTACATACAAAACTGTATTTAATAGATAATGAAATGATTTTATTCAATGTGGCGATGATAGTTAAATGATATTTGGATTTTACTCCGAATGCACTATAGATACTCAACATTTGAATTGATAAGACAAATAATTTGATAAAGTATACAAACACTTGAACTGTGCATTGCAGCGAGGGGTGGATGGATTCAATAATAAACATTATAGACGTCCGTAAGCAACTACTAAATATTACTACATATAAAATCGTGAAATTTTAGAAAATTAAAAACATTGTGATCCAATTATTAGCAGTAAGAACACCGAGAATATAAAATGAATTTTAATCCTGTGGGTACGTTATTGTTAATGTGTGTTGCGCTACAGATTTTCTAAATGTTTTTAGTATTTTAGAACATCAACATAGACGTTTGAATCCTTTGAGCGGGCAGTGGATACTTGTGTGTCCACATCGCATGTTGAGACCATGGTCGGGACAACAAGAACCTCCACAAAAAAATGATTTGCTGGAATTTGATCCAAAGAATCCACTTTGTCCCGGCGTTACCAGACCCAATGGTGTTGTAAGAAACCATACAAAAACAAAACAAAACAAACTTTTGTGTCTAATACGTTCTTTTGGTTTGATTTTAGGTAAATCCAGCTTACGAAAGCACTTTCGTTTTTACCAACGATTTTCCAGCCTTATTAGAGAACATACCTTCACCACCGCAGAACGATGATCCACTTTTTCAAGCAGCTCCAGCTAAAGGCACTTGCAGAGTAATGTGCTTTCATCCAAAATCAAATTTAACTCTTCCCCTTATGACACTTCCTTCCATTGAAAATGTTATACATGAATGGATTAAACAATATAACGAGTTAAGCGAAAAGTATGTGTGGGTACAAATATTTGAAAACAAAGGCTCAGCAATGGGCTGCTCGAACCCACATCCGCATTGTCAAATATGGGCATGTTCATTTTTGCCCTCTGAACCCAGTTTGAAAAATGACAATTTAAAAAAATACTTCAAACAACATAGACGACCAATGCTCGATGATTATGTAATGAAAGAAATAGAACGTAAGGAGCGAATTGTTATTTTAAACCCCGACTGGGTCGTTGTTGTTCCATATTGGGCTGCATGGCCTTTTGAGACAATGATTATATCACGCAACAGCAATAAACGGATTAATGATCTTACTAAACGACAAATAGCAAATTTAGCTCAAGTTATAAAGCAACTAACTACTAAATATGATAACTTGTTTAAGTGTTCATTTCCATATTCAATGGGTTTTCATGGTGCACCCTCGGGAGACATGAGTGCTAACGACGACAGTCATTGGACTTTGCATGCAATTTATTACCCCCCTTTGTTACGTTCTGCTACAGTTAGAAAATTTATGGTGGGCTTTGAATTATTGTGCCAAGCTCAGAGAGATTTAACAGCTGAACAAGCAGCTCAACGCCTCAAGGATCTTGATGGAATTAAACATTATTTGCAGAGCTAAAAATGCGTATTGAGTAAAACCTTTACTCCAATTCGACTTGAAATAAATTATATAAAACTAATAGTATCTTTTATATGCACGTCTGTATACCTAGTATGTATCTATGTAGATATAGCATTAAGTTAGCAGAAATTCGGGAACACACAGAGAAGTTTTAGTTGCGTAACTTTTGCTACATTCTGTTTTAAAAATTTTTATTTCGGCAATTTAAGCATTCTTATTCGTTTATTGATTCATCATTTAAGCTACTTGTCTTATTTTTCTACAGCTTTAAAAGGTACAAAAGATAAATGTCTGTTCCCCCCTCCATTTTCTTTACTCTCAGTTGCGCAACTGGAATTCCGTGTGTGTTCCCCATCTAAGTAAGGAAATTGAACACACAAGATGAGCTGTAATATTGGCTCGGGAATATATTTTCTTGTGATTTTTCTGTGATTTGAAAATGAGTGTTAAGTTTTCTTGCTGATGCCAAGTTTCAACCAAATTTTTGTTGCCCTAAAACTGTTAAGAGTTCACTTTATTCATTTAATTCTTAATTTCACTGATTTCATGTGAGGTTTTCTGTAACAACCCCCTGTTTCAATATCATTGGGAAGAGGTAATTGTTATAAACTTGAAAAGTATTAAATAAAGAAATAATTATTTGTTTTAGACTCGCTTAGAAGTCCATTTATTTTATATAGCACTAATTGTCCAATGTTTATCAACTACACAAAAGTTTCGATATTTTTAAAAACTAAACTAAATAAATTTGTTGAAATCATTTGACTAGATTGCGTAGATAATTCTGTTTAATAAGCATTTTATAAATAATGTTTTTAATACATTCGACAAAATTTTATTTCAATTTCTTAAAAACATACATTTGGATGGATACATCGTACGATAAATATAAAGCAAAAATTCAAAGAAAAGATAGAAGGAACAAACTAAGTAAAAATACGAAAAAGAAAAGGAAATGCGCAGTAAATATTTGTTGCATTTTAATTAAAGTAGTAACGCCGAGTTAGGCGCCTACTTGGTTAAACTGAAGCTTATGTATTTATGTGTACAAAACAGTTTCTAAATTCTAATCCTAAACATTAATAACAACCCAACACTTTCTCGTACAAACATATATAGAGACACATATTATTTAACTAGTTAACTAGGCATGTCTAAGCGCAGCACGAGTTCATTAATACAATAATTTGTAATTAAAGCACAATTATTATTATTGAGTGACTTATGATTCCGTTTAAAATTTTTTCATGACTGCTCTCTGCTCCAATGATTGCATTTCGCTAAGTAAGATGGCAATGTTATAGCGTAAGCGATGGAACATAGCCAAAGGTAGTTCGAGAGTGCGGTATCGACCATCTGTTAGCTGGAAATGTAAAATTATTGTGGGTGCAGCAGCAGAAGGGCTTTGCAAAAAACTAATTGTAAAAAAATTTTAATGTAAAAAACAAATTGATAAATATAAATCATTTAGGTAACACACCATTGATGTAATGATATATTGATGCGCCATTGAAAGTTTTTGGTGCAGGATCGCAGCATTTTAGCTTCTATAAAGTTTTTGGTCAGCGAAGTCCGATGATTGTGTAAAACTTTTGTTAAATCCTCCACACATTCATCGCTCAGTCTATGCATTAGAGGATATAAGTACATAAATAAATTCTTAGAAACACAGAATTATATTAATCACCTAAGATCTTCCTTTAAGCAATCCCTTAATTCATCCATTTTCACTGTGCCTTTAGGAGTTCGTAAAAATATCTGCATTATCTGCAAGATAGCTGCGAAAAGTTCACAAAAGTGTTCTGGTATACTATGTCCAGCATGTGTTAGCTTATTTAGTGCCATGTCCAGCACTTCTGGCGAGCATTTGTTGCTTTCAATGTAGTGAACTGACACTTGAATGAGGACCCTCATCACCGGTTTTGATAATTGAGGAAAGTATTTCAAGTACGGTTTTATCGTTTTAACAATAGTATAACGAAAATTAGTGGACATTTCTTTCACGAGTTTATTTTAATTTTGTTTACAATATGTGAGGTCGTATGTAATTGAAATAAGATATGTTGCAGAGCTATGCCGGTCACGAGCGAACTTATTAAATTGAATGGATCACAAAACTGAGTGTATGATCTGATGCTGTCATTTAATTAGTGCTTTGCCGTTCGTTCAAAAGTTTTATTGTTCAGCTTTGTTATTATGATTCATGGTCATCTTTGGTCCACCAGCGGCAAGTTGGGTAACAGATATTTCCAAGACAAAAAATACACATTTAAATTAATTAACACTACCCACACTTAATTTAATACAAAATAAACAATACGCACATCACTTTCTATTAAAAAAAAACAAACATTTTTTAAAGCTTCTTTACAGTCCGATATTTAATTTTATTAATATTTTTCGACCTTTTTTGTTAATATCGTTAATTTCAAAACACATTTTTTTTACCTCCAGCTGGAATAAATTTATTTTGAAATTAACTTTTTTACAGTCTTAAATTTTTTATATTTTATTTTGTTTCTAGTTTTCGTTCACATTAAACAATTATATGAACGATTCATTTTTAATTATAAAGAAAGGCTCACTTAAACAAAAAGTTTAGTACTGGACTAATTTGTTATTCTCAAGAATGTCAGGAACATTGTTGCCAGATATTTTTCAAAATTTCCGCAAATATTTTTCTAACACAAATTGGCCAAGATTAAAATGAATTTGTCTTCATTATTTAAATTTTCAAAATGTTGTAAAATGAAATGAGTATTTAAAGACCGCTCTGCAGAATTCGTACTACAGATACGAGTAAATGAAAAATAATGGCATTTTTTTTAATTTACATAAAATTTGTTTCTTATTAAAAGACTCATTCATTTTATATTACAAATCAAATTACACTCACTTATCATTCAGCATATCTGACAGCAGTGAGAGCAATAATCAATGAATTTAATAAGAATTCTAAACAACAGACTGTGTCAAGTGAATTACATTTAGCTGCAACTCGAAGCGATTTAAGGCGTCAAAAATAACCAATTGACGTTTTTTTATGTGTGTATGGGTTTGTATCTGTGTGAAGAAAATAGTGCTGCCACACTTCAGCATCTTCATCAAATATTTTCTCCAAGGGAAAGTAAATAAATAAAAAAAATATAAATGAAATGAATGAAACGTTAGTTTTGCTCACATCATTGGGACGGGAAGTTTTTTTATAACATTAAATTTAGATTTTAAAGACTAAAAGACACAAACATTTGACTACCTGTGCGAAGTAAGTATTACTCGTAAGTGCTTAAAAATTAAATAAATGTAACGGGTAATTACGCATCTTTCTTTTTTTTTTTGCAAAATATTTGTTTAATTTAAACACACAATTTGTTTTAGCCTGCTATTAAATATTTATGAGCTTGTGTATTGAAGATTACAACTTGAAAAAAATTGCTGTTTTTTTCGGTAATGGAATTGTATATTTAATTTTGTGCAATGGTAACACTAGTCGCATAACGTTTTAGCTTGGTTTTAGCCAAGATGAATTTGAATGCTCGAATTCATTTTTAGTTGCTTGTGAAACGTCGGTTGTATTGGTGTAGTTTTATTATCTGCTTAAAGCGATTTTATAAAGAGAAAATATATTAAAAAAGAATTTATTGGAATTTTGTTGAAGTAGAACAAAGGCTGAGGGTGTGTGTGACTTTATGTGTAATCCCAAGAAGTACATTTGTATTACTGAGCGTACAAACATTTCATATAATAAGTAGTATATGTAGTTTAATTTGTAAAAATATAGATTTTTCTCACAAAAAAAAAAAAAAAATTTAATAAATAAGTATTAAAAATGTTGTTAAATTCAAATTGTATGGAATATACATAACTTGCTTCATTTCCTTGTAACTTTTGTAAAGCGAGTGTTTGTTTTAAATCAATTGCATAATTCCTTGTCAATAAACACGGTTTAAATTAAGTTAAGGTCAATAAAAATATTTCACAAGAATTTTCATGGTACATTTTACATTCTACATTTATGTATTTTGTTTTTGTTTTAATTAAAAAAAAAATATGAAATATTTTTTTTTTAAAGTGACATAACGATACACGGTAGAGATTCAAATGAAGTAATACAAAAGTCCTTGAAACACTTTTTCTTGTATAAAAAAGGAGTATTTTATTTATATCAGTGTGCATATACATATATACATACATACACATGTACATAAACCTGTATATAATTCACCTCAAGTTATTTAACTTAATAAAAGTTTTATTGTGAATCTAGTTCACATAAAAAATTTCTACTCAAAATCGTTTCAACTACGTTACTGCAGTGACGCAAAATGATGTCAGATTATTGAATGGACGTAGGATGGGGGATGTTTACAGTACATTAAGGAATCCTTAAGAATGACAAGTGCAAAATTTACAACAAACAAGCATTTAAGGGCAAATCAATTTTTTATTTGTATCCTAAAATTTTCAACAATAGGGGAGGTTTTCCGCTAAACACATACATACATACAATCTATTCTTATATATGTATGCATTTGTGTGCGTGTGTGTATATATACCTATGTTAGCAGTACAAATTCATGAATAATTTAAGAAATAATTATGGAAATACTGCAGAAAAACATTCCGTAAACGCAAGCACCAGGTTTTGTCGCTGCAAAAATATTCAAAGTGCTTATATAATAACAACCACTGCGATTCCCTGCTAAAGTCTTATTTCATTAAAAATATCTTTGCCACATAAACATTTATTTATTAAGTAAAAATCAGATAAATTGAATTCTGTTTTATGTTAATTCTCGTTTAGATTTTTAGTCATTCTCATACATTTTTATGTTGTAAATGGTAATACCAACAACTAGCGTACAATTTCAATCCAATTGAATTTGTTTCTTTTTTTTCGTAATATCGTTGCATAAATAGCAACAATAAGAAAAAGACCTGCATTAAAACAAACTTAAAAAAAGTAAGCCAACGCAACAGAAAAATATTAAATTAAAAACTAAAAAAAAAGAATTAAAAAAAGTAAAACAAAAACATACATGTGCATGCATGTATGTATTTCCATAAGGAAATATCTACATGCATACATATGTAAATATAAGAAGAATACTTGCACACATGTTTATTTAACGAATTACCCAAATCCTGTTACAGAACATAAATACTCGTTGACTTAAAAACACATATGTATATACATACTTACATAATTTAGTACATACATATATTTTTCTAAAAACAAACTCGAAAAGTAAAAAGTATTTGTGTCGTCCGCCGTTGGTCTTGTCCAATATTTCATATTCGTATACCAGAAATGAATATTTATAGCCGTAAAAGAGGAGGTGGAAGTGGTGGCAGTCATAGCAGCTGTGGTATTTATTGTGCATCGTATCTTCAAGCAGTTTTTGCATTTTTTTTAATAGTAACGCCACACCTTGGAACATCAACTGTTTTGGATAAATTGCGCGATGATCCAGATTTATCACAGGTAAAATATGAAAACGTTTTTTATTATTTGATATTTTAAACAAAAATATTTAACACAAAACGCAATTTTTTAGTTTTAATGAATGACCGCACGCGTACGTCTCAAAAACATTAACCATTTTTAGAGCCATACGAAAGGTATTTTTAAAATCAAATATTAAAGACAACTTATTACCAAATAGGAACGCGGTTGTTCTAGAAAACTACAGAATTAGCAACTATTATTTGAATTGTTAGAGATTTTGGGTTTTTTTTATGAAAATAAATAAATCAGTCATTAAATCAGACATAGTATAGACATAGAATGGCTGCACATGGGTTAATGACACTTTGTTACACAATCTAACCTTTTTTTATATTTCGGTTTTTGTAGATTTTGCAGACAAAATTACATAAAATTTTTATTTCTTTTAGCATTTTCAAAATTTTAAATTATAAAATTCACTATGAGTTTGTTTTGAGTTCTTATTTCGATTCTAGTATTTTTGGTTTTGCAAACAATTTTGCTTTTTTCGTTAAAAATTCAAGCGATGTTGGAGGACTACAAAGTAATGCAAAAACTTTATTAGTTGACGAAATTAAGTTAAGCATGTTTGTGCATGTGATTAGTTAAAGCGTTGATATACTAGTTCGACCAAACAAAAATTACAAATGAAATTTCTTTCAAAATACAAAATAAATTTACTTGAAATTGGTAAAATTTTTCCTGCAATTAAACTTATAAAAACCTTTTCACTCACCATTTAATAGATGAATATAAATTACACCATATCTACTACTCCACAATAGCTATTTTCGTGCATTAAGGCGCTAAATTTTAAGCATTGCCTAAGGCAATTGCAAGGTTAAAATATAGTCAGGTGCCTCCATTAAAAATAATCAAAGTATTCACCACCACCACTAGTTTAAGTGTATTACAAACTAGGTGATTGCGCCTGCAGGGCCATTTCTCATTTGACATTTTACATTTACTTACATGCATGCATATAAAAATTTTCTGACAGTTTTAGCAGATTTAACGGATCGTGGAAGGATTCCTCCCGATTATTTCATGAAAATTTGAATTTTATTGTTTTAGGCGAAACTTTTTTTTTTTCTTGATTTATTGTTTTTTACATAAAAATCTAACAATTAGAGGATGACTTATGTATGTAAATGAGATACTGTGTTGAAACTTAAAGAAGATTAACTTATGAACAGAAAGAGTTTAAAGAAAATGGATTTTTGAAATTCTAAAAAATTTTTTCATTTTTGCCAATTTTTTTTTTTTTACTTTCTATTTCATTCTCTGCCATGTGGGCAGGTTAAGTTATGAAGTATAGAACCGATCTGATCGACATATTAATTTTTTCTGCTCTTTGAAACGATACTATACAAACATTTCAGACAAATTCGTTGGAAAATAAAAATTTGTATAGCAAACAAACAAACAGAGAATGAATTTTATTTAGATACGAGTATGTAGATTTAATAATAATTATTTATTTATTAGAAAAATTATTATATCTAAATTGAATATTAATGGAAACGTCTTAAATTAAAAAAAAAAAAAAAAAATATTTCGGGTATGCACTTCTTGCATACACATAAAACAAAGATGACTGCAGATGATTTTAATAAATTAAGAAACACACAAACATACAAAATAAATTCGTTTGTATGTGTCTATATCATTTGTGAGCTTTTTTTCATGATTGACCTTTTGAATTGTCGTTCATTGCCAACAAACGACGATGGTTATGTTTTATGACCTAACTTCCTGTGTATATGACATGTTGCGCTGGCGATAACGATGACTGCACTGGCTGGCTGTGACAATTGTTACAATGGCAAACGTTCATCATTATCATCATCATATGCTATTTACATACACTTTACGGCTGTTATTATTATTGTATTATAAATTTTTTTAAGTTTGACTTAATTTAGTCGTGCTGTGTGTGCTCAGATTTCAAACTAGTGCTAAAACCGTTGATACGTTTTGATGCACATTTTTATATAGACATTTTAGAGACACTTATTATTTTGTCTATGATTGTAGGTGAGTGATAAAACGAAATTGCATTCAAATTAAATTGTATATAATTCTATAGTTGACATCACTTGTCACTTATCATACGTGTGCACTTACCTCTATACAATTATAAATGCTTCTGCTCTGGCGTTTATTTTTTATTTTATTTTTTTTGTTGTTGAGTTAAAATTGCAGCACTCTGCACACAAAAAGAATTGTAGGCGGTCATTCCATCTCAACACGATCATAACAATAACAACTACAAATTATTTTCATAATGAAAATGATGATTGTAACGATGACGATGATGCATTCGTTTGTTCAATTAAATTTAATTAAATATTAAAGCAGAAAACGGCGTTGACCTTAATGTTGTTGATGCCGAGAAGTATTTCAAACACACGCTGCAATACATAAAATAAAAGAAGAGGCAGTAGGAAAAGTAAATTAAAGAAATTAAAATTAAGCTGACATATTTATGTATATGTATGTATGTATTCATTTAAATACATAAAATGTATGTTTTATTCAGTTGAATTAATTTAAAGATCATATATCGATCGATCCATTTCTGCTTTCACTTTTTATTTTACAAAATGAGGCCAAAAATAGGATGGTTTAAGAGGAACGAAGGAGAGATGACTTATTACGATACAAAACGAATGCAATTTAAAATTTTGAGATTAGTCACTCAAACCTATACCGTTATACATTTTAATTAAACAAAACTTTCATTTGAAATATTCTAATTTAATTTACATTAACTTTATCGTTGATGTGCATGTGCCTAAGGTTTGATGGTCAATTTGAATACATATTTCAGTAAGCTCCAATAATAAATAAATTATATTTTTAATGTTATGTATAGTTCTCGAGAGTTGCCGTTATAAACAATTTTTACTAACTGGAGAACTGAATCTTCGATTAAATTAATAAAAACCCATAACGATCGGGCATAAAATATCTTTTAATTTACGTCTGTATAGCGATTGAAAAACTTGTATATTTTTGTTAATTTAATCAAATATAGATCTCGAGTTATTGAAAATTATATGGGTATCAAATATACTTGAAATCAATTTTCAGACTAATCTGAAAATATTTTTTCTAATTATTACAACAGTATTAGTACACTAACTAATAAAATAAATTTATTAAATAAGCGCAGGTTTGTTTTAATTTTGTTCTAACCCGTTAAATTTTTTATGCCAGATACGCTTAATTGCCATCACAGAAAAGTGGAAATACTCCATACAGAAAACATATTTTAGCAGTTACACTTGATACTTGCATGTAGTATAACATTGTAGAAATGAAGGCAGTATGTTTGCATGTATTATAATATAAATACTATGTACATTTTGCTTTTTTAATTGATTAATTAATTAAAATTTTCCTTCTATTTATTTAGAAAACGCATGCTTAAAATTAATATCATAATATATAAAAGCAAAAATATATTTTTTATTTAAGTATCACAATTAAGAGAGTGTTACTATTAAAACAAACACCCCACCCCATTTTTTAGTTTTCATTTAATTAATTGATATTGAAATTAAAATAGAGTGCTCGCATATTGGATGTTAATGTGATACTATTAAGTGATCTGATCACAATGACATAGAATAACCACTATTTTTTACTGATGCGCTATGGTCGCCAAAAATTTTGTTTTCATACTGAGTACTTTCACTTAAACGGTAATAAAATCAGTATTTAGATGGATTTTGATGTTTTATGGTTCAATTTATTTGTATTCTATGCGATTTTAAGACTAAATTATGCGTTTTTCTATTTCTTGTAAATTTTTAAAATTTTCATAATTTTTTAAAGAACATTTATTTGTCTCAATAACTCGAAAACGTGACGAAATATATAGCGTACACCTTGTATGATACCAGTCATACAAAAGTAACATTTATAATTCTCATTAAGTATAAAATAGAGAATGCATAAAGCATCACGTATAATAACAATTCGAAGAGCAGAGTATTTATTTCAACACGAACTTTGTTCCGGTAGTATTATCATCGTAGCATGTAACTCGACGGAGTATTTTACTCATATTATTTTAATTAGCGTTCAGGGACCGAGGCATTTACCTCTATTCGGATCTAATTATTTAACTTTATTTTTAAAAAATGGTAGCTAGTTAGCCGAGGTTGGATCATTTAACTCGACGGAGTATTTTATTCTTATATCTTCATAAAAGAGCCGAGGAAGTACTAAACGACTGTGGTGGCGAAACACATCAGAGAAATCGCGTGAGTGTAAGGCTACGGTCACATTACACAAATATTTGTCGAAATAAGCGTAACCACTACTTGTTGGCAATATCTTTATAGTCTAACATGACTTTAAATGAAATGAAAATTAAATATTGCAAGCAGGTTGCATTTCAATAAAAAAATTTAAATAGTCCCCGTCAATATTTCTTCAAAATATATACATTTTGTGTAGATGACAAATATTTATTTAATGTGACCGTAGCTTAAGCCGTTTTTATTTCCTACTACTTGGCTCTGACTTTCAATGTTTCTTTTCATGTTAGAAATTTAAAAAAAAAATTTTATAAATTTTTTTCATAGAAAATTTCGCAACTTTGCTTCAAACAGAGATGCAAATCATAAGCCATGAAATTTTTTTTTTTTAATTATAAAAATTTTGTGGAAACGAGTGTGCCTGGACTTAAAAATTATTGAATTTGTTACATTAAATAAGCAAATATATTTAGAGCGTTAAGTGACACACTGAATATTATTTAATGATTTGTTGCACTTGAATAAAATTTATAAAATTTTATTCAAGTGCGATTGAATTATGAATAAGAAAAAAATAAATGAGAGAGGAATTATTCTATCATTCTAGAAAAGTTAATCAAAAGGATAAGCTAAAAGAAATAAATAAAAGGAAAAATATGAGAATAGATTTTGGCAGGAAGTAATTTTACTTTGTGATGCTCTTCTTAATTAGCCAAAAATTAAAAAAAAAAAATTCTATTGATAATTAAGGGCAGTTGGGTGTGTTTAGGTAATGAATATACCTATAAAAAGCAGATATGCAAACGTACATACATACATACGAGTACATACGTAAAGATTTTTCGGTAGGTGGTCAAGACATTTATGCAAAATTTTATTTGTTGTTGTCGTATGTATGTTATTGTGGACTGTGTAGAATGATGTTAATTTACCGTTTAAGCCACAACTCGCGCACACACACACAGACAAACCGTCACATGCTTACATATAATAAATGCATAAACAAAAAACAATAACAACTACAAAGCCAGACAGACATGAGGACAGTCATGCATAACACACCCCAAATAATAAAAAAATACGGTTTCATTTTGGCCTTAATAGAAATGGTTTTGTTAAAAAAACGTATTTTATGGCCTTTTTTCTTACAGACTGCATCATTACGGAAACTAATGCCTGTTAGGGTAAGATATCATAAAAAAAGTTTAAGTTTATATTAAAAAAAAAAGTTGTTCAGTTTTTTTGGTTTTTGTTATGTTGATCTCTATATGCAATTTGTTTTTATTTATTTACTTGTTTATCATTTGTATCCTCGTAGTGTGGAAAACGTCTAATTTTTTACAGTGTAGCATAACATACTTACAATACACACTCGTATATACATATGTACGTACAAACATCAGAAGTACATATAGGTATGTACTTTGTAGCTAATGTTTTATATGTACACGTGTTGTTTTGTTTTCTTTTACTTTTTTTTAATTTTCTTCTTTTTTTCTAGTATGTATTGTTCCCTTTCTGCACATAATTTTTATTTTGTTGTTGTTTATTAAGAATCGTTTATTAATTGTAAGTTGGTTGCATTTTGAGGCTTGGCTTTCTGTTTAAAATTGAGTAGACGAATACAATTTGCAACACACAGGGTTGTTTTGCTAAGGATTTGCAAAGAAATGGAGGAATGCAATTTTAGTCAAATGCGATAAAATTCGAATATTGTGTATAAATTAAATAGTTATTAAATCAATAATTTATCAAAAGAAAAACAATTAGTTCAATTTTGAAATGTGATTGCGACAGCCGAATTTGTGACTGATAACGAATTCAGTTCTCACAACCGAGTGTACGTCATATGTATATGCATACACAGATTTACTTACATATTAATATAATAAGAAAATTTCACACACACACATACGCACATTAAATAAAAATTATCTGTGACTCTGTAAATTGTACAACAAAAATAGAAAAAATTTATTGAAAGTTAAGTGTAACTAAGCTGTGGGTCAAAAACCCACTCAAGTTTGGCAACAAATTAAAAATGAAGAGAAAACTCTGAATCAGCATAACGAACCGAAAAGTTGGTTAAGTAAGCTTGTATAAAAAATTTTCCTTTTTTTTATTGTATTGAATTTTCGGCTGTATTGATAAACACTTTTTTGTTTTTGTCGTGTAGCTAAAAGCAAACACCACTACGGTGAAGTGTAACAAAACTAGCATATGACATATGACATTGTACGAGTAAGTAGGTTGGGCGGGAGGTTCGGCGGTTTGGTGTTTCCAAGTAGTTGAGACATTACAAGGGCAGGTGCAAAAACGATTGTATGTTAAGAGTTTTATGGTTTCTAAGGGTTGTTTTCCTAAAATAATTACATAATAAATAAAACAACATAAAAAGTAAACAATCAAATTTAACACACACACACACATGCAATTATTCATTTGTGAGAGATTATAAGCCAAGATAGTTATTTGTCCTTTTTTAAGTTTAGTGCTAATTTTCTATCAATTTTTCTGTGAACGGCTGACTCGCCTTATCAATTTCGAAACTATAGATACACAAACAAACGTCAGTCAATGTTATTATTTTGTTTTTTTTTCTTCACCGATTAAATAATTAAAAATAAAAATAATATTAATAAGAATAGATTTACTTCAATGTTGAAAAAATTTTACACTTTGCATTATAAATTTGTTTACATCTTTGTAAGAAAATAATTGCTCTCTTTTACTTTTAATTTATTTTAAATATTACATGTTTATTATTATTGTTGTAAAGACATATTTCCATTTACACGAATGCATACTATATGACTGTACATATAATACACACATCCTAGAGAGATGAAATTAGTGCATGTGATTTATTCACACATTATTTTCTATGCTGTTCGACACGATTGAATTTAAAAAGCAAAATTTCAAACATTCAAAAAAACATTGAATCAGCAATCATACATACATATTTAAGTAAACTACTGGGTAGTAAAATAGGGGTGATTTTTTTTTTGTTTGTGTGTTTTATATTGTGGAATGTTTTAATCAAGGCATATGCTAATGCCTGTGTTTGAATTTTGCTTTTTTAGATTCAATCGTGTCGAACAGCATAAAAAACAACGAGTTACTAATCGTGCCTCGGACATGTTTTAATCAAATGTTGTGCACGATTTTTAATTAAATTGTTAGTTTCTGTGTTTGATTTTTAATCGTGCACAATTAATTAAAAATCGCAGATTAATTAAAGAACAATATTCCATCTGAGGAAAAGTTGTTTGTTTTTTTTTTAAACAATTTATGCTGATTGCAACAAAGAAAGATTCGAAAAGCTATTTAAAAACTATTTAAGTGCTAATTTTGATTTTCTCGTAATTAGTATAAATAAAATTATGTAATTCAAAAGAAAGTCAGCCAGTTATGATAATTTTTCTACGTTTTAAATAAAAATGATTGCATGTAGTTACATAAATTAGAAATTTGAAGTAAAAAAAAAACAAGTAAAATTAAATTCCAACCAAAATCCAAGTTAATTAAAAAAGAAAAAAATGGAATTTTTTAGACTGAAATCAATTTTATCCGTTTTTTTATAAACAAAATTTAATGTGTTAAATATACATTTTGAAGTTGGGAATCGCAAGTAATCGACGACTACTTACATTCAAAAATTAAAATTTAATTGAATCGATAATCTTGCGCAGAAAAACTGTGCGTGTGACTGTTTCTGTTTCTGCTTTTTTTTAATCGAATCAATAAAATTATTTTTTTACTTAAATTTATGAATGTAAATAAACATGTAATTCACAATAAATGAATGTGTCAATGGGGTCTTGAGAATCATTAATTTACAACTGATTCTATATGAAAATGCTAATTTTTATTTTGATCGTCCCATGTTATTTTTATAAAAAAATTTTTATAGGATGCCTTTTTTTAAATTTTGCATAGGTGGTATTGCTTCTTTAAAACTTTTTAAAATCTGATCTAGTTTTCTAATGTTATTGTTATTCCCTAGTTTAGTGTACATTAATTTTTCCATTGCGTTTAAAAAATTAAAAAAAAATTAAAAAAAAAATTTTCTGTTTTCTTGTATTTACATTCCAATTATTTTTCTTGATTAATTTCAGTTTTACAGTTTGCTAGAGCAAAACCCCATTGCTAATGCAACATTATCCCTGAGAGCATGTACGATATTTGTTCCAACGAATGAAGCTTTTCAGCGACACCATGGCAATACCCACGTTTTATATCACATGGGTAAGAAAGAGACATAGAGAGATAACTGCTTTAAAAAAATTTTGACATTCTGTTTGTTCTTTTGCTCTTCTTTTATCGGGTTGGATATAAATATAGCTACGGTCGCCATGACTCAGGATCAATTAACCAAGACCATACCATCAGACATGGATGGCAATCCGCCACTGTACATAACAAAAAATCGTAATGGAGATATTTATGTTAATAACGCCAGAATCATTCCATCTTTGTCGGTTGAAATGAATAATAACGAGGGAAAGAGACAGGTACACTTCCATATATAAGTAACACAAAGGAATCCAACATTTCCTACTTGTAAATTTTCAGGTCATGCACATTATAGATGAAGTACTAGTACCGCTAACATCACTACCAAACTCTAAAACAGAAATTACAAATCCAGATGCATTTCAATTTTTGCAACAAGCCGATTTATTGAACATAGGAGACAATCGATTGAGGTCAGTTAACCGAACGTCATGACTAAATATTTTTTAGGCATGTGTGAAATATCCCAAGTACATTTCATGATAACAAGTTATTTGTACTCTTATTATTCAGATCGTACCGTTCACAAGTCACTGTGATGCGAAAAGAAAATCTATATCAATCACCGGGTGCTCATACGTTCCTCATACCTGTCGATGAGGGTTTCAAGGTAACACTTATGGCATATCATTTCCAGTTGCCTATTTAACTTATTTTTTGGTAATAATTTTTCCCAGCAAACAACCCGTAGCAGTTTAGTGGATAACAAAGTTATCGATGGCCATGTTATCTTAAATAATGTGATATTTACTTCGGCAGCTCAAATTGAAGTGCCTCAAACTACTGCCGCCTTTGAGGATAATATTAAAGTCACAGTTAGCTTTTCCAAACAAAAAGAAGGCAAAAGTAAGTGTTCTTTCAAGCAATAAAATTTAAAAACTTGTTAAATTCAATGCCCCACAATCATAGTCAGACTAAAGTCGGTATCTTTTTAAAATCGATTTTAGATTCATTAAATTCTTATGAACAAAAGTCCACTCTTTTGTGACTATGATTATGGCTCAATCTCTTTGAGTAATTTATTTTGAAAGACTTGTTTAGTGGAAGCTTATTTGTTGCCATATTTTTAGTGTATGTTAAATCGAATACCCTGCTGGGCGATTCAAAACATGCCACCGGCGTGGTATTAGCTGAAATTGTTAAGGCCAATATACCGGTGCGTAATGGCGTTGTTCACTTAATACACCGGCCACTGATGATAATTGACACAACAATCACGCAATTTCTACAGGTAAGCCATCAATATCTCGATACACAAGCAGACGTAAAATTTAATTTTTCAATACCAACTATAAAACACATGACGTAGTAGACACTGCAATTATTCAGACATACATACATACATACATACATACAACTACTCACATACACAACTATTAGAAGATGACAATTGCATACACTCCTATTCACTTTAATAATTTGTTAGCAAAAGAAAAACAAATAAAAAAAAGTTGAAATCAGTTTTAATCCTTTTTGGTGAAAAACCTTTCTAAGTTGAAAACCTTGTGGACTGATTGGGAATTAACTAATCAACTAAATCACGAATTACACATTTAATATATTCAGTAAAAGTATTCGGTGCAAATTATGGCAATTGCCTTTTCCAAAAATTTCTAATCAATTCGAAAAATTTTATAAATACGTTGATCCTGTAAAATCTAATTTAATTGTAGTTTTATGATATTTTATAGTCTGTAAGGATCTTAAATCTGCAGACGTTAAATAAAAATTAGACAAATATACGCTAAACTCAGTATAACTGAAGTAGCTTTCATGAAATGGCAAATCACGAAATATACAAACAGAAGAAAAAAAATTTGAAAGGATATTTTTAAATTAATACATTTTACGGTTCTGTTGTTGAAAATAATTAATTTTTTTTGACAAAAACTAATAAAAGTCAATTTGAATTAAGTGCATTTAAGAATTTTGTTATTGAATTTAAAGCAAAATGCTTAAAATGCTCCAAGTTAATTGATATTGTAACACAGTTAGCTGGCCGGTTTTAAATTACGAGATTTCAAATGATTTTATGCTCAGAACACCTTTTTCGTGATTTGAAATCACTTTGAGAAAATGTGGTTTTCAGAACTTGCGATATTCTTGCGAAAACAATACATTTTTCAACCCATAAATGTATTTGGAATTGGCACCAAAAGAGATTAAGTTTTTCTAATTAATATTTTCACTTAGAGAAAAAAATTAATAAAATAACAAAAATGTTTCATTACAAAAATATTTTATAGCGTAAAGTTATCTGTTAGAAAGAAAATAAAGGAAGTTAGGAGCAACAGCGATACAAATAATTTCTTAAAATTATTTTTCTTCTAATTTCTATAATACTTTTTTGATCTAATGTGTTTGCGATAGTTAGTCAAAGGCTATGCATGCTATCTAACCTAGGGCGTTAAGCTGACGTATCCCTAATATGGATTCTGTTACATATCAGCTGCATTGGCAGGTGGAACAACTAGCTAGGGACAATCGGGAGTGGAATCTTTGAATATAACCCTGTGAAAATTAGGACCAGATGGCAGAATCTCGCCAAGATTAACTTGAAACATTTTTAGAAAAATCTTTTTAATTTTGAGGCATCCTTGACAATTTTGTTTAATGAAAAGTGAACAGGAGTGTCAAATAGCCATGTGTATGTACATTTTTGTATGTGTGTAAAAGCGTAGTATATGCATACTTAGAAATAAGCACATATTGGGAAAATTTAGCCCATCGTGTGCTTCTACATACATGCATACATACACATTTTAAAGTATTCAAAGTAAAACAGGTACATTGTATGTGCTAGTGGACATAAATATTTAAAATTTACTACAGTAGAAACTCGATTCTTGCTCGCAATCAAAACAGAGCTCGGTGCAAGTTTCGAATTGTTCATACAAATAAAATAAAAAGCGTTTACAATGGGAGTTCCCCAAACTTGGAACATGATATTCTATGAGTGGCAAACAAACAAACATAAAAAAAATCTACAGTGAGAAATGCATGTAAAGAAAACATGTTGCAAGTATTAAGGCGAAAATTTTGGAATGTTGCAATATGTAATGAAAAAAATTTTAGTGTTAAAAGAATCGAGGTGTGCAAGTACCGAGCGTGTGACCGAATCGCGTTTCTACTGTATTTACCTCCATGAATAGTAACTCTTATTTATTAATATATTTGTATGTATGTATGTATGTATGTATGTAGTATATATATTTTATATACAAGCACCCACACACATACATACATACTTATTTGTATACATAGTGTGTTGTAATTGATGGGCATAATGTAACTTACTCCTACTCGCATTATAGATTCCCACACTTAGGAAACTTATGCTTTTGAATGGCTTTGTTTTTTTTTGGGTCTGCAAACAATTGATGCAAATAATTGTTTAGATGGACAGTGTTCACCTACTTTTATCCAAAAGATCCAATTAAAAACAAAGTTGCTTAGCGCCGTTGATCCTTACAACTCACATAAGTGAGTTACACATATAATCAAGCGCATAAACAGAATGAGAGAAAAAAAATAAAGGAAGGATGAGAGAGCGAGAGAGAGAGAGAGAGTGTCACTGATATACATACATAAAAAAGCCCATAGACAGATTTTACTAGAACTGATAGTTTAAAAATTTTTTTTTTTAAATTTTACTCTTTTTTTACACGATTTAACAAAAAAAACTACACTTTGTTCATAGTAAAATCAAAAGCAAAATTTTATTTTAAAATAATTTTTAAAATATAAATTTTATTTTAAAAAAATTTTGGGTGTAATGTAAGTATTCTAAAAACGAACTTAATAATGAATTATTTTTTAAACTCATTAAAAGAAATTTTAATCTTGTAGTTTTAAGGACATACATACTACGTTATTTTCTATTAGATAATTTTGTCTCTAAGAGTATATTGGGCAATTCACATAGTTCTACACCATCACCCAGAAAAAGAGTAAAAAGGTTCTCATAAAATGTAAATAAATTCATGCTTCAAATGGAATGTTCCTAAAAACATGTAGTATTAAAATATATTTTATAAAATCAAAAAAACTTTTTTTTTTGGGAACTACTATACAATTACAATCATGATCAACTGAAAATTTGTATTTTCATTTCACATCGGACTTAATCATTACATTGGTCATAAATTTTATGTTTTATTGGCGGTCAAGTTATTCTCTGAAATCAGTTTTCACCTGATAATTGAAAAATGTTATAACTCGCCTTCCTTATGTTTGATTCACAAGGGTAATACAGAATAAAATCAATTGAAAAGCAAACGAAATTAAAATATAATTGCTAATGTGTTAATAACATAAATTGAAAAATAGCCAAGCATCCCTTCACTCTAAGTAAGTTTGTGATTCTGTTTGTAATTTATATATCGTACATGTGCCATATAAATAACGAGGTCCGTTTATATGTTGAAATCAACTTTTGAAGTCTCCAGACAACGTATTGAAATGTTGTTGTTATCTTCAGGTTGCTTATGAAATTCACATATACGAGTATATAGTTTTGTCAGTAACCAATCGGTCTACAAATGGCCGAGAAAAATAAAAATTAAGTACAACAGGTGCTCATGTGCACCTGTTAACTGTCTTGTATGTGATAAAACTTGTAAAAGTCACACTTTTATACTAACACACTCACAATTTTCGAACTTGCAGCAGAACTTGCAACGAAAATTTCTTGCAAGTAAATTTTTGACATTTGCAGAAAGTTGAACGTTACAGAGATGAACAGTGTTACCCAGTAAAATATTGTTGAAAAAAATTTCTGAATTGTAATAAAAGAAAATCTCAAATATTACAATTTTTTCTGTAAAATAAAAAGTAATTATAATTTATTTCTTCAATGACATATGAAATTCAAATTATATCATTTTAATTTACAAATAAAATCAAAAGAGTAATAAATATTATCAATGCCAAATTTTTCAATACAAATATACGTAAGTGATTAACTTGGTAACTCAAAATTGTAAAGCAAATAAAATTTTCAAAATGGAGAGCCACAATTTTGCATGAACTTCTCTCTTCAGCGACATTTTTTAAATAAACATTTACTTTCATGTGTGAACCGTCGAATGTTTTTTCGACATTTTTGGCGCTAATACGTATACACAACTTTCATGTGTAAAATCACTGTAATAGAGAGCGATACTAGATTGTTGCCATTAATTTAAAATTCTTTACATGAAAAAAAAATTCACGCTTAAAAAATATTTTCAAAAATTTTTAATTTAAATTCAATACATTTTGCATTCTTATTGTATATTTTTTTTAAATAAATTTTTTAAATTAAAGAATTGTATATTGTGAGTTTTAATTGTTGAATATTTAAGAAGAATATGCAAAACTAAAAATAAGAAAATTTGGCTACTGCATTGAAGGGTATGTACGAGTATATAAGATACTGCACTGCCGAATTCAGTCTTAATCTGTAACAGCGTGCGGAAAGCGACCGCGGGGGGAAACTATTGCCAGTTTTTAAATGATTACTTTGCTTACGAAAATATTAAAAGAAAAATTTCGAAAAATCACAATTAATTAAATTTGGCAATGCTATCAAAAGCGGTCGCGCGCCTGGCAAAATTGAAATTATTTAAATTTTCTTTCTTTGCCGCTTGGAAAGTCAACGACAACTTTTACGTATGTAAACGACCGCCTGCCGTATGCATTAATCTTCCACTTTTACGTGTGATCCATAATTGAAAGACATTTTTTACACCCTTCACTGTAAGTAAGAAGGTATATATAACTTTGCGATTCCGCTTGTAATTTCCCCATCGTATGCATATTCTGGATCTTTATGAATAGCGGAGTAGATTTAACGATGTCCGTCTGTCCGTCAAGTCGTACAAATCAACTTTCTGCAGTCTCTAGGCAACGTACAGAAAAGTATAACATACCAATCTGTCAACTGTTTCTGTTAGATTTCTGCTATTGAAATTCAGCCGGATCGGTTCATAAATGGCGGAGCTATGTGTTGAAAACTGTCATCACCTCTATTTTTCATAATTTTCTGAGTGTTTTTTACTCATTTTGTCGAAACCACGAAGCGGACAAAAAAACGTGGTATGTAGTTTTGTTTAAAATGATAGTCGTAATGCGTGTGCAAAAAATGAGAGCAATCGGCATAAAAATGGAAAAGAAATATCAAAAATTTTAGATTTTTATTAATTTCTGCTTTGTTTTTGTTTTGCGTATTTTATCTAAACTAAAAAAAAAAGTAGTACACAGGTTTTTTATACATCTGGATCAAAATGCAACTAAATCCCTTTTAGCAACAGCATATACCCCAGTAAAAAAAAATTAATAATAATCCAAAATAACTTCTGAGTATTTGGTCGGTAGATTACAAATTATAGGACCCCCCCCCCCTCCCTCTTTAAAATTATATTTGTTCAATCCCGCAACCTTTTATAGTTCGCCCGGAAGTTGCTAAAATTTTTCAGAGCAACAGCCCGAGTAATTTCTGAATATTTGGGCGGTATATCACCAATCTAGACGACTTCCGCTAAACTATTACTAAAAACATATTTAAAAATATTTAATGACGTAAGGAGTATTTGATAAATTTGCCATTAATACTGAAAAGATATTTATAAATACTAAAAAAACGTAAGGGGTTACGTTAAAACATACATATTTAACTCGGCATACTTATCTTCTTTCACTTAATTTTTGTTTGTTTTTGATATTTTAGAAGAACATTTAAAGTGAAAAATATGAATATTTCGCTAACACAGTGAAGGGTATATAAGACTCGGCACAGCCGAATTTAACTTGTTCTATTTAAGCATTGGCTAAGAAAGAGTATTTTGAGTCCCCTTCAGTTAGAGCAGTAGCAGATGTTGAAAATATTAATATAAGATTATAATTTCATAGCACTTGTAGTTATTATCACTTGAATAACTTTGTAAATTGCCCATAAGCGTGACGACGTGCTTAAAAAAAACTGCATTATTTGAAAATTTAATAAAGAAACAGAAAAACTACAAGGCTAAATCTCTCATATTGCTTCATAATACTTCCTTTACACTTGCAAAACCAAAATTAAAAAGAACAAAATTTCGGTTTTTACAAAAAAAAAAAAAAAAAAAAAAAAAAAAATCAAATTGGCTATAAATTGAAAATTTTTCTTTTTTCTGTACAAACATAAAATTGGAAAATACTCGTACAACTTCTATTTATGTAAATCATACATTTCATTTACTTCGTACCATATTGCCCGTTACATTTTAAAAAGTTGTGTCATTCGTATGTTTTTTTTGTTTTATCATTGAAAAAAAAATCTTGTATATATTTGTTTTCCTATTTAAACAAATTTTCAATGTACATTCAAAACTCAATTTTTGTTTATTTTTTATTTGGGTTTTTTTTGCTTTAATTGTTTCTCGTTAACAACTTGAATTACGCTACGGGCTGGATTGATTTAACATTTCTAACTACAATTTTTAAATGTTGTAATTATAGTCTTTTAAGGTAAATATTTTCAAAAATGAATGAATGAACACACACATACATACATACACATGCATATATCGATCGCCTTAATTAACATGATTAATTAATTAACATTAAAGGAAAAGAAAAGGAAAACAAACGTTGCAAAATTATTCGAATAAATATCGTTACTGTTACTGTTGATGGTTACATGAGACGCTTTAAAGCCGCCGTTCAGTTGAAATAACGATATATTTGTCGGCACATATTTTTAGAGCGACTAAAAGGCTACAAAATGTTTAAAGAATTTGTTATTCTGCCCAGCGCTTTTATTAAGACTTTGTGCAGCATAAGATTTTTTTGATATTCTTCAACATCAAAATTTCCACTTAATTTATTTGAAATTTAATATAAAAATAAAAAGGGATGGTGTATAGATAGAGATGACACTTATTTCTTTTAAATTATTGATAAAGTGTCGCCGGCAACTCTACTATCTTAGTTAATGCCATTTTAGCGTCAAGTGACAATAAAATCAGCAAAAAGTCGCCGGCGACTTACATAATAGGGGTGATGTACTAACATTTGATATTTATGTATGTATGTACGTTGTATATACATACACACATACGGTATGTACATAATTAATTTTTAATTATTACAAAATTATGATCACTACGAGTATAATCTGGCTGATATCCATCAATTTGGCTTGAAATATTAAAAAAAGTAATACTATGGGGGCTATTGATTTCAGCTTTAAGTCTTTTAGTAAAAGTCGCTTACTGATTATTTATAAATTTTACCTTGCGGCATTTCTTTCTTTTTCAACAGCTAGCAGAACAAAAAAAAATAACAATATTCAGGATATTGTGTTTCTTTATTTTGAGAGAAAACATATTTAGCTGAATGTAAAAACAAAATGAGCTGGTTGACCAGATATGGAAAATAGATAGAAGGGGTATCTCCATGATTATACCTGATGATAATTAATTTTTCATGAATACTCGTAATTTCATTATCAATTACATATCGTATGATCTCCATCAATATAAAAATTTTAATTTAACAAACATATTTTTTTTTAAATATAATAACTTGAAAATTATAAATATAAAAATTTATTTATTTTTAAATGGCGCTACAACAAACTTCAACATGCAACAAACAATCCAATTATGAAACCAAAAACAATATTAAAAATAAAAAACAAAACAAAACAAAAAACGTAATAGGGAATAGTAAGTATCTAAATAAGTACGAGTTTGTATACCTCATATACCTAAATATTATGTTAACAATATTTTAACCAACAACTACTTGTATCAACTCATATAAAAAACAAAAAGCTTGCTAATCTTAAAAATCTATATTGCAAAACAAACAAACAAACATACATACATACATTACACGCAAATCTCAATGTAAATAAGTAGTTGTCCTAGATCGGTTGCGTTGCAAAGTGAATGATAAACGTCTAAGCTACATGATACAGCCCAGTTATAAAACAAAGTTTTTCTTGGGAAAAAATTCCCAGAGAATATTCATAATTGGGCTGAAGACTTGTAAGAAATCGAAACAGTAGTTTAGAAGTTACACTTGCCGTTATTTAACTATTTTGTGCACATAATGACAACAAGACAAACAAACACATGGTTTCAACTCCTGATATCATCATCGGCCGCCAATAATTCCTTTGAAAACTTGTAAAAGCCAAGGAGGTGACTAGCCGACAGTGTCTTCTTTGTTTTACACACACACATATAAACATACATACATACATACTCATGTAAATTTAAGCGCATTGCACAGTGTGAACTTCAAAATGTGCAATTATTTATAATTTATGTGCTTTCGTAATATAACTAGCCTTTAAGTAGTAAAAAAAAATAGTTTTTTTTTTTTAATATTTATTCAAATATGCATTTTATTATTTCTAGATACATATAAATATTGTTTGTACACATATACATACATACGTATGCTTAAAGTTATTCTACCCAGTGTAAATGTCCTGCAGGAAATAAAAGAAATCGTAACACATTTATGTAAGGCATCTGGAGTACCTGTAACTCCAAAGTGGTAAATTGAAAGAATTAAAGTAGGAGTACAAGCAGTACTCTAAGAGCAGCCCATTAGAAATTAAGTAAAACTTATCGAAATTTGTATGCTTCTCAAGAATGCAAGTTTCGGCTCCCTTAGATACTTTTTTGTTTGTTTGCCTTTTTTAATCACTTGTACCAATTGCACACTAATTAGAATCATAATTTGTCATCTTTTATATTTGATTGTGAAATTATGTTGAAGAAAGTGTAAAAAAACATGCATCGTAATTGATTTTGTTGAAGCTTTTGTAAAACTTGATTGCGAATACAAATTATAAATATGCACGAGATTAAAAGGATATTTATTGCAGCATTCGTTTTTATTTTAAACTGCTTTTCATGGAAAACCTCTTCTTCTTTTTATTATTACAAACAGGAAAATGAAAATGGGGCTCTAAGAAAATTCCTGGAAGTTATCATGGATATCGGTGGCCAAGTACTTGATGACATTAGTAATTTCGGAGATGTAACGATACTTGCACCCAGTAACGATGCCTGGAATAGATCTGCGCTTGACAACATCATAAGGTTTGCAATAAAAGAAAAATAAAAGGAGCGGCAGGAAAAAACTGCTTTCTTTGTACAAAATACTACCGTCTAGCTGACATACAATTTTATTTAATTTTATTAAAGTTAAGGATTAATTTTTGTGAAAACAATTGAATAATTCTGTTCTTAATAATAATAAAAAAAATACCGCTCATTTTATAAGCAGACAAGTGAAATTTAAAAACAATTTGTTAGTTAAAAGAATTTTTATGCTTTTTGCATTTAAGTCCTTTGGAAGCTCTCTGTTTTCCAACAGAAACCAAAATTAAAAATTATTTACATTTAAACAACTTTTTGTGATTTCAAAATATGAAAAGAAATACATTTAAGAAGTACACTAATATTACAGAACGTATTCTTAAATTTATGAAAATACGCGAAAACATTTCTGTTAGTACGATTAACAAGATACACCCACACTTACAATAACTATTTAATTCTTTCAGAGATGGGCCAAGAATGAGGGAAATTTTGAACATGCACATCATTAAAGATCGCCTAAATGTGCAGAAGATTAAAGATCAAAATCAAAATTTAGTAAGTCTTATTTGAGACCAATGTTTTCCGTTTCTTCTTCACGTTTTGCTTTTACTTTCAATTCAAAGATTGCTCAAGTGCCCACAGTAAATAATCGCACATTCCTGTATTTCAATGTTAACGGTGAAGGAACAGACGAAGTAATAACTGTTGAGGGTGGTGGAGTAAATGCCACTATTATCGAAGCCGATGTGGCCAGTACAAATGGTTATGTTCATATAATAGACAAAGTTCTTGGAGTTCCATACACTACAGTCTTGGGAAAACTGGCAAGTGATCCCATGTTAAGGTAAGAAAAAATTAAAAACATCAGCTTATTTGTCAAAAATAATTTAGCAATTTTCAAATAATAAATTATTACAATATTCCGATATAATTTAAAATAGATAAACCGAATTTTTTAAAACAAAATTCATAATTTCCACAACCACAGTTTTGGCTCATTTGATTAAAATTCCTTCAATCTTGATAACAAGCCTTTTTTGACTTGAAATATAAACATTTTTCAACAGTAAAAAAATTAAAATTGGAAAAATGACCGAAAACTAAATAACAGATGCCAAGAAATGTCATATTAATTTTAATAATTATTTGTTCGTTTCGTTTTCACTCAATTAGCGATACATACAAAATGGGAGAGTTCTCCAATTTCAATGAACAATTGAATAACACCCAGAGGCGTTATACGTATTTCGTGACACGCGATAAAGGTTGGCAGAAGGTAGCATTGACTTTGCCATCAGTCCATAAGAAATTATTTATGAAGGATTTTGCTTATCATGTAAGTGGCAACAAAAGTAATCGTTCGTATTTATTTCGTGATAATCATTGATATAAATTTATTGATTTCTCGTTTAGTCTCGCAAAGCTTTGGAACGCCACTTGATAATTGCTGATCAAGTTTATACCATGAAGGATTTAGTTGCATTGACAAAAGAAGATTCAATTGTTTTGCCAACCTTCAGGGGTTCCTTAAAGATTCAAGTAAAAGTAAAATCACCACGTAAGTATTTTAGTTGTTTATTCAAGTTTGAGTTGTATGTATTTCGACGACAGTCAAACGAAACAAGAAACATTTTCAATTTTTCTATTCGTATCGAAACAGAATTTCAAAGTATCCTAACAAAATACTCATTAATAATAAATTAACGAAGAAGATTTTCTGAAAAATTTTTCATAAAATTCCTCTTTGGTTTGTAAATTAATTAATTTTGTGAAATCATTTTTACATTTAATTTCTTTTTAAAAAAAAGGAAAAAACCAAGATCTTCATAATGAATTTGCTCTTAAGGAATGGACCGGTGAGTGAGTTTAGAATATTATGCTTGCTTACAAAACCAATGAAATCATTGCTAAATAGCTTCTTAAACAGCCTGTATAAATACATTCTTATTAATATGCTCGTACTATATTTCAGCTCATTGTTTAATATTAAACGTAACATTTGAATGTTTATAATTACATAGTACGTATTAATTTACTCTTCATTTGATTGATAAATCACAAAAAAAAAAATTATAAAAAAAAACATTAAGAAGAAACTACTCATGTTAAATGGTTATTTGATTGTTTTAAAGGAAACATCCATCAACTTATGCAAAACGTAATAAAAGCCGATACTTCTTTTGTTATTTTTCCTTTAGTTAATAAATTGTGGAGCCTTCCACTATTTAAGTATTTTTATTTTTTTTTTAACTGAGGTGCTTTAAGCGGCTTGTTAATTTTTAAAGCAACACAGCTTTTTTTTGGCAGAATAATTTTGTTTGACAACTGACTTTTACTTTGTGCTTAATTTTATTTATCAATTTTGTAAGAGCAGCTCTCACACTAGAGCAACGCTTACAAATAATTGCTTAATTAGTTTTTTATTAAAAAAATTTTTTTTGTTCTTCTAAACACTTATCATGCTCTATCTTTACTTTTATCGACGAAAGTTAGATTTCAGTTGAATGAGTACATTTAAAAAAAGAAGAAACACGTGGCAGAGCCAGTGGATTTTATATATGTATTTGTATAAGGCCAGGACCACACACAGCAATTTAAGTTGGGCAATTATTGATTTTGTAGGAAAGAGGAATGGAAAGAGGTACAAACTTGCTCGTACTCGGCAATTCTTTTTAGTTATCTCTTCGTATCTTGAAGGCTGAATGAATGACTGAATAAGAATGCTAAAATTGCCGAAACAAAAAATTTGTGTGTGGACAAAACAACAATTTTAAAAGAGAATTGAGAAAGAATTGCCCAACTAAGCTTGCTGTGAGCGGTCCTGGTCTAACATAGACTATACGTCCACATGTATTACAAATGTCGTACACAAAACATACATACTTGTACATACGAAATCATGCTATCGTTATTGTTAGTCTTAAACAATGTTTAGGGATATTTTTATTGAACTTTTAGACCACAATCACTTATTGAAATTGTGACGATTAATTTTTGCACCTTTACTTTGTTTATAGAATATGAAATCTCTTGGAATAATATGAAAATTGATGTCTACCGCCCGGATGTCGAGTGCACCAACGGCATCATACACGTAATTGATTATCCAATGTTGGAAAAGAAGGATATCGTCTCGAATGGAGGTAGTTATCTGATTAAGCCTAACCTCTGCATATTGTTTGCAACTTTCTTCATATTCGCCACAGCAAAACTTTTCTAAACCAAAAACTAATTGATATTCAAACCAAAACAACAACAAAAATTTTATAAACGAACCAATTGTGTAAAAAGCAAACAAAATTAATAGTAAAACCAAAATTATAAAAACAACATGCAATGTGCATACAGACATAAATAAACGCTTTCATAATCATATATTCCATACACACACACATACGTATAATATGTACGTGCATAAATACGCATACATACATTTGTACCTACTATACCACACAGTTTTGCTTTCTTTCTAAATATTTATGCATTAACAATCAAACAAATATTTGTTTGTTTGTACGACCTTCAAACAAATCAAACGCCATTTTAGCCTTTGTCACGCATTAACCTCTACCTACCTACCTTATCTTACCTTAAGTACTACATACACCAAATCAAACTTTTCTAGATACATACACACATACAACGGATTTAAAATTTTTCTACACTACAAAAAAGAAAACTAAATAAAAGGTACAACAAATGCCTAAGTATGTGTGTACAATAGAATATAAATATTTACTTAAAATACCAACTGGCTGTAGTAACAGGACACTGCAATTTGGCAACTATGCTAAGAAAATGGGTTTGCGATATAACGACTGCTGTAGAAGTTGTCAGGAAGAGGAAGAGGAGGAAACTGTGGAAAACCTTCTCTGCCAGTGTCCAGCCCTGGAGCGGTGAGCGACGTCTGCAGGGTCTCACTGCGCTGTCGAATGCAAGAGTCGACATGCTATATGGCTTCGTTAGAAGTAGCGGTTGGTTTTTGTGACGGACTCACTCACTTTCTTTCTCTATCTTCTTTCCTTCCCCTTCACTTTTCTGTTACTATCCGTCCTCTTCTTTATTTTCCTCTATACAGGTATCACAAAGGGACCACGTCAGAGGACCCAAGTGAGCCCAGCTCTTGTTTTTTTTCCTTTCGGGCGACCTGTTTAACCTAACCTAACTGCCGTTAAATTAAATAAAAAAGGATAATGTGCTCCACATAAATTTGTTAGCTTAAACGTACATCACATACTGCATATCTGATTATAACTTTTAATCGAATTCCACTACAATCATGTGTATGTATCGGAATAGTATTTGGGAAATTTTAATTTTCATTTATGACAAAGCTAGTGAATTCCAAAAAAAAATTTTAAATCCACCTGTAGCGGTTCTGCAATTTGTGTGTGTGTGTGTGTGTGTATATTTTATTAAAGAAATACTCATTTGTAATATAAGGCTTCATATAAGGCATATTTAAAATAAACAATTACTTATTATTTAATTTATTTACTACACACCGACACACCCACACACCCACACACATTTTAAAATAGCATCGTAATAATTATTTCGCTAGTCTTAATTAAAATGATTTAAAATAAAATGAAATACATTTCAATACTTATTTATGTATTAATTTTAAATTTTTATATTACATTTTATATACATACATGCATATGTATGCATGTACATATTAAAGGGCTGCACAAGCATACTTGAAATCGCTTATAAGCACTTTTTATTATAAAATATTAAACATGTTTGTAGTGATGTGTGGCTTTCAAGTATGCTTGCGCAGCCCTTTAGTACATATGTACATACTAGGGCAATGCACAAGCATACTTGAAAAATCCACATCATTACAAACATGTGTAATATTTTATATTTGAAATGGCTTACAAACAGCCCTTTAGTACATACTCGTACATACATACATTATGTATTTAAAGCATGCCTAAATTTTATTTATTTTTTGGTGGTATGAAATGCTATAGTTAGTCCCAAAAAAAGAAAAAATGTTTTACAGTTGTTGTTGCAAGCATTCCATTTTATTGAGTAAATACACCCATACTCATAATAATTTTACAATGAGAAATATTTAAATTTGTTTTCCAAAAACTTTTTTCACAACAATTCTTCATACGATATTTTTTTAATTTATTGCCTTCTTAAATACATAGTACATGCATACATTTATACATACTCACGCGCATCTCTCATCAATTAATTCTTAATATTTATTTAATTTAATACTGATGAAAATGATGACGAGACGATGATGATAATAATGATTCCACTAAACCGCATATATGTATTTAATTTTATAGGTTAGAGATTTAAATAGCCATTTTACAAACTTCCTTCAAATTAGCAAAAAAGAAATTAAGAAATTAAACCAAACAAAAGAAAAACCTACGAAAGTATATAAGAATTTAGGAAACCAAACAACCCTTCATGTCATGTCTGATTATCTCAAAGAAAGGTTTGAATGAATGAATTGCCCTTTTCGATATGTAGAACAAACACTATTTGACTTCAATTAAAAAAATAAGAATAAGTAAATTTAATTATTATTATTATTATTATTATTATTATTATTCACATGTTGTGTATGTATATTTTTGTTTCATTTAAATTTACATAAACAAAAGCTTAGAGTAACGAGTAATTGTAGTTATACATACAAATATAATTCTATTTAATATTCTACAATAATTACAATGATATGATTAAAGCAAAAATACAAAAAACAAAATAACCTTTAAAATATTAAATTAAGAAATAATACAGAACTAAAACAAAAAACAAAACACAAAAGAAAGTACATAAACTTTAATAAGCGGAGATTAAAGTGTGTGTGTATAATTTTGACTCTGTTATTATTGCATATACAAACATACATATTATATTTTTAATTTATTGATTTATTAAGTACACAAAGTATGCACGTATGTATGTTACATACATACATGCATATGTATGTATAAAATATAGTTTTTAATTCTTACAAACCACCAATTATCATAAAATGGAAAGGAAATTAATGAATTAAATTATTTTTAGTAGCTATAATATAGTTTAAAATTTAATTGAAAAAAAACCCTCAATTGAAATTGGAACAAAATGAATCATTCAGTACCTACTACTAAAACCAACTTTTTTAAATAAATTAAATTAAAAAATAAAAATATTTATTTATTTATGTCTATGTAAATCAATTTAATGAAGCTTCCATATTTCAAAAAATAAGATTTATTTGCTTTACTTTTCAGTTACAAACTTAGATATTTGTAAGCATGAATAATTTTTTAAAACATTTAATACTCGTAATTGAAAAATAGCAAGAAACTAAAAGATATTTCAATGTTACTTGGTTTTATATCTTACTGATATTCGTTATTTTTTCTTTTTTAGTTTTTAGTATTTTATTATGAACATTCGAAAAAAAACATCGAGTTGGGTAGATTTGATTTTTATATAATGGATCGTTAACAATTCCATCTCTAGTCAGTACTTTCTAAGTTTTATTTTAAAATCATAATCATTCACGTGTGTGTGCCTGAACTCTCTTGAAATATTTCTGGAAGATAATACTTTCCAAACTGCTTTAACGTTTGTAACAAATTTTTAATTTTTAAACTTAGTGACAGACCTTGTTATGAGATCCCAAAATTATAATCGGCTTCCAACCCGCAGCCAGCGTATTAAAGGAAATAAATCATGCATTGTGGGTATGTTTTTATTTTAAATGAGTATTAGTATCAGTAGTAACATTGAAAGTGTTTAGTGTGTTCACTTATTTCAAACCAAGAATCTATGATTTTGTATTATGTACAACAATATGTTGTCACAGCTACATACATGCTACATACATACAGATATATATATATATATATATATATATATGTACATATGTTTACATATTTAGTATTATTAATACTAGACGTTATATGCCATTACGAAGTGCGTGGTCATACAGCCTATACATTTACTCTTCCTTATGGAGTTAATTATTTTATTCAGTACGAGCTCACTTATATCCCTAAGAATCAGAAAGCACAGAAGCAGCATGGTAATATTTTCTATCCTACACTAACGATATCTAAATCTACCGTGGTTCATTCGAGGCCTGGATTTGGAACAGTGAACTTAAAAGCTGTAAAAATATACTCTAGTTATGGGTATATACGAACTATTAATAACAATAATTGTGATTTGACCCAGGCAGGAGTTTTCTCCTTAATATAGTCCGCAGATCCTTCATGTCAAATCACTAAATACACTTAACTAAATTGTTAAGGATCCAAGTTCATTCAAAGACGCTGGGCACTCCATGACTATTGCATCAAGTATAAAGTTTTATCCTATTGCCTTTCTCTTCAAACATCCCCTAAAACAAGGAAGCATAGAGAACACCTTTATCTGAAAGGCCATTAGGTACTTTTTGTCACTTTTCTGCTCGAATCATTAGTGAGCCAAACATTGTAAAATAAATTAGAATCAGCTATCGAATTCTGTTAAGATACCGTTGAGAAAGAGATTGAGTATTTTCAGATGTCCGGTAGATGGTAGAACAGTTATTCATGCACACATAATTGGAACCCAACCGAGACGCCATATCTTATCAAATTGAGCCTTGTTCTTTCTGTCTTAGACCTTCACACTAAGACAGCATAGGTCAATGTCAATATCGAACACGTTTAAACCTTAACGTTGTACCAAAGAAGCATTGAGAGGTATAATGCCCTCGTTGCCTTGTCGTTGGTATTTTTAATTTCTGCTTGGGAGTTTTTGTTATCACAATAGCCATTTTCATTGAGTGCTTTCATAAGACGTAACTGCTACACAACTGTTGGCAACTATTGAGCACAACAGTCACGTCTTAGAAACGGTTTGATGAGTATGCTACTAAAAGAACAGCTGATACATATAAGCAAATGAAATATAGGAAAACAATTACAAAATAAATAATAATAAAATAACGCAACTGTTGAGTTGAGCGGAATGGCTCAGCTATACGTTTCCAAGAGGAACACTCAAAAGTTGCACAGCAGTTACGTCTTGTGAACGCAACCATTTTAGTCAATGTGTTTATAATCATAACTGTCATATCCATTACGACATGGATAACGGTGACTGCCGTAATTGTTATAAATCAACACAAAGTCAATGTGCTTCTGGTGTACAAAAACAATAAATAAATAAATATTTACACATACTTATTACATACAAACAAAAGAGGTACGAAATTTGCTAATTAAAAAGCTTTACAAATATTAACAAATACATACATAGTTAAAAGAAACAAAAAAAAAAAAAAAGCAACAATTAATAAAACCGTAGTCAGTAGTTACACGTTAAAGATACTCGTAAAACACAAAATGACAAAAGTAAAGCAGGTAAATACATACTAGAATATTAAAAATCTATTTCCATAAAAATGTATTTACAAGATCTATATATACATAAAGAGATACATACATACATACATACAATAAAACAAATATTGATAGATTAACGTGTAACTAGTGCCTTACTAAAGTTTAACTTATTACCTTAATTAAGAGTACACTGTAAAATCAAATTTATATTCATATAAATGTATGCATACATGCATACACATAAATACATATAAGATAAAGAACTATCTTTATACACAGGCAGTATAAATAATAAACAAACAAACCTAAACTTTATTTTAATTAAAAAGCAAGTATTGAAATTAAATGAAACTCAGAAATACAAATATAAAAAACAAAAAAAAAAAGAAATAAAAAGAATTATTAAAAAGTATCAAAGTGTGTGTTTCTTTTTAAACTATGTAACAAATTGTATTATATTTAATTCTATAAAAATACATGCAAAAACACATCAGTAATAATTGAATCATAAACATACTTAAATACAAGTATATGTATAACTTGTATGTTAATAAATCTTCTTTTAATCTTTTATTGAAGGAGAGCAATCACTTGCTAATAAACATCATTTTTATTTTCCAAAAAAAAAAAAAAACATTTTTTATATATACATACATACATAAATTAATTTTTTTTTAATTTCATTTCGTGAGCTCTACTTTCTTTTAAAGCATTAAGATTTTGAGAAGGTAGCTAACATAAGCTGAAAAGATAGTAATGAATTATATATATAATATGGAATGATACTTAAGTCAAATCAAAATTAATTGAATATTAAAACTTGTAAGTACATCCATTTATATAAAAAAATACATATTTATTTTTCTATGCAATGTTAAAAAGCTAAACAATAAAATTCATAAAACACAAACATGCTACTTGTACTACTATTCAAGAAATTGTCAAAAAAAAATATATATAAATAGAATGTACGTACCACTGTAGGCAGGCCATCCACATGCAATAATTAATGAAATAATAATGAATGTCACGCTTTAAAGCCAATAAAAAACAATTTTTTAAACAAAGTAAATATAGCTATTTTATTTCAAACTTAATTTTTAAAGAACGCCTTATGACGTGGCAATTTATTAGCAAATGGGTAAATATAAAAAATAAAAGTATACGCAAGCGCGAAATATACAAATCGGAAATGTTAAGTGCACGATAATACAAGATACTGTCTTAATACTATTTTTTTTATACAATACAAATCCGCGAAGCTTCTGGGTTTGTTAACAGAAAACACCCAGGATCTAGACAGGAATCGAACCTACTAGTCTATGGGGGTGCCTATCAATAAATTGAGATTTTCTAAAGATGGAAAATGCAATTTCAAAGTTATAAAAAGCCAAGAACATCTAGGAAACCTTCCATTGGTTTTGCTTAGGTGTTGTTGAAAGGTTCATTGTTTATGGAAAATGGTTTCTTCCCTGTCCTATAAATAACATGAAGAACCGCAACATTGATAAAATTTTTATTTATTTTATATCGATTTTCTCAAAGAAAATTTTGATGAAAAAATTGTATGGTTTATCTTGTTTGGAGATACAACTGAACACTTGGATATCAACAATCGAAGAGTTATTGGCGAAATGCGGCCGTATATGCTGCGAAAACTTTGTGAAAATTAGTGTTCCAGACTACGGTTTCAACGCGCCATTTATTTAATAAAATTTTATATCCAATGAAAACCGTTTCATTGATTTTCAAAATCAATGAATTTGTGAACACAGTTGTGAATTTAAGCGTTATACGCCATTAAAAAATGTGGAAGAATATATAAATTACTCCATTGTGATTTCTATGTTCTACTTAATACAAAAACTATTTTAAAGGCAGTCGATATATGTGCAGATAATGTTTATTGTTTACCAACATCATTGTTATAGGACCTAAAATTTGTCAAAGTGCGCAGAAGTTAGAATAAACAAAGAGTTCTGAAGCATATATGTTCTCCTGATAAAAACGTTAAAAATTATATAGTACAATTTATATAAAAATATTTTAATGTCTTGTTTTGAAGTCCATTTAGGACACCAAGGTATAAACTTTGCCATTTTATTTTTTCAAATAAATAATTTCAATAACAATGTTGTCATTTTAATACGAATTTTTCATGAAATTTTCTTTTTTTTTATAATTTATTGAATCGCAAATGAAGTATAGAAATTTTCAATGACATCCGCATATACCTACGTTATTAAATATTAAATTAATTTATCTGCAGTATATGGTAATAATTTGTTAGAAGCACCTTACATTCAAAAATTCTAGGTATACATAGATATGTATGTACCTATTTTCTTTCAAGTAGAAAAGTTGAGTGTTGTCGTTCCCCTTGTTTTAATCCTTAAGCTTTCTTGCCAAGTTAATATAATGTAAACTAAAGATATTTCATATGCTGCTGAAAAAAAAAGTGAGCTTGTGTAAAATTTTTACATTTAGCGTGATATGGTGCCTGTGTGCAAACAGTCTTAACATCGGTATACCAACTCTGTATAGGATTTGATCCTACACCTAGGGCTTCTTCAGTTATTTTGATGACCCAGATATAGATATTTTTGTTACATATGCGAATTGTGTAAAATAATTACAGACATTAACGTTATTTTACATTGTTAATATTATTATTTATTTATTAGTATTTTTAATACTAGGGCCTATTTTAATAAATAGATATACATATGCATATGAGCAAATAGATGTGGAATGTATGTGTATGTCGTATGTCGTATAAAGCTTATAAAGCAATTATGATATATATATATATATATACACTTACCGATTCTAGAATGTAATTTTGTTGTATTAACTTTATAATAATAATAATTTACAGCTAATTTTAATGTATCTATTATACAAAAACAGAGTTTCACATCGTAATAATTTTTCTATAACTCATCTTATATTTTTTAAACACGTTTCAACAATATATTAAACACACTTTTGCTTAAAAATTTTAATAAAATGAGAACACGAACAAACTACATTTCCCACCATAATTTAATTTGTCATTTAAATATTTTTGACGTTTTGTTATAGTTTGTTCATTTGAAAAATTGTCATCGCTAATTAAAAGTCCAAAGCGACGTAGTGTAATTTTGACGCCGCCTCTAAGAGATAAAATAATTGGCAACTGGCAGCATTGCCATTAAAGTGTTCTATTGAAAAGGGACATAATTTGTGATATTTTGTGGTGTGACAAAGAAGTTTACCAAACCCTTTTTAATAAAGTTGTTTAATATTGTTTACAAAAATAATTTAAAAAGAAAGTACTATATAAAAAATATCTATATATGTAATACATGTATGTAAATAAAATTGTTATATTAAGATAATGGACGAATAATGTTTTTTCATGTGAATAGTTCAGATGAATGTGTAGTACTTTGTAAATACATATGTATGTAATTTTTATTAATACTCTTATTTATGTTTTTTTTTTTTGCGTTTATATACCAGTGAAAATGAACAACTGTTTATTAAGAAGAAATTATTGTTCGATTACGTATAAGCCTTATGACCAGGGAGATAACTCCAGAAATAAATATAGTTATTTATTGCCAATACTATTGTTTAAAATTGTGACAAATTCAAGGGCCGTAAAATAAGGTAGGCGTACGTGATACAGAATACGTACACTATGGTGGATACCAAGTGTAATTTTCTTAAAGGCAAATACAGAAAACAAGAATGTGGTAGTGCATTCAGCTCGGATGGACCTAGTGAGGATGAACATTTATTGGGGCAACCGCTGCAAACATCTTGTGCAGGATATAAAGAGGCAAAGCATGCTTATGAAAATGGCACAGATGAGGTAATTATATTTTTTATGTATAGTATGCTGTAACTACATGTCGAACGTTATCGTTCACTGTTTTTAATAAAATACATTGATATGGTTAAATAGAGTGGGGCGTATATATGTACATACCAACATAGAAATGCCAAACTAATTTCCAGTACCAAATTATAAAAATTTTTTGAAAAAAAGTTCCAGAGATTTCGAAAATTGTAAATACATATGTGATTGATTATATAACAAAAGATTTAAAGAACCTGATTTTCAGTAAAATTTTGAAGTAAAAAATTAGAACCATTATTATTTGGAAAAAGATTGAAAAATTAAACCTCATAGTAAAGAGCTGTCTATTAAAGAATAAATTTTTGGTTTTTTGATCCTTGTAAAAATCAGTGTTGATCGAACTTAGTATAGGTTCATATACATTTCATTCTCTATAGCTGAGTGCCATACAATTGTACTTTTAAAAATATACATATTTAATTCCATACATTACTATTTCAGGTGAGACGGTTACTTTTGCAAGAATGCTCCCTCATCTATGAGTGCAACGTATGCCGCAACATGTTTCGCAGTTTAGCAAACTTTATTGGTCACAAACGTAATTATTGCAAAACCACGTCAGCAGATATTTACTCTTTTCCGGTAAGTAATACGTAATGCAATTATAAATATATTCACAGTGAAATTCTTAAATTTTGTTAATTTGGAATAAAAAGATTGAATATTAACATGACAAATACTTGTATGTTACATGTTTTTTTCCACTTAGGATCATAACTCAAGCGTTATTATACAGTCTATTAAACGTGTTGACCCATCGTTCGTTAAAAGTCGTAGTACCGGCTCCTCCCCTATTCCAAATACAAAATGTTCTAATCGAGATTTAAGTAGAGTTATTGAACGTTTGAAGCGTGTGGAAGTTTCATCGGACAAATGTAATGGTAAAACTGAAGTTATGGACCAGAACGAAAAGGCCACTTGGCTGAATCCAAAATACCCAGAACCAGTACTAGAATTAGAAAGTGTCTCAACAACCACACAAGCTGTATACCAAACTTTGAAATTTCAAAGCGACGAAGATAGCATAAAAACTGAGTTGGACGAAGTTCATAACCTTTTATGCAATCAAAAAACTCTGTTGGGCCCAGATGGAAGAGCAATCACTAATCCGGAATTAATGTTAAATACATCAACTATAAATTGTGACAAGATATTGGACAAAAACAAATTCCAAGATGCTAGATTACTTTCCAGAATTTTTTGTAAAATATGTAAAATACAATTCCAAACAGAGAAGACATTAAAAATGCATGTTCAAAAAAATCATTCATCTACCACATATGTTTTTCAATGTCCGACCTGTTCAATGACATTTCTGCAACCATCTGCCGTTATACGTCATCTCGCCAATGAACATAAGTAAGTACAAAAGTAAATCCAAATTTAAAACACTATTAAAAATTTTCTACTTTTTGGAAAAAGAAGTATGTACTTCTATTTACTTTTAAGAAAATCCGATGAATTTTACATTAAATTGAATTAAAAAGCACATTTGTTGTAATTATGTATTCACAGGAAACCATTGCGCAGAATACGAAAAATGCGAGAGACAATTCTAAAAAAACGTATTCACATTGGTGATGTACAAGTGAAAGGACTTGGCCGGGAGGTGGAACGTCTCCAGATGACCAATACCAAAGATTTCAATACATCTGATATGATACAACAACAAAATGGAAGATCCATTACATCTTGCAATTACTGTTTCAAGAATTTCGAAAGAAGAGCAGTGTTGGCTACTCACCTTACAAACTGTTTGGCGCGAAAAATGCTATTCAATAAACCGGATCATTCAAGGGAAATAAGCGTTCCACAGGAGCACAAGAATGAAGCCAAAATTCAAAACCAAACTTCTAACCAAGTATTAGAATATGATAAGCCAAATCATAAAATCATGAACGTGGATAGACCTGTAACTAAGTTAAATATTAAACAAGAACCTCAAGAAGATCTCAATTCAGCCACCGACAGTTCAAATATAAACGAAATGTTTGAGAATTTGGAAACTCAAACATTTGGAAATGGTTTACATACAGTGTCCTTAGATAAAATAGAAATGATGGAGGAGTGCCAGAGAAAATATGTTAAAGGTCGAGGGGAATCTGTCGATAAGAATAACAAAGCTGACAATTGCGATGATAAAAGCAATAAGACAAAAATAAAAAAGAACAAACTGGTTAACAGACACAAACCTTTAAAAAAGGAAAAATCTAAACGTTTTCGTATAGTATCGGCTTCGAAGCAGCTGACCTGCCGTTGCAAGATTTGCAACAAACAGTTTAATGCATTAAGTAATCTCCGACGCCACATCTCCATGTTCCACTATAGATCTAGACGTTTTGGTTGTAGCTTATGCGACTATCGTGCCTTCCGACGTTATGATATTGTTAATCATTTAACATTTGTTCATAAAATGACCGGCGAACGTGAATCGATAGCTGTTGAATATGTAACGGTTCACGAACTAAAATATTCAAAAGATGACGTCGATGGTGATATTGTTGTTGTTAATGATGAAGCTGCTGTAGTTGAACAGAGGACAGAAAAGCCAGAAACCGTTATGTCTCAAATTGCAACAAAAACATACGAGAAACGAGGAAGAAACAAGAAAGTATTATCGGAATCAAATGAAGATATTTTACAACCACTTAAAATAGACTTGATTGTATCGAAAGATAAATCCCATGGAAAAGTGGTTCGCAGGAAATTCAAAAATTCTTTAGAACAGCAGATTGAAGGTAAAAATAGACCCATACGAAATCGTATTAAAACTGTCAACAAAGATTTTGTATATGACCTACTTACAGTCAAGGAAGAAGAAGAAAAAAAAGCAACACGTCTTTCGTTAAAACGTCGCAATACGGTCCTTGTTGCTGAAAATAACTTGAGCATTGTCGAGTTCATTCCACCCCCCATAAAAATAAGCCCGTACAGATTGCGAACAGAACCTTTAATACCTGCAAATAAGAGTTCCATTAGAGGATTTGCAGCTAACGTTTTTCGCAATATAATTCATGAAGGTTTGGCTGCACCATCCACTTTGCCCGATTTACCAACTCAACGGCCCCAAATGCGTCCACGTGTTATGTCATCTTCTCGTAGTGACTCCAATAATGTGCCCATTATTGAAACGTCAGAACTAGAAGCTGCTGGCTTAAAGTCAACATTTTTTGATGATTCCTTTTTGGAAAGGTTTGCAAAGAAATCAAATCCTTCGTTTAAAATGAAGCCACTATTGGCATTACAGCACAGTCCTCTGAATTCAATACTACAAAAGTTTGATGCATCACAACAAAATAAAAATAACAGAATAGAACATGAAAATTCTCAAAATTCTTCTAAGAAGGATAGTAGTCCCCCGCCTGATTATACTATATGTTTATTACAAAGTCTAACGCAACCGAGTTTAAATGAAAAATATGTCACACCCAACGGCAAACAAATTTTTGGTGAGTCTGTATCACATGCTGCTCCCAAAAAACGTATTACTCTGATGGAACGTCTTGCTGAAAATAGAGCTAGAGCCAAAAGAGGAGGAGATAGCATCATTTGTAACGCATTAGATAATTAAATTGTTTTTAACTAGATCTTAACCTCTTTCGTTATAATTTTAATTTTAATTTGAATTTGTTTTTTCTTAATTTTTTTGGTATCTCTTACCAGCGTCTGAAGTTTAAAACACATATTTGTTAGACACCTTTTTTTTTTTATTAATTACATAAACATTTTATTTGCTTCCAGTCTACATTTTAAAACTAAATTCATATTTGCATACATGTGTTATGTTCACAAGTTTAGAAGATACATTATTTAATTTCATTTAATAAAAATCATTGTGTTTTAAATACATACACACATCCATACGTATATTACAACTACATGTGTATTATAAATTTTGGACTCAAATTCAAAAGAGTTTTACAAAATATTATAGAAAAATTATGTAATTACCCAGATAGACTAACTACGTGAAACGCTTCTGGCAATTATTTTAGTATATGTGAAATTTTGCAGTTATGCAATTGCTCTAAATTTAAAATTTTAATGAATCCCATTTCGGTGTTTCTTATACATATGTACGTACATATGTGTATCATTTAAATATTAGTAGTTTTAATATTTCATTTTATTACTAATTTGTCACTTGTGTTCAGTAAAAAGGCTAAACATAAATGTTAACCTTATATAATAAGGTTATATAATACATACGTACATGTGAATATAAATAATAGTTTTTTTTTAATCTTTTCCATCCGTTAATATATAAAAAGAATCCTGAAAATTTAATTTTTTTAAATTGCATGGGTAAAATAGCATATCGTTATATCATGCTAAGATAAACCCATTTTGCCTCTCAATTAAGGACAAAACAGAAAATAAAATTTTGTATTTTGTTTTTGTTTTCAATTCAAACGTGCGGCAAATATTATAGTTTACTTTTACAGATTTTTTGATATAAATTTAAAGTATGATGAATATATTTATATTATCAAGATTTTTATAATTTTTATTCAAGTATTTAAGTAAAAAAGTATATATTGTTCAGAAGTTTTTTAAACTTATTTCAATTGTCTATACGTATCCTACATTTGATACATTTGCAAATAGTATATACGTGTGTAGTATTCTAATTAAGACTTTTTAACAGAAAATTATTGATTAAAGTGAAATATGTTTATTATCGAGCCATGACTGACCACCAAAGAAGCTTAACCAACATCACATTTCGGTTTTTTATAAAAATCACAAGAATGTGAACATTTGCAAAAACAATTTTAGCTTAACTTCACATGGCTTCTTTGTTTACAGCAAAGATATTTAAAAATACCTGCTCCTGTGTAAACTTTTATAACTTTTTGGGGCGGTTATGGCTCGATATTATTCTTGCTGTTATAAGCAAATAAAGCGATAACTGATAACACGCTATCATGAGTAAATTTATTATTGTTTTATTATTTAATTAAAAATATTGTGTGAATTTTTACAAATATGTACATAAATACATACACGCAAACATACATACACATGTACGCATATAAATAATACATAAATATATGTGACTCTATTTATAATATTAAAATTTTATTTTAACTTTGATTTGAAAAAATAAATAGAAATTATAAAATAATAAAAAAAATAGTTGAAATGTCTTATTTTCGTGGATTTAATTATAGATTTACGATAATTTTTTTTAAACTTTTATATTTGAATATTCCTTCTTGGATGCAACAAAGTTAACTCTCTTAGGAAAAAGCTTTTAGAGATGTTCCTCATAAGAGAATATCAATTTTTAAGTTGTTATCTGTACGATGTTACAGCAACTGACCAATATAAATGCATCAAAATTGTATACTACTACAACTAAAAATGTTGGACAATACTTCCTACCATCTTGGTTTTGAGAGCTAGAATCCTTAGATTAGAAAGAGCGTATGTATTACATGTAAAAGAAATTTGTTGACAATTAGAACTCTAGTCAATAAAAAACTCATCTAACTTGATCTATTAAGATTCGTTAAAAAATAAGTACAGACGCAAGCTTCCAAGCTTTTTGATAGTGTAACCCACACAAGAAAAAAAATTGGCGGCCCCCATATTAGACCAAACAATATCATAATATAAGCACACACATTTCCAAGTTGCAGAATAAAACTTAACAAAAATTAATAAAAATTTAGTATGTACAGTTACTCACAGAAATATTTTGCTTAAATTCTTTTAACAAAAAAAATTTTTTTTATAGATAAATAATATGAAAGGGATTAGATATATAAATTTTTTTCTTGTAGTATTAAAGCATAGTCTGTCGGATGATGCTTTGAAAAAAAGAAAAACAACAACAACTTTCAATTCGCTATTATTTATCAACTGCGTAATTTTAACGTCACAAAAGTATTTTGCTTTTTGAAGACTACCGTTATTTCTTTTTTTAATTTGTGTTTTTTTTTTATTCCTTTCGCTTGAAATAGCACTTATTTAATTTGTTTTTGCATCATAATTAGTTGCAAACTCGTTAATTTTGTGAACAGGCGTAAAGTTTTTGATCTAAAAATGCCAAAAGGAAAGGAATTAAATATTTCAGAAAAAAGAAATTATATTGCATCTCCATAATCAAGGCAAATCAATAAAATATATTTGTGATATATTTGATCGATGTCGGCAAACAATTGAAAACGTGATGAAACGAGCCAAAGAGCGCGGTAGTATCGAAAATATTCCACGAAAGGGTTGCGCAAAGTTGTTGACTTTAAGAAATGAAAGACAAATTCTTAGAGAAAACCGTGAAAATCCCCATTTTTCGGCACTGCAAATTAATCAAAAGCTTAGGGCGACGCTACGAACAAGTGTAAGTGACGAAACGATCTGTAGAGTTCTAAGAGATAATGATATTAACGGTGGCGTAGCAAGAAAAAAGCCTTTTATTTCTGAAATCAATAGACAAAAACGCCTTGCATTTGCTGAGCTAAATAAAATTAATACTTTTGAGTTTTGGAAGACTATAATAATCAGTGCCGAAAGCAAATTTAATATTTTTGGGTCGGACGGACGACGTATGGTGTGGCGCAGGCCAAATGAATCCCTAAATATAAAATATATAGACCAACTGTAAAACATGGCGGTGGTTCTCTTATGGTGTGGGGCTGTACGTCTGCGTTAGGAGTCGGAAAGTTGGTGTTTATAGACGGCACTAGGATAAGCTTCTATATTTATCTATTTTAAAAAAAAATCTTCATGCCAGTGCTGAAAAAATTGGGTTATCTAGAAATGAATACTACTTTCAATATGATAATGACCCTAAACACACAGCTTTAGACCACCACAAAGTCACGATATAAATCCCATCGAAATCCTTTGGATAAAAAAAAAAAAAAAAAAAAAAAAGTTGAAAAACATATTGGAAGAAGAATGGTACAAGATATCTGCTGAAAAATTTAGGAATTTAGTGGAATCAATGCCTAGACACCTGGAATCAGTTATAGCTAACAATGGATACCATACAAAATATTAAAAATTACAGTTTTTTCTTAGAACAACCAAAAAGTGAATAAAAATTTAAAAGCAAAATACTTTTGTGACCTAAAAAATTAGCAACTTTTTTATATTATTTTAAAGATCTCATGATTTACAAATGATTTTTAAACTTTTACAATAATGAATTAAAGCTTAAGTTTTCCTTAATTAATATTTAATAAAACATACATTAATTTTTTTTAAAAACATATTTTTATGCAGCATTTTTTTATATTTTTTCAAAAGCAAAATATGTATTTCTTTGAGTAACTGTAAGTATCTCTGACGTGTGATTGTTATTTAATTAAACCCAACACTCATACGGTAGCATATCAGGAGAATAGTGGAGTTTTTACTATTAGCACAACTAGTCGATCAGTGGTCGAGTTTTGCGCTTAGCACATTTCGGCATTCATTTTTGTTTATACAGACTAAGAAACGTTTATGCTTCTCGTGTAAATGTTAATAATGTTTATGTGTAATAAAATAATATTATTCATAATTTTAAAAGTTTAACAACAACAATATGGAATAAGCAGAAATAAAGACGAATATTTTTTAAATAATTTTAAATGAATTTATATGACGATATGTATCAGCTATTGTACTCGTATGTACATTATATTTTTGAACTCTTTGTATCAATTTTCGTTTGGCAATTCGTGATTTTGTAGGAGAGAGAGGAAAGAGGAATGGAAAGGGGTACTTGCTCGTATTCGGCAATTCCTTTTAGTGTTCTCTTCGCATCTTTTACAAAGATGTAAAAAAAGAGGACAAGTAGCTTAAAGGAATGAATGACTGAATAAAAATGCTAAAATTGCCGAAACAAAAGTTTTGTGTGTGGACAAAACGACAATTTTAAAAGAGAATGGAGAAAGAATCGCCCAACTAAACTTGCTGTGTGTGGTCCTGGTATAGGTACGAGTATTAGGTGAAAGTACATACTTATTCATGTCTGTCTATATGTATTTGTAGCGATCGAAAAGGTAGAGACACAAAATCACAAATATGAGGTTGGCGTTGTTGAACTAATCAATATTTGCAAACATAAAATTTTGGGAATTATGTATTCTTTTATTGTGGTCTTACCTTTCTTAGTTACTCGGAATATACAAAGCATACGTACGCTTGTATGTATGTATGTTTGACTGGTATCTGCAAGATGCTTACAAAATCTCTCTATATAACCTACTTACAAAATAAAGGTTGCATGCATGTGTACAATCAAAATGACAAACCCTACTGAGGAAAAGCTACACCCGCCCTCAGGACAAAAAAAAAAAGAAGATTCAATGTATGTATGGATTGCGGTCAATGTCGTATCAAAGAAAACAAACAACATTCTTATTTTTTTATTCTGGCATGTATTCCAAGTACAGAAAAGCTCTACCAGAAAAAAACTTTAGTTAAAAGGCTGGTAAAAAGCTCTTCGAATATCCTCACACATTCACACACGTACATGTGCAGGATATTCTATGAACTATGTATTTTGGTTTGTGTACAAAAATGATAGCAACACAAATCAGTCAGAACAGTATTCGTATCTGCTTAGATTTTTTAAAACGATTTGAAGTTCTTATTGTTTTTAATTATAAATTTAATATACTCGAACACACGTATGTGTATGTATGAATGGATTTGTTGTCGATTTTATTAAATTGTTTTATGTTTAATGTTAGAAGGTATTCCAAAATATGTAGGTGCTATTAAATGAAATGAAGCTGGCAGTGCTGGTCGGTAGTCCAATAAAAACGATTAATCTATTATCCTTGCTTTTGTGTTTTTAAAGTGTAGGCATGCATATAAATGTATGTACGTATGTATGCATGTGTGCAGTATGTATATCTATCAACTGGTCTATATGTATGTGTATGCTGTATGTATGTATGTGTGTTGAGGCTTGTTTTTCAAAATATGTTTTCGGGTCGTTGCCGCTAAAGCTGAGCAGCTAACGCAAACAAGATAGACACATGCTGTGTGTATGAACGACCTAGGGAAAGGCAACAATGAAACACAATTTATTGAATTGAAGGACGCCAAAATATGTCTGTTGTTGTCAGTTATGCAAGGATTACAAACACTTGCACAAAATACATGAGCTTCTGTGTACTTTATTTATATTCACATACACATATGAATGTATGTATGTATGAGCATATGTATGTTTAGTAATCGAATTGACTGCTGCTTATGTTATTAAGTTTTTATGAGCTGGATTTTTCACATGAACTGGTATATAATTATTGTATTAAAAAAAAATTACAAGATACATTCACACATACAATGGAAATCTACACACATACCTAAATACGTATATGTAAATACATAAAAAAACACTAATACAAAGAAAAATGAACTAATTGAAAAAAAAAAACGTACATACAAATGTAACATACATGGGCTCATACATACAGACATATATACGTATGTATTTTAAATTGCTTCTATGAAGCAATACACAATTAATTTCAGATCTTCTCTGCAATTGTTTTCTCATATCACTTATAAATATTACTAATTGAATATCGGTAGTCTAAAATACAATTAGCATCCACATAAAAAAACTATTTTTTTCTTCAAATAAATTTGTACAGAGATAGTTTTAATGAGATCAGAGAATGGCATGATTAAAAATTTTTATGCATAATCAAACACAGAAACTAAAAATTTGAGTAAAAATCGTACACAGCATTTGATTAAATCGTGTCCCAGGCACGATTAGGAACTCGTTGTTTGTTATGCTGTTCCACACGTTTGAATATGAAAAGCAAAATTCAAACACAGGCATTGACATGCAATTAACAATACAAAGCCGTATTCCAATACAAATACATACTCGTACACACAACCAAACAAAAATGACTCCAATTTTGCTACGCAGTAGTTGACTCAAACATGTGTGATCGTTGATTTAGGGAATTTTCGCTTATTTGTCTTTTTGGATGTTTGTATTTTGCTTTTTAAACTCAATTGTGTCCAACGAATGTGATTTGCCCAAATTTGCACGATTTTTGTGCGTTGAATAAATCATACACAGCAGTTTCAGCTCTCTGAATAGGATATAAATTGTTGATAAATAACTATTTATTTATTTAAAAAAAAAAAAAACCCAAAATTCAGTGAAGCCCATTTCTTATTCGAAAAAAGTTAGCAACTTCAAAATACTACTTAAATAACACTGAATGTAGGTACCAGGGGCATACTTGAAAACCACACATCACTATAAACATACATATATAATATTTTTTACTAAAAAGTGCTTGTAAGCCATTTCAAGTATGCTTGTGTAGCCTTTTGAAGGTACATAATTTTTAATTAAAAATGTCACACTAAAAAAACCTACAAAAGAATTTACAATTAAAAATATTTTATGTAAAGTTTCTTTAAAATCTGAAAACTTTTCTAAATTGTAGCCTGAATCAATTGATGGTAGTTAAATTGTGTTTGTATTTATGTGTTTAGTTAACATGTATGTGTTACCATTCATTAAAATCTTGCATACATATATATGCATAGATAAATACATATGTATGCATGTAAGTACGTGTGCATATTTACGCATGTTTAAAAATTAGTAATATTTAATCTAGAGATTATCCTTAGACATCACAACAAGGAATACTTCTCTGTTTGAAAAATATTAAAGCTTTTTGCAGATTCTGCCAACGCACAAGCTAACAGCTCGGCAACTGCGAGTAGGAGTAAAAAAGCGTCTCTAGCGAGGTTTGTCAGACAATAGTTTTTACAGTACACATCAGTAGAGTCTCGGCCGTTAACTTAAACTGAGGTGTTCGTAGCAGTAAGGAAAAATATATATCCATAAAATAAAAAGAAAAATATTGCAAATTTATTTAAAAAAAATCCTTTGGCAGCAGAAATAATGAAACAAAAAGCAACTTTTCATTTTGTAATATAAATTTTTTAAACCAAAATAAAATTATTCAATACCTACAAACAAAACGGAAACAAATAAAATTATATACATGAAACACACACATAAGCTACATGTATCTCTAAGCAAATACTCGTAACAAGAGAAAAATAAATAAATAAATAATAAAGTAATTGAAATTATAATTTAATTTCTTTCCTCGTACAAACATTTACACATACTCGTATGCAATTACGTACGCATACACATACTCGTATGTTTGTATGTACAAGTGAAGACTTTATGCATCCTGAAAGAAAAGACAATTTTCATATTTTTTTTTTTTTTTTTAATAGTCACATTAAGTAGAACAAAGGCTAAAGAAACAGACCAACCCACTACACATTTTTCACATTTTATCCATAACCTTATTTACCATCATCCCATTCAGCATCAATGTCACAAATGTAAGCATTTAATGTATAATAGAGCGACACACACACACACACACACACACATTGACAAAAGTTTCTCTTGTTATGAAGAAGGACACACTTTGTTAGTAGACAATTAAAAAAAAAAAAGGGAAAAAAATAACAGCAAGAATGTACTTCAAAATTATAAATTACAAATAAAGATAACATCACATGTACATACATACACACAGCCTTTAAATCTATAATTTTATTCGAATACAAGTGCGTATGTACGAGTATTTGTATTCCCTACATTTTGCACGGCTTGGAAAAAAACACACAAATAAATCACCAGCATTATCCATTAGGAATCTACACAATGACACTCCCCGTAACAGAATGTACTCGTACACCTTTAAAAGAAGGAAAGAGCTGAACTTGTATTCACTTAATTATTTAAATTTTAAGGTATTTTAGTGTGTGTTTATATATATGTATGCATGTGTGTGTCTATACACACGTATGTATGCATGCTCATTTGTTTATCATAAAATTGTGCAGTGATCCAGTAGTGACATCACTTTTACATAAAAAATTCCATTTGAATCAAAAACACAAAAAAAAAAAATAAATAAATAAATAAGAAAAGAATTATAAAAAAAATCAAGAAATCAGAAAGACAGTTTACAAATTAAAACAAAAGTCATCATTATGTTTTCAATGTGCTCTAAAGTGAAGCCCCAAAATTCTGTAAATTTGCAACATCAACAACAACAGCAAACAATGGGTAAGTACTTGCTCAGATTCTAATTGATTTCTTTATTTTAAGCGTGTAGGTATGTGTGCAGTACATAATATACATACATACGCATATATTTTCGCGACAGTAGTTAACGTTCTCAAAGGCTAAACATAAGGCTCACATACATACATACGTGCATGTAGGTATGTAGATGCAACAAAACCTAATATCTACCCATATATTAAGTTCAATTTTTGTCCGTGACACACAAAAACACTTTATTGATACACTAGGTAACTACTAAAGGGCTGCACAAGCATACCTGAAATGGCTTGCCAGCACATTTCATTATTTGTAGTGCTGTGTGGCTTTTTAAGTCACTCAGCTTCAAATCGAGTGTCTATGTATGTGTAAACATACATACGTGCACATTTATGTACATATAAAACTAATTATACTCGTATACAACAAATATTCTACTTGCCTGCATATTTCCATATCGGTCATATTAATTTATTAAAAAAAAAAAACATAAAACTTAATTACAGTCAATATTCATATCTGTATGGAAGTAGATCTATAAGTGGATACCTACTACATACAAACATGTATCACAAGTTTGGTTCTGATCAGGTTAAAATAATTTGTAAATGGTTTTGGGCTTAGGAGGGAGATCCAAGTTTTCCTGATATAATTTTGTTTTTTGTATCCTTCTTTTACAAACGGTGATACTTCATAGACAAAGAAGCCAAACATTTGTGAAACATCATTTTCAATAGGAAATGTTCAAGCAACATATTTACATATACAGTAAATGAATGTATGTTTGTATGCATGTATTGTGCATCTAGGTACGCATGTGTATGTGTTTACTCACATTTAAATATGAAGGGAGGCACTTCCGATTACGTGCATACGCAATCATACAAACATGTATTTAATAATGGCGGGCTGTGCAAATTTTTCTCAATGAATTATACACTCACACAGGCACATTAACCCAACAAAATAGTTCTCACGCATAGAAACAATGAAATGAAAAGAAAAGAAAAACAACATTAAAAGCACCAAAGGGAAAAAACTTTTACAGGTTTTGAATGGAAAACTATTGTTGCCAGACTTACTCTAATAAACTATCTGCATTTTAGCGATTTTTTATGCAAATAAAACATACTAAAGTGCCTTTAAAAATGTTTATTACATGTTTGTTAATAAAAACATTTTTTTTTGCGGTTTTCTTTGCTTAAAACTAAGTTTTAAGCGAAATATTGATATAACTGACCTTCAGTTTGAACAAAACTAGCCGTTTTAGCCCTGTATCAGGCCATGTGACATTAATGTCCCATCCCTAAAAATTACTACCAATACAAATATTGTTAGCATTTTAACATAACTAGTACAAGATATTTTCCTTTGCTTGCTGAAGAAAGGTACATTTTCATAAATTTTAATCGAAAAATATGGCGCGCTCTTATGCTCTTACCAAATCTAACAATTACACTCGTGTATTTGCACCGTTTTTTTTTTAAATAAAAAAAAAAAAAAAATTAAACAAAAACAAATTATTTCTGAATAAAAATAATATAATATGAGATGTTGCCCTATAAAGGGTTAAAGAAGAAAAAGTCAAATAAACGAACAAGCACATATAATTTTTTTTTTTTTTTTTTTTTTATAAAATTTAAATAAATTTTTTCGTTAACATTTTTATTCCTTCCAGGCAATGTTGGCAAACAAATTAAGGGAGGATATTTACTACGATATAAAAGTGAGTACATTTTACAAATCCTGTAAATGCAATATTGAATGATACTTTTTTTCTTTTGCCTAATGAAGGTATTGTTATTTTAAGAAATTTAAATTTTAATTTGAGGTGATTCACATATTTTTTGTCGTTCTGTAAAGAATATTTTACTTGCTTAACTGTGAGTATAAACTGTGTACAAACAATTCATAAAAACACTTGAGTATAATATTTACTATGAAAAACAAAAAGGACACTCGTCGCAAATGACTGTTTGTTTTATAAACTAAGATAAAGGTGCTCAAAATTAGTCCAACTGTGATTTAATGAGTTACATGTTCGTTATCGATTAATTTAAAATGCCTCGCTAGGAAAATAGACACGACATCGATGTTTATTTAATTTTAATATTATCCTTCATTCATTTGTATAAAAATTGTAACGACAAGTTCCTGCTGGTAGCTGGGGTAGGTCAGCGGCATTCAGGGTCGTGCCTTCAGAGAAAAAACAAAAAAAAAAAACACAGCTCGTTTTAAAACGTATAAAACTTATTGTTTCTTTACTTAAAAACACTGAGCTCGTATAAGGTAAACGAGTCCCTCTACCTATCAAGGATCTTATATGAATACGGTAAATGATTCGCTCTGCTCACTAAGCCCCTCTTATGAGTACTCACCATGCACACAAGAAGCTTAGTAGCGTACAATAAATGATTCCCATTACTTAGTAAGCAGCTGTTGGTTCATGGCAAGCTGCCGCCCAAATGATCCCGCTTCAGCATTTGCATCTCCTTTTTGGATCATTTGGGAATTTAATACAAAAATTAAATTCTATTTATTCATAAATAGTCCTACTTTACTTACTAAGTTGTTGTATAAACAAAAGGATAAGAATACATTCAAATAAATGAAAAAAAAATATGAATTCAAAGAACTATTTTATGTGGTATTTATTGGGCGTCTACTCAAACAACGAGGACCCGACTTTTGGATTGTTACAAAATCAAATTGTATTTCCATTGAAAATAAAAATGGTTGACTTTGTACCAGTTGGGAACTGCAGGATTCAATCAAAATTTTAAATTTTAATTTGTTCTAAGCTTTCTTCTTATTGGTTTTTATTTTTTAGATTTAGTTTTCCTATAATATGTACTACATAATTTCAGAGCAACTTCTGTGGAATAGATGGTCTGAAGAGTGGGTAGTCCTGTATGATGATTCTACTATGGCTTGGTTTACTGAACCAGGGCGATCTTCGCCATCTGGGAAAATTCTTGTTAAGGAAGCACCAGAAATGCTGGCTATAGCACACTGGACGGGACAAATTCCGAGACGTCCACCTCTACCTGATGGGTGTAGAGTCTCACAACTAATAGCATTAGGCTCACGTAGGAAACGCTCAAAGGTGTATTGGATGTTGGCTAAATCGGAAGAAGAAGTTAGGTACGTACTACGGTAATAAGCCAAGATAAGCAATAAAGAAGAAACAAAAGTTTTTAAAATTTCCAAAAAAATTTTATTTGTTCCTCCTGATCGATTGATATGGCTTTATATTCAGTTACATAGATACAAAACTGACTTAACTACTCATTTTTAAATTATTTATTTCTTATTACTTTTACATTTAAGTACTAGAGTGCTTATTTTTATATACGGCGCTTGAGACAGTTGATTAATATGTTGCTGACTGATATTTGATTAGTCTGCAGCACAAGCATACTTGAAATGGCTTACAAGCACTTAAAAAGTTTTAAATATTTATTAAAATTGAAAGGAATCAATTAAAAAATATCATACATTTAATATTCGGGAAGTTTTTTTTTTTTTTAATTTTACTTCATTTTACTTGTAACATTAATTTTTTCCTGTTTCTGTATTTTTAGTGAATGGATCGATGCTATTACAAAAACAGTAAGTATGTAAATGCCTTTTTAGTTTGTCGTTATTAATTTTAGTTATTTTTTAATTTTTTTTAAAGGGGGTTCAACTTCTTACATACACTTTTCTCATTAACACTTTTTTATTTGTAACTGCAATAAAAATTCTAAAAGGACACATACACGCACAAACGTGTTTGTATAAGTATTTCACTCTAAATTGGGGTCAATGGATTTCAACAAATTATTAAAATAATAATCTAGAATCAAATAATTCACAATTTTTATATGTATTTGTGTGCCATATTCAATAATTCAATTTCTTTTCTTTATAATTTTAGTTGCCGCCTCCTCCGCAAATAGAACTAGTTGTGGATAAACCTCACTTAATGAATGTCTTACGCAGACCTTTGGTACGGATAAGACGTAAGTGCAGCTTTACCAAGCCATTATATATTCACAATAACCATGTGTGTAGCAAGATGTACATGCATGCATACACATTAAAATAAAATACGATATTAAAAGTCAAAAATGGTTCTGCAACTTGAGCAAAAATTAATTTTTAAACACCTTTAATTTCACATACTAGATAGTACATACACACATACAATCATAATTTTTGTATAAACCTTTAAATTTGCATACACACATACATACATAATCGTACATACGAGTATGTATATTATAAAATCTCTTAAAATCAAATAACACTCATACACACATACATAAATACAAATAACAAAATGGTTTCCCGCTTAATCGTATTCAAATTGTTATCATTGTATTCATTGTAGCCGCAACAACATCAGAAGTTAAGCAACGAAAATCGTTAGTAAAATCAAATAGCAAATCGTATTCAACTTTGGCAACTCAGCGAGCCTTTTACAATCAGAATCCTTTGGTGAAGAGTGATGCTGCTGTTGCCATTTTAAGTAAAAATCCCGATTCGAAGGCTTCGTTAGCATGCGCTTTACCCTGGGGTCATGGCTGGGGTTGGGCTACACTACCCAATGGTGTATGGAGTGGCGGTAAATTTATTTATATTTACCTACAAAAAACAGAGGACATTTTTTCGAAATGTATTTTTTTTATGCTACAGGATTGACTTGGTCTCAATGTGAGGACACATTCACTTTGCACGCACTGCCAACTACTCACTGCACAAATTTAATTGATACTGTTTGCAGCGGCGCTGTATACCACACTGACATTGGAGGATTCGATTTTCATTCTTCCACTGTAGAAGACCTTGGAGGAGAAGATTTTGATTACGCAATGGATTGCGGTGATTTCATATTTTAAGTTCAAACATTTCTATTTCAAATGCCAAAAACCAACCCCACCCTATATAGAGAAGCGTTCTTAAAACGTCTTTTGTCAGCCTTTTGAATCAACTTTGTTTGATAACAAAGTAAAAAATAAAATTAAGAAAAATACACAAAAAAAAAAAACTTAAAAAAAATTTAGCTACTTACGAGTCGTAAACACATAAAGATGTAAGAAAACTGCAGACAATAGTTGTAGTAGTTGTTTGTTCGAATTAAATTAAATTGAATTGACAAGATTAAAATTAAAATTATCGATGTCATAATTAATTTTTCATTTTAATGAAAACCTCAATTCGTAAAACACTAATGATAATTATATACGGGTATTTAATTTAAATGAATTTATTTTAACAGAAATTCAAGAAAAAACCAAAAGAAAAGAAAAGAAAAGGTTCTTCACTCCAACAGACCCCACTGCTCTACACAGCAGAGAGTTTAAAAAGTAAAACCGAGCGAGAGGAGAGACAACACAGTATTCAAATTAACACAAAACCTCGAAAGCGTTTAATACTTAATATAAAAATTAAAGAAAAAAAAAAAAACTAATCAATGTAAAATTACTAGTTTTATAGGAATTTATTAACAAGGACATGCTACACAAAACAGTTATTTGGACAACAAATCAGTTTTTTTTTAGAATATACAATAACAATAACAATTCATTCGAATGATACAAATTCAGAAAAACCAAAAATATATTTAATAAAAATATGTCGTTATTTTTTGAAACTTTGTAATAGATAAACAAACAAACAAACAAACAATATAAATACATACTATGTACGAGTATGTACATACATACACACACACAGGCCCATGCTTACGTAAAATTAATATAAAATTAGTGTGTACTTACGAAATTTTAAATTAAAACAAACAAATACTTTTACGCTAGTACGTTGATTGATTGTCTTTTTTCAGTTGCATAACATAAAATACATACAAACAACACATATTTTTTGAAATCAAGCCTCTAACTCTGCAGGCAGAACTTTAAAAGGCACTACTAAAAATAGATTTAAAAAAAAAAAAACCAAAGAATGTTATATGAAACAACCGCTCATGGATAGATAAGAATTCCTCCATGGAATCAAGGTTCTAATCTACTGCCAAAAATAATTTTACTTTTTTGTACAAGTGGGAAGTAATCAGAATCTATGATTATGTAAAAGCTGTGCGTGTTTATGGGAATGGAGCCAAAAATAATGTGGACAGTGTGCAGTTCGGCTAGAACATCACGTCGTTCAAGACAGGTGTTAATGACTTGTTTGTTTAACACTAGAGTAGAGTCGCTAGCACTTGAACCAGGACTCTATTGCGTTATTACTTGGAGTTATCGGCACTTGAACCGAAACTCCCCAAAAGAAATGATTTGATCAAAAGTTATTACTTTCTTGAAGTCTTGATTGACACTTCCTTTATTACAGAATTTTACAATTCTTAAATACTAAAATAATTACTTATAAAAATAAGCATAAACGGTAGTTAGAATAAACTAAACTTAATATATAAAGAATTTAAAATCAGCAAAGTATGTCTGTTGTATATGAGTTCAACGAATTCATAAATACTATATCAAATTACTCTATTTTGAGTGCAATGAATTTTAATAACAATAAAAAATAATTAAAGAATTTAAAATCAGCAAAAGCATGTCTGTTGCATATGAGTTCAATGAAATAGTAGATCAAGTTACTATTTTGAATGCAATGACTTTTAATAACAATATTAATTAAAGAATTTAAAATCAGCAAAAGCATGTCTGTTGCATATGAGTTCAATGAAATAGTAGATCAAGTTACTATTTTGAAAGCAATGAATTTTATAAGCAATATGCAAGTAAGCAACTTAATACATTCTTGCTGTAAGTAAAAGAGTTAATTCGTTTATGTGTTAACAACAGGCATGAAATGTTTAAAATTCCAAGACCAATTAATTGCTGCATGTAAATACTAGTAGTTGTAATTCATTATTTTCTCTTGTGTATTCTGGCATGTTTTGTTTAAAAAAAACTCATTCTGGAATACAAACATAGATCGCACATTTCGATTTAGATAACCGAGTTAACAGGGGGTTACTCTCTATTGCGATGCGCATCGCAACTCAATGTGAAAATCATACAGATGCGAATGGGTTTTCTTTCGCATCGCAATAGAGAGTAACCCCCTGGCTAAGAATTTTTCTTTTTTTTTTTTTGTAAATAAACTGTTTTTTTAAGAATACTAAATATCACATATTTCAAGCAATTCAAGTCAATTACAGAAGAAGCATCGATGCAGTTTTTAAAACTAAGTGTGACGGTAGCTAAATGCCAGCCGTTTTTGCAAAAGTGGCTTTTAAAAAGACAAAATAAATAGATCCTTTTCCTGCATTTCGAAAACTGTGACAAAATACCTTTAATTTTTATATTTTTGCAACAACAATAACTGCAAACTTAACTAAAAAGTCTATTCAAAACTAATGGATTTTTGCAATACCAAATTCCCATGTCCTCCATTGTGAATATTTAAAGTTTTGAATACAAAGTTTTCATAATTATCTGGGGGGTTATTATGTATTTCGATGCAAATGGAAAAGGCTTTCGAAAAAAAGAAACTAATTATGTACTACATTTGAATAAAAATTAATACAACTCTGCTGGATTTTCGAAAGTTCTACAATTCAAATCGAAATACCTAATAACCCCCTGAATTGTAAAACGAAAAATATTCGACAAACTGGGTTTTCCGTACAGCAAATAATTTTTTTTTCGATATACCGAAAAAGAATAAGAAAACAACCGATTAAAAACCCAAATCGATCACAAACAGAACATAAAATAAATTCAAGTTATGCATTAGCATTCATTTATAGGTCTTTTTTCTTGTCAGAAGAGCTTCCTGGACCACTGGCGACTTTATAGCCTATGTGTTTTAATGTATCTAGAGAGCTATTACAGCTGGAATTGTAGAGTTTGTCATCAAGTATATGGGTCATGTTTACAGGAAAGCAAGAATCTTACTGCAGAAACATTTTATATAATATACATACATGAAAATTACACACAACAGCTTTCTTTTTTTTATTCAAAACAACAATTGATAAAGTTATTGTTACAGAATAAATTATTTGAAATCAAAAAGTTTAACAAAAAGTAATCTTTTTCGGTGCTTAATTCCAATTATATTGCTTTGCTTAATGCAATTATTTTGTATTCGAATGTTTTCCCAAGAATTAACTAAGCTTGGGAGTAATCCAGTGAAGATCGCAGTAGTTTCAGTGCAATCCTATCCCTTTTAAAATAAATTTTTTTTTCGATTTTCATTGAATTTATCATAAGCCAACATCATTGGAATTAAGAAAAAAGTTTAGTTTTTGTTAAGAAACAATAAATGCAGAGCAATAACAACACATACCATATGACATGACGTACGTATGTTTTATTCTCATAAATTTGGCAATATTTTTTAAAATTATTTTGCCAAACGAGTTTTGATACAATTAATGTGCGAGTACCACAAATTTGTCCACAATACCTTATAAATTACAGGTTTCAGTAACACATAAATCCAAACTAAATAAGAGTAATTAACATCTCGTCATTAAGTAGTTACAATATGGACTGAGAGTGAATGAGAAATAACAAAATTTAATATATAAAACTGAAGGGAATTTTACTTTTAATGATAAATTACGCTGCAAAAAAATCACTCGTACATTCATTAGCCGCTCATACAAATAAATAAACAATAAAATAGATAATATGAAGCTTAATTTAATTTATTAAAGAAATTGAAAATGTGGTACTTTTTATTTGAATTAAATAAATGTAAATTTTAGGTAAAAAAAGAAAAAAAAAATATTTTCTGTAGACTAAAAAGACTTAAGCAATTGTCGTCAGGACGTTAAAAAAAATTAGAAAAATATTAAAAAAAATTAAAAAAAAAAACATAAATAGAAGAAATAGCAAATAATTATCTGTTAATAAATAGAGCATTAAATGGTGGCTTTATTGAAAAACAAATAACACTAAAAAATAAAATAGTGAGCAGAAACATAAATTAAGTGTAGAATAGAAATAAAATAAAAGAAGAAAAATAAATTGAAATAATTAAATTAAATGAAATATTTATTAAAAAAGAATAAGTGTGATTGTGAAAGGAAATAATTGTAGACGAAATGGACTTGATAAAATTATGTATTTTATATGTTTTCACCATAAAAGAAAATTAAAACTAAATCCATAAAAACGACACTAAAATGAATTGATTGTACCAAATAATTATAATAAAATAAAAAAAAAAAAATAAAAGAATCGCAAACAAAACAATTAATTAAATTGAACAAACACGAGTAATTCAAACAAGATCCATATGGATGCGCAAACAAATATTCCGACAATCACTCTTTTATAAAAAAAAAGATAGTTTAACAACAAATCAATCATTTTTTCTTCGTTTGCTTACTTTATCTTAAAGTTTTAATTTTTTTGTTTTGTTTTTTTTTTTTTTTAATGCAAACAAGATCAATTTACGGGCGTAGGGACCAAATTTATTGAATGGATTAACATGCAAGAAGATACTTTTTTTTTTAAATAAATAAATGTTAACAAATATCAATTATCAACCACGCCTACCGGTAACTACTAATTAAACAGAAAAACAAAAACGACAACTAATACGAAACAAAACAAAATTAAAAAGCCAGCCTTTATTAAATGTGTTCATTGGATGAAAAAGCAAATGCACAAGTTGTCCCAAATTGTCACTAAAAATTTATAACCACATAAATATAACGGATTTATACACTCGTACGTACATGCACCGCATACACACATACAATAGTTTACTAAACTAAGCTCAACTTTTCTTAAGGATATTTACTACATCCATATATTTTCTAAAATTTTGCATATTTTTTTGCAACAGTGAATAAGGCTTGTTCAAGGCGAACCCAGTAAGAGTGAATTCAAATTAAAAAAAAAAAAAAAAAAAAAAAAAAAATCTTTTTCAGCTGGGTTTCCAAAATAGTTCGTCTTTGCAATAAAATTAATCAAATATAAATTTAAGTGAGACACATATGTATTTTTGTTATAGAGCTTGACCCTGTTGTATGCCTGCAAGAAGAACATAAAAATTAAAAACTGCACTTTTATCCTGTCAACAATCTCCTCCTACGTTAAATCAGATTTTAAAACTATCAGTTACAAATTTTCTTGTCATTTGGCCTAGTAAAATATGCGCACGTGCTGGTTATAACATACAAAATGCAACAGTCGACATTTTAAGTATTGCGTGTGGCTCAGCATACAAATTGTAGATGCGATTAATTGAATTCCAAATTAAATTAATTTCTTATCATTTATTTACGTAAACATTAACTAAATGAAAAACGTTTGCGCATTCTTCGTTTTAAGGATTAAAAACAGAAACCAAAAAAAAAAAAAAAAAAAAATAACAGATAACACCGTAGATAGATGTGTGTATGTATTTTGTAATTTGTTATTCATAGAAAATTTTCAAATAGAAAAAATGTTAGTTCGATGCCGTAAGAAATAGATTAAGAAATTGTCACTCATTGAAAAATGTATTTACAATTATTGTTAAAAACAACAGCATTATTTGTACGAATACATAAAAAAACTTTGTTTTCTTCAAAATATCTACAAACATGCATACATACAAACACACGTGTATTTTTTTAAACGACCTTTAAAAACTAAATTTTCAAAAACACGATACGCCATATTTTATAAAATACAAATTTCATTGAGACTTAAAACAAAATATCCTGAAGAAACAATACAAAGTTGGAGCGATATAAAAATAAATTTATATAATACGAGCTCAAGCTTCATAAAGTAGCCGTTTCAATTAACTAATTTCATTTTATTTTAATAATCGTATTTGTGAGTTTATTTCTTGTTTTAAATTAAGCAGTTAATTTTGTATGTTTATTTGTGGGTATTCGTTTAAAAAAAAATCCGTTTTCCCAGATCTATTACAAAAAATACGTATATTTAAAATATTTATTTTGAAAAACCGAATGCAAAACTTAAGTGCCATTTTATACAGTACTAGATTTTTTATTACGTGAGTAGGTATCGTTAGAAAGCTTATGTATCAATTTTTAAAGAAATCCGTTTACAAATAGAATTTTAATTGAAAAAAAAAACCCAATCCAAATAAATACAGCCATTCACTACTTTATAAAGTTTCTCATGGCAGAGACACCAGCTAAAGTAACAAATGAAATAATTCAAAGTAAAATTTCAGGCTTAAATTAAGTAAGGGTACATATCTTTTTGGGCATGGCCGGTACAAAAGTATATGGCGACCTTCCTTGGACCAAATTTCAGACAAATCCGTTAGAAAACAAAAATTTGTTTTATCAAAGAAACAAACAAACAGAAATAGTTTTATTTATATCTTCATAATCATAATAAATTATAAATAAATTGATATGATATTTTAAATCAATCCTCGATTGGAAAAATTAAATTGACAAATTGTAAACTTGTGCGAATATGCATCTAAGTGTGTTGCACACATACATGCATAAAGAAATAAATACAAATGAATGCGCTCGTACTTATGATATTCGTTAAAATCACTGTCGTTGCATCGCAATTTGTTATTTGTCGTTATCGTAAGTGTTGTTGATAGCATTGTTAAGGCAGTATTAGATACACACATTTACTTTTGTATGTATGCATGCATGTGAGATATGCATGTACCCTACACAACTACCAATAAAGCTCAGAGTAAAACAACACAAAACAAAATAAAAATACGCTTAATATTTATTACACTCTACACCAACTATATTTAAACACTAAGGCAAACCAACAAAAATAAATAAAGAGTAAAACCACAAACATACATTCATATTACATTTACTACATCCCTGCATACAAATAAAATTTAAATGAAAAATATTAAATTAGAAAAAAATTAATTGAAACTGTAATAAAAAAGAGTTGGTCGAAGTTGAATCAAGTCAATAAACAAATTAACTATTTATGTAATTAATTGTCACAAAGTAAAAAAAAAAAGAAGGGAGCTAAAATTTATTTATGATTTCTATTGCAAACGCGTGAATTTGTTACAATTGAAATATCGCCGTGGTTTCGTTTGCGATTACGTGCCAAATTGAAATTTTTCTTTATTCAATTACCACCAGTTTTGTATACATTTTAGAACAACAACAAAAAATATATATTATTAATATGTAAAAAAACAAAGAAATTTTAAAGAGACAAAGAAGATGATAAATAACAATTTGATAAAAAGTCTCATGTATGTATGTTTAGAGTTAAGAGTAGATTATTTTAAGTAAAAATTATATTGGTAAATTTGTAATTGATTTTTTAGAGAGTATTTTTTAATAAATGTTATAGTTTAGTTAATGCTTGCTAGTCTTGTCTTGTCTGTCTTCCTTAATTGAAAGCAATCGTACATATTAAAGGGCTGCGCAAGCCTACTTGAAAAGGCTTACAAGAACTGTTTATTATAAAATATTACACATGTTTGTAGTAATGTGTGGCTTTCAAGTATGCTTGTGAAACTAAAGATTTAAAATTTCTCCTAAATTCTTGGAAATTCAAATGAAAATTTGGAAAAAATTTAATTTTCATACACAGAAAACAACGTTGGTAGTCAGAACAAAATTTTTTTCAATCAAAAATTCAGTTGTCATACTCGTAGTAAAACTTTTTAGTTCAAAATTTAGTTCTCTTACAAATATTTCGAAATATAAGACGATTTTCTATATTCCTATACAAGTACGGCTACTTAAATTGTTAGTATGTATCCGATTGTGAACTGTGTAAACTTTTACTTTAATATTACATTTCATATGGAAACTCCCACATAAAAGTACCCTACACCTTATCCTAAAGCATTGCGAAATGATTTTGTAAGCCTTTCTTTACAAGGACTTATTTCTAATACGAGTTTAATGATGAAATACACTTCGTAGAGGGGACGACACTTGTATTTTTGACATGACGCTACCATATCATGCACAGCGTGCTATACAAATAACAAATAATTTACTCAAAGAAGTAAGAAAACTTTATAGATACCTAGTCAGTAAACCAGAAAAGTTTGAACAATTGGAGCACAACATGAGAAATAGGCAATTGCTGCAAGATACGAGTATTAATGCGATTATGTTTCCACTAAAGTCAGTATTTCTGGTTAATTTTGTTTAAAAGTTTTAAAGCTTTAAGAAAATACCTACACACGGGTATTTTTTGTTTTCAAATCGTTAAGCAGCGTTGGAATAAACTCAACTCGTGCCTAGCTACAAATTGAGATTATTTTCTCATTGAAAATCCAGCGAAGCATTGGAAATAAATGTGTGGTGAGTTTCTCTTTCACACAAACTATAAAAGGCTAACAACTAGACACTAGTAAAGCTAACTGACAGACACAAACTTTTTGAGTTCTAGCTACGCTTTTAATACATAAATGTATGCATGTATGCACTCGTATACCGCACTTAAATATATGCACATACATACACACATAAGCGCCTACTTATAAAAAAGAAACACAAACAAAATGTGGTTGGAGACTTTGTTGAAATGCTTTTCAGCTCCACAGTTAGTCTTTGTATAAACTTCTAAGTAAACGGCAACAAAACGATTCATTCTTTGCGTGCTAAATAAATAATAAATAATTCAAAATTAAAATTTAACCATAATTTTAATGGTCAGCATTAACCGACGGTATGTTGGTCGAACAAACTCGTAATTTGTCACTAATTTAAGTTTTAGATTCGAGAGTTTCTTTAAAAGTTTATTGACACACACTGGATACATACTAATATTAACATTTTTGTGCATAAATTCATTTTTATATCAAACAACCACACAATAGATGATATTTAAATGAGTAAATGTCGTTTTCTTTCTTCTCCATACAAATGAAAGAAGAACAATGCAAAACCAAATAAATCATCTGCGACTATAAGGAGAATCGTCATTTCAGTTTGCATATTAAAATAAAAAAGTCAATAAACTAACAAGTGCTTTTCCTTATTGACAGTGTTTATGTGGAATTTATGTGCAGATATTGTGAATGGCGAATACGAGTGTTTTTATTTATTTTTTACTTTTTGTTTAAATTATTTCAATTTAACAACACACCCTCTTAAGTATTTATTAGAGAAGATCTACATAAAATGTTCCTCATTCCATTTGAATAGAGACTGCAAAAACTAAAGTATATATTTATATCTAGGCATGTGTGTATGTAAGTACTAGTGTTTATAGTAAATGCCTTTATAACCCAATCTGCCATGTCTTTAAAATATTTTAAATATCAAATGCAAAACCATAATGAAGGGTACAAAACACACGCATACATTAAGAATAGGGCAAACAAAATCCTTATTATACATAACAAATACTCGTATATATAGATTTTCATATAATAATTTAATTTCTTCATGTGGTTGGACACATTTAATGAATGTTCAAATTGATTTTGGCACATCGCTATGTACCCAACAAAAAAAAAAAAAAAATTGAAAAATCACTAAAGTTGCAGCCTAGAAGTATTTCTACTTCTAAAGAAATGCCTTATTCGGTGATATTTTTATTATAACATCCTATAATAATAATTTTATGTAATTGTGGTGGTTAAATAGTAATAAAAAGGAGTGACTTAGAAACTCGTACCATCATGTTTGATTAAAAATTACTTCTGCAGTACTTAAAATATGTCAAAAGCATTTTGGAAGTGATTAAGATATACTTCGAAGAAAACCACTTTCATTATTTTTTTGCTAGATATTTTATATGGAAGAATTTGAATGTACCAACATGTTAATAACAAATCATTCAAAATTGTCGTATATAAAAGACCCATATAAAAAGAAAAATGACGGTTATTGCTATTGATATGCCGAACTTACCTTAAATGTTCAGTGATTTCTTGAAGCAAAAACCATGTAGGTGCTACACCCAGAGAAAAAAATGTCACCATCTGTTGTCAAAATGAGCACAAACAGTGTCAATAGTGTATCAACCACGTTTGTGCTCACTTTGACAACGCATGGTGTTATTTTAACAATGCAGAAGTGACAACATAGCGTTATAGAATTGACAACGAATGGTGTCAACGGTGTCGCAATGACACCATATCGCTGATAAATCGACAGTATGTGGTGTCAAAATGATACCATTTGGTGTCGAAATGATACCATACGGTTGTTGAAATGACAACTTGCGTTCGTTGTCAAAAAAGTAAAATAGTAGCCATGGTGTAAGAAAACCAGGTGACACTGGAACGCCAGCTAAATCCTGCATGATTGAAGATCCTCTTCTCAATATGTTAATGAGAGATCAAAACGGAAACAAATTTTTTGTTTCACTCTAGGGCACTTCTTGATATCAACTACCGGAAATAACTTTTGACAAGAGGAAGCTTTTTGTAGTGTTTTTATTTTTCTTATACCATGATAGTAGGTAGGTTTATTTTCTAAGTTGACAATCAACCGTTGTGGATTTGCACATGCTTTTTAAAAAGTGGAAAACACTCGTTGTCAATAAAATAGTCAACGGGATGATGTCACAATGACCACATACGTTCTTGATATTGCAACGCGATTTTTGGCTCAGTGTACCAGCTTTTAATCTTAAAGTCTGTTTTTTATTTTTATGTAGGTACCAATTTTCTTCTAAACAAAATTGTATGTAAGACGATTGGTCAATGTACTTACTTTCCACATGAACATGGATCGAAACAGGTGATCAAATAACACAATTTGCGTATTTGCATATTCTGATTGTCACTACATTGTGTGATATATGTATTAAAGGGCTGCGCAAGCATACTTTGTGCAGCCCTTTAATACATACATCGAAAATCTTATGCAAAACTTGACAAATTCTATTTATAGTAAAAAAAGACGCAAAATTAACTAAACTTCGCTTATCCGTACCCGAGTTTTTAGAACAATTAAAGCATACCCTACTTTGCCTTTGATTTCCTTTTTTTTTACTTCAGTTTACATACATACAAATGTTCTATTTCCCAGATAAATTATTCAGTATGTCAACGTATTATTATTTTTTTCACAAGTGTGTTTGTTTTTTCATAAAACATTTGATTAATTAATTCGCTTTTCTTTAACTTACATAACATGTTTGCAGTGTTTTGTCACACCAGAATTAAATTAAATTAAAGTGTAATAAATAAACGGTACAAAAACCGCAATAGCCGCCGCCACAAACAGTTTCCATTTTGCCTTTTTTGGTAATATCAATGTCATTTATAATCATGGCTTAATAATCAGTTTTTTTTATCATGTTGACTAAGCAAATAGACAAGAAAATGTTCGACCCACACGTACTTATCAATTGTCGCGCAATTACATTGAATTTCATTTTACTTTCATACATACATACGCCCTCATAATACAAGTAGTCTAATAGATGGAACATACACATACATGGACATAACCTACTCTAAATTCGAATATTTGCACACATTCATGCATAAATATGCATGCGTATGGTTTAAATGTATGTGTGTAATAAACAAATATTAAAGTGTCCTGTAGGAAATTGAGCGTTACTAATGTCATATTGGACAGCCAGCGAACAGTGTTCAAATATTTGCTGCAAAATACTAGTGCTACTGAGTGTTGAGAAGTTGCTCAAGGACATCACATCCAGATTGCTAGATAGCTTTGTGTAACGAGATAACGATTTTGATTGTTAACCGATTGGGGGTTCTTTTATAAATGAAATTATAGAAAAATTAATACCTACAACATCTGCAATTCTTGTTACACATTAAATTCAATTAGATTTTTCAAACATAATTAAGACTAATTTGAGCGTTTGGATGTTAAAGGAAAGAGTACAGTATTCAAAAACAGCTAGTTTTTTCACACTTGAGGTCGGATTATGTATATGGTAATTATTTTTATTTACATTGATACTTCGGTTCTTTAGGATATAAATATATATTAAATTAATCAACTTAATAAAAATAATTTATAATCATATCCGTTCTTCAGGATAAGTCCATAAATAGGTACAACCTCAAGTTTTGAAAATCTAGGCGTTTTAATAAGAGGAGAAAAAAGTCTAAACAAATTTACAAATAAAAAACTCGTACTGATGATTTTCTGCGGGGAAGGAGGTATCAATGTCAAGTTTGCAAGAAAGGATTTCTAATAGAAATTCCTGCCTACTTGTTTATTTTTATATCAATTACTTTTTTTTCCATTTAATTTAATCACATTTACACGTTTCAGGTTTTACTTTTTAATTTCTTATTTTTCTTTCTTTACAGCTAAAAAAACCAGACGGAAGAAGTTTGAAAAATACCTACTACCTACATACACACATTCACATACGTCTACTGCAAAAATATTTTTAATTGACACGAATGAAAACAACTAGGGTTTCATTGAGCAAAATCTAGTTAAAAAAATTTATTTATATTGTGTTGTCATCAGCTGTATTCAATTTCTTGACTTTTCATACTCGTAACAAAAACAAAGAGTGAGTCAGCGTGGTTAAAATATATCTACATCCATACCTGCACTCAGCCATACATATGAACGTTAGCGGTTAGCAATACTAAAAGAAAGAACGAGATTTATTTTTTGCCGATCTCATACAAAGTTATTTTGGTAAATGAGTGAATACACTGAAGCCCACACAACAACTTTGAATAGAAAAACAATAGTTTCGTATAACTTCTCTCCTCTTGGTGTATAAAAAATTTTGCATAACTACTGCTACCTGTGTGTGTGTGCACAATAGTGCTGAGTGCAATTAGTCATTGATTCGATTGTGTCCCATAAGCAGTACAACCGTCAAATCAACGACAGCGGTAAACAAAAATATCTCCTAAAATCATTGTTGCTCTGAAATTTATATAAATACACAGCCACACACACGCGTACTTGAGTTCTTATTTGGCAATGGCGTCACAAGATATTACTGCCAACTCACGGCTGGCTGAAATGCAGGTGAGTCAAGTAAAAATGAAATAAATTCGAAACGATTTAATTACGAATTTACATTAAAACTTTAATTTGTAAATTAAACGATTAAACAAGATTCGAATTTAGTTTCGAATAAAAAATTTTAAAGGTATGAAGGCTTACAGTTGCTAAGTGTTGATTGTAAAATAATTTTTTTTTTCAATTAATTTGAAATTGAAGTTTATGTAAGTTGGTCTTGAATACAATATGATGCTTATGAAGTTCGACATAAGTTTTGTGTTAAGTATTTAGTTTTAAGATAAAAAATAACTGTTGTATTTTTTAAAGTGGTATAAGTCCACTTAAAAATATAATGAGTTAGCGCTAATTTTAGTAAGATAAGGGCACCATCTATCTAGAATTAAAGCTGGCTCATTTTTTAAAAACGGTGGACTTATACCACTTTCAAATATAACAGCTCATATTTTAAACAATATTTATCTTGGAAGCGCATCGTTGGTCCTACCGACAGATAGAAAAAAAATGCAAACTGAAGTATGGTAAGAGAATGCAAACAGAAAATAAACTCTTAACATAATATAAGTCAAATTAGATAAGATGGATGTTTTATTTTTATTTACTCTTAAAAAAAATCATTTTACAAACTGCAGACACTCTCCCCGACTTTAACTTGTTTTTCAAGGACAGCTAATTATCTATTTTACGTTTAATTAGAAGAGAGCACAAACAACTAACTTCCTTTTTTCAATATGTAGCCGTCACAACCATGACAACAATAAAGGATTTAGTAAAAACAAACATTTTACTTAATTAGTTTATATAGTAAGTGCACAGCGTTAAAACGATTCCTACTAGAAAGAAAGTTACAAATTTAGTGTCTTATTCCTCAATAGTGGATTTTAATGGAAGTTAAGACACTTTATGACTGACTGACATATTTTAATTAATTTTAAATGCTTAACTAGTCTGCAGAATAGATATAAGGGTGAGATTTTATGAATTTATTTGTATTACTATCTACGAGTATTTATACTAATTCTAGCTGTTTTTACCCAGATTCTTCCAGTCTTGCACTCGTTCCCCCGTGTGTAGGAATAGTAGACGTGGCTGATCCAAGAATATATGGTGACCATTCTTGGATTATATTGATTTTATACCTATACCAACTTTTAAAATTAAATTTTAATTGCTAAATCATTAAATACTGGACGTAGCGTTGTGTTATATAATCTATACTAATATTATAAAGAAGAAAATTTGTTTTTTTGTATTTTTGTTTGTAATATATAAACTCTACAACTACATTATCAGCAACTACAGGCTATATAATATAACGCTACGCCCACTTTTACGTCCATTATTCAAAGACTTATCAATTAAAATTCTATTTTCTCACGGATTTTTTAAAATTTGTTATATAAAATCTAAGAATAATCACCATATATTGTTGAATCGGCCACGCCCACTTTTACATGGGTCAATTGAAAAGTAGCCCATTTGCACTAGCCACGCGCGACCGGGCAAAAACAGTTGATCAAAAACCCCATTTTAAACAGATTGTTTTGAATTTTTATATATACAATCTGTTTATGGCCTTTTTACAAGTTACCGATAGTTACAACTAAGATTTAATAAGTCAAATATTAAGCTTTGGGTTGGAAATTAAATTAAAAATATCGACAAGCTAAATATCGGATAGTGTTGTGTCGTTAAGTATACACCCAAATTTGTTTCCAAATCTTTAGCCAAAAACCGGTTATTAGTCTCACAAAATCCAAATTGTATCTATCGAAAGATGTCATAACGGGTATTCTATATAATATTTTTATTTCTTATGGCTTTTTATTGCCCTATTAAAAATAAAAATTTTCCAGATTTTGCTTTAATTCTGTGAATTACAACGAATTCAAATAAAACATTTATAAAAAATACTTTGGCTTAATAAAGGCTTATTCAGCTTATTTTATAAATGTATGAATTTATTTTTATAAATTTGACCGTAAATATTTTAATTATATATCGAACATACAAACATAGTTTAGGCGAACCTAAATCTTGATAGTTAATGCAGTTTTTCTTTTTTATATTGCATCAACCGCATCTTTCACATTGACATTTTTTTATGAATAAGTAAGGAAAAAACGTTAGAAGTTGTGTTGCATGTAAATAAATGCGCCAACGCAAAACTACCCACTAGTCTTGATAAGAATCTATAATTCATATGTACTCGTATGTAGGGTTGTAACTCTCTTTTTACATGTACGAACAAAAAATAGTACATGTCTATGGCTAATACATAATACTAGATACTCGTACATAGATTCATATAAAGGGTGTCCCAACAAGAACGCAAGATTTAAATTTTAAATAAATGAATGATGCAGCAATTGAATTGTTTTTCTAGCTGTACGACATGTGGCACCGTCTTGTTGAATCCACATTCATTTCTTCAATTCTAGGCATCATCATTTCACGATACCGAACACCATTGACTGTTTGCGCTTGACCTGCCTCATTTTCATAAAAAAAAGGTCCAATGATTCCTCCAGCCCAAAAACCACACCAGTGACACGTTGAGGATGCATTTGCTTCTCGTGAATCACTCGAGGATTTTCCTCACCCCAAATGCGACAATTTTGCCTATTGACGAAGCCATCAAGATGGAAATGGGCCTCGTCACTGAAGATGATTTTATCGGCAAAATTAGCATTTTCATGTTGTCTCTCCAATACCCAATTAACGAACTCCCTTCGCTTTCCATGGTCATTTTTTACTAACCTCGTACCTTCTACTAGCAAACAATAACAATTGTTCAAATGTCAAAAAATGACGCTTCGAATGGCGTCAAATTTAAATCTTACGTTCTTGTTGCGACACCCTTTAGTACATACATGTCTGCTTATTAATATGCGACCCTCTCGCATTACGCTGTTCATTGGTTATCCCAGTACGTTTACGGTTTTATTCATGTTTCTATCGTAGCGCCCGTACAAGTGGTTGGTGAAATTCACCTTTTGTTTTCATATTCAGTTCGTCATAAATCGTCAGTACGTTGAAGTTATTTCGGAGATACACTCCTTTTATAAAGTTAGAGATTTTTAACAAATTCATAATAGCATATGTATATGTGAGTGTATCCACATTAAATGCATTCATCCATAAATAAATATTGAGTATTCGTGTACGTGCGTACATATAAATTGATGTGTGTGTTTATCAGGAAAGAAAATTAGAATAACTTTACGTACACAAAACATACACATACATACTACGTATAAAAATGCATACATAAAATGGGCGAGGATCATAGAAAAACTGAAGGAAAAAACCAGGGTTCTTTGTATGCAGATTACAAATTAAATGAATCGTGGGCCGGCAGGCGACTTGTAGAAGCGTTAAGTCAATTGCCTCCCAGTAATTTTAGTAATTCATTAGATTTAGTAAGTTTTTTTTGTACACCCACATTCACACATACATACATATATACATACGTACATTCACTCCACACCAAAAATAACGATTATAAACAAAATTAAATTGCAAAATTAATTTAATTTTATTTTTTTGTCTTTTAAAAGTGAATTGATTAAATTTTTATTACATAAGTAAATATGAGTGTTTTTTTTTTTAAGATAAAATTTCAGAAGAGACAAAAGTTGGAACTCGAACAAAGAAAGTTAGCATTAGCTGGAGGAGATATTTCTCAGGCATCGAAAAGTACAACTGGTAACGGAAAGGTATGCGTAAAGTTATTATTTATTGCTGTTCTTTAATACATAGAGGTTTGGATCGGGAAAAGAGGAAAAAATAAAATTTCTCCTTTTAAAATGGTGAAAATCTCCTATAGAATTTCTCTCCGCAAACTTTACAATAGTCCTTGATGTAGTCAATTTATTTTTATGAATATATTCACATTTCAGGTACGACAAATGTTTGATGACCGCCGTCGCGGAGTTGGCATTGATCGCAGTCATCCACTGCGACCAATTATGACATCAACAACAAAAGCAACAAAAGCTGCTACAGGACGACTCGAATTCAAGAATTCAATATCAATGCAAAACAAAATAGGCAACCGTTCCAGTAGTTTGAATAACAACCTTTCAAAATCAAACGGAAATATAAATGTATTTCGCAACAATTTTGACGAAATCGATAACATAGACGATGAAACATTTCCCAAGGAATTCTCGTCATTAAGTTTAAATAACACATGTATTACAGGTTCCAATTTAATTAATAATCCTGACATTGAAAATAATATTAATGATGAAAGTAGTATTTTGGGTGGCACGATTGTAATTAATAAGAGGACAACTTCTAAGACAAATGGCATTAAACTAAATCCTATAATAGCAAAAAAATCACTTACAGCAACGACAGACAAATTGAAAACGGGTAGTAAAACTTCGAATAGTAGCAGCAGGGTATCATCGTTATCTAAAACTACAACTGGCTCTATAAAATCTCCTCATCCAAAGGAAGTTACTTCATCAAATAAAATTATTAAGGTAAAAAAACATATACATACATGCAAACATACATATTCAGATACCTACATCTACAAATTAAACTATACGATACGATAAGATTTCTTATAAGAACAGATCTTTTTTAAGGATAAAGCTGCCGCGATGTGCATAATGTGTGTGAGGGCACATACGAAAGTAAGCGTGTGTATGGATGTTTTTTTGCCAAATGTTTTGTGTGTAGTAGAACTACGAATACCGAAATCTTATTTAAAGAAAAAATTTTTTTTGCCGTTGATTTACATTTTTTATTAAAAATGTTTGGTTTTCAAAATATTTTTTGCAAAATTATATTAAACATCTTAAAATTTCTTTTTGCAGACAGACAGACAATTAATTGCTTATAGAAATAGGGATGCCAGCAGATTATTTTTTTCACAGATATCGTTAATTTGAATTTCTTTAACTGAAATACATTATTTATTTTAGGATTAACAAAATTTTTTCAATCAATATATAACACTCAGTACTGACGACTTTAACTTGGTTTTTGCTAAAAATATTAAGTTTTTCAATTAGTGTTGATAATTTTTGTTCTCTTTTTAGGTTTCCGGAAATAAAACTAGTCACACTAAGCCAGCCACATTCATTTTGGTATACTATTTAAAATTATATTGGGTGCAGTACTTTTACTTATATCAATATTTGTGTTTTCAGTCAGTGAAGCCACCTCCCAGGATAACTACTCCTCCACCTGGAATGGCTGCTTGCCAATATTGTCAGCGCCACTTTAATGAAGAGCGTTTGGTTAAACACGAGGAAGTTTGCAGAAAGATGACGAGTAAGAAACGCAAGATATTTGATGCTTCTAAACATCGCGTTAAAGGCACTGAGGCTGAAAAATATTTAAAAAAAGGTTCCACTTCTACTTCTAAGAACACGATGATAGCAACCAATGTAATAAAAACAACTAAAAGCTCTGGTGAAAAAAAAAGCAATTGGCGAAAAAAACATGAAGATTTTATAACAGCCATAAGAGAAGCAAAAAAAGTTCAAGCACATTTAGCAAAAGGAGGTAAACTAAGTGATTTACCACCTCCGCCACCATCTGAAAATCCGGATTATGTACAATGTCCTCACTGTAGCAGGCGCTTCAATGAATCAGCTGCCGAACGCCATATACCCAAGTGCGCCAATATGCAGCATAACAAGCCAAAACCCACCAAAAAACGGTTATAAAATTGCCATCGTATTGTCAATAACTGACAAAGTGATGTAACTACTAACATCAATATTTCTATTTACATTTTTTTATAAAAGTAATATTTTATTATTTTTCTACTAACAAATAACATTTGAATGCGCAAAAGATAATGCGTGTAATTTACTCCTATACTTGTGATAAACAAATTTTGTAAATCGAATTTATAATAAAACAAAATATGATTTAAAAATGAATATTTAAGCCTCTCACATATTCCAATCAATTTTCGGTGCTTATTTGCTCAACGAAAACTTCTCTTTATACTTTTAGTTCAAAGCTTTGAACTTGCGAAATGCAAATGTTTAAAATTCTAAACATGAACAGAAATTCTCGTAGTCAGCCAAGCCACTTAAAAATAAAAATTCTTTTTCAGAATGTACAGTTGTAAACGTACTTAACACTAATAATAAACAGTATCCGAAACTGAGAGGTCTACCAAACCAGTGTTTGGGGTTGATTTAATTTTTCTGCATTTCTCATAAATAGTTAAAATGCTGTAAAAATTAACTCAAAAATTAAAAAAAAGCAAATGAAAATTAAAAATTTTTTATTAAGAAAAAAATGTTTTTTTAATTTTTTTTTTTTAGAATCAATTTACAGAATTAAATTCCATTTCAATTGCTCGAAAACATTTTCAAGTCCACAACCTCTCCGTCATCTCTCATAGAGGAAGTCTTACCCAATAAACGATCAATTAAAGCCTTCACAGCTTTGGCAGCAGTATTAATTTCCAGACCTTCCATGGTGTACGCTAAATTATCTAAGCTTGCGTCATCATCGTCAGAAAACCAATTGGCAAGCATTGCCACGCATCCACCGTCACGATCACTGTGTTCTGTTTCAAAATAAAGCAGTTCGTCGGCAGTATAGCCCAATTTCTTTCCCAATTTTTTCCAATCATCACCTATTAATGGTGCAAGTTCCTCTATTTGTTCTCTGGATGCTGTTACAGGCTTAGAATGGCCATTGCCATCGTCTGCTCTTTCTAAATCATTAGTTTCCTCTTCTTCGCCTAGAACACCTTCTTCGTTGCCATCCTGATCATTTTCTTGCTCTTGCAGTGCTACAGTTTCTTGTTCATTCGATTCAAGTAACGTTGGGGTATTTTCTACAGTAGAGCCATTAGCATTTAGTGCGGCTTGTCTGGCCGCATCTAAGCGTTCTTTAGTCAAACGCTTCCGTACAGCTTCCAAATAATCGGATATTTTATATGATGGAGAATTGATGAATGTGAAGAAATGTGGAGATTGTCGGGCAAGTAACCGTAATGCACGCCACTCGAAAGAAGTATCAGTCTTATCGCGGGAGCTCTCTAAATAAGTTTCAACCTGCGGCAGAAAGTTTCGTTGCTCACTTTTGCATGCTTGCAAATTATCAGGAGAATAATTCCATAAACGAGTTAGAACTTCGCTAAATTAGTTATTGCAAAAAATTATTGGTAAGAATTGATTTATTATAGTAAATTTATGTAAAAATAAAGAATAACGCTGACGCTTAAATTTAAATAATAATTTGCTCTACATTTTCAGAAAAATTAAAAAAAATCGTACTCTTTGTATACAGTAGCTTTAATAGCATTTTAGGTACTGTTTTTATATTTATAACAATTCATAAGATTGACATAAGTCATTTTTCACATCATGTTCTCAATTGTTATCAAGGTTTCACTTTGTCTCTCTATCCCTTTTAATTTTTTTTCTTTTTTTTTTTTGTGTCAATATGTCCTATAATTTGACTTACTTGCCTAAGAAAAATTTCGACTGTCTGTTGGCTTCTTTTAAGCAATCACCCAACGTTTTACGTTCCTTTTTCGGAGGTGGAGGGCTGTCACTTACTGATGCTTCTTCTGGTTTCTTAAATTCTTTACACCCTTCATTTTTCCAATTGTTCCACATTTCCTCACGTATCAACATGTGTTTTACTGTGCGAGCAAACCGTCTACCATTAGGTGGTGTTTCTTCTAACAATTGATAAACCTTGGTTTCCGTTTCTTTTAAAAATTCTGTTTGTGCTGCTGTCAATGTATTTGAATCTCTGAAAGTGATCAGAAAGTGTTAAAAATTTTGATAAATTCAAAAAAAGTATAAATTACGATTTAAATTTAACAGTTAACTGCAGATATTGAAATAGAATAAGAAATTGCACCAAAACAGCACGCCGAAAATTAGTATCGGAAAGTTGTAGAGCCAACAATTTAGGATTTGTTAAGAATTTAGCAAAAAAATTTTCAACTTTTTGCGCCGATTGATTTATTGCAGATTTAACATCGCTACTAGATTCATCGTTCAAGTCCAATTTTTCGCTGTAATCATCATGGTTCTCTTCTTGCGCGGAGCATGACCGTGTGTCTTCAAGTTTAAAGCTTGCAAAAGACTCTAGAACCGTTGTAGCATGCTATAAAAATAAAGCAATAAAGCTCTTTTTAAATGAAACCATTTAAATAAAAAAGATGCTTACGGTTTGAAACATTTTCCAAGAAGCTTTACTGTAACATTGGTTGGGATTACGAAAAAAATCTTGCAAAGACCAGAACTTGCAATATAAATTGTAATCGATCTTAATAGGTATATCCTCAATATCCTCCAGTGTATCGTCCAAATCTTTGCCATCTATGCCGTAATCCGTAATATTTTCCAAGTTGAATTCTGAAACTATATTTAAGCCAGATCTTTCAGAAAAGGGAAAGAACTTTGAAAGAAACAGCAAAATTCGTCCACAAAACACTGTATTCTGGGCACGACTAAGCCGTCTTAGTAAGTCATTGCACATTCGCAATATGTTGTTCTTGCAGGAAGAGAAAAAGATTTCTTCCTTCCACACTTCAACCATTTCTTCCACATAATTAAAAATTTTTTCACACTTATCCAAAGTAACTGTTTCGAAAATATCGCCTAACAATACCACTGGTATAGTAACCGATACAATTTCTTCTCTTACTGCGGCAACTGAAAGTTTTACTAACTTTCCAATCATTTGGACATCATTGCTCATTTCAAATATTAATAACTCTCTGAACGCCTGATCCATTGGCGGCTTTTTATCATGGTCAGAGTTGTAAGAAAAACTGTCATACGACGTTCTCAAAATCTTGACATCGTTTTCTTCAAATGCTTTTTGTAATGACTCCTGGTTTATAGGATAAACTCAATTAAGTTGTTGGACATAATCTGCTAAATATACAATATACCTTAAAAGATGCATGCAGTCCTGAAAAATCTGTAGCTTTTTCAGTAACGTTACTCATTTTATATATTATGTTACAAGGTGATATTATTTTAATAATAATAATTAATATTATACAAAAAAGTAAACTAAACAAATTTATTCTGTATATAGCGATGAGGGCTGCCACTAGCTTACATATTTGTAGGCTTACCACATTCATGATTTGCCTAGTGCGCTAGTGTGATATTACATTATATTAATTAAATATAAAGCTACATATTAAATTATCTTTTTATTTTTTTACAATTCACATAATGATTGATTACATTGTAGTCCATTTTTTAATTGTATCGTCACACAATTAATACAAAATAGTTGGAAGATGACCATTGACTGAAGTCTGGCATCACTGTTAAGAATAAGCCCAAAGCTGTGATAAATTGTATCGATTGCAGAAATAGAAATTTTTATTATGTGATTTTGTTGATTATTCAGACATTCTTATGGTATTAATATCAAAAACTTTCTGACTGTAAAGCTTAATAATAAAACTTGTTTTGACATTCAATTTGTATATTATTTTGAAGAGTATATGACAACTGTTTATATTAGAGCCTTCCTTTTATGTTAGAGTAGTTTTCATTTCAGCTAACAATATAAATATTTGTGAGTATTATTTTATGTATATATAAATGTATGTGCGGATGAAGAACAAAGCACTGGGCAGAATATAATTCTACTACTGGTTAATAGAACCAAATAAAATCGGTTATTTAAAATAAAAACTTTAATTTTTATAGCAGTTGCGAAAGTTTCTTGACACCTGTAGCAATGAGTCAAGCAGATATTAAACACTCCCTGAGAAAGTTTGAGTTTCCCGCCTGTGTGAAGGAGGCTCTACCTCGGATTGGTAAGTATATACAATAAATATGTATGAATGCATAAATATATATGTTTCTATGCAATTTAATAAGGAATATATTAATTTAATAGAAAATCTTATAATTGGCCGGGGTAAACAAAATTTTATAATGCAGCTGATATCAGAATTCGTGTTTTTAGAGAGAAGCAAGGATGTTGATGTACGTAGAGGGCAATCACCGCAACCATATTGCAATATGTATATAAATAAAATACAAGAGTTCCAGCTGATATTGGTGCTGATAGAATTTTTTTCTCAACCGGGTCCAGATTCGACTAGAAATGCTGTTTTCCTGTCCCTTTTTGGTACAAACTTAACGGCACAGCGTACGAAAATTTTGTGTAAGCTTATAAGTACGGCTGTTTCTGGATCTGTGGCTGCGCTATTGTCTTCTGCTGGCACTTGGATGCAGCAAGTTGGTTGTACAACTCCTCCACCTTTAGAAGTTGCTCAGAGTTTGGTTAGCGATTTTATAATATTTTCGCGTAAAATATCTGAGCAATTGAGACAGTTGCCTTTGGTGGCGCCGCACTTCGCTGCGAATTTAATGACTGCTGTAGCTGACTTATACCTTAATGAGCAGAGAGGTGGTTTTGCGGCACCTCCTGATGGTCTACTAGATATTTTTTGTGAATGGATAACTGAAAATCCTTCATTATGTTTAGCTTCTCAACAACCCCTAGCATTACCCGTTGGAGCCATAGCCATGCCAGTTGTTACACCGCTTGCTGGCTTAATAAGATGGTCAGTTTTGTCGCCGATTGTGTCAAATCGCAACACATATAGCAACTTGCATTTGTCGTTGCTAAACACTCTTTTAGAAATAGAAAACAATGTACCACCTACAGCTCTTAACGCTCAACATTTAGCTATGGTAGCAGTGCCATTAAAAAATCATGCTGCTCGCCTAAATGCAGATGGCATTAACCCATCGGATAACGCTGATTACCAGAAATGTTTAGAGCGTTATGCGCAGGCCGTTCAAGTGAGTTTAAGTGCTAAGTGTGTATACGGCAATGTGCCCCAATTATTATGTGCTCTTGAGTCATTACCGCCTCATAGTTTGATGAAAATAGTTATTTCGGCAAATAAAAGTTGAAAAAGTTAGTTATCCGTATATAAAATTACCTTTAAAAAAATACATTCAGTAATAAAATAATAGATATATATTTTATATATTTGTATTTATATTCGATTTATTTACATATTTTTTAAAAAGGTTTAAATCTTCTAGTCTGCTTTAAGGACTCGATCTTTCTTTTATCATCTTCAAACTTTTTCCTCAACTCGATTATGTTTTTCATTTTAGATTCCCTTATTTGAAAAGTATAAAAATTAGTCAACTCTTTCTTCTTTTTACCCCGTTCTATTTTTTCTTCCAATTTTCCAATTACTGATTCCTTTTGTTCAAACCCAGAATTTTTTCCTTGTTTACCAACAGTCACCCAACCATCGGCATCAGCCTCAGTATTTCTTGCAGCTGCAGCGGCTGCTTTTTCCCTTTCGTCGTAATCAGCCATGTATTTGTCAATGTACTGTTGTGTCTCTTCAATATTCAAAAACTTTTTTTCATATTGTGAGTGCCACAATTGCATACCACTTGCTATAGTAGCCTCTCCAGTGCTTTCATTAAATAAGCTAATAGAAGGAATTTGCAACGCATTTTCTACGTTTTTAGCTGTTTTAAATGCTACATATGCGACTTTAAACTTGAAAGGCGGCTCTTTGTTGCTAAACTCAATGTTCTGCACCCACTTATCTGTTTCCTCTTTACCCGGTTTTTCAGCAAAACTCACATTTACTACTGTGCCAGTTCTGTTAAAAAATAACTCCAGACTCTTTTCGGTTACATACGGAGGAACATTCAACAGAAATAATGTACGCCCTTTTGGTTTGTTGGGATCCATTAAGCGTATAAAGTGTTCCTTCATGTATATACTATGACAATTCTCAATTTTTGGAGATACTCTCAAGGGGACAACTAAAAATAGTAAATTCATAAACAAAATATTTTAAATAGATATATTTTTTTATTAACAAACCTCTATAGCCATCAATTTCTATCATTGTTTATTTGTGTATTTTTTTTATTTTGCACGTGCGTTAATTTTGTTTACTTTTATACTGCGACTACGTGGAGGGCTGCCGGAGTTTTTTCTTCAATATGTACTAAAAATTATGCTGCCACAGTTCATAGAAAGTATCACTCTTATTACCACAAAATATTTATGTTTTTTCGAAACAATTTTTGTTAGCTATAAAATATATTTAATTTTTTATTAATTTTTTTTTTCGAATAAAATATAAATAAGTTTGATGAATAGTAACAAAAGTTTTATCTGACTATTGACTCAATTGCGGGCTAAAATACTTGGCAGCACTTTATATATATATATATCAAAGAAAACGCAAGGGGGCAAACAAAGTAAAAGATAAATAAATTAAATAAGCACAAGCACAACTGCCATATCAATTTGAAATTATTTCTTAAATATTGCAATATTATTAGAGAGTGATATAACAGTAACTATTAAGCACAGCTATTGATAAAAAATTCGACTGAAACTTTTTTTTAGAAAAGTCTACCTTTAAACAACTGCGCAGAATCATTTCGTATACTAACGATTTACTAAAGAGAAAATTGTGTATTGAAAAACAATACCAAATACACAGCAAAATTTATCCCAATTGATTGATGTAATTAAGAAGTACGTTTTGTTTACAAATTTATAAAGTTTCCTGATTATTTAACCAAAAACATATATATACGAATGCTCTTATAGATAATGAATACGGTGCCAAATCATGGTTTTATTGAGGTGCATTCAATGCATCCTCACCATCAACATCAGCATCAGCCACATTGTAAGCAACAATGTTTTGTTTTTACCGAAATTGCAGACATTGTTGAACTCCCGCCGGAAATTACAAAGATGGGTAGTGAAAAAATGCAAAATGGTGGCATATCCCCATATATAAAAGATCCGTGTGGCACTTCGGCTGGCATGGCCTCCCCAACAGAATCTGAAATTAAGAAATCCAGAAGCAAACGAATACTTATTGTATTAGGTGTAATGTTAGCATGTATTGCCATGGCAGGAGGAATTCCACTTGCTTTGCAGCTGAGGCAATCCTCTTTGTTGGAAGCTCGTTTGGCTTTTATCAGGCGTCTACTGAGTGAAGCTCCGCTTATAGAGGGCTCATGGACGCCAACACGTGATAAGAATTACAGTACCAGTATGCACGAAATGCGTCAAAAGTATGTAGGTGCCGTCTTATGGCCAATTGCGGTGCCTTGTGGTGCACAATATTTAGATGCCGTACAGTTGGCATTGGAGGGAATTGATGAGGCTAAGCGTATAACGGCTGTTACTGATTCAATGCATATAGTTGAGACCGCTGATGAAATGGAGCAGACGCACATTCGGGGTGAAGTAGCTGTACTAATGGGACTTGGAGGTGGACACGCTTTGGGTACAAGCTTAGCAGTTCTCCGTTCTATGTATTTGTTGGGTGCTCGTTTCGTTTCAATAACTAGTTTAGAATGTACAACCCCATGGGCAGCATCTACTAAAAACTTGGACTATTTCGTCGAAGGAAATGCAACCAATTCTATTAATGATTTTGGAAAGGTAAATATAAACAATAAATGAAAATCATATAAGTACATACACATATGCATGTATGTGTGAATACATTTAAGAATTACATACCTATACGAGTATATACATATTTATTCTTTTTAGACAATGTTATTTGAAATGAATCGCATTGGTATGCTGATTGAAATATCTCATCTTTCTGATAGTGCAATGGTGGCAGCACTTCGAACAGCAAAAGCTCCGGTGCTGTTGATTAACTCGGCGCCTGCCTCCTTTTGCAATAGCACAAATGTAGCTGCCATCCCTGATCGCGTGTTAAGGTTTGTTTGTTTCACTTTTATGTTCTCTACTGCTACAACAATTAATTTTTTAGCTTACTTTCCGATAATGGTGGGGTCATCATGTTAAATCTAGAGCGATGTGGCGAGCGATTGATCAGTGTTCGTGAGGCTATTAATGTCATTAATTATGTGCGTAAAGTTGCTGGTGTTGATCATATTGGCTTGAGTGGTGCACCAAAAGGATACGCTTTTCTATTGGCAGAATTAGCTCGTGACCGTGTTTGGGGAAATGCAGCCATTAAGAAATTAATTGGTGCTAATGTCGTGCGTATACTGCGAGAAGTTGAAACTCTTAAGAATCGTTTGCCTTTATATGAAGAATGGATTCCGCACGAATTAATTGAGAGTAATTCATATTGTCGTTATCCAGAGTCTTAAAGCCATAGCAGCAGTTTGTCATTAATTAAATAATTTTATTAAAGATATATATTTTGTTTCTGTGTTTTTGTTCACTTTGTTTCATAACTTTTATCGATAAGAAAAATATACTCCTTTAACCATAAAAAATATTTCAGAGTTTGTGGGTAAAATAAAGTTTTAAGAAAAATTTAGATTTATGTTGAAACTAGATTAAAACACGTAACAATTAAGAAAAAAGTAGTTAGATGATGAGCATGGATGTGATATAGCTTAGGTCATCGCCTGATATAAATGCAAATAAGAAAGAAAAAAGAGAAATCAATAGAAAAAAAGACAAGATGTTTGTTGTGAAAAAAAAAAAATAAAGAACAGTAAAAAATGGAGACATTGTCCTTTATTTTTCAAATCAATCTTTATTTGGTGAGTTTACAGTCTTGCTTTATTGACTTTGAGTTGTGGTTGTGTTGTTGAATGTGTTGTGCATGTAAATGTTCAAAATAAATGAAGCAAATTGAAATAATTTGTGTGGATTTCTTCCAATTGTATATGCGAGTCTGTGTTTCTGTGGGTCATCTTAATAAATAGTTTCATAGTACGAGTATATATGTACATATTGCCGTACAAACGGGAGTCCACAAAGGTTTAATATGCGATAAGTTTATAATTGTAAAGTTATTTGTTACACAAAATATTCTGCTGTTTGTGGCACATAATCATAAAATTTACATCCGGTCAGTGGCACTTCAATTTGAGTGTTTAGAATTTCCGTTTCCGTTAAATAAAATACATTCTCAAGCATGCACGAGTGTGTATTTATATATGTACGGCTGTGGAATGCATGCATGACAAAATATTATTGATGTTTATGTGCATGTGTATGTAAGCTCAGTTGTCCAGCACTCATTGTACACGGGTAAAATACTTATGTCAGCGGATTCGCTTAAAATTTCTTTGATGCAGAAGGTAGCTACATAGAGCATCAGCTTTCATAGCACGTCAATGTAAGACCATCAGATAAATTTGTGCTGTGAATGCTCTAGACATAAGATTGTTCAATTTAAATTTATAACTAACTAGATCTTTTTCCCAGTCTCACTCGGCCCCATAGCGTTAGAGTATAGAGAAATTCAATTAAAAATAGAAGTTTAATTGTTAAAAAACCCATCGAATTAATACAGCCATTCACTAGTTTACAAAGTGGCTTGTGCCCATCTAGCATTATTATTAGATTCGCCAACTAAAGCGGAAATAAAATATTTCAAAGTATAATTTCAGGCTTTAATGAAGTTCTTTTTTTATTATTATTATTAGAATTACGAGTAAAAATATATATTTAAAACACTTGCAGCAACGTCGTTTTTAAATACAAGTTCTTGGTAAGATTCCATTTGCCCTCAGCTTCGATTGGTTGAAAACAATCTGTTTTCTCAGTGTAGATATGCACTGTGTTGATTTTGCGAGCTACCTTTTGCATAAATTCACAATATATAATATTAATGCAACATAATTAATGTGTCAAATACATAAAACTGAACAACATAAGCGCCAGTGCATACATGCAGCTGCACATACTCGTATGAATGAGTGTTAAAATAAAATACAGCACACAAATTAAATACATAAAAATATATATTTAGTATTGATATGCACATATGAATACATACTCATGTATGTATGTGTGGAACTGTGCATAAAAATGTACTGTTGTTAAGATTTAGGGCGAATTTAACCAAAATGTTTTTTTTTTTTTTTTTGTTAAATCGTTTTCATTCTGAATATTGACAATCGGCAAAACAGAGCTCAATACAAAAAAATAACTTTCGAGATTACAAGTTTATGGCTCAAAATAACCAAGTGCAAGGCTCTGGTGTATATGGAAATTTCAAAAAATTTTAAAAAATAGTCCAAAATAACTTCTGAGTATTTGGGCGGTAGATTACAAATCTAGACGACCTACCTTTTAAAATGATATGCGTTCCATGAATAACTTTTAGGTTCCCATGAAGTAATTTTAAGTTCGTTTTCATAAAAAGTACCATTAAATTTAATAAAAGGTATCATTTTATTCCTTTAACGATTCTTGATTTTGCTTAGGATCATTTAATTCCAATCTCGCACTTCTAGGTTTGTAAATAATAAAATATCAAAAAGTACAAAAATAATCAAAAAAAAGTACCATTTGTCCCTTTAATGTTTTTTTCCTTTTTTTTAGGACCGTTTGAGCCCAACTTGGTACTTCTACATTCGTTTACATTGAAAGATCGAAAAGTACCATAAAATGTAATAAAAAATACTATTTTGTGCCTTAATTAATGATTTCTTATTTCGTTCAGTACCGTTTAATTCTACTGTCACAACTCGAGGTTTGCACATAAAATAAAAAGTAGCACTAAAACTAATTAAGTATAAAGTCCAATCTTATTTCTTCTTTTTGGTACTTTTTTCTCTCTTGAAATAAATTTTTTTAATAGTTTTATTGGGTTTTACAAATAATTAATAGAATGTTTATATGCTGTATCAATTTACATAAAAGTACATATTTAGAAATAGTAGTAAAATGTGGTAAACATTTTACCCCTTATTTGCTCGAATTTTAAAAAAGTGCCAATATACATTTTAGAATTTTTTAAGAAGAGAAGAATACAATTTAGTTTGTTACTGTAATTAGTTTTTACCCTTTTTATCCCGAAAATGTACAAATATCGAAAAAGTACTAAATACCGCTTATTTTTTGAGTAGAATATTTTGTAGTTTGAACTTTGGCTGTAGCAGTTCCGGAAGTATAAGAATTTCGATTTTACCCGTAACTTAATGCATGTGGATGATTTAGGTGAGCACCTGCCCCTAGGGCCTAATCTCACCGTTGTCAAACCACGAGTGGTATTCATGCCTACCACTATAGCCCCTGTGACCAATAAAGGACACAGGTAGCAAATTGTGTGTGTTTCTGCCATATCACATACACCACCCTTGTTAAGGGAGTTGGGCCTATCCAAAACCCGTGTCAAGTGACATCTGTTTCTATGAAACAGCACATCGAAGAACATGCCACCCACCCGTAACTTAATATTCGAATTTCCAAAATTTTCTTCTTATTCGTCTTAAACATTGAGACATGAACCTGCTCACCGAATTTCAAGCCTGTAGCTTTAGCCGTTATTCTTGTATATGTATAGATTGCAGTTGGTCACCATAATTAGCTTACAACTTGTCTTCCACATTTACATTGTTATTGCAATGCATTGGTAACATAAATTGCAGAAATATTTGTTGTATTTAATGACTGCACAAAGTAAATGAAAACATATTGGCACAATTTGTCTATTTCGAAAACATTTAGTACGAGTATGAAAACATTCATTATAAAAAAAGAATAAAATCTTATTAAGTTGCTATTCAATGCTGAGTTAAGCTTCATTTCAAATATTTATATGTCTATGAGTCAATAAATTTCTTGTACTGAAATGTTTAACATACCAATCCATCTGTCTTCAGAACAAAACAAAAAAAAAAACCTCTGGTATGCAGTTTCTTTAGAAAGCACAATGATAATGTCAGTACAAAAAATCAAAACAATCGGTCCACAAATGGCCGAGAAATATAAAAAATACATACGATTTTTTGGTTCTATATTAATGTAAGGTTTGAAAGAGTTTTGTTTTGCAATTAAGTTTATGTTTAAGTTCATATTTAAGTTTAGGTTTTTATTACGTTTAATTTCACTTGTGATCTTTTCACGCTCTTCTCATTAGTTTGATGACCGATCTTACTTCTTATACGTCTTAACCACAACTTCTTTGCTTTTTGTCTGTGCTGATTAGATGCCACTATTATTAGAGTGTTGACTTATTTCATACTGTACGAGTAGATGTGCATAATATATATTCTGCTCGATTAAAATGAGCCGAACTTTAATTAATTTAAAGTCGACTGATTGACTTTATTTGTTTAATTTACGAGTATTTATTTATTTATATTCTGCGGTTTTATTGTGTTAACCTCAACATGAATTTTTTTCTTTGGTAAAACGGTATGCTTTAATTAAGAAAATTCATGTTTATTTTTCATGGTTTTGAACTTTTAATAAATTGTTCTTAACCACAAAATGATGTTTAAAATAATGACAGCTTTAGCATCTTTACCAACACATGCGTCAGCAGCAGAAACATCATCAAATAGCAACAAGAGAATGGCAAATTTATAAAAAAAAAAAAAAAAATTAAACATAAAAAATGTAACAGTAATAATTGACTGCACGTACTGTGCTGAGCATTAACCGGGCTTAAGTGTGGTATTAAGGTCATTCACTCACTTTACAAACATGAATAGAGAGATAAAAAAGTGTGATTATGGCTGCAAGTATTAATATGTAGAAAAAATAAAAATAAAAATAAAATAAAGTAAAAATAAATAATATGACTATTTTATTAAGCTTGAGGTCTTATTTTTCAAAAATTTAATTTTATATCGATATTTCGCTTCTTCAGGATATAATTATAAATTAATCAAATTTATTATTATTTAAAAGAAAAAGGTCAAATAAAACTAACTAATAAAGTAAAAATAGAAATAAAAGTAAAAGTAGGGTGCCCTGTAGATTGATGGGTAGCGTGCTAGCCTATCAATCTGAGGGTTGCCGGTTCGATTCCTGCCCGCACACTGGGAGCCGATGGATAAAATAATAATAAAATGAAAATAAAATAAAAATAAACATAAAAATAAAAATAAAAATTAAAAATTAAAAATTAAAATAAAATAAAAACAAAAATAAATTATAGATGTATGAATCTTTGGAAGCTTTTATTAATGAGAAAAATTAAAAAAAGAGATTTGTACGATTATTTCTTAATTAATCTCTCTATATAATAGAAAATACATCCTCGTGTATGTTACTAGCATCACTCGAGAACGGGGGTGGATCAATTCTTTTTTTGTTCATATTATCTTAAGGCTCATAAATATATAAAAATAGTAAAAACAAAATTTATCTTTTGTTGTGGAACCGTATGAGTGTTAGAAAAAGAAATAATAGTCATACGGCTCAAGATACCTGTAGAGTGATTTATGAATTTATTTATTTCCAAGCACTTGTGTATAAGTAAAATTCATTTACGGGGTGCTTGTTCATTTTTAAGCTGTAAAAGTTGTTATTTTGCAAGAAATTTTTCTGAAATTTAATATATACACTCTGTTTCCTTTGAGGATTTTAGTTCATAAACTAGAGACCGGGTGAGACCGGGTGAAATCAAGTAGTCAAAGTATAAAAATTGCTTGTGTGTCTATTGCTTTGAAGTCAAACAATGAGCTTTAAAGCAACTGATCACCCTTTCCCAATAAACGACATTCCTAACGTTACAGGGGCTAAACCTGAATGTGATTTATTTTATTTACACGTACATTTTTTTAGTTATAACAAATTTATGTAGCACCCATATGTAGTCGTATCCGTTGCGTTGGCCAAGTATTTATTTTATTTTGGAATAAAATGTAGCCCTAAGCGAAATAAACTATAAAAATATAAAACAAAAAATTGTACTTTTTATATTAAAGGATTGATATGACCGAACACATTAAAAAAATATTTGCCGAAATAAGCATAACACTATGTCATCTAAATATTCAACATACTTGCATAACTACATTATTTGAATTAATTTTATGTAAAGAAAGTCCTGTTAGACTATAAAATTATTTGCCAAAAAGTAGTAGTTACGCTTATTTCGACGAATATTTGTTTCTAGATTTTTTCCTTATTAAATAAGGACTGCTTTCACTTTATTAAAATGCGGTTAAGTATTTAGAAGCAGATATCTAGTTTTTGTGTATTTTTTTTTAAATATTTTTTAATTGATTTATAAGACTTCTAATGGGCATAGAGTAATTAGAAAGCTAAAAATAGATTTTGTTTTAAAAGTTTTTCTAATTAAAAAAAAGCAGTGGTTCATAATCATAGTCACGCTAGTGTTGACTTTGTTTTAATAAAAACCTACTTTATTGTGAACACTAACAAAAAATTAAATTTAACGGCGATTTTAAGACGTTTCATTCAAACAGTTTGTGAAGATGTTAAGCTAAAATTTAATTTGTTTTTGAAGCACACTTTAAGTACATTTGATATGAAGGTAATGCATCCCTTATTTTGAAAACATTTCCCCAAGTAGGTAATAATATTTGTTATTACCTTTTTTTATTGTCTTTTGGCTAAATAAATTTGGCCATCACTTGGTTTGTTTCTCCCTTCCTTGTCTGCATTTTTAATTCACTGTTTTTATAAATAGCTTGCATGTGTATGTACGAGTATATGCAGGTGGGAGAACTACTCGCATACTTTCATTGTCAGGGCATTTGGTCGCTTAACCGTCACTTAAATAATAACCAACAAACAGTGAGTTGGAAATGTTTTGCATACATTAATATGCAATTGCAGCTCTTTTTTTCTTCTTTGCTGTGTTTCTTTAGAATCTGAGTTGGTTGCAACAACAGCAACAACTAGTTGTGACGGAGTAATAGTGTCCACACGAATACTTGCAACATCAGTTAGTTAAAGACAGTTAGTTAGTCAGTTAGTTATAGTGAGGTGGTAGTGGTATAGAGACAAGTATGAATTGAAAAGGTGCTTTTGAAAAATAGTTACGCTTGTAGACGTTTGTACCTGTAAGTGTTGTTAATGTATCTGCATTTGCAGTTGCTGTTATTGTTTTTGTTGTTAATAATACGAGTTTCTAAGCATTTTTAATTGCGTAGTATGTGGAATGTGTACAATAATATTCACGCCACTTGTGTGATTTCACTTGAATATCAAGCAGAAGCACTTGTTTACTCGCGCTCGATGAGGTTTGTTGCAAACAATGGCAGAATCCTGTGCACGTTTTGGAGAATATTTACAGTTGCAGTTCGCCCATTGTTTGTCGTTTTCTTTTTTCGATTGCTGCAGGCACTTTGTTGTTATTGCCTTTTCATTTTATTGTTTTAGTGAAAATTCAGGCAAATGTTTTACATTTCCAGTGGTGTTCGCTGCAATAGTTGGGAGTCAGCAGATTATTACTTTTTTTTCGTCTTTTTTTCTTTTACTGTTTTATTATTGTTACACTCGTAGTAGAGTTGTTTATACCATGTTCTCTGGTTCATAAAGCATGAAATATTAAGCACGGCCATATTGCTTTCACCTACTAAAACAGCAGCCAACGGCAAGAGCTCAACTAAAAATTTTAAGTATTTTGAGTTGTTTTTCAGGTTTATTTCATTTTTGAAAATCATTCTCTAACTATAGTTGTAAAGGACTTACTTTTTTTACATTTTAATTGAAGTAAAATAAGCCGTGGTCATATTTGTGTGTTTGTTTTTTTTTTTTTACTTTTGAATGCTGGAGCGCGGTGTGGTCGGTTGGTTTCATTAACTTTTCGCAACCCAGAAAAGAGTACTTCCAGTTTGTTGAATGGGAAACATGAAAAGGGCAGTTTACCTGTACACAGCTACCAGTTATTTATACACACACAGACACAAATACATAGCACCGTATCCGAGCCTGAATTGAAATTAGTGGCCGTGTAACATGTTTTTTCATTCATATGCCCATAAAAAAGTAAATTTTTTGTTGTTCGTCTTCAGTTCGTTAGTGCAAAACGTGTAGGTCAGTGTGTTAGTGAGTCAGAGAGACATTTTGTCAGTGATTTTGGGAGTGGCGGCAAAAAAGAAGTAGTTTATTGTCAAGTATTTAGAATGTTTATATGCAGAAGGTCTAGTGTTGACCAACCTGTTCAAATTGTTATGGCTTTATTAGTGTTGTGTAAGTCCCACCTTCCTCTCTCTCTCCTCACTCTATTCACTATTACTCGTTGCCGTTGCTTTTAATTCATGTAAGCCATTCGTTAGCGTAAACAATAACAAAAAAAAAAAAAAAAAAAAACAACAACACTAGTAGTCATATAACTTTTTGACGATAGTTTGCCCGTTAAGCCAACGTTAGTAAGTAAGTACGAGCGTATGTACACAAACAAATTCAACTGTATGCACCCACTCACACACCAAAGCTGCAGGCTGCAGCTGTTGTTGCTACGGCTTCTGATGTTTTGTTATATCCTTCACTTTCTTACTTTTTTTTTATAGTTTTTGTTTTTTGTTACCTTTTTTGATTAAGTTTTTAGCGTGTGGCTTCAACTGTTCACTTTTTTCTTTCTTGCTTGTTTTGTCACTGTGTGTGTATATGTGTTTGTGAGTGTCCTAAAGTTCTCACAGTAGTTGCTACTCGTATTTTGTGATTTGCGATATGAAGTGGTGATAAAATGCTTGTATTTGTGTTTTGTCTGCTTATTCTTTTTTACTGTCGGCATTATTGTTATGACTTTAAGCCAAAAATCTGATGAGTTTTATTACAACATTGAAGTTTATGTGCGGCTAAGGAGTTTTATATAATCTGCTAATGATATGAAATTCGTTGAGGTTCAGCATAAAGTACTCATAAAAATGAATTTTAATAAAATTAGAAAAGCTTTTTTTTTTCAATTAAAAATCATCAATAATAAATTTATTTGTGTTAAAAAAAGGAAATCATAATTATTTTATTAATTACTCGTATTTAAATTATTATTATTTTTATTTTAAGACTCTGACTTTAGAGCCTAGAAAATAAACCAAATTAAAATAATATTTAAGAACAAACAGTAATAAAATTCAGATTCGATTAGAGTGGCTGGCGAGCCATCAACATGTATTTTGGCACTCCTTGATGTTTATTTGTAAGCCATTGACTAGCTAGGTTTTTTTTTTTTTTTTTTTTTAACCAAAATGAATGATGAATTTAAATTTTTAATTTAAGCCTGGTCACTTAAAGGTTTCTAGACAGTCTTTAAGACTGTGTATGAACGTTTTTTTAAAATGTTTCTGTTTTTATTTTTTATTTTATTGATATCTTGAAGGAAATGCAGAGGCTCACAATGAGAGACAAAACAGATAAAAAGGAAAAATAGATTATGTTGATAGAGAATTATAACAATTTAAAAATGTGTTTAACTGAACAAGGATTCCAGCTTTAATTATTATCCCTTTTAATTTCTGTGCTAATATGGAAAAATCGGGCATTTTTTGAATTATGACGATCTTGCAAGAAATGAGCAAGAAACTTATTTATACATTCAAGCATGTATGCATGTGTGTGTGTGTGTGTTTCATTCTTTTAAATATTTAACACGGGCAAAACTTTCAACTTAAAAACGCAAAATTTCTTACAACAAAAATGATGACATGACGATTGTATGTATGATAGATTCAAGTGGATGCATGAGTGTGTATGTGTTGTATGTATGTAAATTAAAAACAGTAAATTCATGAACTGAAATCTTCAAATAAACAAACAAACAAATTAAGAAAAACATATGCTGACTTGCTCTTTTTTAACCAAAGCAAAGCAGCATTTATTGTCTTTTATTTTCATTTTATTATTCATATTTTTTACACGTTCTCTTTATCTAATAATGGAGTTGCCAGACCATTATTTGGCTTTGTTGATACTAGAAAAAAAATACCATAAAATTAGCACAACTTTGTCTACCAAAAACCCAACAAAAATCTGGCATCTAGCAACCAGACATTTATTGAGTAAATATTTTTATTTGCAAAATACTAGACTAAATTGGGTTCCTTTCGTACATCCGGCATCGTATAAACACTTTTAAATATTTTAATGATTTTGGGAGCATAATTTCCACAGTTTAAGTAGTTGTTTGTAAATGTGGCAGCTTTATTTCTCTTTCTATTCGTGACTCTTTTTTATGCTCGTATATTTTCTCTTTTAATTGTTTGTTTTTCTCTGGAATGTGAGTTGTTTGTAACAGGAAACGAAAACGAAACATTTCGAAATTGAAACATTTTATTGTTGTGTTGCTTGTAAAAATACTCGCAGTTAGTTTATTTGCATCATTGAAGGCAGAAGGTTATGGCCTTTTATATTTTTAAATTTGTTTTATTTCGAGACAGTTCGTTGCCAACAACTTGTTATATAATCTGTCATATGTTACTTTACAATATAACTCATTGCAACTGTTTTGGTTACGCTTTTAACATACCAAATGTTTAATTGTTTTATTTTTAACTAATGAGATATCAATAGAAGTAGTATTAAGCTCACTTTCATATGAATAATTCGTTAAGGAAATAATAGGGCAATTTTAGATGATGTCTTACTAATTTTTTTTAAATTCAGCTCAATATGTTTTCCAACAACGTTGGTTAGATTACTTTTATTAAATTTGTTAAGCACCACGGCTTAATTCATAAAAAGTATTTTTGTTTAGTAAAGGCTCGTCACATGAATGTCACATAAAAGATTTGCTGAAAAAGCTCTTAATATAATTTTTTTTCAATTTATTTTGGAATTTAAAAAATATGAAAAAGAGAAAATTAACGAAATCAGAAATTTATTTTGAAAAATTCCCATATTGATGCATTTCTTCGGAATTAATATGGTCTTTTCAGTTTTAAGTCATCTCTATTGAATTAGTCTTTTACGGTTCTTGTTTTTGACTGGTTTTCGATGCAGTTTTCAATAGTAAAACATTTTGTTATGTGTATTTTGTTTTAAAAAAATCAGTTTTTAAATTAATTTTGAGAGTTTTTTAAATCGCATAACAATTTTTAGTCATAAAAAAGATTTTATTTGCAAAAAGTGTTTTTTTATTTTATTTATTTATGGACTAGCTGATTGCATCCGGACTTGACTCCTAGTCTGTAAGAATTCTTAGACTAAGCATTTTGTATAAAAAACTCTGGTATTAACCTTCTCACGGAACCTTGTAAAAGTGAGCGTGACCAATAATATAATATACGAGTCTAGGGATCATTCTTGGAATATAATGATTTAATTTATATACGAACTTAAAAAAAAGTGTTCGGCAATTAGAATTTTAATTATTAGATCATTGAATAATTGACCTTAATGTGGGCGTAGCGTTATGTTATATAGCTTATGTTACTATCTGATAATGTAGCTTCTTTTTAAATCGGTTCGATAGCTTTAGAGTTTTTCCATTACAAAAAAACAACAAATTTTTTATTAGTTAAGATGTTGTAGACGCACATCCAGACCAATACCACCTTAAGGTGTGTTCTAGTTTTCCACTCTACAAAGTCAACTAATTTTATCAACTTGAATTCAAAACATAAAATGCTTTTTAAATCATACCAATTGAGCGTACGTATGAGTTATAAATTGTTGTTCTCATGTAAAATATCGCTCATACGGCACAGTTTCTGCTAAATGAAAAGATAATTGAAAAACTCAAAATTCATTGCATAACTGAAGGCGATATAAGCCACTATGTATGCATGTGTGTATATATTTTTAATTGAAATTATTTATGTTTGTATTTTGTTTACGCATGTCAAAGAATTACAAATTCCACACTATGGACCTTCCAGGTCCATAAAAAATTCATAGGTGCTTCATTAGTCACGTTTACAACATTCATGCAGCCACTCATTCTTACTGTAGTGATTAATAAATACTTTACCTTGGTTAAGTCCCAATGCGCGATTCTATTGTTTTAACATAATCGATTACTATAATTATCGATCTTAATAAAAACAATTAACGATTTGTTGTGCGTTCCTTTAAAAATGAGAATTAAAAAAAATTATTTTTTAACGATTTCCTCATGTTTCCAGTTTTTCAGTAAATTAAAAATAATTTAATTTATCTACTGCTTTTTAAATTAATCGCTACAATTTATTGTCAGAAATCGTGCGATAAAAATACATGTTGTAAGAAAAAAGAAAAAAAAAAAAAGTGGAATAAAAAGTGTTCCTTTATTCATGATTCAATTGTCCAATCATTATAATATAAAGAAGATTGATGATAAACCAGAGACAGCATAAAACAATATTGTGTTTAACACACACATAAACAACCATTTGAAGCTCTAACCCAACCATCTATATAATCGTACTGTGCTTGTTTTACTGATTCTCATACACAAACACAGCCAGTCTTAAATTCCAATAAATGTAAACGTGTAAAATCATGAACTCTTCATGTCTTCACTTTTGCTTTCGTGTACAATTTTTTTACACTAATGGCGCCGTGGGGGACAAAAATTATATGAGTACGTTAGGAAGCATCCGCATAGCTGTTGATGTTACTGAAAAATAAATGAATAAACAGTTGTAGGTGTTGTTGTTGTCGGTAGATTTTACAACCAACCAGATTTAGTGATATTTGTAAGTCCTCTTGAAAAATTGTCTCTCAGTCGGGGGACTTATAAAAAATTCATAAAATTTATAGTCGTTTTATAGGGGCATTCTAAAGTTATCACGTGTTCCAAAAGATTTTGCAAAGCTAAAGCATCATGTGGGCTGGCAATACTTTTTGTTTTACTTTGCGGATCTTACAAAATAATTACTTCCTTTAGTAAACACTACTTGGAGCTTAGGAAAACAGTAGTTACAACTGAAATCGGAACTACCGGTCAAGAGAATGTTAGATTGACAAAGATCAGTACGATTTGTTGTTTCTCTATTTGCTTCTAAAATGAATTTAAAATAGCAAATTTTTTAAGAAAAGTGGATTGAGTAAAAGCAATCGGTTTTATTGTCTATTGACTTTCGCAGAAGTAAGTGCTTGCAGGGATATTTTATTTTCAATATACTCGCTTATGCGATAAACTAAAGAATTATTTATTTGCTTGTGTTTTCATTTATGAGTATGTGTGTGTTACTGTATACATATTTAGTGTTGTTATGTTTATGGTTTAAGAGAATATTTTTTCTTTTGATTTTCAGTATTCAGTTTTTTTTTATTTCTTTTCGTCCTTTCGATTCTTTCTGACATTCTGTATGTGTGCAAGTGTGTGCTTCTGTATGGGTATCGTGTGTCCTATAATATGACAAATCGATGTGATATTATAATAGTTTTGAGCTCACGATATCATATTTTGTTATCTTGTAAATTATGACAAAACATAGCAACAACAATAAAGTACAGAAACAAAAAAAATATTTCTTTTTTAAATGAAAACAATAGAAAACATAAAATCTTATAAAACACTATAAACTGACATTTACACACTAAAGATGTACGCTTACATGAACTCACATAAGGCGTTAGATATCAAATACACAATCTCTTTGTATGTGTGTGCTGTATGTGTGTAATACTACAAAAGTTTTGTAAAAATATGGAAAAACCGCTTATGTCTTATTAAGTCATTTTAGAGGACTATAACTTTAGAATCTTTTACAGTTTTTCTTATGAAATTATTTCGATTCCAGCAACCGGTGTTGTTTTTAGTGCCATCTCGTTACTTGGGGAATATATTTAGTCCAGTGTTTTTTAACCATTTTATAAAACACGTTTAGTTCATTACGGTTCAGTATTGAAAAGTCTCGAACCTTCTTCAAGTAATAAAACCAAACTGTAACGGTCAGTTTAAATCTAGCTAATTGTAACTAACATGAAACCTATACAGATGTAAATACTACACATTTTACTTTATAGCTCACACACAAGCATTACATACACAAATTCAACATAAGCCCTTAAACAACAAATTTCTATATATACATACACATAAATACAGTTTCTTATGAGAAATAATAACAGTGGGATTTGTCTTAACAATATTATTCAACCATAGTAATAAAATTACTCAGTTAATTGCGACAACAAATTAATTTTACCTTAACTCGATTTAAGCGATTTTTCCTCATTAGCACAAAAATATTACACTACAAAAACAAAAGTAGAAAAGCAAATTTTTATAAAGAGCTAAAAACGTGAAATCTGTAAAGTTGTCGGTGTTAAAATAGAATCATCAATCATAATTCAAAGTTTAAATTTCACTAATTAAGTTAATGTTTGTGAAAACTAAAAATCAATAATTTGTAACGTCATGTATCACTGTACCATTGGCAATAAATTTTAAGCGATGGCTTGAATTCCTTTAATTTTGTTTGAATTGTAAAATGAAATATTAATAAAATTGATTTTGAAAATCTTTGTGAATGCCTCAACAACCACAACAGCCCAAGTAGGCTTTAATTTATTTTCAATTAAAACAAAAAAGGAAAATATATGAAAACTTATTCAGAAGCAAAATGAAAAAGTGTTAAAAGTTGCAGACAACTGCTGAGTTTTTTCAATAATATTTACTTAACACAAAATAAATTGGGTCATATTGGGTCTACTTTGATTAAAGTTAAGTTTTTAAAAAGCAAACCCGGGTAAGACATAAATAAATGACTGTGTCTGCCTCTCATTCTGCTTTCTTTGGTATCTGTCATAATTTGTTTAGGTTCTAATGGTTCTTATATTCAAGACACATTGAAATTGTTAGTATACAAATTAAAGTAAATTAACACATACGCAAGATCAGTGTATGTTGTAGGGAAGACCTTACCTGGTGTTCTCATGCCAGGGCCAGTTACATTCCTTTTTTTTTTACTTTTCCAAAATCTTTGTTTAATATTATGAAGACAAAAACTTTTGTTTATTAATATTCTGGGATTATTTTTAAATTTAAGAAAACTTTTTATTTACATTCAGTTACAGATTGTATTGAGCTGAGCCAACTTGACTGGAATTATAAATAATTATAATTTAACAATAAAAGTTATTGTTGTTGCCAACACCCTTTATTTGTAAAATAAACAGAGACTGTAAAGTGCCTTTGGCTTTTTGGCTACGTTGTTTCTGTTGCTGTTGTTGTCGATGACGAGGATAATATTGTTGACGATGTTGATGCTGAGCTGATAATAATTATTTCATTTTCATTTATTTGTGTAGTTCATATTTTGTATTACAGAACATTTAATAATGCGGCTATTGTTATTGCGCTGCAAAGAAACACTGAACAGCAGCACAGCAGCACAACAGCCCAACGTAGCAGTAGACTCTTTCGACGCATCTCATTTCAATAGTGGCTGTTACTGTTAACCTCCTTTACATTTTATTATTGCGAGTATTTCGTTTTCATTTTCTTTTGCTGTTGTAATTGTTATGGTTGCGTTACGAAAACATAAAATCCTGTTGCTGTTTGGAGTTGTAGTTGAAGTTGTAGTGGCAGTGTTGTGGTACACTTGTTAGTACGTTCAGTTGCTTTTCCGTTTTTTGTTGCAGTCGCGATTTGTTGTTGTTTTTTTTTTGCAATGCTTTCCTGGTATCTGTTGTCATTACTTATTATAAATTTGTTTTTTATTTATTTATTTCTGGCTACGGAGGGAGAAAATCTGTCTGTCTGTCTGTCGGCCTGTACGTGTACTAGCACCAGCCAGGCTATTTATTTGTTCATTTGTTAAGTATGTACGAACATGTAGCATAAATGAGAACAAAATCAGACAAAGAAACATAAATACTGTGTATAGATATCCTGTTTGAGGTGATGAGTCTTATTCTCTCCCTCTCATTGGCAAAGCAAAACGTTTGAAAAAAAATTCTGAGTAGAATTTGTAACAATAAATTTTTTTATTTTATTATTTTTGCAATTTTATGATGATGTTATTCTGTTTGCGTTTGCTGATTGTTGTTGGGTCTTGGCATTTTTGTTTTCGGTCTCGACTTATTTTATTGTGAGTTTTGAGAATTTAATTAAATGTGCTCTTTTTGTTTCAACAATTTCTTGAGCCGTTTAAATTAAAAGTTACTTAAGGGTTAATGAAACCACATTAGAAGTAGACAAAGGTTTGAGCAGTAAGTCAAAGTTTGGCTTTTAGCCAACTAAAGTTTTGCAATTAAGCTTTAATAGAAATATAAATTGTTTCCATTTTATCACAACTTGAAATGAGATTTATGTCATTTTAGAAAAATTCAATTAATACTGGAATACAATTTTGTGTGTCGTGTGTGTGTTTGAGTGTGTATAATAAAAATAAGTTCAGATCTAACGTGAATGTGTTATTTTATAACAAAATTTTGAATATTTTTAACTGTGTAAGACCTGAAATAACGAGGAAAACTATTTTGTTGTTTTAATTAAATTTATTAATTAACTTTACAAAATTATTTATGTATTTCTTAAAGCTCTTATAATTAAAATTTGGGTGCTTGTGCATATGAAATTCAATTCCCCTTTTTTTGTTTTATAACTTTTTCACATACGTACTGCACTAGTTGTTAATTTAAATTAATAATAACTCAAACATGTCAGTCATTGACTAATTAAAACTGCAAACTATTCTAGAACAAAATAATTAGGCATTTCACATTTAAATTTGAATAAATATTTATGTTTTCTATAAAAACAAAAATTTTAATTGCCCCTATTTTGCAAATAAATTTTTTAAAAGTTTGAAATGCTCACTTTGTGAACAGTTTTATATGTGGTCTAGCACAAGCAAATTTAATACAATTTTTGTATTTTACAAAATAAATATTTCAACAATTTTGTATTTCCCGACTAAATAGTAAATTTTAGTTGTGCACGAACTTTGCGCGAAACAATTATTGTTATTCCTGTTGGTATTACTTGTGCCATAATGTCGCCTGTATGTTGTCAATCTATTTTATTTAACAACTATAACAACAAAAAAATGTTAAAGTTATGCTGGCTGTTGAATTTCTGTAAGCCAAAAAAAAAAATTATCTTTTTAATTTAATAGTGACCAAATGAATAATTAAATTGTATAAAAATGCATAACGTGCAAATTACAGTTGTGGACAGGTGTGGACAACATTTGTATGTGATTTGTGTTTTCTTACATTACAAATTTTCTTAACAACTAATTCTTTGCTAAATAATTTAATTATATTAACATGAATGGGTACAGTTGCATCCTGCTACAACAAGAGAAATAAATTTATTTTCCAACTTCAGCGTTCTAGTCTTTTAAATATCATTCGTGATTATTTTCTCTATTAGTTTTGCCGTGATCAAGGTCACTTTGACCTTCCATTGCTTATTTAGAACGGTTTTAATAGATAAACCAAAGCAAATGTCAATAATAATTAAAATTCATTAAAATTCACCTGTATTTATTTGAGTAAATAGTTTTCCTGCATTTTACTTTGAAACCATTTCCACTTTACGATTATTTGAATATGTAATGTTTCAAATTATTTCATCTACACAAATGAAAACTTTTTTATATGTTTCATGGAAAAAGATTTAACAATTTATTTATGGAGGAATAAAACACTGCAATTTCTTATATTTTATGGAATAAATATGACTGAATAAGTGTTAAGTAAACAAGAAACCACTTGTGATAATTTAACGAAGCTTTCACTTCAACTAAAAAAAATTACTTATTTACATTTGAATGGGCAGAATTGTGTGCATAAAAAAATAATAAAAAATCGAAAGTAATTTAATTTCTAAAATCATTTCTTACTCTGTGCCCACATATTGGCTTGAAACTTTTTTTCTTTCTCATTTAATTTAATTTAAGAAAGCAGTTTAAATTTTATATTTTACGCAAAGTTCACATGACAAATATAAAATTAGATTTTTTAGTCATCATTTTTTTAAAGAAATCTTTTTCAGAGTTTTTCCCAGACAAACAATCCAATCGTCTAACAAATTTATTTGAAAAATACTGAAAGATATTTTGAAAATTTAGTTTTTTCTATATACATTTATTGTCCAATATACTCGTAATTATAAAATTTTTTAATTACAGGATGTACAAAAAGTATACCAACAACTGTTGAACTAATTTGTATTCCCCAACAAAGTTACTGCTGCTTTCACCAAATATATTTTTTCTTATTTTACACACGGAACACTAAAACATTTTGACAGGTTGCATAGAGCGCCTCAGTAAGAAAATAAGAAGTGGGCTGCTCACTCGGGTTCTCTGATGTGGTTCTTTTGTGATAAAAATTTTTGGTAAAAAACAAGTTAAATTCGGCTTACCAACTAAAAATTCAGAAATTACTTTGTATTATTTTTAAAATCTTTTTTTGTAAGTTATTTTAGCAAACTTCCTCACGAAACATGGAATATTTCGGGAGCGGACACACATCATTTTAAAAAGTAGGTCGTTTACAATTGTAATCTGCCATATGAATAATCAGAAATTACTTGGGCTATTTTTAAAAAATATTTTTTTGCTGTTACTCTAAAGAGTTTTGGCAATTTCCATTTTGCATCATAAATAAAAAACTACGAAGTTTTCAGACAGTTTAGAACCTACAGATTAAATTTCTTTGGTACCTGATGGAAATTAATTCTTTGCCAAATGAGTTTAATTGGATCAGGATATTTTCTAATTAAATAAATATTTGTTAGGGATTGATAAATTTTTGCTTTTGCTGCAATTCTTTTTATTTTTTAATTGCCTTTTGCAAGAGGCCAGTTGTCTCTTACATTTTTCAACATTTTCCTTAAGCAGCCAATTTAAAATTATTGTGTGTCAATTAGTAAAGCAAATAGCATCACTGTTTCTTGACAGCAATCATTGCTAAATGAGCCATCACAATAAAAATCATTGTAAGACAGACATAAAAGAAATTGATAAAAGCAAATAATGACAACATTCAGCAAACAATTGCAATAAATTTTACAACTGAAACGTACAAACTAAAAATGAAAACCGCAACAATTGAAACGCAAACTTGAACATCAAATGCAGTCTGAAGACAATGACAGGTTATAAAATCTGAAACTGAAATGAAAATGAAACAAAAAGCAACACAAAACATACTTTCCTCACTTTTATGCTGTTTGAATTGGTTTTGTGTTGTCTTTGAGTATAAATAAAATATTTAATTTTCAGATAAATCTCAAGTAAAAATATGGAAAACACCACAGCAACAACAAAATAATAAAAGGATGTGAATGAAGGCATGAAGAGTCAATCAATACCGGCGATATAATACGTTACACTAGTTGCTGTTCAGAAAAATTATTGGTTGTTGGTTGTTTTATTGAAAACATTTATTTTTATAGTTTTGAGCTCGATTTTACTTGTCTATTGATTGAAACCAGATGTTTGTTTGCTAAATTTTTGTTTTATTTTTCCTTTGAAATTTGAGTTAATTAGGTAACAAACAACAGCTTTAATTAAAATATTATTGGGATTAATTAAAAACTACATATCTGCTTAATACGCCTTTATTAAGAAATTTTAATAGGCCTTATTGAAAATAAGAAAATAATAAGCCATTTTTTGCTAGACTTCCTCTTCTCTTTTTTTGAAAAAATTAATAAAAAACTTAAAAGAAATAAATATAAAATTTTGGGAATTTTGAAAATAAATTTTATTATGGCAATAAGGCAAATACGCTTATGTCGCATTAAGTCATAATATTTAGAGCACTACAACTTTAAGGGCCTGTTCAAGTAAATGCGAACGAAAGCTTCTTTAGCATTTAGCTGAATAGGTCCTAAATTGTTTTCTTATAAAATTATTTCAATTCTAGCATACACAATTCTGTATGCCATGATAAAAAAGTTATTGAGTTAATTGCGACACTAAGACTATTTTTACAAAAGTTGACTTCAGCTCATATTCCTTATCAGCAATCAATTCATTTTATTGGACTTGGGTAAGAGTATTAATTTTTTTAAAAATTTAAGGAGAAAATCTACTTGGTCGGTTATCATTTTATAGAAATATTTTTTTTTTGTTTTCTCTCCTTCTTCTTTTAAATGTATTTGCAGTTTTAAATTTATACATTTTTTATAATATTTTGTAATAAATAAAGAGCAGACTTAATTTTTTTTATAATTGAATTTTACACATTTACGTTTAAAGCAGGAAAATTAAATTTAATTCGTTATAAGTTCACAACTTTACTTTTTGGTCGTAGTAATGGAGCTCGCGAAGGCATTACCGTTCAAACCCGAAGTGTCGTCCATAAAGGAAGTAAATAAATGTATGATATTCGTATATATGTCGGTGTGTGTGTGTGTGTGCATACATATGCATTTGTATTCATATTATGTGTCAATATTTAATTGTTTTGTTTAACCACATTAATTGTACACAAACATACAGGCATGCATGTTTACGAGTGTATGTTTATTGAATTTAAATAAAAAGAGTGTGTGTGTGTGTGTGTGTGTGTGTGTGTGCATGTAAATTTTAATATTTTATGACATGCCCCATGGAGTGAAATAAAATTGACACATTTAACGTATTAATAAAAATAAAAATAAAATATTATGTACAGTTTTATTCACTGCATATGTTTATTGACACATACATACATTCACTCATACAAACACATGCACATAAACCATTCGGATGTGTGTACTAAAAAAATAAAAGTGAATATTAAACAAGAGCAATTTTTTTGTTTTTAATAAAAAATGTTTATTGAAACAAATTCCATACAATCACTCATTCACACATAAAACCACAAACTGACATTGAATTGTTCAATAAATGATTTTGTTACTTGTCACTGACATTTAAATATTAAACCAGGGCATGGAGAACTCAAGTGATGAACTGAGTATAGAATTTGTTTTATAGAGAAAATATCTAAATCAAAATGTAAAAAATGAAAATGAAATGAAAAAAAGAAGCTGTGTTTGTTTGACAGCTGCCAGATGATAGAGACAATGGATTTAAAGGAAAGAAAAAGTATGAACAAAAAACACATGAACGTTCATGTTTTTATTTCTCTGCCTCTGCCTCTGCCCCTTCCTTGGGTGGGTGAATTGAACAAGACGAATATAAAAGTATAAATAATTTTGTGTAACAAAGTTAAATTGCAGTCGTTGTGAATTGTTTTAATTTTATTCAACTTTTTTTTTTTTTAAATATAAATTCCTACTAAATGCAGAAGCAACACTGTTAAATTAATTTTGCGCTTTAATACCTTCATTTGGTATTTTGTTTCTTTACGCGGTGCATATAAATAAGGGGAATACTTTTGTATGAAATAAAAAATGGGATAAAATAAATAAAATTCAATAAAACGCACATTTGCACAGACACACACTCAGCCACACATACTTATATACGTATACACAAGAGGTAGATTTTTTATTCTGCAATATTTTGTAATTTTGTGCGATAAAGTTTGAGAATTTCATAAAACTTAATTGCCTTAGTCATTTCAGACTGAAAGCTTTACTTTGATGGTATCAAACTATTGGAATTGAAATGAAATTTTCTTCTTTACAGTTTATACTCGTAATTTAATTTTAATTTTATTTTTGTATAGAAAAATTTAAAAAGAGCCTGAGGATCACGTCTCTAACGATTTCTCTTTTAAGATATGAAATATTATATTCAAGTGAATATGAATCAGCCAACATAAAATAAAGTCTATATTCGTTTTTGTTGTTGCTTTGTTTCCTTTTCCCATAAAAGATTACGCAAATTTTACATTCATTCAATCAATCCATTGAACGTTTTTTTTTTACTGTTTCTTCATTCGTTCGTTCAGGCTTCTTGTTGGTCTGTATATAATTTGCATGCGTAATTTTATTATTATTTTTCTTTTTTTTTTTTTTGCAACTGTAGCTGTATCATCCACCGACATACACACACTCAGGCTCGCACACACCCACATCTACACCTACATTTGTTTATTAATTTAAATTTTTATTCGTTGTATTTATAAAAAATTGAGATGTCAATTTCAGTATGTTTTTCAGTGTTTTTAATAAAATTTATTGAATTTATGCGCATGTAATTTATTTCTATCCAATTACATGAACACTACAGTAAATTGGACTAAAATCAAAGTGTTATTAATGAAATAAAATTAATTGTGCGTTTCGTTTTATTTGGCAAATTAGCAAAACATATTTTATACAACTTGTGGTGAATCATACACTTTCGATTACGCAACAAAAGTTAAAAGTATAAAAAAAAAAATTTTAATTTTACAAGTATTTATTTGCTGTGTTTGTTAGGTGTGTTAGATATTAAAAAAAAAAGTTTTATTGCCACTTGAACAGTGATTGCAACATTTTAAATTTAACTGCAAATGGTTGTTATGAGGTCAAACTGAAAGTGTTTATAGCGCACAGTGGCACAGCAGAAATAAATCATCAGAAAATACAGGATCTTATGACATCGGTATAAGGCAAATGTTAAAGAAGAAATAAAAAGTTAGAAGAAAGTAATAAAATGGAGAGAGTTGGTAACTGAAATCAATTGTTCTTCTTTATAAAGTTGCGCCAGTCCTGTACCTACATTACCGACATTGTAGAGAAAATGCCGTCAGTAGAGTTGTGGTTCAAACATGATTTAGCTTGCGCGAGAGATTCACTATTCAATTTTAAAGAAAATTGTTTGGTTAAAAAAAGTTAACCCCAAAATTAAAGAACTCGTGATTCAATAATAACTTGTGGTTAAATAAAAGCCAGAATTTTGTGTGGTGCTTACTCAGCCGCAAAGTAAAAGTAAATTACTTTTAAATAAAAAATATAATAAATAAGGAGGGCAACGTTTGCTTTCTATACCTGTGGCAGGCTGTTTGTATTAAAGTGGGGATTAAATCCTAGGTTATTACTATGGATGTATAAAGCCATTATAAGCCCAATCCTTACATACGGATCTTTGGTATAGTGGAGCGCTACTAAGAAGAGATACGAAGTGGACCAGCTGCCCAGGGCTCAGATATCTGTTGGTGTAGGAATTAATGGGTGCTTACGTACCAGTCCATCAAAGGTTCTGAATACGATACTGCAACTCATTCTTATAGATTTGCATCTGATGGATATATCCGCCAGCTGTGCGAATAAGTTGTCGGAATCTGGCTGGTGGAAGCATAGAACATATGGGCATGCTAAAATCCCGAATCGGATTCATCCGACTACGTGGTTCCCCATATGGACTTTGATAGGTTTTTCTTCCATTTGGGAGAGGAGCTTACTGCAGTGACATGCGACTCTCATTCCGACTTTCGGATAGGTCTGGAGGCATACGAGACTCTGTACGATTGGAGAATCAGGGGAGCTATAGGCTTAGCGGCTCTCCTACAACTTCAATCGAATATTACATTCTCTGCTCTAGTGGGCTGTATTATCCAATCTGGGACGTCAGGCTGACATATCCTTGGTATGAATTCTTGCACTCAACAGTTTTATTGATAATGAGCAGGCTGATAAATTGGCTATGACTGGCTCTAACATGGATGCTTCTATGTCAGTGTCAGTCCCGGTAGCGCCTAGTAGTATCAGGAACGGTATTTTTGATCACTACCGGGAAAAGGCGGATACCAGATGGCGAAGTCTAGATACGTGTAAGTTTGCATGTCAATTATGAGCCCGTTACGATCAGTGAGCAGGAATGGAAAGGACATTTCTAGACTGGTGGCTGTGATGACTGGTCGATCGGCAAGCACGCCAGCAGGCTGGTACTGCTCACCCTAGAGTAAAGAGACAGTCTTTCACTTTCACTTTAACTTTTTCTGATGGCCGGACTAGCTGAGATATCGGGAGCAAGGTTAGGAGACCCTCTCAGATAGATCTAGGTCACTTTACGGTTACATAGTCTTGGCGAGTAGGTGGTTCAAAACGGAATCTTGCCATTTTTGGTTGTTTTACATGGTATGTGTAACACTTTTGATTGTTATCCACGATATTTATAACAGTGGTGAATTTTTAACTCTTAAAGTTAACTGAATCACACAATCGCTTTTGCATACATATGGAGTTAAAAATAACACCATTTAAACGTTACTGTATCGCACTACAGGTAACTTTAGTTAGTAGCATCTTAAAATGACTTTAAATAATTTATTTTATTTTTTATTACCAACAAACCTATTGACAGATAAATTAAAAAATGAGCAGCATACCAGCTAAAAGCACGTAGTTTATATTTTGTTCTTAAGTTCTGGTTTTCCTTTAAGCAATTAAAATTTTTGCTGTTGATAAATTCAATTAAATTGAACGAATTTAAGGCTGAAAACATTTTGATTTTGTTCCACTGTGAAATGGAAATAAAAAAATACAAACATTTTCCCCGTCTAAATAAATAAATAAAATATTCAATCAAACTTAAGAACCTCTTTAAAAACAAATGTAAAACCCATAAGACACGTTTTTTGCAACATTCAAATTGATTAGCCTGGTCGTTCAGAAGAGACCATCGTTAAGTTGCCATTATTCATTGGATTCGAAATAGTTTTGTAAAACTTTTGCAATATCCTTTTACATACAATATTTTAACCACTTCAAACACAATATACAAAATATTTATCTTTATAAATTTTTCTCTCCTACTCTGTTTTGTATGTGTCTTTTTGGTTGTTGTACCATTTACCCAAAACTAATACAACTTTATATGTATGCCTGTTATGTATTGCTGCTTCTTTTGAATAGTACCAGCAAACATTTGCTTTATACATTAAAAGATAAGGGTTTAAAGATCAGTATCTAGTAAAAAAAAATTAAATATACATTGATTTCTATACTTCCTGATCGCAGTCAAACATAATTTTGAGTTCTAAAGTCATGCAATTTCAAATCCAAGTTCAATTGATAACGAGTATGAAATTTCAGTCCACTTATAGCCTCTTTTTTGCCTTTGCTTTCTAGTTTTTCTGAAGCTGAGTTTATTTTAGAAACAAATATTTCATGTAAAAATTCAATAACTTTTTTATGTTTTTTACGTTAAATTTAGCATAATGGTGCAACACGGAGTGTAAGCCTGATTTTACTGGATAACTAGACCACTAGACAGACTGACTAAATAGTCGCAAACTATTTGATCAGCTTCCAGTACCTCTCTGATAGAAATTAAAATTATTTGAAAATTAAATCGTAAAGTTTTTTAAGCCAGAGACCAATAAAGTAAGAAAATTTTGAAAACTAGATTAGTTTTGGAAAACCAGAAACTAAAAACATTTCTGGTAGATTTGCTTGCAGCTATTCTGGTAAGAATCTTCATGTGGCAAATGCAGCACGTGTTAAATTTATTTCTTTATTTAATCTATTTTTTAGATGTGTGTTTGAAAAAAAAAAAATTAAAATGAATCAAAAATGTTCCACTTAATTTGTTGTTGTCTGTATTGGAAATCTGAATTTACGTAAAACTAAAAAGTTTCCATTCGAATGTACTTGTGTTTATGGGTGTCAGCGTGTGTTTGTGTTTGTGTTGGTGTTGGTGTCTGCAACTATTTATTCCTCTTCTTAACTTGAATTTTAATGGCAGTTGTAGGTGTTGTTGGTGGCAATAGTTTGGTTGGTGTTGCAGTTGCTAGAACATTCAAGCTTTACTATCAACAAATGTAACAGCATACAACAGATGCAATGTTACAGATACTTAGTACATAGTTTGTTGGTTAGTTTGTCGAACGAACAGTAAGTAAGTAATAAAGTGTTGAAGTATTGCAAACACATACTTAGGTGATATAACTCACAACAATAAATCAGTTTCCAAAAGGTTTTTCTTTCTTCTTTTTCCTTTAAACATTTGCAATTCTCTACTTTTTTCTGCTCGTAGCTGGCATGTCTGATTCACAATGCGAGAATGCAAAGGTTGATAAAGATAATATTGCGGCTGTAAATCGATTTTGTTTTATGTAGTGTTTTACTAGTCGTAAAACAGTTTAAAAGATACCTAGAAATGAAAGAGTTTCTACTTTTTACTAAGAAAAACAAAAAAAAGTTGTTAGAGTTTAGTTTTGTTAATAAACTTCATGGTGAAAGAAAAAAGTGTGCTGTGTATCACAGTTGGATAATTTAGTATTTTGGTACTTTCCTTTGTAGTACTTTTAATTCGCGCTATATGTTAATTTCGATATGGGCAAACCAATCTGGGTGTTTTTGCAGACAAGAAAAAAATGAAAAGCTTGGAGCATTCCTGTTGTTATCACTGGTCAGCCTTGGAAAGCCCACTAGTCACCCTATTAGGTTCAATGGCTTATCAAGGAGCTGTGAATATTTACTTGTTTTTAAACTACACATAATTAATTAATTTATTTGATTTGCTCTGCCATTGCGAAATTGAAAAAGAGAAAAATTTGAGCTGCATGACACATTCTCAAGGTAATAAAATTTAATGTTTCATTTAAAATAAAAAATCTATCTTGTAAGCTGAATTAAATTAATTTGTTCTTCTCTCTTGTTGTTTTATTTTTTGTAAACTTTAAAATTTAATTAATAATTATTGGCTTTTAAATTGAACACCAACACTTACACTGTCACTTGTGCAGGATAGCGATGGGAATAAAAGCAAATTAACGATTTTCTGTCAGGATAAAATTAAAATTTATTGCTTGAATACAAAAAGAAAGAAAAAAAGACAACGATAATAAGAAGTTATTTCAAATTACAAAACTTGCATTAATTACTTTATTTGCAAAGAAGTAAAGAAAAATGAAATAAAATTACGACTAAAAAGTAGAATTTTGGTTTCGCAGTGAAAGCAGTCAATCACATCAAAGATATTTTTCTAAGTCGATTCAATTTGTTTGTCGAAATTGTTAATAAAAATATTCTACAGCACTCAGGTTGTAAAGGTTTCAAAGATCAAACTTATTTTTTTTTCAAACTAGTGAATCTAATAAAGTTTTTCAATAAAGTCAGCACAATATTGATTAAATATTAATATAGACGATATGAACTTACGAGTACATGATTGCAGAACATTATTTGTGTGTGCTAACACGAGTTATTAAACAAGTGCCAGTTAACAAGTTCAGTGGTTGACAGTTTGCCATTTAAATGAAGTGATTAACAAAAATCAATTGTATTGCCGGCTTTAACGGTTAAAGGCATTTCAAGTTTATTTATGATTTATTACACATACACACGGAGGCACACACCCGTTCGTATTAAGATTTATCTTTGATGCTGCTAAACGAACGCAATTGTCATTCGCTATTATTTTCATGTTCCCAAGGCCAAAAAGACCTTGAAGAAATAATTAATAAAAAAACAAGCGTCTTGTATGCAAAAGGAGGAGAGAGGGGAGAGACTACTTAAGAAAAAGCAAAAATGTTTTTACACACCTTCCATTACAAACATTTTCTTTTACATGTGCAAACTAACTCACAAGACTCTGTTGAAAAAAAGAAAAAGAAATTGAAATAAATTAAAGGAAAAGAAAATAAAAATTTTAATACTTTTTGAATATATATATTTTGCAAACTCCTGGAGTCGCATTATGTGACAATCTCTGGAGTAACGCAGGCAAAATAATAACGAAAAACATTGAAAATCAGGATGTGACTCAATCAATGCCATTTGTTATAACGCACAAGATGGTATTTGATGGCAACAATGAAGAAAAAAATATAATCAACGAATGAAGACTTGTGCTCTGATTATAAATGCAAGAGATTGTGTTCACACACACAGTCCCGTGCATACATACAGACAACATTAAATTAATTTAGTTTTTTTCCTATGAAAAATTCACAAGTTTTGGTTGTTAATACTTTCCCAAATAAAGCTCGATAGCAATTTTATCTTCTTTGATTCTGAATACTTCTACTCTGCCCCTACCTTACGTACGTATGATGTTGTTTACTATTTCAACTTGATAAAAATATTTGCAAGCTAAAGGTCTGCGGAAAAAAGTTTATTGGCAAAATTTTCTTAATCAAATTTAATGAATTGTAAAATTGTTGAATTTATTGTTGAGCAATCGTTTGGGTGCGTGTGTGCCTGGGGACTGGAAAACAAAAATATGTTTTTAACAAGTCCTGGGTAAAGACAATTTTAAGAAATTGTGAATGTACAAACACATATTTGGGTTGGTGAACAACAAACAGAATTTACGTAACGTTCGAACGAGTATTTATTTACTAACTACACTTTCACATTACACTCAAGTGAAGTGAGTGGCATTTTCAAAATATTTTTCGTACTCTCATGAGTGAGTATTCAGATATACAGACTACGACGGCAAATGAACACATGGCTTTCAATGACAAACACACATTCGCTTGCTGCTTTAGATTTTTGTATACATTCATGCATCTGTGCTTACCCTTTACTGCTCTAAAAGAGCAAATGATACATTTGAACAATCCAGAGAAGGGAGAGATGTAAATAAGCCCAACAACAACACCTACACATACATACACATGAACACATGAACTTGAAAGTGTATTAAAACAGGACACATAAATATTAAATATCCAGTCAAGAAAAGCATGATAAAAGATCTTTTGTTTTGTTTTTGTAATGCAGCGATTATAAAACACAAAACGAAAAGAAATCATTTCCTTTCCATGCAAGAGAATGGAAACCAAGTAATAAAGATTACATTCATTAAAAACAAAAAACAAAAAACAAAAAGAACAAAATAAATTATTGAATAAAAACTTTGCAAAGAAAACAAATTGTAATTAAGCCATGATGACAATTCTATTTTTAGTTTCCATTTTAAAACAGCTTGGATGAGAGGGAATGTGTGTGCAAGATACAAATTAAATTTTATTTAGATTTATTAAAGTAGTTTCCATCTATAAGTCTTTGTGCATGAAAACTTTTCTTTTCTAAAATGCATGAAATATCAATGATGATTTTTAAAAAAAACATTTCGATTCCATTTAAGTTAAAGAAAATTTCAAAAAGAAACTTAACGAATATTGAGTGCGATATTTAACTTGTACTACATTTGATAAATAGCAATTAAAAATGTTTTCTCCTCTTGCTGCTCCTGCTTGCTGTGATGACTCCACATCAAGGAGTAATTATTCATACGTATGTGTGTGTTCGTGTGTGTGTATCAATAGAAGTAGAAAATACATTGGAAATTCTCATTTATTTTATGTTTGTAATCTTTTTTATACCCGTAAATATGTGTCGTAGTATGTGCGTGATTGTATTGATGTACAAATATATTTGGTTTTAGGGTATTTTATTGCAAGTTTGAATTCTAGCGATTGTTTTACAGTATTGAAAAAAAGAGAGGAGAAGAATTGCGACAGCTTTGCATTTTTGTTCTTTTTTGTCTTGTTCGCTAACAGTTTACTTACTTGGATGTCTTTTATATACAGACAAAAATCATTCTGTTTTCCATAACAGGAGGATGAAAAATGTGTGTATTCGTGACAGACTTGAAGTAAAAATTATTAATTTTGTTTTTTTTATTCAACTGAAAAGAATAACCTTTTTGGTGCAGCTTCTTTCATCTGTACAATTTCGTTTCTTTACAAGATCTGTTTTTTCATTCAAAATTTGCAAGTAATTTTCTAGAAGATAGTCCGGAGAATGGTTCCATTTCAATCAATCTATTAGTCACCTCTTTTCTTGTGAGTTCGTCTGCTTTCTCAGTAGGCAGTCTCAGACCAGTTTTAATCTTATCTCAAAGTCACTGAGTGCAAGTAATGCCGCTCTACTGTGCGAGTGAATATAGACGTGACTGTTATTGGTGTCTCCTTCTAGTTCCTTCCTTTGTCAGACCTCTCTGACACTTATTTCGACCTGAAAAACTAAATTCTCTTGACTAATTCTAACAAATAAGCTTCTTCTGACACGTGAATACATTTTTACCTAAAAAATTTCATCATGGAAAATCAAATTTAGTGAATGAAGAGTACAGATAAATAACAACATTGCCACATAATTATAGTGTCACTAAAGTCGTTATTTTTTTTGAAAATTATTTTAAATTCATAAAATTTTTATGAACAGAAAACAGCTTTTAATAAAGTTTTATGTGCCATTATTTGTTCCGAAAATAACATTGAAAATATAAAATTTATTTTGTACTTTTGCTGACTAAATAAATAAAAAAAACTTAAATATAAATTTTAGCCAATGGTTCTCTTGTTTTGTAAATTGTTTTAGTAGACATCATTTTTGTGCAAGGCTGTAGGCTGCAAGTTTTTCAGTATTAAATTGTGTTTGTCTGTGGCTGGTACTTAGTATGAGTGTAGCTTTGTTTGTGCCCGTATTTGCGTGACTGTGTGGGTTTTGCTAGTTAATGTGATTGTATTTAAAACTGATTTCTATGCAATTTGCTTAAGTAAATATTTTGATATTGAAAACATACTTATTCAACACTTTTATTGCTACATAAATCTTATGTATTCACATTACAACTATGCGCATACACCCACACATACATGCGCACGGATGTGTTGGAAGATGTTAGTGGAGCTGTGAAGAAATGAGTGATTGACTGGTGTACAAATAAACACATCTGATTGTGGTATATAATTTCAACAAAATATACAAAAAAAAAAAAACAACTTCAAAACAAATACTTTAGGATATCTAAAATTGAATGCTGTGATATAGACATAAGCGATAACTGTCGTAATAGAAAATATTGTATGCTGAAATACACTCACACACACAGACACTTGCAAAAAATATCTAAAATAAATTAAAAATTTTGTGTAAAGCACTAGTGTGTGCGAGTGTTTTTACAAATAATTGAAAATAAATATTTTTTATTTTTATATTATTTTCCTTTTAACTTTTGTTACAAAAGCAAATACAAATTTTCCCACACATCCACACATTTAAATTAAAATATTAATACATTTACACATACACAAGCACCTTGTCGGAATCCTATGAACAAATTTAAATTATAATTGACAATGAAAAAAAAAAAGATGATCAAAGAAAATTTTGTCATTTCATTAAAAATATTTAAAAACTGAAAGTATGACTAACACAGTGAAGGGTATATAAGAGGAGGCACAGCCGCATTTACCTTGTTATTTGTATATAAATCGATTACAATTCCTATAGGGTATGAATGCATTCCGAATTCATATGGTATTAACTTTATACTACATTAAATGGATTTTCTTTATAAAAAAATATAATGATTAAAGTGCATGCCCATGCATGCATGCACATACCCACACATACCCATTCACTTACTGGCCTATAAAAAATTATTGCATTTTTGCTACTGTTTTTTGTTCTTCTGCTGAAAGGCTTTTTTGATTCTTGCTAAACAACAAAAATAAAATATGAAGGTACGAGTAAAAAAAAAAAAAAGAAAAATAAAATTATATAAAATAATTTATGTTGAATTTCCGTTAATAATAAGCGAATAAACTTGAAAAAAGAGAAAACCACTGCAAACGAACAAAAAACTTTGCCAAAATTTAATTATACACGACTATTATTACTTTTTTTTATTTCTTTATGTTTTTGCCTCTCTTTCCGTTTTCTGTTTTTTCGGCGAGTAATTTTCTGCATTCCATGTCTAAACTCATACTTTAACTACAAGTTTTATGTACTTAAAGCTTAAGCAAAAGCAAAAAAATAAATAAAAGAAAATAAAACAAAAACAATAACAAGAAGAACCATTAAATTTTGGATGAACATTTTTCCAAGGTTGCAAATTGCAATATTGTTTTAATTTTTGTTTTAATTGATTTTCATTTTCTCATAATATTCTTTACATGCTAAAGTTTATGTTTGTGTTTATTAATTTTTTCTTCGCCATTTCCCATTCTAACAACCATACACACACAAACCTACTTGCACATCGCCAACAATATTCAAAGAAAAGAAATTTTAAAAAGACTAAAAATACAAATATTTTCTGAAAATATTAAAGTTTTCTTTAGTGTGAACTTTTAACCTTTGTGTAGTTGAATGAAATAAATGCAATAAGTATACGAGGGGGTCCCGAAAGGAACACAAAATATTACAACTCGTTAAAATATTTAATTTCAATTTATTTTTCACATACAGCGATACTTTATGTTTTTTACTCTTTTAGCAATTGAATTTAAAACTTGTGCTGGAATTTTTAAACATGACCCACGAATACGTTATCACTGAAAACATGGCGCAAGAACTCATAAACTATCTGCATTTCATTCTATTTACGAGTATGTATATGCGCCGGCAATTTAATTTTTATACTTAATTTTAGGGCAATTTAACTTTTTCAAGTTTTCACTTTGTTGGAAATTTTTCCTGTTTTTTTTTTTTTTTTTTTTTTTTGGTGAAAAAAAGGATATTAGAAATTGAAAAGTTTATGCAAAGTTATTTTCATTAGATTTAATGCACTTATAAAAGTTGAAATATTTACTACGTTAACATGGTGAAATTAGCAAGCAAATCGTCGAAAAAAAGTTTGTGGAAAATTGGAAAACAAAATTTTAGTCAATCATTAAAGAAACATTTCAAATTCAAGTAAAACTTTAATAAAGTATGACGATTGATCTTGGACAGTGACTCATTTAAAGAAAAGCTGGAAAATATGCCATAAGAAATTGTTTATTTTTAAGCGCGTATTATTACTTTTGAAAATTAAAGATTTTTTACTGGTTTACAGGGTATTTTTTGCATACAAAGAAACAAATAACAAAAGCAATGAAAGTTTTAACAGTTGTATTACAGTGTAAAATCATCATACGATTTTTCGACAGTCGTATCAATATTTTGCTCTTTGATTTTGCTCTTCAAAGTCCTATGTATTATCGTGTAAAACCGTGCAAAAGATATAAAATATACCAACATTCTCAGAACCATATGAAAATTTCTTTTAAAATACTATTAAAAAATACTTGGACCTTTCATGAATTTTCTTTATTCGCTTATGATGGATTTAAGCACACAAAGCAATTTTGCAATCATACAAAAATTTTAATCCGTTCCAAAATATAGCAAATCGAGCAGATAAATCGCAACTTGCAACGTACATACAGAAAACAACTTTGTTTGTGAGAACGGAATTCAGTTAGGATAGTCGATAATGCAGTAAAAAGTTAGTTTCCCGAATAATAGTTTTTCTCTGGTCACAACCAAAAAATCGATTATGACAACCGAATTAATCAACTTGACAGCATTCAGTGTACACACAAAAAACAACTTCGGTTGTGATAACTAAATTTGTTTGCAATCAACAATTTTTAATAGTAGCTACCATAAATCTATAATACAGTTCCAAATTTAGTTCTCTTAATTATATTTCGAACAGTAAAACCGATGTTCTATTCTGATTGGCAACAAATGTAGTTGTTACTTCCGCAGTGTGTTTCAACTAAGGCTTCAGCAGACAGTAGAGTGGGATATGGGCTGGCATAGGTCGCACTTAACATGCAGAAAAAGCATATTTCCAGAAAAAATCGCTTGTAACACAGGTTAAAAGTGGCATGTGGCATTTTACCACATTGTGACAGTTTCATGCAAAGATTTTTGAATATTGCCGTAAGATTTTTGAATATTTCAGAATTTGAGAAATTAATTTTTTAAAAATCTTTTGCATTCTGATATTCTGGTTATAGTTTGATTGTGATGACAGTGTCGCTAAATGTTATCTTCCCCACCCGCTAACCCCCATGTTTTCTTTCTGGCTGCTTTTTTCTTTTGTTAGTGTATCCATTCGTGCATGTGCTTGTGAGTGCAAAAATAGTAAGCATGTGCGTGCCTTTTTTAAGCAAATTTACCAAATGTAATATTTGCTGAAGCCGTTTTGAATTCTAAAAATGGCGCGAGATTGTATGTGCACACACATATTAATTTGCAAAAGACCCAACATCAAAATATTTATTTTTAATACATGAGTTCTCCCTCCAGCTTAGAAACCTACGTTCGGCAGTGTACAGCAGTAAGCTTTCCTCTATTTAAAAAAAAAATGCTTTAGAGCCTTTTTTAATTAGCGCTATGCTTATGTGTGAAAGATTTAGAGTCTTTGAAAAGCATGTCACATTTCTACATTTAAATGTATTTTTCATGTACACACCCATACATGTGAATAGGACTGTGCAAATTTGTGGATGTGTGCTTGTGTGTGCTTGCATGCGTATGTAAATACGTAGTAGATGTTACATTTCTGAATGGGTACTATTTGTACGTACGAGTATTTGGATGTGATGCGAAATTAGTATGCTAAGCGTCAGTTGTTGTAACATCACAATTTAAGTCAAACACAACACACAGCCACAGAGGCACATACAAACCCCATAATATTGAAATAGCAGCATCTATATCATCTACGTATGTATGTGTACATTGTTGCCACAAAATTAACATATTATTATTATTTTAACCTAATAGAGAAGATTATCAAATTGGATAATTGATGGGAAATAAGACTAGATTAAGAAAAAATAAAAAGATAAAAATAAATTGAACTTGTAAGATTGACTGTCTTGTCTCTCTGACGTCTTCTTTTTAAATGCAAGCGTACGCTGTGCAGTTGCTGAAAGTTTAATTTAATATGAGTGAAGCAAACAATATGTCGCGTGTACTCGTATAGTAATCAAATTGAAAGAGAAAATAAAAAAGGAAGTTTGTGCATCTCTAATTTTATTAGCTGATTTCGAGCCTGAATAAAATTTAATTTTTTTTAATAAAGAAATGTGGCACCGAATTAGAAAAGAAGAACAAATTGTGTTTATTCTTATTCAATTTGCGTAAAATTATTGAATACAAATAACGAAAATGGAACGAAATCAACTTGGAGTGTGTGAAAGTAGTTGGCTATTTTCTCTTCCAATATCTTCAAAGAAGAAAATTTCTGAATCTTATTGAGGCTTATAAAAAATGCAATAAAAGATGCTCAAATATTTTAAATGCCATTAAGAATAATGTTAATGTAAAAACAGAACACTTCTTTTACATTTTTCTTTTTTCAGTTTATTTGTTTTAAATACCATTTATGTAAAAGAAAATACTTGGCAACTTTCCTTGCTTCGTCAGTGTTTTCGTTTAAGTTTGGTTCGTTCGTTCATTTAAAATGAAGAGCAAACAAATGAACTATAGGAATTCAAAACAGGGACTAGTTCGTTTAATTCCAATAAGTGAATAATACAATGGGAATAGTTCGTTCGTGTACTACCCCAAGACAAATTTTCAATAATTTTGGATAACATCACCTCAACTCTATATACAGTCCACCCCAATAAATAAAACAATATTTGGCATATTTTCTGTTACGAAAAAATAATATCAATTGAAATAAATCCTAAAATTGACTCACTTATTTTATTGCAAAAATTTTATTAGTTTTTGTCGCAGTTTTTAAATTAAGAAATTTTTTTTAATTTCCATTTTTTTAAAATGACTTGAGCTTTACTAAACTAAGCTATAGTTGAAATTTATTGCAATTCGTATTTTCAAAACATGAAAAAGTTAGTATTAAGCCTACGTAATGCAATACTTTTTAAATAAATAAAAAAAAAATTCCGTTACTGTTTTTATTTTTGTAAAATATTTTTTTTTACTGAAAATGAGCACCAAGAAAAATGCTTAAAGCAACATCCATTGCAATCAAAAGCAATAGAAATAACTTTCTGAAATATTGAATTTATAAGAAGAAAATAATGAAAATTTTATCAGATTTCATGTTTTTCACTTGAGACTAATTTCATTGTAAGGAAGGATTCTCATGCTTCTCTTAACCAACTAAAAATTTACTACTTTCAATCGTATTGAGTTAATTTATTTAAATCAACAATAACAAAAAACCATTAATTTTGAAAACTATGTTTTCTTGATACGCAATAGCAAATGAAAAATACACAATAAACATGAACGCACACACACGCAAGCATCTATATTCCATTAGATAAATATTTTTGTGTATATGTGTGTACGTAGAAACTCCAAGGTTTGTTTTTTTAATTTTCAGTAAAACAACATTATTATTTGATTTTGAGTTTTAAGAATTTCACAGAACAAAAGATTGCTTTTATGTGGTTTATAAGCAAATTGTCCTAAGATTAATTTTGAAACCCAAAAAACCTCACGATGAAAACACACAAATAACAACCAAAGAGATTCTCAAGCACACACCCAAGAACACATCATTACACATCAATACATGTGTATGTGTATGTTTGTAGACATACATTCATTCATTCCTTCGTTTGTGTAAAGATAGTCTGTTGTAGGTATATTTCAATTTAGTGTTTTGAAATACTTTCATGAAAACTGTTGATGCCAACCAAACATTTGAAGCGCAGATATTTTGCACTAGAGTAACATCTTGTTATCTCTCAAAAGCTACTAAATATAAATAAACAAAAAAAGAGCTATTCTTAAGCTTTGTATGAATGTTTGCTGGGAGAAGGCAGCAACTACATTTTCGAAATGCAAAAAAAAAAAAAAAAAATTCACATTTCATACAGATCGGGCATTTCTCATATAAATTAATACACAAACATGCAAAGAAATGTTTTCATTATGTGAACAACAACAATTCTTAGTCATGGGCGCATATCATATCCACATACACACGAATATTTAAGATGTACCTCGTCGATTTTCCTTTTTTTTTTTTTATTTTAAAATCCATGCATGCCTAAGCTGTATAGGAATAATCAATGTGGTAATAGTATTACAGTAAAGAACTCAAATTTAACAAAACTAACAAACCAACTTTACCAAAGGCTCGTTGCACAATGGGGCATTTAGTAAAAAAGAAGCAGAACTCATAGAAATTTTTGTTAATTAAGCACTCGAGTCGACTTGGGACTAGTAAAAGATAAATGCTCTCAGATTTATGAAAAATTTCGATAATTTTGATTTAAAATCAATATTAATTTTTGTTTTAGATAAGGAGGAAAATAATTAAAAAACAATAATATTTTCTTTATAACTTTAACTTGAATGCTTCAATTAAGTTTTTTAATTAAATTTTTTTTCTAATTTTCTAATATTACTTTGCCTTAGCTGCTCTCGAAAATAATTATATTTTTCTACCCGATTCTGATTGTCCTCAGTAATGCGATTCACTGACTTTTAAGGATTTCATACTTGTTTTTTGAACTAACAAATGTGTGATTCAGTACGAATATCCACTGTTACGAATATCAAAAGTGTTACAAATACCAAGTACAACAACCAAAAATAATTATTATTTGTTTATTATTTAAGAGTAACTCACTTTTACTTCGCTGCTTAGTAAACACCACACACAATTCTGGCTTTTATTTAACCACAGCTGACAGTTAACAGTTTTATTGCAATAGAAACTATAGAGCTATTTCGACGCCTTATTTAATTTCGAATTTTCTCATTTAATAAACGCTAAAAATTTTAATTTTGGCTAATTTCAAAATTAGTTTGCGCAAAATGTGCCACTGTGCATCAGACTTTTTGAATAAAAGAAATTTAATAAACAATCAAACAAATAAACATCATTCAACATTTCTCGCACATGTGTATGTGTGTGTGTATGTAACTACAGCATATGAAATCAACAATTTAATGGAATGTTTTTGTTTGTTTTTGATTTTGTTGGAATTGTTGTTGTTGGTATTTTGTTGATGATTTTCATGTTTTTCTTTCGCATGGTGATGATTGAAGAGGAGGATGTTGAAGAATTTATCCGGAATTTAAATAATGTTTTATTCAACTACAAAAGAATTCATTAAGTTCTAAATGAGTTTATAAAGTAAAAAGAAAAAAAAAGGGTTTTTTTTTATTATTTAAATACATTTGAACTTGAAAAGAATCAATAAAATGAATTGAAATATTTTTCTATAGTCACTAAACTAAATGAAAATTTTATACGCTTTTACAAGTGTGAATGAGTACGAGATAACGTGTGTGTGTGTGTGAAAAAAACAGTTTTCATTTACATGCAATAAAAAAGGAAACCACAAAAAAATATGTTTTTGTTACACGTTGTGAAGAATTTATTAAAACGACTGAATTTTCAATTAATTTTGAATTATTCATCACCGACTATAGAAATTGTTGGTTTCTGGAATATATTTTGGCGACCAAAACTATTTGGAATAAAAAATTGTAAAACTGGAAAAAATAGCGGAGCAATTTTTAAAAAAATCCGTTTACAAAATCTATCCACATAAATCATCAAGCTCATGTTCTTGCTAGCATTTTTATCAGAGGCGCCAAACAAAATGGTAAATAAAAAATTTTAAAGCATAATTTCAGGCTTTGGTGAGTGAAAATTCTTAAAAAGTATATGCCGACCTCCCTTATATATAGTACAGAGATGCGTCAAATTTCAGACAAATACGATGGAAAACAAAAATTTGTATAGTGGACAAACAAACAAACAGACAGTGAATTTTATTTATTTAAATATTAAATTTTTGCAGTCCTATTTTGCTATTTTGAACTTCAGCAGAAATATTATTTAATTTTCTACTGACGTCAATGTGATTGTTGTCAACGCTGCGAGGAGGCATTGCCTGCACAAATAATTTAGCGGACACTTCTTCTCTCAAATGTTACAATTCTAAGGGCCAGTATTACGAGTAAACGATAGGTAAAGTGAAGATTTTTTAGCGCAAAAAAAAACAGATTTTTTACTAACTTTAAAGCCAAATAGGAGTTATTTGTTAAGGATATGTTATCCAACAATTAGCTTAGTCGTATCTTTTAATTTAAAGTCGAACCCGGTTATGTGTCTTACAAACTCCAATTTTTAACTATCGGTGACTTTTAATAAAGGACCTAAATGTTAAACATCTTTTTGCAACAAAATTAAAAAATAAGAATTGATTTGATGCCGTGAGATTCTACTAAATTTCAGTATTTTAATGCCACTTGATTATTCTACGCCCACAAGGTCTTTTATTTATAATGTTCCGATGGTAACCTATACATTCACACATACTTGCATGCGTAGTTTATTTAATTGTTAATACTGACTAAATGTAAATGTGTGTGTGTATTATTTTACTATTTGTTGTGTTCTTTGTTTTGTAAATAAAATAAATATTTGTGAAAATAAGTTTTTATTATAGTTTAATGCCTGACTATAATAATCGTACCTGAAAAACAATTTTATGTACAAAATAGAGTCAGGCATGTATATGTGAGAGTGCGAGGATGCATGTGTGTGAATACTCCTAGTATACCTTGAACTCGATTGCTCAATGCGAATGTAAATGTGTCCTCGTAAGCACTCATAAATAGATTTATATTTGAAATTGTATTGCTATCGAGTTTATTCATTTTGCTTGTCTGTGGCTTTTTTTTTTATATATTTTTTAGTTTGTGTTTGTTTGTTTATGATTTTTGTAATTTATTCCGTTTGTCATGTGATACACATGTGTAGTATTCAAAGATAGGAGACCAATAATAATCACACACGCACACACACACAAATATAAAGGAGAATATAAGATGTGTTTTTTGTGTTAATTGACAAGATATTGCCAAAGGGAGATTTGTGTAATAAAAGCCAAATATTCAAGAATAATAACGAAATAAATACAAAAGTGAACGTTCTGTATAATCATGTATGTTTGTAATAATATGCAGGCGCACACACGTACAAGCACATGCACTACATACGAACACACTTACACAAAATATATCTATTTGTGTAGTTTAAATTTCATTTTGTTTTGTCTAAGTGTATGTGTATGTGTTTGTGTTATACTAAATATAAACTTACATTTACACTTGAGGGTATACGAGTACATACGTATGTTTGTGTGTGTAGGAGTTTTTCTGTACGTCATGCTAGAAATATATGAAAAATAATATCAATTGCAAAAATTTCATTGTCAGCAAACTGATTATCTGGCATCAGCACTTAGACATCTCAATATCTCCATAACTCTCCTCTGACATGCTGAAAAACGAATGGGATGTAACAACAGCAAAATACATAAAAACAAAAGAGAATAAAAAAAAAATAATAAACAGAGACCAACAATAATAATTTCGCCAACTCAAATAACAACAACAATAAAAACAAGAGGATTGCAAGATAATTGTGTAGTATCCTTTTGAGTTTCAGTTTATTTCATTTCGATTGACAATCATTTTGTAACTTCAATTTTCATTTATAACATGACAGGCATTAGCACGAACAAAAAAGTAAATCTATACAAATACACACCACCAGACACACACAGCCACACATAATTACACTAACAACACGAGTATGTTGTTGGCTTGTTATCTTTGTGTGCGTGTGAATCTAGCGGATGATGACATCATTGATGGGCATTATCTCTATCATTACAACAATTCAACAAAAAATTAGAAAAAAAAAAACAGAAAGCCACAAAGTGAGCTAATATTCTATAGAAACAAATAACAGAAACATACTCGTGTACGAATCAATTCAAACCAACTCACCTGCTACATCATTTTCATCTGCTTTTAGTTAAATCTTGTCAGATCAAAGTTTAGATGACTCAGCGCACTTACAGCAGAAATTATTAAAAGCAAAATGAATAAGGCTTAGGATTGGCAAGCCAATTCTCTTTACATTTGTTTACTTACTTATCCAATCCCACTCCCATTAAGTATTTGCACATGTTCTTTGTGGTATCCATTCATTTACTCCTCCATCCAAATAAATACGATAATTTAGTTCTGCTGAATGACTTTATCCTTTTCCGATTGGAATTTAATTTCTTTCTCAATGTTATTAACTTTTATTTATGAGAATGATTCAGTTTATAATACATTTTCTTCAGTTGTAGTACGTTTGCTATTTCTTTGTTGCCTCCACCCTACCCTACCTGATTTTTTTATTTTTTTTTATTGAGAAGCAAAATTAATTTTTTTGTTTTGTAAAAGTCAGTTACATTTAATGTTTCGCCTAGAAATTATGATGTCGCCATTTATATAAGAACATCAAATTGTCAACAGTAGAAAGCAACAGTAAATGTAATCACACACACACCCACACACACATACACACAAACGCATATACATTTATTAGAATTTATCGTGAATGACTAAATTAAAAACATTTCATTCCTAAGTGAGTGATCGTTTTTTAAAAGCAAAATTACGTCAGTGCATGATTACAACCCTACAATCTAAAATCTAGTTGCCTCCGCATTGCCTAAACTTGTTAAATTCGAATTTAGAACAAAATAAAAAGTTGTTACAGGGAAATTCAATGCGTCTTTAAGGCTTTAACGCAACTTTCACTACTAATCACATAAAAAAGTAGTAATTAATTTCATAATTTTATTTTCTTTGTTAAAATTATTATCTACTTAAGACACATTAAGGAAACATTTTATTTCCAGAGACACAAAATGCAATACTTGACTAAATAAACACAAAGAAGAGCCACTTTACAATTCGTTGTTTTTTATGTCCATACTGAATGAAAGGACATTTTTTTCTTGCGTGAGGTAGGGTTGACTATACCTTCGTATTTACATTGACCGTCGTCACTGCATCATGTGGTGTTTCCTCTAAAAATTCTGTCCTCCTATTCTGGGAGGATCATTCCCGGCACAGCTTTCTGCATTACTGCGGGAAGACCCATAATCTTCGTTGCAGAGAAAAGCATTCATAATTTAGCTACTTCAGGGCCCTTCAGCGTAATGCTCCTGCTTCTGTTGCTGCATCTAGTTGCAAATCATCGAGGTTTTTCTTCTTCGTACGTAGGATGCATTCGGTGTAATAACTCACAGCAATTCAATTGTTCTCGCACTCTATCATTTTCTCAATTATGTTTCGAAGAGTGAAATCCCTGATCTGCTCGCTTAAATGTCTTTCGCATTGCAGTCGAAAAAGTCGTTTATTGTTTTGCAATACAAGCAGGTTGGATCGCTTACCTTCCCCATAATCGTACGATACAGATACTTCCGAAAGTATCCGTAACCCGAAAGTAGTTGAGTGAGTAAACAAGTAGTTTACTTTCTTGAATTTTCTTTGAATCCATATGTCTATGTTATGTAGCAGCTTCGCCATCCATCTGTCATTTATTTCCTCATTCCACCTGTTTTGCCAACTCTAGATGATTTGAAAGCTGAGCTCTATTGATCTTCTTTCAAGTTTATGCCTTTTTTCGTTCACCCACCAAAAGGTTACCAGGTATCTCGCCACTGATTACAAAAACTGCTACGCTTTTAGTACTTTACGTTTGCTTTTTGCATTTAGAGCATCTATCCGAATTTCAATAGCATACAGAATAACTGAGTTCGTTGTTGTCATAATCAGCCTGCTTTTGTATTGCGTTGGGCCTTGTACATTCAAAACGTCATAACTCAAAAAATGTGATTTTTGCGAAAATATTTGTCAAACTATGTCCGAAGTTGATTTGGCAAATAACAACAAATAATTCTTATTTAATTTTGTAATTAAAATTGAATGAATTCTTTTATATCTATTCATTTAAAAATATAATTCACAATTTAATTCGTTAATTTAAGTATCATCACTGCATTTAACTCGCTACTTTAAAGTTAATCTCACTATAAAAATTAGTGAGTTATAAAATCTCTGTCGCTAAGTAAATTAAATTGAAATTAACATAAGCTTTCCATTTTCAATTCTTCTAAAATTTACAAACTGAAATAATAATAATATTCACCTTAATTAATTGATTACATTTATAATATTAAAAATGATCAATCAATCAATTGAAAACTAATATTGTGGTTGAATAAATCCTTTCCTGAAACAAGGATTCATCTCGTTTAGTAAGTAGATTCAAAATAAATCTTCTTTCCCCCAAAATGTCACTTGTAAGTAAAAATTGTTATCGTATTCATCTCTGAAAAAATATAATTTTCCGAATTGCTCTTCTCCCGCTCAATCCAAACTCATAATTAATAATTTGTTACTGCTGGAAAGCATAAGAAAATTGAAAAAATAAAAATTTTTCGGATGCCTTGACTATTCGTAGGCCTTTTCCCAAATTGAAATTCATTTTTTGAAGTTTTATTGGTCCTGCTTTTATTATGATTTCATGTGTATCATCAGCTACATATATTACATTCTTACACATGTTAATAAAAAATAAATGTTTCGATTGCTTCTTTCTTTTTTTTTTAGAAAATTATTGCATGAAAGGCCGTAAGAAACATAAAAAATAAATAAATAAAAAAAAGGCAATTTAAATTCTAAAAGAGATTAAGACATTTAAAGGTGTCACTTACACGTACGCGTTTACGAGCTCATAAACAACTTGTGTGTGTTTATTCAGTTTTGTCCTTTTTCAAATTCAGCTCAGTTGAATTAAATTTATGGAGCCTTCATTTGGCATCAAAATTATTTGAAAACATTTTCGATTTTAAAGTAGCTTTAAGTGAATTTGTTGATATTAATGTTTTTTAAATTAATTCTCTTTTGGTTTTCCAAGTAAATTAAAGCAAAATAAAGTAGAACATGGAAAAATGTTTTGCAATTGTAACTGTGCGAGAGCTTTTTAAAGTAACGTGTTTTTTTTAAAGATCTCATTCAGTTTTTGTTGTGCTGCGTTTTGAATTGAATTTTGTATTCGGACTATTAAGAGTTGAGAACTTTTAACATTCATTGTGTGTGAGTTTTGTTTTGTTTTAAGCACTTTTAGACAGAATGTAGTTTCTCATTTAATGTTACATTTTAGTTGGTTTCTAATTTAAGTGAAATTAAAATAATTTTGAAGTATTTTTCTGGGAGGTAAATTAAAAATACCACAAATTTCTTTAGCTTTTTTCTATCCAGCATTTCTTTTTAAACTGCATCAAGTTTGGCTTTAACTTTTTCGTCGATTTGACTTTCTAATTTTCTTATTTTAATGACGGTGTCATTAGTGTACTACTAATTGAGCCTTTATATTAAAAACATAAAACTAGCAAACTGAAACAAGTCGAATTTATTATAAAGTGTAGGTTTTCTACCAAACAGCAAAATGTTGTTGCTTTTGCTCCATTTTCAATGTCAAAAATTAAGCAGATCATCCCAAACTATTTTGACTGTTTGACAGTTCAGGGCTCAAGCATTTATAACCAGCTGATCGCTTGCACAGAAAGATATTTCTAAACAATAAATAAGGAAAAGAGCAAAATCACTAAATATGACGAAAAATGTGCATTTATAACAAAATATGCAAAAACATGCATTTGAGGCAAAAAATGCACCAACAAATTCATGTAATTTTACTGCAAATTTTTTTTTATTAGCTTTAAATGGGCCTCAGAGTAACGACAGTTAACATGCACTTGTATGAAGTCCCTTGCTCTGCTAATCATATATAATTTTTTTTTAATGATTGATTTTTAATTAAGTTAATAATTAATTAAAAAGGAACAATTTCAAATTATCTAGTTTGTAGATAAGCAACTAAGAATCCCGAATACAATTTCCAACTTAAATGAAAAAGAAATCTCTTGAACAAATTTGAATTTGCCAGATAAGTCGTTCATGTAATTGATTGTTCAGTAGCTGCATTAAATTATTTGAAACTCTATTCAACTTAGAGTTTGACCCACGTTCTTTTATGTTTTCTTTAGTGAAATTTATTATTTTTATTATTAAAAACTAAAATTAAGAAGAGAGAGAAAAAGAAATTATTTGTGTAAGCAAGCAGTCCTTCAGAAATTAAACTTGTAAATTTATATGAAAATTATTTGAAAATTTGAGTTGGCACAAGCATACAAACACACTAACTCGGCATTGCAGGTCGAGCAAGCCACTTACTCTTACTTACTTACTTGATTATTTTATTCCTCCTTTCTTGCCTTTCCTGTTCTTCTCTTATTACCATTATAGTCGAGATTATAATTTGAAGTAATGATGAATGACTGAAACTCTTATACAGTTGCATGCACTCCGTCCCTGCTCTTTTGCAGAACATACTTACTTGGCACACAGATACATACCAACTAAACAGAAGAAAAAAAAAAGGAAAACACAAAATCTTGGCTGGCTGGCTCTTTTGGACAAAACTAAAATAGCATGAGAACTCGAAAAGCTCATTTGGAAATAAAAGGAAAATAAAAGTTTTTCACAAGAAATATTTCTATACCTAAAAATTATTAAATTAAAGAAATAGAAAAAAGAATGTGAAATGCAAAATGTATAAAATGTTTTAAGAAAATGGGTCAATATTCTTGGAATTAAATACAATATGAATTGAAATAATGAGAAAGAAAAATCACAAAAACTCGAGACAATGTAGGACTGACTGCATGCAAGTCTTGTTTAAAATTACATTTTTTATTTTATTTTTATATTATCTAAGAAATAGCAGCAACAGACATTAGCGTGTGTGTGTGTGTATGTATATGTGTGTTATATAGAAATACTCATACATTTGGATATGGACACGCATTTGCTTTTTCAATTGGTTTAGTTAAACACGACTCAGTTATTCCTGATTGCATTTCGGCAAAATGCCAACCGTTTTCTGGATGAAATTGTGTCTTCCATACACTATTGTGCTGATGACTTGTACAAGTGTGATGTGAATATATGCATTTGCCCAGCAAAGGCATAATATGCAGTGACGGAAATAAAAATTCACAAATAAATAAATGTATCCATTGTATTGATAACATCACGATATATGTACATCAAGCCTCATGCATCCATCCATACCAAATGTATGTAGTTATTCATTAAATGAGTTTATTTATACTCGTACACACACTCTTGCACAGTCACAACTACAGACACAGACGCAGCCACATAAACAAACATGCAGGGATGTGGGCACAACAAGGATGTTTAAAAAAAAAAAACCAGAAAATTTTGTATAAAAAAGTTTTTTATTGTTATGAAATAATTTATGGTGCACACGCACACTCATACATGCACTTACTCGCATTTTATAAATATAGACTTTGTAGATGTAGATTTTATTTTCTTCTACATTTTATTTGGAATACGTGTGCATGTGTGCATGTGCGAGTGTGTGTGTATATGTATGAACGTATCTATCTACTGGATACATTTGGGGTGAAGTAAAAAACCTCGTTGTCACGGTTGAGTGACTATTTGGCATCACTTGTAGTTGGCCAATATAATTTGGCGTAAATTCAATTGCTGACAAATTTCTATGAATTGTTGTTTAAACGAACGTGAGTGAGGCAGTTTTTTTTCCACTTTGTTCGTTTTTTTTAAAACTATATATTTTTCTGTTCTGTTAGCTTCCGGTCCGGAACAAATAAAAGTACGCACAAAAATCATATTGAATATACGGTTCAACACCATTCCATTATTATTAAATCAAAACAAAAAAAAAAAAAAAAAGGAAGAAAAAATGTCGGTTTGTTTGTACGTGTGCGAGTATATTTAATTCATATCCTGAATAAACTGTTGATACTTTTATCACTTTTTTATTACAGAAATTCGCTTAAAACTTTTTACAAACTTAAAACCATCAAACTGTGGCGGTAGAAATTCATACATTATTAAATTTTTATTTTTATATAAAAAGAGTAAGTGAGTGTGTGTGTGTGTGTGTGTACTAATAAAATGATGTTTGTATTTGTTAGAGAATAAATGAATTTGGCAAAAGTGAAACACTAACAAAAAGTATAGCAAAAAGAATTAAATCCGAGTGTATTTAACTTTAAATTTTATTTATATGAAACGAATAAATTGAAGGCTCACACACACAGTTTTCGAAGCTGCTGCTAAGTTTCAAAATTTATTTAATTTAAAACAAGTTTTACAAATTTGTTGTTGTATTTAGGTTTTTTCATTATTTCGAAAAAAAATTTCTTCTTCTTTCGTTTATACGTTTAATTGACTCAGTTTCCATTTCACAATTTTTTTTTTCTGTAATTTATCAGCTGCACTTTAGCAAAAGTAAAACGCAAAACAACATAAACGTGAATCCAAATACAAGTAAAACAAGAACAAGAACAAAAACATGTTTCAGTATTTAACTTTTTGCCGTGTCCGTTCAACACACACACACACACACACACAAGCCTAATTCAATTAAAAAGTTTAAACACACACCACTTAATGAGCTATTGTCATTAAAGTTTGTCTTTGCAACAAAAAAGGTCTCGCATAAAAATAAAAACCAGCACAACAGGAAACTTTTTATTTGAAAAACGCTGGAAAACAAAGTGTTCACAAAAGGTGGTGGTGGTGCTGGGACAAAAATGATATGACAACCGGCAACAAATCTGTTCGTTTGCAAGTGCTAAGGCTGCTTTCAGCAATAAAGAAGCGAACAAAAACTTGTTAGACCAAACATTTTTTTTAGACAGACAAGTTTATTTAAAACAAAAAACTTTCAGATATTACACGCATTATTCATACAAAATGTAGCCGCTTTATAAAAAAAAAGAGAGTCGCTTCTACTCAACTGGTATAAGATTTGTAATTTATTTTAAGTCTAATAAATAATGGGCCATAATCATAATCACAAAAAAGTAGGCTTTTATTAAGAGCTGACTTTTGCTCAGAAGAATTATATAAAATTTAAATAATAATAATAAAAATTTTTTCTAAAAATATACACCGTTATTCCGTAAAAACATTTAATTGGTATTAGCTTATTTGTAAGTCATGGAAAATCAAAGTAGAACAAATATTCTGCACAAATGACTTGAAAAAAGTTTAGATAAAATTTTGAAAAGATATAGATCAACCTTAAGGACAGATCGCAAGCAAACAGAAAAGAAAAAATAAATCCTGAGCTTACAAAATATGTAATTCAATCAATGCAAAAAATCCGGGTGTCTCCGACAACGCCAGTGTAAGTACCACAAGGGAAAGAAAGGATGCAGCCTACAGAAGCAATCGAATAATAAAATATCCAAATCGTATTGACTTCTAATTCAATAAAACGGCCACGTATTCTTTACGATAAAGTTTTAACAAAATTCAACAACTATGCGAGGTCAAAAATGTTATGTTTCCGCAAAACGAGGAGATGCCGCTTCAAAATACAAATACGCGAGTATGAATAAATTTGGTAAAAAATCTTGATTTGGCAACCAATTTATGGTCTAAAAAGCACGCCGCTTATCGTCTTTTCAAAATTTATATCAAAGATTTGCTCCAGTAAAATTTTGACTTGATGGGATGCAGTGGTATCAGAGACATTAAATCGATATAGTGGCACAACACGTGACCCTTCCTAACTGTCCGTAGCTTCGGCCAATTGAACAATACTGGACTGTTGTCAAAACCAAATTAAAGAAAAGTGGTACTGTCGTACCTGACGCAAAACTTTGGAACAATATGCAGCGCAGGCAGATCAGAATGTTGTGCATCAATTAATGCGATCCATTAAAAAAAAGGCGGAAATTCATAACAGTAAATGAATAGTAATTAATTTTTAGTAAATATTTTCTTAAAAAGTAATAAATAAGAGTTTTTTTTTGCTTATCGAATAGTCACTTGATTTTGTTTTATACTTTTAGGCATTTCACTTACTTTCCTTGCCATGCACGCTAAAATTTATCTCTCACAAGTGCGTTGTTGATTAAGCGCTTGTGGCAAATCTGCTTTGGGTTGCTGTTAAAAAATTTAATTTTAAACAAAAGATGAAAAGAACAATTTAAACTACAGCCGCTGGCAGCTTGCTCTCGATTGCGTCAAATCAATTCTTGTTTCTGTCTGCAAACAATTGAAAATTATTTTCAACTGCATTCTCGTGAATTGGCCTTTTATTATTTGCTTAAACAGTTTCATATCAATAAAAACAACAACAACAAAAATCATTTTACTACTCGCAGTATTGGCCAGATGAATTATTCCTACAAATGAAATCATTTCAATTCAACAGAATTATGTGCAGCAGCTAACAAAGAATGAATGTCCTTCCACATAATCTGTTGTTTGTATTTGTTTGTGAGTACGTGAGTATGAGAACGGGTGTGTGAGTGTGTGTGTGTGTGTGTGTGTGTGTGTGTGTGTAGCTGATGTAGTCGAATTCATTATTAATAATAAAGCCAAAATGTGTCCATAACACAAGGTATTTTATCAAATCATTGTCATAGTTTGCACAAGTATTTTGTTATGTAACAAGACATTAATATTTTATTGGAAACATTTGTCAAGTTATGCTTATGCTTGTGTGTGTGTGTGTTGATGTTTATGTTTCAAAGAAAGTTTTATTAAGAATTGTGTGAAACAATTTCTAGGCTTAACAATGTGTCTGTTCACAGAAGATAAAGACAAAACTTGAATACGAAACACAAGTTTATAAATCAAAAACTTTAATATTTTTAAATAAAAGCTCTTGTTAAAGAGTAAAGCTTTAAAGTATATAATTTCATTCACTTATTTGTGTATTTGCTTTTCTTTTTTTTCATATTTCTGTGATCTATATAAATAAAATTCATTTTCTGTTTGTTTGTTCGCTTCACAAATTTATATTTTGCAACGGATTTCTCTGAAATTTTGTACCAGTCTTCTCTATTCGCTCTATATCTCTATATTTGCGCCGATATTGGGATCTTACGTTATGAAATACTTGCAATGATTCAAGACTATTGTTAAAGAACATCTGATCAAATATTTTAGAATCAATTAAACTGATTAAAGTAGAAGCGCTGGAAATGTTTTTGTGTCAAGAATAATTTTCATTTCAACTGATGTACTTGATTTTAAAAGACTACAAATCCCAGTACGTCATTTGCTTTGCTATGACAATTAATGAAGCACAAGGATATTCTTACAAAGTAGCGTTTATTAAGTTAGATACTAAATAATTATCTAACGGATAGTTAGTTATATGTGCCCTACTCCAGTGTTGAGAGTCAATCTTTTAGGAAAACCTAAAATGTTGTATATTCGGAAATAAAATTTTTCAATTGTAAACATCGTATTTGACATCTATTTTGAAATACAGCCTCTGTCGCCGAGTAATTTGCATATCCACTTTATTATTTTAAATTTCTAATTTTTTACTAAATTGTGCCTCTGAGTAATTGCACTCATAGGGTAAAAGACCGAACGATACCGGGAAAAAACAATTCGTTTTTTTATAAACTCGTACACACATACATGCACCCTTGTACAAATACAACTTTTTTTCCTTAGGATTTTCTGCTGACGCTTTTTTCTTTATCATGAATGTGTATTTGGGAGTGCCTGTTTCGAGTTTTTATACCCTTCACTGTAAGTAGGAAGGGCGTATATAACTTTGTGATTACGGATGTAATTTCTACACCGTACATGGGACACCCTATAAAGTATATATATTCTGAAGTCGAATAAGTGATAACCGTCTGTCCATCTGTCGGACCGTGTAGTCGTTGATATTAACTTTCTGAAGTCCCTAGGGAACGTAGAGAAGAGATCAGCATACCAATCTATCAGCTGTTTCTGTTAAATTCTTGCTATTGGGATGCAGCCAGATCGGTCTATAAATGAAGGAGCTATGAGTCAAAAACCTAGACTACCTCTAGTTTTGATCATTTTCTGAGTGAGTTTTTTCCTTATTTTGTCTAAACTACGAATCGGACAAAAACTGTGGTAAGCAGTTTTATCACAAAATGACAGCCAAGTAATGTCAAAACTACAACCGAAATTTAAAATTTTTATTAATTTTTGCTTAGGGTTTTTTTGCGTTTTTATCTAAACTAAAAGAAAGGACCAAAATGAATACGTTTATAAACGTACGACGGAAGTCGCTGAAATCCTTTGGAGCAACACCACTGGGGTACATGGAAAATATGTGTCCCATCTCGTAATCTTCGAAATCTAGTAAAAAATGTAGAAAATAATTTATTAATTTTTTTTTTTAAATAGAAATAGCATTCGTAATATCGAGGGCAATCGGTTCACAAATACTCCAGAAATATCAAAATAAGAAGGATATTTTAAATTTTCCTTAATTTTAGCTTTGCTTTGCTAATGTTGTTGTTTCCTTTTTTTATAGAAATTTTTAAGCTGTCATGTGCAATATGTTTGCCTTGAGCGTAGTACCATTACGAATAGAAATATCTTTATGAAAGAGAATTTTTAAGCTCATATTAAATATAAAAATATTTTTTTATAAAGATGTTTTGCTCCAATAATAAATAAATAAATTTTTATATTTAATGCGACCTCAAGCTTAATAAACTAGCCATTTTCATTATATACTTTTATCGTCTAGAAATTTTATATAAAAAGTATTCAAAATATTGATCCTTTGTGTTATAAAAAAACACATTAAGAAGGATGGAGAAAGTGAAAAATTTGAATGTTTGGCTAACACAGTGAAGGAAGGGTATATAAAACTCGGTACAGCCGAATTTAACTTGTTTTTCTTTTGCTTTTTTTCTACTACACACTTTGTCAGTTGCTGCTTTAAAAGAGAAACAACATAAAATATGCATTTTGAAATTAGAAATAAACTTTTTCAGCTCTTAAAACCTTTTCAGAAACTTTTAGTTGTTTTTGTATTGAGTTTTGAACTTTTTATACTTTTTTTAATGTTTCAAACATAATTTACATAAATCTAGCAGGCATTCTTGAATACTTATAAAAATATTAAAATTTTTTATCCAGCAAAGTGGCTTTTGATTAGCTTTATTTGAATCAAAAGCCAGCACAACATTAAATAATAATTATAATAAAAAAAGTCTCTGCGCGACACTCAGACATTTCCTCGCCTTACATGCAGAGCCATACAGCAAAACATGCATGCACACACACCTACGCACACTTACGCACCCATGCGATGGGAAAGAATATCGCTATATAAAATGCAAAAAGCTTACTTATTGCTGTTAAAGTGGATACTGAAGGTGAGTTTTGTTATTTATTGATTTTAGTTTTAGTTTTGACTCTAGTTAATGGTTAAACTAATTAGTTTATCAATCCTCTAGTACGATTCAGTAGGTATATCGAATTCACTGTTCGGTAACATGCGATGATTAAAATCGTTATTTGTGCGAAATAAAAGTGTCGGAGCATGTTCCGAGTTTTTGCATCGTAAAAACTTACTGAATCGCACTGCTCATCGTGAAGTCTTCATTGTTTTCTCAGGATCTATCTGCTCATATTCCAAATTGTTTTTTTTAAATGTTTTTTTTTTTTTTTAATTTTTAATGGCTGCTTTTAAGAGCAAATTAAACTGAGTACACTGGACCAGCTAATGGTTTTCAGCTTTCATTTTATTTATTTTTAGTCTTCAACTTACTTTTTAATAACAATTGACTCTATCCAACCAAAGTGTAAAACAGCATGAAAATTTGACGTTAACAGAAATAACGTTAAAAGAGGTTCTATTCGTTCCTAATTATAACACTTCGGAATGTCGTTAGCCGTTTTCAATTCGCCTAATAACGTTAATTTTCATCTCAAACATCAAGAGTTTTTGTAGCAACATGTGGTTCTGTGGTTCAGTTGATTTTGATTTTTTTTATTTAATCAAAACCATTTAATACAAAATTTAACGTTGTAAGACTTCCCGAATTAAAATTGTTTTTGATATTTTTTTTTTTTTCAAAAATAATTATTAAAATAACTGTAAATTAAGTTTTATCAATTTGCATATGAAATTAGAAAAAAGAAACGTTTGAAAATATATTTTAAAGTGAAAATAATTTTTTGAAAAGAACGCTATAGCGAAACAACAATTGAAGAGATAGAGTCAATGCTTTACCTACTTTATTATCGTTAATTTCATTTTAAATAAAAAATTTTTTTTAAATGTTAAAAGCTCTTTACAGTTTCAGTAACGATATGCTCCATGCGCTTACATGTGTGTATATGAAGTTGTCTACAGTCATACTATTAAAAAGTTTTTGCGGAAAATTATAATGAAATGAATTTAGTTATAGTGTTGGTGGCATATGACGGTGTCAGCAGTAAGCTTTGACTTGGTCGCACCAGAAACAGTTGTGATGAACTAGAATAAAAAAAAATCATCAAAGAAAAGAATTTTAAAATTTTCGCTTTAACCGAAATGGAATTTGTAAAGTCGAGTGTGATGGATTTGATTGTATGCAAAACGTATCTTTAATTTGTTTTAAAACAAATTAAATTAAAAAGGATAATAACTAAGATCTCTAACTTTTCATTAAAAAAGCTCTGTGTAGAACTTAAAAGTTAGAAAATTTATTTGAGTAATAAATTACAGTTCTTTGTTTAGGCGATTTTTAATTTAGATTGAAATTATTTCGGTATTAAAAAATTAGATTCGACAAAAAAAACAATGAGTAGAGTCGATATGGATGTGAATAAATTACTTTTTTTGTTGTAGTTGTAATTTTATATCCAAATAAAAAACAAAAAGAAATTTCGTTTTTGAAAATTAAATTTGTTGGTTTTCGAAAAATTAGTTGCGATAATTAAACCACAGAATTGTTTAAAGAATAAGTGGTAATTCAAGCCGATTTATTTTATTTCAATGACATGAGCATTTTTTTCGTATTAATAGATTTCGGTGTTTAGATTAATTATGGGAATACAAATTTTATATTTTAGTGTCCGGGTAAGTAAATCCCTCATAGCAAAATTTCTGGACACAAAGAATGCTGATGACCCAAATTTGTTACACAGAAAATATGTGCAACTCAATTTATAATCGGAAGAATTTTCTTTCATGTGTCATTTAAAAAAAATATATAAAAAAATTAAAGAAATTGAATGTGTCAGTGGTGATGAACATCTTGGGCAGATTTGTGAGTCGGCTATTTCACTTATTTTGCCCCACAGTGTAAATATGTGAGTTGTGTACAAAAGAAAGTTGTTTAACAACTTTTAAATTACATTTCTCCCGCATGTCCCGCATATTCTTGCCTTCGCTAACTATTTGCTCCCTCAACACGACTCAGTGATTTGGATTTTAATATTTTTTAAGGTTTTGTTGCGGAAAGGAAAAAAAGGCTTAACACTTTAACCAACGCATGTTGTTGGTATGATGAATACTCTTCGTGCAGTAACTAAGTATGTGCGGCGAGTGCGTCTGCCATAAACGGCCAACTACTGAAATCAAGCACATGTTTGTGTGTTTACAAATTTGTGTTTACAGTTGGTTGGCTTGTTTGTAGAATTTATTTAAGCTTAAATTTAAAGCCTCATACAGCAAATATGTCCGCTCAAGCATTTTTATTTTTGTTAACATTTCAAGAAGAGAATTTAAATGTTTAAGATTTTCATGTGTGTTCACTCAATATTTTTTTTTTTTAATTTTTCGAATGTAGCAATTATGGATGATTGAGATTTTAAAGAAGAATTTCGTAACACCTGACTCCACATTCAATTTCAAACTGTCTGCCATTTGGCGGCAGGTTAAAAAGCTTGTGCAATAAAATATTTTAAATCGCTGCTTCAAGTTCAAGTTCAATTTTAAAATTCACTTTCAATTTAAAGTGAAACGAAAAATGAATACATTTTATTTTTGGACTAAGGGCCAATATTACAAAATAACCGACAGTTAAAGTTAAGTCAGATATCAAGGACGATAAGTTAAAAATATCGATCAGTTAAATATCGGAGAGTGTGTCCTTAACTGTGCACCCAAATTTGGTTCTAAACTTTTGCTAAAAAACCGGTTATTTGCTTTAACTATCGGCCCTGAGGAAAGTATTTTGTGAGCAATAAATTATTAAGCTAATAAGAGAAGCTTTCCATTTTTTACAATTAAAATAAGCAAAACAAAGTAAATAATTTTTATAATCAAGTTCACTTAATTTGAAATTGTATTTCATCAAAAACAAATGATCACAGCCAATAAATAATATTGAAGTCGATACGATATTACAGAAATAAATATTTTTCCTTGTTATGAGTTCATAGAGCATGTGTAATCATTGTTAAGATTTTCATCTGACGTCTTCAAAAATTTTCCTGCCTTGGATACTGAATGAAATCTAGAGTCTAGTGGAGCGTGAGAACTCCCGTGCAATACAACGATTTATATAAGTTTAACATAATTTTTTATTCTTATTTTTATAAAAGTATAACTTTTTAAAATTATTTTGCCAATATTTCGCTACCTCTACAAAGAGAAACAATTAAACAAATCGAATAATTAGAGTTTACTGAAAGAAAAATTAATTAATACTTTTCACAAATTCTACTTGGAAATTAAAAAATTAAAATCAATTTAATTAAACTAATTATACACAAGTAAATGATAATAATAAAAAAGAAATTGTTTTTTAAATATTTTTTTGTGTGTTTTAGTTTCAGCCATCAGAAGGTAAATGCCAATAATGAGGCCAAAGATTTTTGCGGAAAATACAGTAAAAATAGAAAAATTAAGAAGAAAAAAAAAATTAGATGTGTGCAAGTTTGCCTGCTTATGTGTTTGTGTATGTGTAATTGCTTTTTCTTTTACGTTTGGATTACTTTCAATAACAAATATCTCATTAAATTTCATAATACATTTTTCTTGTGTTTACTTGTCAAATGTCACGTCTCAGTTTCAAAATTAAATTGCTAAAAGTGGAGAAAATAAAAAGTTTGTCGCCAAACTTTAAAAGAGGTATACCCAATAGTCCGCCTCAAAAATAAATGCTGAACATAAGGAAATACTAAGCAGGTTTGGATGAATTTCATGTTTTTAAATGAGTGCGGAGCCACACACAGAAAGAATATAAAAATCAAAATTGCTTCTTTAGCACGTGATATATTTCAAAGTTTGACAAACTTATTGAGTGAGTGAGTACAAGTATGAAGTGCAGATACAATTTTGTAGTTAATACGAGCATTATATAAAATAATAATCATACGAGTACGGATAGTTAAGGTAAAGCAAGAACAAAAAATATATAAACTCATGCGAGTACGTACGTACGTGCGAATGTAAGTAAACTTTGATACAAAATCTTGTACAGAAGTTGGATTAAAGAAAGAAAAGAAAATATTAGTCCAGCGAGACAGAGGTAGGGTAAAATGAAATTTTACAACTCAATCAAGCATTCACATTCAAAAAGATAAAGATGATGGTCAGTACCTGTTAATTGTTTGGAAACTAAAATCAATTGAAGTTACTAAGACTTTAATTTTTGCTGCAGACTAAGCTTTATGAAAGCGCTAGCGAGCGGAAGATTCTCCAATTTATTGATTATTATCTGTAATGTTTCTTTTCTTTTTTTGTTTCCGCAATTTAGGAAATCTTTAACACATTTAATTCGTTTCCACTTGATTTTGACTAAACTCTATGAATATCAATCTTGTTTATTTGACCTTTTCTATCTGAAAATAAATAAATAAATATTTTTTAAGCTTTAAAAATTATTTATTTATATATTTATTTATTTACTTTATGAATATCTTTTAAACTATAAGATTTTTTGTTATTTTTGTAAATTTAATCAGAGAGGTAGTTCTCGAGTTAATGCAAATCCTATGGAACAACCTCTTCGTTTTTATGTATAATAATATATCTCGAGAACTACACGTATCATTAAAAAAATATATATAGTTTGAATCAGGGTATCGAGTTTACTAGAAATCAGTTTTTGTTTTCACGGCCTCAATATCATTGTAGGCCTGTCTAATCAGTCAGTCAAATCGTGACTTTATTTAGTAGATATTCTATCGATTTAAAAAATAATTTTTTTTTACATATTAAATTTATTGATATATAATAGCCCTGTTTTTGTTTAATTTTTTTTTTTAATTCAATTTTGATTGGCCTAAACTGAAACTCATGTCAATTATGAATGTGTATTTTGAACAAACAATTTGCTTGTCTAATTACCGAAATATTTTCCATTTTATTTATAAACTCACTTTGGCATGTGCACACATTCATGCAAACACGCATGCATACACGCACACATACATAATTGCATTTTCACAGTTTTGTTGCTCTCTAAATTATTTAGAGTAATTAAACTAAATTTACAATACATGTTTATGTACGCACACACACACACACATACACACACACCAGTGTGTAAGTTTGTATTTTTATTATTATTATTGTTGTTATTGTTATTTTTCAGTCATAAATATTGCCTAATTGCATAATTAGCTTATGCTTTGTAGCCGAGCACACTAAAATACACTTGTGCCTGCAGAATTATTTCACGAGTCTCTATTGTGAACAAAAGACTTTTAATTGGAGATGGTTGTTCAGATGTTATTCAGAGAGGAGGCTGTGGCTGCTTTTACTTTTGTTTTTTTTTTTTTTAATTTCATTTTTATGAATTTTCACTTTCTTTAAAAAAAAAAAGAGAGAGAGAAATAAAAAGGGCTATGAAATGCTTTGAGAGTTAATGAGAATTTTTAAATTGCCAGATACACATACATACATACATGTCGCCGTATGTTTTTATCGTTTTACATGTTCCTTTTCTTTAATATTTTGGGCTCAAGTGTTTAAATTTTAAAAATGTGTGTGTGTGTGTGGAAAGTGCTTTTGTTTTAAAATCATTTAACTAACACACATGTAAGTATGTCTACGAATGTGTGATTGAATTTTTGCATTCGGTATGCGTGTGCGTGTGTGAGTGTGTGTCAGTTTGTATTGTTTGTTTTGCAAATTATTTAATTTGTTTTTAATTTCTAAAGTTATTTAAAAAGATTTATGAATTAATTAAATATTTAATTATTTGTTATTTTTTTGAAATGAGTGTGTGTGTATGTGTGATTTATTGTTTAATTTAATTTGCAAACATAAAAACTTTTAAAGGCATTGAGTAAATAAACATAAATAATTTTCATTTTATTATTATTTTCTGTTTGTTTTTTATTGTGTTTTTTGTTTTAGTTGTTTTTTAAATTTTGCATTGTGTGTGTGTGTGCTGCTGTTCGTTTTGAATTTGTTTTGTGTCACATAAATACGTATTTGCCCCTGACACTTTTGCATGTGGGGGCTATTGTTCTCTAGAGATTCTAAATAAACAACCAGTAGACTTAGCATCCATTATATCTTTGTATGTTATTTTTTATTCATATTTTTTATTGTGAAAATACAAAAAAAAAAAAAAAAATAAATAAATAAAACAAACTTTATATGGACTCATGAAAACAGTTTTTTGTGGGTTTGCAGACTTAAACGCATCCTCACAGAGAAATATTCTGGTATTTTTACACTTGAGTTTGCATATTTTGTGTATAAGAGTCTGTTGATGTATAGAAATATGAAAATGTGTATGTGTGCGTATCTCTATACTCATATCCATATACATTTTTACTATTTTACTGCTGGTTATTTCTATTTTATTTTATCGTGCTTGCTGTTGTGTTACTTGTTCAAAGTGTTTCATGTAAATGTATAAAAAAGGGATTTTATTTTGCATGAAATTAAAAAAAAAAAATTAAGAAAAACAATAACTAAAATAATAATAAAAAACAGTGGTCGTTCCTTATTTAAAGAGGCCAATTGAATATAAGCAAAATTTAAAAATTTTCAAGATTAATAAAATAAAACTAAAACCAAATAAATTTGAAATGTTTTTAAAATTTTTTGAGATAATTGCAGGAACAATGAAGCAAAAGAGGGCTTTATTACCAGGAAATGATTGCCACTCTGATGTAAATAAGCTGCATGACAAAGTGACATTCTGAGATGAATTAGAGTCTGTGAACAAACATCAAAACAAATGATTATTGAAAGTAAGAAAATTAAAATTCTTAAAAAAAAATCAAAGAGTCAAAAAAATAAATAAAAATTATTTGATAAAGAAGCTTAACAAAGGTGGGACGAAATATCGATAAAAAAATAAATTGTTACAATACAACCTGAAGCTTAATAATTTAACCATTTCAATTAAAAGAGAAAAAGGTCAAATAAATTTATGGCGGTTTCTATTCCCAAAAAACATCTGGCTTTAAGTTAAGTAATATTTTATACGGGTTTGCTTAAAGCTAAATATAGCAAGAGATGTACGCTGTTCTACTGTCAGTACCTTGTTAATTCTCACCGAGCAACCAGAGGTGTCAGAGTGCAGATATAGTATACATTTTCTTTTTGTCTTTTTTGCACGAACTCAAAATTTTTATTTTGTTTTGCTCAGGTATTTCTAAAAAAATCACACTTTCATTATTTACATTTCGTAAACATGAATTTTAAAACATGAAAATATGTGTTTGTTACCACTTTTACATTAAATTCCATACTTCATAACAATAAACGTATATATAAGAATCTCCGGCATGTGCATTTTCATTACGGAAATAACTTTTTAATTAATGTTTTTTAAAACAAAAAATTTTTCATTTTGCTTATTTTCTCTTATTCGTAATATTAAAACACTATATCTGTCTCTTTTATACAAACTCAAAATAAAAAGCTGAGTTTTTCAAAATTCAAACCTCAAAAGTTTCAATTCTGGTTGCTTAGTGTTAATTCTGCTCCACATGTGACCATAATTAAATAATTTGCTTAATTGTATAAACAAGTAGTTGACACGGTTGTAAAAAAGCGCATTATCTCACTTACAAATTATACGATTTTTGTATCTTTTACAAGCAACATGTTGAGAACGGAACGCCTAACTACTTGATTCTTGGATTCTTAAGCCATTTCAAATCTAGTTGAATCTTGAAATTGTTAAGTCACATATTTTCGGTACAGTTATTTCACAGTAAATGAAATAATTTTGTAAACATCTTAAAGTCCCACAAAGGGGCCAAAGCATTATCCATCTACATACACTAGCTGGTTTGTCAGTATGTACACACACATGTTATTCTGTGTTTGGTTGTGCGCTCGTGTATTATTTTCTGGCTTACAAATTTTTGTTTGGGTTTAGCTTCATAGATAAAAATGGAGAATTTAAATGATAAATAACTTCTAGCACGCATAATTTAAATTTGTTTTAGATTTCGCTTGTTGTTTTTGCAAGGAGAGATAGACTTGAGATATGAAATGTTTCAGCATAGTAAAGAAATGCTTAAAAACCTTTTTTGTATCCAACAAAAGTATTTTGAATACTTTTTTAAACTTTTCAGATGAATGAACGAACATATTTGCATATCAGGTTATCTAGTGACATTTACAAACTAACATAGTTAACAAGAGAGAGGGAAAGAGAGAGAGAGAGAGAGAGAGAGAGAGAGAGAGACTCACTAAAAGGAAAAAAAAGGATTGGATGTGTGTAACTGCTATTGCCAAAGTAAATACAAATAATCGCTATTGATATTTTTTTGTTCACATAATTCATAAATCATCCGTGTCCAAATGATTAACGACTCTTTAATAATCAATTCTGTTACTACACGTTTCCGCTGAATATCTCGTGTAAAACTTCATTCCCAATTGAATACTTTTTTTTTCATTTCTGTTGTCACAACATTTTTTTTGGCTTTTCAACTACACACACACACACACACACACAAGTAGATGCAGCTACAAATAAATAAATATTTTGCTTAATAATAAAAGTGGCTAAATAAATAATGAAAATTAATTAAAAAGAAAAAAATCATGTTTTACAAAACTATCAAGTCAACAAAGGAAATCTCAAGCTGTGCAATAAATTTAAACACTTTTTATTTCCATATTCACAATTCCACATTATTCACACGAATAAAAGAAATAGATGACTAGTTTTTTGTTGTTGTAATTTAAAAGAAAAAAAAAAAACAAAAAAAAAATTGTTGTTCTTGACTTTGCAATTGTTGATAAAGTTGTACGCTTTTTTCTTGGTTATAATTTTTGATTAGGAGCAAATGCAGCAATAAAACAAACAAAAATGTCTGTCGCTCTGTTTGTTTATTTATTACAGCTCAACATGAGTTGGCACTGCAGGAGTCCTTTAATTAGTCGGTTCGTTGGTTGGTTGTCTGGCAGTAGCTGTACTTAAGCATTTTATTAAGTACTTGTGCACACACACATGCTTAGATTCATATACATGTGGTGTGTTGTTGTAAACTAATTTGCGACTTTTACTTTTTAGTTCGTTCATACAGTCTGATTATGATAACTGAATTAGAGACAAAATGTTTGTTACTTCTTCACTACAAGTATGTGGGTTTAATTTGTCTGCGAGTGTGGTTCTAGCTGTGTTAGGCTTAGCACACACACAAATTTATTATCTGCATCTGTCTGTCAGTTTGTCTGCTTGAATGTTTGAATGTTTGCAAGAAGATAATGCTGCAGAGAAGATTATTTATGTCGTTTATTTAATTTTTAACTTGTTGATTGCCACAAATGAGCCAGTTATAATTATCCTACATACGAGTACACATAGTTAATTATACAAGTAAATAAACATATCTATGTACATAACTATATACTTAAAGATGTGGGGGTGTGCTTGTGTGTGTAGCATACAAACAGTTCAAAAGTGTTAATGTATGAATGAGTGTTGGTTTTAATTAAGTCAATTTGAAATTAAATTTTTTATTTTTATTTGAAGGAACAGTTTAAAGGATATCTTTAAGACTGCATCAAAATTATTATCGACAAACAATTAAAACAAGTGACATGCGTACGTGTAACACATTTTCTATTCGCCTCTATAAATTTTTCAAAATCTAAGTATTTCAATTTATTTGCATATTGTTTCTTATCATTTCCTGCTGGTTCTAATCTGCGTATTTGTTATTGATTTTATTGCATTATTACCTTCTTTACACACACATTTTTGTTAAAATTTTATTCAACTTTATTATTTAAGTTAGCTGCTGCCCATGAAGCTGGCATTAATAAATAGCATTTTGTGAAATGTAAAATGAATTTTGTAAATATTTCACTTGCGACAACAAGTACAAAAAGAAAGCGATTATTTTTACTATTTAATTTTAAAGTCATCTGTCGTTAACAATTCCATTTTTAAAACATTCAAAAACGACCACAACATTTTGTCTATTTGTAGAAACAATTTGCCACAATTGTTGTAATCATACGATAACAAAGTGACATTCAACCCACAATACGCCAAAACAGTAAATATATATTTTTATATGGAAACAACAACTACAACAGCAATTGATACTCGTACTTGTGTATAAATTTGTGTGCCACGTACCTATACACACACACACACACAGTGGCTGCATAGACAACTTAATAACGAGTAGGTTTTTCAATTTGTTTAAAATCGTGATGACGTCATAAAATTTAACTTACGTAATGGTTTGTGTGAGGCAATCAAGCCTTAGGCTCTAGGCTTAATCCCCCGACAGAGCTTAAATAAAAATTCCATTAAAATCTGCTTGTAGGTATTACATTTTGGAAACTGATCGGCACACCCTAACTTCAAATACACTCAAAATACTGCAAAATTTTGCAGCTAATGTTTGCAACAGTGACACAGAGTAAGGCAGCCGCACACACATAGGATGAGAATGAATTTCATTGTTAAATAGTTGTTTAAATTTAAGTTTATGTTACGCATAGAAAGTCCTTCTTCCATTTAATTTTATTTGATGCCGGCTTGAAGATAACAATGGATTTTATTTTTCAAGTGTGAACAGCTTTACCCAAACACATCCAAAACTTATAGATACTTTAAGTGAAAGCATTTACATTTTAAGGACTTTAAAGGATCCTTAAATTCATTATATTGATAAAAAGGAAAAAGTTAAGCCGCTTACATGAAATCTCTTTTTCTTTCTACTCAAACCAATCATCATCGTCATTAGCCAAAGTACAGTAAAACACATTACTGGACAGCAGAGGATAGTACAGCTTAGCTACGTTCGGTGGCACAACAACACAGCATAAATGCAATAATAGTTAGAATAGCATTGAATGGAATTTGAATTCCATCGTTCCAGCAGTTTAACAGTTTTTAAAATAAGAAATGAATTTTCACAAATTAAAAATGAAGAGAAAACTACGTTGGTGACAACTTGAACGATTAAGTGGAAAAACTTTTGTGTGCTTTCCTTTTAATTTGCCTTTTTTGGGTTTCTTCTTGTTGTGCTTTGGGTAATTTATAGATTTTTTTGGTCTAGGTAAGTCTTCTGTTTCCATTTTTAATTCTATTGCTTTTCTTGTTTGCAACAAAACTATTTCCTAAAATTTTACTTTAAACTCTGACCGACAGACCTGCTTACGAGTGCGTGTGCGTGTGCGTGTGCGTTTGTGTGAGACTGCTGGCCGAAAGGTTTACAAGCAAGATTCTTTAATTTCTAAATGTCTGAAGTGTAGTTGCAATAAGAAAATTTGGTTTACATGCAAAAACAAAAAACACAAAGTGAAAACTTCCTTTACGTTTGAATAATTTTATTAACAATTATTTCTCTCTCTCTCTCTTTTAATTTCTCCTCTTTTGTTTTTGTCATTTGCAAGGTTGAAAAAGTTTTTCATTACAACAACTTGTACAACAAAATTGTGGCAAGAAACTTTAAGCCTTTTTATCTGCAATTGTTTTCTCTTTGTTTTATGTTTTATTATGTCCGCTAACAATTTCTGTTTATTATTTAAGTAGATTTCGGGTTTTTATTTTCTAAATCACTTTTCAATCATAAATAGCACTTTTTGTTGTTGTTTTTTTTTTTTTTAATTTTACTTTATTTGTGAATTTTGTATTTCTATTGTTAATATTAATTGAAGCGTATTTGTTTAGTCCATTTAAATGCTAAATTATTTTTTAATTTATTTAATTATTCGGTTTTAGAACCGTTATATGTGATGTACTTTTGTAAAGGGTCCGCCATCGAACTTTTATTTCAACTAGTGCTTATTTCGTGAATGGTAACATTTGACAGATAATTAGTTTTATCCTTCCGCTGAAAGAATATGGTTGTGTTTTCGCTTCGCTAAGTGGGCCTGCGATCGACTTACAGAAGATGCCGATTTTGCCAAAAATATCATCTTTTCAGATGAAGCTCATTTTGATCTTGGCGGGTATGTAAACAAGCAAAATTGTCGCATTTGGGGCACAGAAAACCCGCACGCATAGATTGAAAAGCCGACGCACCCAAAACGAGTCACTGTTTGGTGCGGGCTGTGGTCCAGAGGCATAGTTGGGCCATTTTTCTTCGAAAATGAGCAAGGAACGAATGTTGAACGAATTTTTGTTCACAAAAATTGAAGAGGAGGAACGAGTCTTTTGCTTTTCTAATTCCTTGAAATAATTTGCCACTTCTTTATAAAAGAAAACTTACTTTTTGAATTAAAAGGCAAAACAGTTTCTTGAAGAAGATTCTTAAGTAGTTTTAATGCAGTAAATTTAGAAAACTCGTAAAAAATGTTGCGTTTATAATTAAACAGGTAATCGATTTTTGCTTTCATACAGTAACGTATGTACGAGTGTTATTCTTCACATTTAATAAAATTATGCATTAACAGAGATACACACACACACACACACACATACATTCTTTTGCGTATTTGTAGATGAAGTAATAAACTTTATATTAAAAACATGTTAAACACAACAAACATAATCGCACTTTAACTTACAACTTTGGAATAAGCACATCCCTACATGTGTAAAAAATATACAAAATTAGAATAAAACACAAGCAAAGCACAAAAATATTCCATTTTCCATTTTCTATTTTCTATTTTGTTTTTTTCTTTTTTTTGCTTCACATGTGTATGATTTTATATCATTTGCCAGTTTGCATTTTATTTTATGTTCTTGTTTTATGCTGTTTTGCATTTTTATTATAAACTTAAAAGAACATTTTTACAATGCACACAAACACACACACGCATACCTATTCGCGCACACATACTCCCACACATTGTTAAATTTGTTATTTTTTTTTTTTTTTACTTTTGATATTTGTTGTTAGTGGTTACAGTGGTTAGAAGGTTATAAACATTATGTTTTTGTTGGCAAAGGTTAAATTATAAACAGCAACAACAATATCAACAAAACGGTAACAGCAATAGCAACAAAATCATCTTTATTATTTAGAGAGCAAAATTGCAAACACACACAATCAGACAAATCATAACTAGAATACATCTATACCTAAGATACACACAACCACACTCATGTTTGAACATACAAAATCTGACATATCGTCATAATCTCAAATACTAAAAGTGGAAGCATCAAAAAAAAAAAAAAAAGAAAAAAAAATTAGTGAAGAAAACAGATATAAAATTTCTATTTCTGTGTTCGTAAAGATGGAAAAATGAAAATGAAAATAAAAACTTGAAAGGAATTGTAAAAAAATGTTAAATTGTATTCCACATGTACTCCCAACACATTTGCATGTACGCACGTTTAAATACTTAAATTGCAGTTGTGTAAACAAAATTAGCAACAACAAGAAAACTGATGGAAAATAGCAATAGCATGGAAATCTGTCAAGGTTTTTTAGTCACCCACACATACGTTAAAATTGAATATGCAATGAATTTCTAAATTTAACTATTCACATTTTATTTTCTTTTGGGTTTTATTACCGGTAACGGGGGAAGTAATAAAAGTATATGACAGACTCCGATTAGAGCATTTGGTAATGCTCCTTTTAATTATTGTACTGGCTTACCAAAAATAACAGTCAAGGTTCGAACATAAGCCGGAATCAGTAACATTTTTGTTCATTCTCCTTTTAATTCAAAGGGCCTACATTAAGCCAAAAATCGTGTTGCAAAATCAACAACGTATAGGGTTATTTTGACACCATCCCGTTGTGTATTTTATTCACAACGAGTGTTTTAAATCTCTTAACAAACGTGTACAAATTGACAACGGTTGGTCAACTAAAAAAAGCTTTTTTGACAACAAACGTTGTCAACTTGTTAACAAACGTTGTGGAATTGACAACAATATGTTATCAAATTTCCAACTTATTAACAAAAATTGCCAAAGTAATAATGCATGTTGTCATATCAATAACCATATGGTATTATTTCGACAATAAATAGTGTCATTTCGACACCATTCGTTGTCAATTCTGCAACGCTATGTTGTCAATAATATGTTGTTAAAATGAGACTGAACACAAACGTGGCTGATACAATTTTTCTCTGGGTATAACGATTTTATTTATTACGATTAAAAGACTAAAAAGATTCTTCGGAAAAAAAGAACAAAAAAAAATTAACTGCTAAACTTCTGCTCATACCTGTTGGAAACTATCTCGTAGTTAAGCGTAAAAGGTGTTTTCTTTTGTCATTCCTCTTTTCTACTGAACTTATGATTGTAAAAACAAAACGTTAGTACACTTATGGTTTTTCTCTCTTCGTTTTTTACTCTGGTAAACCAAACTTATGATTTACAAAGTTTATGACTCTCTTTGTAGCTGCTTCAAGTGTACGAGTACGTAATTTGTTTCTACTTATTTGCATTTCTATTACAATAAACGTAAAATTATTAGGGAGAGAAATGGAAACGGTATCAGACATGGCATGGGAGTAATGAAGTTATAATTTCCACTTGATATTATTTGCTTCTTTCTTTCTTTCTTTTTTTTTTTTGTTGTTGTTATTTTTTAGATACAATTTTGTATGTTTACTACCTCATTAAATACTGCTTTCAGGCTAAGCAAAAAATGAAAAGAGAAAAAAAGAAGCAAAATAAATAAAACAAATCTGGACAATATCGTTTGTAGTTAAGTAGTTAAGTAGCGATACTAAAATAAATAAAAAAGGAAACTGAAATGAAATACAATTGCAATTCACATAAAACACAATTTTCAATTTGCTGCTGGCATTAAAAAAACCACAAACGAAAGCCAGAAACAAAACTAAAACAAAAATAAAAACAACAACTTTGAATTTTATTGGCGAAAATTAAAATAGATTCCAGTTTTTACATGAATTTTTCTTTCATTCATGTTTACTTGTGAGCATAAAATGAAAGAAATGGCGCTTAATTTTGTTATGTTGTGCTGGCTGATGCTAATGAAAATGAAAATTGAAAATGAAAACACACATTCAGTTAATTTTGTGTATTCGTTTTTTGATGTAGCAAAATGAAGGAGAAGGTAAGCGCATCATTTAATTTCATTTTGTTGTCCACATTCTCATTTGCTGTAGCATTTGTTTAACTAAATTGAACTTGGGTGCAAAAATCTCGGTCAATGATTTTGTTTTGAAGTGAACAACAACTAAAATTAAAAAAAAAAATAAAATTAGAAAAAAAACTAAACTAAACCTAGAAATGCAGTTAGACTAAATGCTAAAACATAATACAAATTAGCAGCAACAACAAAAAAAAAAAAAAAAAGAAGGGGAAAAAGTATAAATAAAAACAAAACAAGAAACAACCTCATGCAACTGGGGGGATAATTAGGCCAACCAGCAAGCAAAGCGCTGCAATTGTTGTATGCGCAGAGCATGCGAACATACGAGGGCTTCATACTTTTTAATAATGGTACCAAATAAGCCGCATTTTATGTTTAGAATCATTTTCATAATTGTTTTATGCACAAAGAAGCAGAACTTTTACGTTTCAATTTATGAAATGAGAAAATAATGTGCAACTAGTGCAGTGCAAATGTGTGCAGGCATTTATGAATTAATAGACACAAGCACAGAGGCACACACAGGCACACACTCAACATATGGCGCATAAAAGTATACACAAACACATAACCACAAGCAGATATACTATTTACAATGTGTGAATGTTTGTTTCTTGATTTTAAATGCCAGCAAAATTTAATTTTCCTTTTTTTTTTTTTTATTTAAAATTTAAATTATTAATGCATTCGATTGTGAATTTGAATACAGATAAGAAGCCTTTCACAAGCATACTTGAAAAATACACATCATTACAAACATGTGTAATATTTTATACTTGAAAGTGCTTGCCCAGCCCTTATTTCATACTGAAAGAAGTTTCCTGTTCTTGGTTGCTTATGGAGCAGATTTCTAAGGCATGGAAATGTTTTGTTTGCTTTTGAAAAGAAGCACTGCAGCTTGCGATGCTTGGAGGAATATGAAAAGCACGAATGTTGTATTTTTACTTGAAATGTTTGCAAAGTTTAAATTATTTCATACAAAAACAATGACATTTTTGACTGATTTGGGCTTCGAGACCAAATTACGATACTCTTTGGCAATCGAAGTTTCACTAAAATTTAAATAGAAATTTCGAGCGATATTGAATACAATAATTTGTCTCCTGTAGTGCGATTTACTATTCAATTTTGTTGTGATGCAGTAAAGTTGTTAACTGTGGATAAATAAAAGCCAGAAACGCAAAATAAGCTAAGCTTTTTAGGTTGTTCTACATGATATTTGTAGCCTTTTCTTTAACTCCTAAAGTTAACCAAGAATGTGGAACCCTTAAAATTTACTGAATCGCACTGCTGGTATCGAAAGTTTTTCTTCTTCTACATTCATTTCATATAAACATTTTATTTTGTTCTAGTATTTTCATTCATTTTATTTATTTCTTTATTTTATTTAAAAGTATTTTTTTTCAAATTGAATTGAATTGAATTAAGAGATTGAAATTTTAATTCAAATTTCTTATTGAGGAAAAAATAAAAATGAATGGACACACATTTATTGTGGAGGCTTGCGCCACGCAATTTGAATAATAAAATCAATTTGAAAAAATGTAATTTCAGAAGCTTAAAATATAATCTAGATTTTGAATATTTTGACACATGTGCGATTACGTACGTACGTACTTACGTACTTCACATTTAAATAAAGCAATTTATTTGCTTACACTGTGGAGTCGCAAACAAACAAACAAGTAAAGTTATTAATGTGGAAAAATGTCTCTCCTGTGGTTTTTCTTTTCGAAATTGTCAGATGCAAATCCCAGCATTTTTGATAAGCAATCAATCAAAGTAAATTATTTTAGAATAAGATAATGAATGAGCTTTAGTTTTAGGGGTTTTAATATCAAATCAGAAAAGTAAACAATTGAATGTGATAATGATATTGTGATACACGGCCAGGCAATTTAATATCTGCTACGAGCATCAACAACAGCAACCGACAATCAATGGCACAGCATGGAACTGAAGAAAAAATAAGAAAATGCAATCAAAGCAATTTTTGGCTTATTAAGTCACGTTTATTTATTTGCTTTTTGTTAAATAAATACATAAAATGCTTATTACATACATAAATTTACTCTCTTTGCTTGACTTTTCCTTTTCTTTTTTTTTTTTTTCATTTTCATTTTCATTTTTATTATCATTTTTTTTTTTGTTTTCTTTGTACACAAAACAATAACTTTATATCAATTTGTTGCTGTTGTTTCCTGATTATTGTATTGTACTGTTGTTCTTGTTGTTTACTTTATTTTTATTCTGAATGCCATGTTTATGGAGCCAAAAGTTAAATGTCATATATGTGCGTGTGTGTGTGTGTGTGTGTGTGTGTTTGCAATGAATTTAATTTTTATTACTGTCAAGGGTGCGATAGTATGTGTTACATGTTTGTATGAAATTTATTGTTACATTGTGCCTTCATTATTCAAGTCAATTGTTTTTTATTTCAAATTTTGTTGAATTTTTGTCCTTTTTCGAACCCTCCACATTCCACAAACTTAACATCCTGATTTTAATTCTTAAAATTCAATCCAGTTGCTCTTTGATTATGAGTTCAGTCATTTAGTTTTTACGTACTTGTACTCGTATCAATGTATCTGTTGCTGCAATTGTATCTCTTCGTGTGTGTGTGTGTGTGTCTTTTTATTCTTTTATTAACTCAAATCAAAACTAATTAAATCGTGTCTGCGGACATTATACAACTTACGTGACTTGATTAATTTATAAGAATTGATTGAAGCTAAAATCAAATAAATTTCTTTTCACTCAACTAATACTCGTATGCACTTGCGACATTGTTTTCGTTTTTTTTTTCTTTTTTTATAAAATAAAAAGAGAAAAGAAAGCACAAATTAATATTTGAAATTTTGTTTTTTTTATTTACCATTTTGTGCCTGCGGATAATGATAACCACATCAATACAACATTTTTATTTTAGCTTGAAAATAATCTTTCGTAATTAATCTCGTAATAAATCAGTTTTCAACAGCGGTAATTAAAACTGTCAGACATGCTTAATCAAAGTCACTATTTGCGGAAGTTCATAAATTTAAATGTGTTTGAAGCAAAAGGATAACGAACACATACCACAAAACGTAAATGATTAATGGAATTTTAATTTATGCTGTGAAAGAAAGCATACAAAATAAGCAAAACAAAACATCTTTTAACATGAGCAAAGACAATGTGATGGAAAAATTTATAGTGACAGTCACTAGCAGGAACAGAATGCTGTTTACACGCGTGCTGTTACAAAAAAAAAAAAAAGCAAAAAACAAACACAAAAACTGTTAATAGCAGTGATGACATTAAAAGTGAAAGTGCTGTATGTGTGTGTGTGTCGTTTTGTCTAATCATAAACAAATTGTCATTTATTTTATTCATAATCTTGAAATAAATCAAATCAAATAAAAAAAGTCTGTGTGAAAGTTTAAATTAGTTTAAAAACACTTGCCGCCTTAAAGAATTATTTCAAAATAAAGCAGTTGGATGACAAACCTTTTATCCAAATTTATTGGAAGAATAATTTAAGCAGGCCCTCAAGATTTTTTAGGTACTGCAGGTATTTTTATTTGCCCAACTGATGCTATCAGTAATTAAGCCTGCAGTCAGTGATTTAAAATTAATTTTGACTTATTTATTCAGTAAAATTCTTAACTTGTCAGGCAGTATTACATAAAACGATAGAATAATTTGAATTGAATACTCCAGCATATAAATTTCAATTTATTTATTACGTAGATGACAAACCTTTTACTTTTGCAGGTGCAGCATCAGCTCTTGGGGGAGAAAGAAATAAGTTTAACAAACATTTATTAATATTACTTTGCCCAACTCGTTTGATATGGGAGCATAAAATTCCTTTTGCCTTTTTCAACCTCTTGAATCCCAAGCTCAGGCTTCAACTGATAGAGGCTGGAAGACAGATGGGCAGCAGTCAATTAGAATGTTTACATTTCGGCACAACAAAAACTAATTAAACTGTTTATGAGTCCATGAAATAAGTGTGAAAGCATTTAAATAATTTATAGAAATATACATATTGGTTAGCAAACCACATGCCCATCCACATTCACATCCACATCCACACCCACATACATACCCATGCATGCATGAGAGTAAATTCTCAAATTCAGAGCAGATGGGATATGAAACGTTTCGATACTAAACTAGTTACCATTCGAGTACTCTTCATTTAAATGAATTTATTTATTTACAAATCAGCATAAGAGTACACACACACACACATCTATACTTACGCACATGCATACACAAATGGAATGCGAATTTAATTAAATATGAACTTATTTGTTTAATGCATTTTTGCAGTATTTAATGTTTGTTTTGATCTTATGTAATTGTAGTCCAGGCCAAATGCATAAATGTTAGTTCATTTGTGTGTGTATTGCAGTGTGCGTGTGTTTTTGTGTGTGTGTGTGCTGAATTTGTTAGATTATAAATAATAATAATATTTTACATTATTTAAATCCATTTTCACACATAATTGCATTATGATATTATACATTATCTGCTTAAATGCACACACACACACACACACACACATACACACACAAAGCCATGCATTTTTATTATTTCCTCTTTTTAAAATTGTTTTTTCTTATTTAAGTCATAAATGCATCTTCAATTCAAGTTTTATTATATAAATAATCTTGTAATATTTTCTTGATAATCTCTTTCCATTTTTTTTTTGTTCTTTTACAATTCACCATATTCTTTATGCCACATGCCACAAAAAGCTAGAGTACATCTTTCCATTTTGCTTTTCTGAAGAATGCTTCTTTAATATTTGGCTGCTTGGCTTACGTTTCTTTCCCTTGTATAGCACACGCATACACACACACACACACACACACAAGCTTGTACCTAAATTATTTGCATACGTAGCAAAGAAAATTTATATAGTCGTCTAGTTACAAATAAAGTAGGTGTTTAATGTCGACAGGAAATGCATACTCGCAAATGCTTACGAGTTTTCTAAAGCAACTTTTTTTTTAACGTTAATCTACTTAACGTTCTAATTTAATTCGATACAATTTTCAGCATTCATTTTGCTCTCTTGATCGTCTATCAATTCAAGCAATTTCATCAACGTTAATTTTGAATTTTATCAGAAGTAAAGAGGATGAATGACTTGGTTAATCCCAGACTTTTATTTCAAGCTATTTTTGCATTGCTGACAAGAGATTTTTAGTTTGTGCTTGTGTGTCATTTTGCATGACCTGCAAAAGTCTGTGCTTAATTGATCTGTGGCTTTTGCCCAGCATAATTATACTTTCACATGTCCTGTATTACGAGACCAACTCGCATGTGCGCACACGTTAATGAAGGGCATTACTTCAACTTCAATGATTTCTTAATGTTTAATTAAAATATTTGTTGATTGATGAGTAACAAAATAATTCAAAGTAAAATTTGTGTGATTTCAAGCCAAAACAAAATATTTTAAAATAATTTTTGGCTAAAATTTAAGCAAATATTTTCTACTGCTCGAAATGTGTGTTAATAAATAATTTCAAAATATATTTTATGATGTTCTCGTTTATTTAGGCTTCCCAAGAAATTTTCTCCGCATTTAGTAGGAAACTAATTGCGACAGTTTAATATAGAAACACCAATAAATGAAGTTGAATTAAGTGTTTGTGGTATGACAGATGTGTCATTCCTCAAAACCACATCCATTTGTCTAAGCGAATATTCGGTTAATACAGTTTGTATATTTTCTTTACTTCATCTTTAAGATATTCGGTAGTTGCTAGTGCCAGTGATGCTTGTACAGAAGAAATAATTTATACGAAAATATAGAATCACTTACAACAGCGCATTTTTAAGGCATGATTTTTATTAACGATTTATTTATGCATTCCACAATAAATTAAATTGCTGTTCTATAGAATAACAACAAGAAACCAAAATTGACGAATAATTTGGGTAAAAATCGTCCACAACATTTAATTAACCCATTAGTGGTCATGAATAGCATACAAAAAAGTAGGCAGCTTTTTAACAGTTTCTTAGCTAAATAATAAAATTGTTATTCAGCCATATGGCTCTCATGGTCTGTAATAGGTGCGCGGTTCGGCTCGATGGATTCTAAAATTCAAACACAGGCTTCACATGATTGTTAATTTAATGCGGCTTTATTTTTTATGAGAAGGCAGATAAATTGGCTAAAGCGGGATCTAACATGGATGCTTTTTTCTCAGTAACAATCGCTGTACTGCTTAGTAGCATCAGGGGCGGCATTCTTGATTACCAAAGAATTGTAGATGGCAAGATATAGAGACGTCAATTATGGCCTCGCTATGATGATAAATTTTCCGCTCAGGCGATGAGCTGGAATAGGAAGGATGTTTCCAGACTGCTGGCTGTTATAACTGAGAGTAAGGAGATAGTTTTTCACCTTCTGTGCGAGTGCCGACTCTTATGACTTCGAAACAGAAATCTCTCGGTGCACATCTAAAGGCTTGACTACCCGAGATATTGGGAACCTTCCCAGATATCTCAGTGTTACAGTGTGGATCTAGGTCGCTTTATTAATACGTAGTTTTGAAAAGTACAATCTTCTAATTGAAGGCCGGCAACAAACCAACCTACCAACCAACCCGATTGGTTGCATCTGATTTTGGAAATATTTCTTATGTTCAGCTAAATAATTTATTTTTATTTTTCCCTGAATCTTCAATGTTTAAACATTTCTTTTCACATTTTGACAGAATTTATGTCATCAGAGGTATAGTAAATGAACAAACCAAAGACAACAAAAGAGAAGGGACATAAAATATAATTTTAAATAATTGTTATACTCGTATATGAACATTTGCAGATTATTAACAATTAAATACTAAAGCAAATGAACAGCCTTAAGGCAAATAGAGTCTGTTTTGTTATTTTTTAATGTCGCTCACACACGCACACGCACACTCACACATTTGATAATTAACCCCATTAATTATAATTATTTCTAGTTACACTCGTGAAAAAACCTACAGAAATAAAACTTAAATTTTGCTTTTGAAAAATAAAATTCTTTTCAGAGACAAAACATGAATGGTCTGAAATAAGTTTTCTAAACAAGTTAGAAATTTATAGTTGGTTTGTGTGAGTGTACAAAGCCAATTTGTAGTCGTTCTACATCATCATTAACCTACTCAACAACCAACAAGTAGTGGAGAAATAGAAAATTTAAGCAACAACAAACTGCAAACCAGCCTTGACTAACCAGTCACATGGAAAAAAATTAACTAAAATCAACAGGCTATTTTACTGCTTTTTGAGGGTATTGTTCTAAAATGACCACATCCGCTATGGGACGTCATAGAAAATACAAAAAAAATAAAAAATAACAAATAAGCAGGCAGAACATGCCATACACACATCCATATTTCGTCTGGCTACATAAAACACATGGAATGTGTTGGAGTCGCGTGCTCTAAGGATAATGCACTTTGAATGCTGCACGCTCGCAAGTGTGTTTGTATTTATGTGCTGACAAAGAACGAATATTTACGACAACATGTGTTCATATGTATGAGTGGTCGTTTACTCATACATTCATTTATACCTACAAAGAGGCTATAACTCTTTTTTGTTAATTTTTTGTTTTTTAATTATTTCTGTGGGTTTGTAGTTGCAACTGAATTTTTGGCTTATTCATACACACAAACAACGAAAAGTGGAAACCAACTCACAGTCATGTAAATGAAAGTGTAGTTGTTGTTCGACTTAATGCCGGAAGTAGGCCGATACTTCAAATGAATGTAGGCAAAATTCTAAACATACTTCTTGTGTTATATACCAAACTCATGCAGATGAAAGGATTTCAATATATGGCTGTCTGTTTGTGTGCATACAAACACACTCATACGTACGTACGTGAGTATGAGTGTCTGCCTGAGTCAATAAAATTTGTTTTATGTCAGGGGTTATGGAGTGTTTGTTACCAAAAAATTTTAGCTTGTTTTAACAAGTATAAAATCTGTTCGTTCATAAGTTCAAATCGAGAACAGTAAAACTGGCTTAATGTAGATTCATTGACGATAAAACAAAAACAACTAAATCCACAATTGCAAATATTTTCACACCGAACAGGCAAATCGGCTTACGGAATTTCTAAACAAATTTTCTGTGATATAAAAATTTCCAGGAATGTTTTGCAATAGCGAGGGCTAACTGTTTATGCTTTCAAATCAAAATACTCCCCCAGCCACAGACCCACACACACACACACACACACACTCCTAGACGTATTGAATTGAGGAACTTTAAAATAAAAGGCAACAAATCGTCTGCATTGTGACATCCGTTTTTCTTGTCGATGATTTTGTTGTTGTCGTTGTTTTTGTTGCTGTTATTACTTCTCTTTAGTATAGCGGTCAGTCGGATGCGCCTAATTTGAGAACTTATGACTACTTCCTTCTTTTTGGTAAAATTATTACATTCTATGTATGTGGATGTGTAGGAGTATGTATGTGTATGTACGTATTTAAATATTTTTTATTTGTTTATGCTCCACTACTAAATATTTTTTTTGTATTTTGTGTTGTCTATGTGACAGGGGGAAGAGGGAATTAGGAAGGGGGGATGTTTAGGTACGTGTGTGTGACTTGTTTTGTAGTAGAAAAGCACTTAGAATTTGGCAATTATTTATGAATTTTGTTTAGTATTCAATTTGGTAACCAAAAATTTTAGTTTTATATTCTTTAAGCTTAAAACTAAATATTGTATTAAGCAAACATGCATTCTTGATAAAATTAGAGTTGACAGCCTTTCTGAGAGGATTAAAGTTGTAACATTTTCAGCAAAAATTTAATATTTTCCCTTGGCTGCAAATGAGTAAGTGATAAATGTGCTTTTACGAGTACGTTGTCTCGTGTATGTGTTTGTGATTTATACAATTTTATTCAATTGTTAGTTTTAGGGTTTTAAAATATTTCTTTTTTTTCTTAATTTTAAAAATGTGTGCATGGCCGTATCTGTGTTGATATTTTGCGTTGCTCTCTTTATCAGTGATACTTTGAACATTTTTCTTTAGAATGATTTAATTTAGATTTGTCTGAGCTGTATGCGATACACACATTGTTGCACATGCATACAGAAATGCTAACTAAGCTAACAAATACGTACACATACAGACACAGCCAGATGCGAGTGAATTCGTTGTCCACTCTAAGCATGAAGTGATTTATGGCTTTGTTGGTTATTTGGCTTCAGGCTAGCTTTAGTCTACCGTTAGTGCGAGTGGTCCTCTATCCGTTTGCTTTTCATTTTTTCAATTTAATTTTCCATATAGAAAACGCACACACACCCATACACGAAAAGTAATAATAATTCACCACAAATTCACACACATACATATGGTATAGTTAATGTCACCAGATATCTATTTTTTATCTTTCTTTTTTATCTCTCAGTCTCACTCTTTTTCTAAGGTCAAAATTTCCATTTTTTTTTTAAATGTTTATGTTGCTTAAAACGTTAATTTTTTAAAATGTCCTGGTCATGTTTGGTTACACTCATTCTGGTACGCATTTGAGAAAGCTTGTGTTATTTTATTCAAATTATTTAAAATAGAGATGAAACTCAACACTGCATTTTATTCCCTCATACCCCACTACTCTTGCTCTTAATGATTTTTATCATTCCCGATTTTGCCAGTGAAGTGGACCAAAATTAAATTGAGTCAGTAGCTAATGAGCTTTCTGGAAGTGCTTCAACTTTTTTGTGCTTTTTTGTAGAGTTTATTTTATAACTTTATGAGCAACTGTGTGACAGATTACAAATCTCAAGGATCGTCACTTTAAAACGGTGTGTGTCCAATTCCGGAAATTGGAAGAGTCCCTTAAAGGGGTGTAAGAGAATTTCAAAATATTTTTTTCTGAGTAATTTTGTGGCAAATTACAATTCTAGAAAAACTCTCCTTTAAAACGTTGTGTATCGCTTCATAATGTGTGAATTAATGTTTTTTCATCATGTCATGCCGATGGGTTTGGCGCTTAAAAGTTTTCACTTTTTAACAGTCACCGTAAAGCAGATTTGAAAGCAAAATATTCTTTCACTAATCAATTGTAAATGAAATAAGCTGAAAGCCCATGAATTGACTTAAATTAAAAGTATGTGTATGAAGTCATACGTGTACATTTTTGATAATTTGCAGTTGAACAGAAAATACACCCATTCACCCCAATATTCCTATAAAATGTTGAGGCAAGTGTACACATGTTGCACATATTTGATTTGAATAAACAAAATTTACACAAGATTAGTTGACGCTTTAGCAAAGCTCATTGTGAAGTAAATAATTAAATATAATTTGTTGTAATTAATTAAATTTGTGTGCGATACGCAGAATAATTCACACTTTCTATTAAAAACCTCTTGCTGTTGTTATTTTTAAATTAATTATGCATCACGAATATTCGCAAATTCGCAGAGTTGATTGCATCGGCGTTGTGCCAGTAGCTGAATGAAGTCACATGGCTGTGTTTGATCTTAATGCGATACAAAACAACATTCATCATTTCAGTTCAGGTCTCTGTGACTCACTGTTTAACAAATAAAATATTTATTAATTTCAGTTGCACTCAATACTCCTCAAACACATTATAATTTTTGTACATCAAAAAAAGGAAAAAATAAATAAATAAAACGTTTGTTTTAATGCATTGAGCTTATTTGCGGGTTCGTCCTTATTTTCGCTCTCACAATTCAATGTAGAATTTGTGGATTTAATACTGAAAGCAAAAAAAAAGGAAAATAAAGCACAAAAATCCTGATTACATAAAAAATAAAAATGCCAGCGATTATAATCGTTGTCATTTACATAATTTAAATCCCTTCATAAAATCAGTTTAATAGGATTATGTACCAATATTAATTAAACACTGATTATATTGTCAATATTAACAATTAAATTAATAGGAAAATTAAAACTTTAACATAAACATTATTGTGCGCATACAAATCCATAGGACAAGCACACGCACACTACACATCCATTTACGCACACAAGAACTCACGCACAAAGCGCACATGACTAATAAATAACGAAATAAATGCAATGAGGTAATGCACCCAAACACATTGTGTGCGGTCCATTTTTTTTTCATATTTCAACTAAAAAGAAATGAGAAAGAAACACACACATGCATACACCTTTTCTAATATTTAACCAGTCTCAATATGGGTTAAAAAAGGTTTAGGAAAAAAGTAATTCGATATCAATCTAGCGATATAAACTTTATATTTTTTTTTTAATTCTGACACACACATACACCAGTCCATGTGAGTTCACAGTTTTTAAGAAATTATGCAGTCACTTATTTTTGACACATGAACTAAATATTCACGCCAAAAGCAAAAAAAAAAAAAAAATAGTCAGATACAACTACTTGCATTTTATATTAAATCGTTAACCCATATTGTGCGTGTGTGTGTGTGTGTGTGTCTGTGGCCACAATACGTTTGCATAAAAGTTAAATGCGTGTAATGTCGCGTGTATATTTGGTTTCGTTAACTGATTCAATTCATATGTGCGTAACTTTCGTTCATCACGTTTAATGTGTGTATTATTCGTACATTTTTAGTCACAAGCACAAGCACAAACACATTTACGTTTTGTGCAAGGCTGTGTGTGTGGTGTATGGTGTATGTGTTAAACATCACTGTGATTATTGCTGGAGGAGTATGTATTCATCATTATTTTCATCATCATGGTTATTACGATTGGTCTACACACACACACACACACTTACGGGGTATGATTTTCCCATTAGTTTAACGTGTGTGTAATTTTTGCAATTTATTTAATGAGACTAATTGCATAATGATAGCATGCATACATACACACTCACACACAGGCAGTACACACAAGCCCACATGCATTCATGCATGCATACATAAGTAAGCCTAAACGAAACTCACACTCGCACTCATTCACTCACTCACTCATTTATAATTTTTTTTTGTTTTTTTTTTGTTTTACTCATTTGTTGCTGTTTCCCTTTAGCGTCATGCAAAAAGAAAAATGAAATGAAAAATTTTCAAGTTTAATACAGTTGCTGCCGAAGTAAATAAATTTTCATTTTGGCCTTTTCAGTTTTATTCCATTTTATTAAGTTACATTTGTTCTTGTGAAAATTACTAATAATTAAAAAAAAAAAAAAATAAGAAAAAGTAAAAGAAAAAAGGTTTATCTGCTGTGTCTTTTGCAATTGTCTTTACACATTTTGTAAACGTTCATTTAAAACAACAACGACAAAATTCTTTAGCAACTCTTGGACTCCTAGACGTCGCGTCACTAACCGTGGCTTAGCAAACTTATTTCTTTTGCCACGAATAGTTTTGTATGCAGCGAGAGGAAACTTGTTTTTCTTATACGAGTACACAAACTTCAATATAAATTTTCAACGGCATTTTTATATCGAAATACAACATTTATTTTTATCATTTTTGTTATTTTTGCTTTGTGTGTTATAAAGGCGAACGTACTACGAATTTTTTTGTTTTGTTGTTTGTGCTTTTCATTTTAGTCTTCGCTACGCGATAGATATCTATTTCATTCATTTAGTGAACGCATGAATTTCATTCAATTCAATTTGTGCAAAGAAAGTGTGGCTGCAATTTCCTTTAATTAATGTTGCATAAAGTCATTTCCGTTCAAATTGTAAACCTTAACTCCTATAAATATAGTGTCTATTTTCCTTTACTGTCCCTACTTTTTATACTGAACGTCTGAGTGTGTGTGCTAATGGTTGTGAAAATAAGAAAAAAATATTTAAAACGAATGTTTTAAATGTATTAAAGGTTTTTTAGTACTAGAATCCTTTGATAAGCTCAGCAAGTCTTTACTAAATTTAATCTTTTTTAAATGACAAATTCAGCCCATATTCAGTACAAGACTTATTAAAAAATGTTTTCCTTTTTTTGGGTTTTAATAAGTCAGCTTACATGCATTTCAGTTATTAATTAAAAACAAGCAAACTTATATTGAGACTTAAATTTAAATTTTTTATTATTACTTTCAGACCCGAGGGAATAAAAACATTTAAAATTTTATGAAAACATCAAGTAATTTTCTAATATTTTGATTAGAACAAAATTTAAAGTTAGTTAAGGAGCATTTTTCAGCTAAACTAAAAAACACTAGCCACAAAAATTGTCTAGAATTCAATGACTCAAAAATATTAAAAAAAAAAAAATTCCTAAAAATGGCTGCTCTAAAATTTCACTCTTTTTGTTAATTAAGTGCTGCAACCATCTAAACGCATGAGGTATAAAATTCGAATAAAAAGTTTTTGTTTGTTAAGTATACGCGCACGTCTTCTAGTTTCTTCCACATAAAGTGGAGGCAAATAAAAATCTCGACTTCGGCTACACTTGTTGTGTTGGAGGAAAGTGTGTTTGGGAATTAAAAAAAAAAGTTGGTATTGGCGATTATTCCTACATATTTTACTTGTAGTCGGGCTAGTATAAGGTCTTTGGAAATTACCTACATTCGGTACTACCAGCTAACTCTATAACCGTTAACCTCTTTAACACAGGGAAGTTGAGCACATCACAACATGGCCAACCCGAGTCAATCCAGCAAGCAAAGTGTTGGTCTAGTGAGCATCGAGTATTGGTCAACCGTGTGAATGACCAACGAATGATTTAAAGCTCCATACATATTCTTATATTTATATAGTCTAAATTTAATCTTCGTAAGAACCTGGGTTGAGTGAGTCATGCTCCGGTTGGAAAAATAAGCTGCGCTAGTGCATTTATTGCATATTTTGTTATACGTGCACATTTTTCGTCATATTTATAAAAAATATTTGCTCTTTTCATTATTTTTTGCTTAGAAATATCTTTCTGTGCAAGCGATCAGCTGGTGACACATGTTTGAGTCCTGAAACTGTCAAACAGTCAAATTAGTTTGGGATAATCTGCTTAATTTTTGGCATTGAAAATGGAGCAAAAGCAACAACATTTTGCTGTTTGGTAGAAAACCTACACTTTATAATAAATTCGACTTGTTTCCGTTTGCTCGTTTTATGTTTTTAATATAAAAGCTCAATTAGTAGTACACTAAAACTATGGGTTTCTGGTCAAGACAATAACCAAAACTAATTGAGCACTTCAGTTAAACTTGTTGATGTAGCAGGTCAAATCGACGACAAAGTAAAAGCGAAACTTGATGCAGTTTAAAAAAGAGTTAAGGCAATCGGTGGTATTTTTAATTTACCTTCCAGCAAAGAAAACATTATAGAAAATGAAATATTCGCCTATTGCCGTTGATGTCGAACTAACAGTTTTAAGACCACATAGAATAAGTTTTACAGTAGAATAATCTTTCCTTTTACTACATTTCAAATTATTTTTACTTTTTAAGACTGATAGTCACCAAGAGCTATAATCGCAACACGAGCTTTAAGCTTAGTTTTCCTAAAGATGACACAAAGTTTGGTTGGCTTGTCTAGTTAAAATATTCGCAATCTAGAAAGAAATTCTGTTTAAAACTGTCAGTTTTGAAAAAACTAATTTCAAGAGAAAAGATTAATTTTTATAGTATTTCGCTCAAGCATGAGTTACTATGAATTAAAGCTGATATCCTGTGTACGCTTTTACGATGCAACAATTTATGAATGCAGAGCTTAACTTGATCGTGTGTGTGAGTATGTCTTTAGTACATGACAACAACAGTTTTTCATTTATTTTGTTTTTCTTTCCTTGAAACATTTAAAAGTGTCACATTCTGGGAGGTCATCTACCAGACACTTGTCACATCAATTAAAACATACAAGTGGTTACAACCGACATTCCCGTACATGCTTGAAATACTTAAACATACACAATGGACACATACATGCACACACTTATAAATATATGCATTCACACTCAAATATAGAAACTAGAAGAAGACGTCTTTCTTTTAAAACTTGTTTATGTAAGAGTGAGTCCAACTTGTAGATGGTTTGAGCCATTTGCAGATAAACGATGACATTTTGTTGGTCATTCAAGTAGTGACCACACAATGATTGTATTTTGTGGTTGTTTGTTTATGTAAAGATATTCATACACACTGACAGACGCACACATAGATATTTATGTGTTTGGACACAAATGCAGACATGTAAAAAGAACTACCAAATACATGAGTAAAAAAACAGCACTTAAGGAAGATAGACAGAGACGGAAAAGGAAGTAAATAGCAAGAGAGAAAGGGAAGACTTAGAGTGGGACAAGAAGAGGGAGAGGGAGGGATCACAAGCATATTTGTGTGGGTTTTTATTAGAATATAAAATTCAAATATGATTCTTCAGGAAATTAAAATAAATGAAAAAAGACGCCTCTAAGAGATCAGCAAGATGACATAAAAATAGTTGAATTGGAAATTGTTGTCTTTTTTTCTGCCATTAAATAGAAAATTAACATTTCAATTTATGTGTGTAACAACTTTTATTTATTTTACCTTGTTGCCACAAAACGCACTAAAACACAATATTTATTTATCCTTAAACTTGAATCCTTGTTGGTTGGGGGTGAAAATAATTTTTTTTGTTGTTAAACTTAATTGTTTGATCTGCGAGTGCGATATTAAGAACAAACAAAAAAGTGCTAAAATTTCTTTATGCGATTTAAGCCAGGCAAAAATGAATGTGTGTGTGTGTGTGGGTGCTTGTGCGCTAAAGTGTGAGTACATTCCCATTTATTTAGCCATAAAATTTAATATCTTTCTAATTTATTTGCGTTAAAGTCTTTTTATCGCCGCCTGATTTCGCTGCAATATTTAACATTTAATTTATGAGAATTTTGTCGCTGTGTGTTTACGTGACTTTATGACTTTTGACATAAATAAGTTGCAACATATTAACATTTCATCTGCTTTAACTTATTACAAGATACAAGATATTTTACAAGTTTTAATGCTTCTTCGTGTGTGTGTGTGTGTGTGTGTGTGTGTGTGTGTGTGTGTGTGTGTGTGTGTGTGTGTGTTCAGTTGAGAAACTTTGCATGTAAGTCACTATGTAACAACAGTTTATTGAATAAGTTAAAACTCGTGGCAACAGAGGCAGAAAAGTATTTCCGTACTTTTCGTATTTTAAGACGAGTGTAAAAGTGTCATCAAGTGTGGATTTTTTATTTATAAATCATGCGTTATGAAAACATTTTCAAAATGACATTATGCGAGTACAAAATGAGCAAAAAAGTTTTCTTTTTAAGAAAATAATTTAACAGTTTAAGTAAACTTTTTCCAACAACGAGGAACAACTAATGAATCATCATAAAATGATTGAGAAGAAAATTCGTTTTAAATACGGAATCAAACAACTGACGATAAATATACACGAATCTCATAGTTGTTGAGGGGCTAAATCCAAAAAAGAAAATTCTTTCATCTTATGAAGGTATCACAAAGGGCTCCACTCTGTCTTTTTTTTGTTCGGGGCGCCCTGTGCAACCTAACCATTCTAGCCAGTTTCTGGGTCGCAAAAGCTTAGTACTGCATTGAAAATATTACGAAAAAAGCCATTTATCAGGATCATATTAGGATGATTTAAGCGATGTCAACAACATGTCTTCTCAGTAGGCATAATTTTTTATAATAATTTTTCGTTAAGTGAGGGAAAAGTGTGTAAAATGCACACGTGAGCACATGAAGGCGTATAAAAACATTTATTTTAAATATATTTACACGCAAATCTGTCATGTAACTAACACACATACACGCTCATGCCTCCCGTATTAAATGTACAGTCGTATAAACATCATGTAGTTTATGTGCCGAATGCGGAATGGAATGCGAATGCAATTCTTATGGCGCCACTAAAGTCATAATTTGATTGTTTTATTTCTTTTTGTTTTGTTGTGTTTTATTTAAAAACAAAAACAAAAACAAAATAAACTGAGAATGCAGAAAATCTGTGTGCGGGTGATTGTTTATAAAAAAAATCAAATTGTGTCTGTTTGTGGGCTGTGCTTGTTTGTGCCTGTGAATGTGCTTGCACACAACATGAGATTTTTTTTGTTTTTGTATTTTTTATTATTAAATGTTAAGGACTTATCATATTTAAGTTTGTTGTTGTTGTTATTATTTTTCTTAATACGCAAACAAATAAATTTACATTCGTACGCATGCAAGTATTTATTGTTATTTTAACTTTATTCCCTTTTGAAGTAAATAAAACACTGTTTATGTGTATGTGTGGGCTTGTAGTATGAAAGGAATGCACACAACATTCTGTTACACGACACAATATGACATGAAAAACAACAATCGTTATCATTATTGAATTCAATGAATGTCAACAACTTGCAATAATGATGCTTATTTTATTTAATGCTTTAATATTGAATTGAAAACAAAAATTAAAATAAATAAACAACAAGATGCGACTGGAAAAATAAAATAAATGAAGTACAAGCCGATCAAGAGGTCAGTTTTATAATTTATTATAATTTCTTTTTTACGCTGACAAAAAAAAAAAAAAAGTTAATTTTAATGCTCGCATTTATATGTAAGTCTGACTCTGAGTCTCAATCTAAATTTTCATTTGAATTTCTGGTATTTTTCCAGGTTCAAGGGAATATTTATTAGAGTAGTTGAACATGCTCTCCAGCCTAGTTTTCAATTCCCTAAAAAACGTTTCAATATTGAATAAGAAACAAATACAAAAACATATGACAGACAAAGTGTGTCCGAGACCCCACTGTTTTCTGAATTTAACAAGCTGATTTATTAACTGCAGAAAATGTAATCAATGATATAAATGCCGTTAAATCTAATTCATGACACTACACACGGAAAAATTTGTTGCCAATTAAAAATCCAGTTGTGATAATTAATTTTTTTTTAGTTGTAGCAACCAAAATTTAGCTCTGCTGAAAATATTTTGACCTGTAGGACCGATTTTCTATTCGACGGCTACAACTGAATTTTTGATCGGAAACAAATTTATTTCTCTCAGCCAAAATTCTTTTCTCAGTGTATGGAGCAAATGAAAATATGTTTCTTTATTTTTGCTTGAATAACCACTATATGATTCGCCATAGTTGCCTTTTTCAATAGTATTTAAAAGTCTAGGGACTAAAATTTTTCTGGAGAATTTTTTTCTAAAATATGAGCGTTTTTAAGAGGCTGCTTCATAAATCTTATCACAACTTTGAAACGACTTTATTGGCTTCAATTTGTTTTTCATATAATTTTTCGATGCAGCTTTTCAATTATGACATTTTTGGTTTTTAAAAATTCTTAGGAAGCACCCTGTACTAACGGGTTTTATTTATTTTAAAGTCTCTCGTAAAAGAAATATTTTAATCAATGTTTGCCTAATCAATGAGATAAATGCTGTTCCAACCGCTTGATAGTTATTGTTGCTTTTACTTGAATTTTCCTTTTGTAAAGTTTAATAAATGAAAACAAATTTCAATATTTTGGTGAAAAATTTATTAAAGTAATTTTTAGTGTTAAATTTCATCGAAGAGCCTAAAGCGCTGGCAAGTTTGCATTCTTATCGCATTTCGGGTCAAATCATGGCAACTTTTTAAAAACTCATTATAAATTAAGTATTTTGTAGCCTTTTTTATTTTTAATTTTTTTTTGTTAACCCATTGTGCTTTATAATTTGTTAGTTTTATTCTGCAAAAAGTGGAAACAAAAATGAAACAATTATTGAATTAAGAAGACACAGATAAATTTATGATCATAATGAAAGATTTATAAGCATCCTTTTGCAACTTTAAAACGTTTAATTAGAATGAAGTTGTTTTGCTTTAAATTTATGTGTTTTTTCTCTCTCTTTTTTTATTTTAAACAAGAAATATGAATACAAAATGAAAGATAAATTGTGGCTTAATGGATTTAAACATGAGTTGCTTTTCAAACTGTTAAAGTCAAAATATGCAAATAAATTATACGAAAACCATAAATTTTCATTTCAAATTCTGTCTAAAATAACCTGTTAACACTACACGAATGAAAAAGATTTCAAAGTAAAAACGACCTCAGACAAAGAGCAGTAGGAAGGGAATAAATAAGAGAAAAATATACTGACACAAATACCTGTTTACTCTATATCGAGTTAATTTTGAAGTATTTTTTACTTCATAATGTTATTTAAGCAAATGAAGTGAATTTTATTTTTTAAGCAGTCGAGTGTTTAATAAAAAGTTTTAGACAAATTCAACTTTCACATCAACAATAAGCATTTTTAGTTTCTAGTTTCTGTTTATTTGTCAAGAGTAATAACAATGGCCATGTTTTAAAATTTTTTCAAGCACCTTAAATTACTCGTAACAACATTTTTCGATTAAAATTTGTGCTGTAATATTGAGGAAAAAATTTTGGAAGTAGAAAAAAGCAAGTGTCATTTAAATTTACACCAGACTACACAAAATGTTGTAATTGAAATTTTTGTGTAGAACCGATATGGATTTTTGTTTTGTTTTCAGAGCAGAGACTCTATCAGCAAATAATTAAACCTCTAGAGTAATTATTAATAATCACTCCATTCTTCTCTTTTATGCAGTTGAAAGTCATTTTCTCACCTGCAGATAAAAGAGCAAATATTTATTCTGAAAGGGCTTCGTTTCCATACATACTTTTCATCTGGTAACTTGAAAAAGTTATCTTTCTAAAACCAGATTATATTTTTTTCTTGAATCACTTGAATCTACATTTAAATTAATAAGATTGTTATGGAATACCAAATCAGTATTGAAATGATAACTACGACGCTGAAAAGCAAAGTTGAAATAAAATCGACAACTAGAATAGGGGTGAATGAATATTTTTGTGATTTTATTGTAGGCACTTTAACTCGCTACTTCGTCAGCGAACTACCATATTGTCGGTAATATAATTTAAGTGAGTGAAGATAAATCTGCCGAGTTAAATATGTTTTTACGTAACCCGTTACGTTTTTTAGTATTTGTAAATATCTTTTTAGTATTTATGGCATATTTATAAATATGTTTAAGAGAAATACAAAATTTACGGGATGGGACGCATATCATTTTAAAAGTCAGATCGTCTAGATTTGTAATCTACCTCTCAAATACTCAGAACTTCCGGTGGATTATTTTTAAAACTTTTTTTTTTCTTAAGGATTTTGATTTTCCGAAAATGTTAACACACTTCCAGAAAGTTAAGAGCCTACAGATTGAAAATCGGAAATAGTACCTCAGCAAATTTGGGAATGGTAAAAATTCCTTAAAGCAACAGTCCAAAATAAGTTCTGAGGATTTGGGCCATAGATTACATCTCTAGACGATCTCTCCTTTAAAATGATATGTGTCTCATGAAGTACTTTTAAAGTATCATTAAATTTAATCAAAAGTACCATTTTATTAATTTTTGACTTTTCTTTTCTTATTCGAACCTGCTCACCGAATTTCAAACTCCTAGCCCCTTAGCCGTTTGGGCTGGGCGATGATGATAAGTCAGTCAGTCAGCAGTCAGTAAAGTTATTCTTTTATATGCATATTGCCTCTCTCTCTCTCTCTCGCAGTTAATAAACTCTATAAAATGTTAATATTAATTTGCAAATCTTTTTGCTTTTTCTTGTGAATTATTGCTGAAAAAAAAAATGTTTTTTTTTTTATTTTTCAATTGCTTGTTCGAAAATAAAATCTCAGCTAATTAGTGGAGTATTTCTAAATCTAAAATAAGATTTACTAAAATTTTTACTTTAAATTTAAGTTAACAAAAAAATATAAAATAGTTGCCTGTTTACCTGCATGTGTTTGGGTATGTGTTTTTCTATTTTTTAATAAAAATAAAACAACCTAAGAAATGTTTATAATAATAATAATAAAAAAAATCATTCATAATTTTTCAATAGGCAAGTGTGGACTTGAAGGGAGCAAATAAAAAATAAAAAGTTTCGACATGATGAAAAGAGCAAACTGTTACGTGCTGTGAATAATGATGGCCATTTAGGAATGAAAGGAAACAAAATTCAAATAATCTTTCACGTATTTTATTGATTTCTTTATTTTAAAATGTTCAATGAATTAAATTGGATGTTGCTGTGTTGCTTTCCAGTCTTTTTATGTTCTTTTATTTCAATTTACTTTTTTGGGGCTGTTTATGATGCTGTTGTTGTTGTTTTTTTTTCGCTATAAATAACAATTTATTTTAAAACAAATATAAGCAGCTACACTCACACACACCTATAAAAATATTATAAATTGATGGCATGTGCGGCTTCGATTTCAATTTGAGCCTAAATTGGGATTCAAGTGATAAACAATGGCTTCATCGATATTACAATCGCTACCACAGCATCCTGCCATAATCCCTATTTTATATCAATAATAATTTTCAATTTACATTTGTTAAGATCGATTCCAAAAATTTTACATGATTTATTATTGAGAAATCATTTTGTAGGTGCTCACTAAAGGGCTGCACAAGCATGCTTCAAAAATTTATAATAAAGAGAGCTTGTAAGCCATTTCAAGTGTATGCAAAAATGATACAAACGTACACGAGCACTTTGTGTATATTCAAGCGTGCGTGTATGCCTGGGTATTTTTTAGGATGATCAGTTACTTAATTTTTTAATCGTTTGCCGAATACTACGAATTCTTATTTGGTATCAGCAGCTAACTGAAGTGATGAATTTGTAAATCAAGTAATTCAAGTTTAGCAGCAAAAGGGCAAAACTACTTGCAGTTTTAATATTAAATTTTTGACACAATATTTACTAAGCAGTTTTTCTTGACGGGCTCGTAGCAGAACATACGCCCTATTTCTTGTTAAGTAAAATTGAACTAGACAACTGTTTTGATTTACAATTAAAAAATAAAATTTGGTTGAACAACCTGTTATACAGAGAACTGAATCTATTACCCAAGAGCGTACGTTCCTGTATCAAGAGCTTTTTTTGTTATCTATTTCATGATTGCATTATTAAATTCAATGGGCGTATAATAAAAATGAATTGATTTTATTTTCTATTTGTCTCCTTCTTCGGTTTCCTCTTTAGTTCTAATTCTCCATCTCATTATGGTTTATAAGTTCTAAATTCGTTTTTGTTTAGCTTGAAATTTAGTTTATTTAAAATGATAAAATGTTGTGAGTGTGCGTGTGCGTGTGCGTGTGAATGTGAGTGTGTTTGTGTTACTTGTTTTATCGTACACTGTATTAAGAGTGAATTTTATTTATTATTTTATTCTGAAAGTGTTTTTTTCTTTCCTTTCTGCTTATAGATTTTAACAATAATTTCCGTTTTGTTACTCTATTATCTGTCGTTTTTGTTTTGTACATTTTATACGTAGACCTTTTTCAAGTTTTATTTATTTAAGGACCCAACTTGGTTTGCATGACCTTTTTTATAGGTTCGGGTTGCTATGAACAAAAAGCAAAGCAAATTAGAAAAAGAAAATGTCGTTGTAAGTGAGTATTGAGGACAAAGCAAAGCAAAGACACACGCACCAAAATATTATTTAAGAAAATTATTTTAAGTCGACTTTACGCATTTTATAGCTTATTACTCACTTTACAGTGATAATCCGCTTTTAAGGTTAATTTTACATTTAAAATTTTTATTTTTAATTCAGTTTTCTTATTTTTTTTCGTTTTTTTTTTATCGCAATAAAAGAAATAATTTTTGATTAACATTTGGGGGAGAATTTTTAATAAACGGACAAAGCTGAACAATGAATGCAAAAGTTCCTTTTGTTAAATTAAAAAAATAATAACTACGCAAGTACATAATTTGTTTCCTTTTTCTTTTTAATTATTTCGTACTTTAAATGAAATAAGATCGAATTGGGTTTATTGTGTAAAAAAAGTTTGTTTTTTTTTTGTTTTATCATAATAATTAATTTTATAGTGCTGCTTTATTAAAAACGAGAGAAATAATTAATATTGTTTGTTGAAGAAAGGAAAGAGGAGGTATGCATGCGTATGTATGCACGTCTAACAATCATAAATTTATTTGTAAAAGAAGAGAGGAGTAGAGGAGAATGAAATATGTGCATCATCGAACTTTACTTTTACTTGTTTATGTTTCCTTTTTCTCAGCATAAAATTTGTTCGTTAAACTTTTCAAAATACAAAAAAAATATTTATCTTAATTTAGCTTGGTGATAGCGACTTTAAAAGAAGTAGTAAGTGGTAACTGATTAAAAAGAAAAGCTTCTTCTTCACGCAAATCGTCCCAGTCACGTGTATTAAAAGGTATCAAATTTTGCTTTATATATTTAGTTTCTTCTGTAGTTGACACAGTATTTCTTTAAGTTCCACTTATGGTTATAAGCCTGCAAACCAAATCCATTTGAAAGCTCTTTAGCTGTTCTGGTAATGCTACTGATAACTTTTGGACTGGAGGGCAAGTCTTTACTTTACTGAATTTGTGCATTGTGATATGTGAGGCCTTATGGCTGATCGATTCGTACTCTGCTCGACTGCCTGTGAGACTTATGTGTGTAAAAATCTATTTGTATTTGAATTTGTTGCAATTACCAGCACACATACCAGCATAAACAAACACAATAGAACCTCTATAGTCTAGTATAGTTCATAGTACGGCTGCTTAAAGTTCAATTTTATTAAATTTAAAAAAGTTCTCTTGGTGAGCATTTGTATTTTACTGTAAATGAAAATATTCCAGTGGAGCAGTTGTATGTGTTGGGTGAGTAATTTCAATTTGTTTCATTTTCATATTAATGTTACAATTTCATTTGGTAAGCCGCAACATTGAACAGAAGTTAATTTATTGCGCATTTTTTATGAATTAAAAAAAAAATCATGAATTTATTTACAATATTTATTGAGCTAGTTAACAAATGACCAGGCAGCCAGGTAATAAAGCAAACAAAAAAATTTAAAATACAATTTGTGCAATTAAGAAAACATGTTTTATAAAATTGTTATTTTTAACCTTCATGCATTTGAATTAATTAGTAAATTTAAATAAATTTATTGCATGCAATAAAATGCAAATTGAATTTGATAAAAGTAACCAGTGACAGCATGGAAAACATTTTTTTTAATGTGTCAATTGAGTTGATAATGAATAACTGTCAGGCCGTATTAAAATATTAACGGGTTCCGGCTGGTAAAACTTACTGCTCCACCATTGAAAATTTTGTTGCACAGTGTGGCAATTTGAAAAATATTTTAAAATAGAGTGAAACAGATAGATAATTTTTTTAAAGGAGTCTTTACTGCACTGGAACTTAAACATTTTTATTATTCTCAAATGATTTTAGAACACTGAATGACTAAAATATATCAACTCAGCTAATTTCCCTTCTCTATTTTAGTTGATTTTGTGACAAGTTTTTATTTGCAAACGATATCGCGAGTTTTTATTAGACTTGTCAGCTAAATTCATGCGTCACCTCATTTAATAAATTTAAATTGAAATTTGAATAAATCATTATTTAACTGCACAGATACATATATAGGGCAGTTAATACATACAGACGTACAAATTTTTGATTTGTGTATGCCAGTGAATTGGTAATAAAAATGAGAGAGCCTGCTTAAAGGTCTTTTCAGTTATTCTGCCGAAAGAAAAATTCTTCTCAGTAGAGCTTTGTTTTTAAAGAAATAAAGATTTTAAAAGAGAAGAGAAAAATCTTAAGTCAATTAAGGTGGAATAGGTAAATTCTGGAGAAAAAAAAATTTTAAATATTCGATGGAATTAACGAGTAATTCCAAATGGAGTACACCGTCTGCTCTCTATAATCACAAATAATTTGCTTTACACGCTCAAGCTTTAAATTGGCCTTGATGTCGTACTACCACCAAAGGCATACTGACGATGTCTTGTGGATAGAAATTATTGTTTTCACGACCTTAGTGGCTAATACATGAAATGAAAAAGCAAAAATAATGGGGAATGGAAGAAAAATGACCCAGCCCCCTACTGATGAATAATAACTAATTACTCACACACATGCGTTTCATATACAGTGTTTATTTGCATTCAAATTTAAATGCAAATAAATATTTGCTTTAATGCAGTTTTATTTGCATTCTTTAAATTTTTGCATTAAACTCTTTGTGGAAGAAATCATGGAATAATTCTAACATGTAGAAACACACAAGTAACACACACATAACTCATGCTAAATACAAATTATATTCAATTCACAATGCCTTTGTGTACAGTTTCACACTTGTAGTTGTGAGCCGTAGTAAACTAAAAATTTAATTAATAGTTAGACATTTTCAAAATAAATATCACAATTAAATAAATAAATAAAAATATGTGAATGTAAATGAACTTACTGTTTCATAGGGGAATAAATAAAAAAGTTATTTTCCAACAGTCATCTTTGACTGTGGGCTATACTAGTGCGTATTTTGTATGTACATCCGTACGAGTGTGTAGGTAAATTTTTATCATGTCATGTCATGTTTGCTTTTATTTATTAATGTGTGACTGTATGGTGTAAGTATTCTTTAGTAAAAACCTACACTTGTCTTTTCTTCTTTAAGAAGAGAAAAATGTAAACAAATTTCTAATTATTGTTGATGTTTCATTCTCTGTTCTCCAAGTCAGGGATCGCAATCATTAAAAGTTTTTTGTTTAGTTTAATTTTATATTTAAAAAAATAGACTTTAATTATGAATCAACCTTTGTTCACAAGACTTTATAGGTTTTACAGAGATACCGCATTATGATTCAATATTATGAGTCAATATTATTTTTTTTCAAAATGAAAATTATTTAAAGAAATCACTCCTCTTGCAATCTCTGCTTTAAATGACTAATCAAATAAAAAAGTGAACATTTCGAATAGTTTTTGGATTATTTATTTCAAGTATTAATTATAGAAAAATACTAATAAAAATAATTTAAATGGAAAAATAAGCTTTAGCGACTGTATTGTTAATGTGTGTATGAGAGCATTAATTTCTAAAGAAAGCTTTTTAAAATATTTGAGTTCAAATTTAAAACAACAAATAAAACAAATTTATATTCTAAAGTTAACGAGAAAATAATCGACTTGAGTATCATGTGGACTGCGGGGTAGGTATGCAAGAACAAACAAATAATAATTTATCTTGATGCCTACACCACGCAGCTGATCAATTGATAATAGCAAAAGTTTTTATTTAATTACGTTTTTGTTCAATGGGTTAGTAGAAACCGTGCAAAACCGGCTACCAAGTGATGCTATAGTTTTCTTGTTTCTGTTTTTGTTTCTGCTTTCGAGTAAGCGTTCTAAGTGGACATGTTTTTTATTGAAACGAAACAGAAAACTTTTTTCTTATTGTTTGTGTTTCCTTTTGTTGAAATCGTATTACATGTGTGCATGTGTGTGGGTGAAATAATAACTGTTGAAAGGAATATTTTATTTTATTTTATTCTGATGTAAGGAGGCGTAGTTTGATTGGCGTAAGTAAACGCCTTTGGGTTGAATGACATGGAAAATTGCTTTTCTATTGTTGTTCCTTTATGCTCGTAATAGTTTCATGTTGAGCTCAGTTTGTTGCACTAAAATATTTTTAATTCACAAAGGGAAATGTGGTTACATTATGTAGCCCTTTTGTTTTCTAAATTTAAGATTTTGTTAGTCAAAAATTATGTCATTTAGTATTTAAACGCATCATGAAAATAATAAATTTTATTCAAATTTAAAGCATTTCTCTCTCTCACTATCTCTCACTGTCATTTATTTGTGTTTCTGGGTTTTTTTTCTGACTCAAATCGAGTTAGTTTGTGGTTTAAAATATTGAATCATTATATTCTAAAAAATTCAGATTCAATTGTTTCTATAAAATAGAAATTAAAAAGTCTCCAAAGGCATACTAAAAAAAATTCCAAGGACCAAATCACGGCAATCGATATCGATCCAAATTTCAAATTTAAATTTCATTTGATATTGAATTCCGTACTTTGGAATCAGTTCCTAAATTTATAACTAAATAGTTTCCCGACAATTTTCAAGTAATCATGTATTTAAATTTAATATTTAAGCACAATCAAAACATGCTGTCGTCGTATAATTCGTAAATTTCATAGTAAAAACAAATTAAAAAATATCCTTTAGGCATGTGTGTACACGTTACGTTTTATGTTTGTTTTTGTGTGAGTGTATTTGGGTTTGTGGGCGTAGTATGTAACTGAAAATTTAGTAAAAGTAAATGAAAGTTTAACAACAACACTATCATCAACGTTCGTTTATTTATTTATTTATTATCTTGCTTTTTGTAAAATCCTGTTTAGGTTAATTTGGTTCTCATTGTCGTAAAATAATAATAAAGTGGGTGCTGATGATGTTAATGTTGTGCAGAAAGTAGAATTTTGTTGGGCAATCAACATTTAAAATGGGTTTTTTATTTGACAGTTTGACTTTTGTCAAACGATTTTAATAATATTTATTCATATTTAAAATAAAATAATTTTCTGTTTGTTTTGAAATGTATTTATTTGAGAGTCGATGTATAATTTTTGACCGGTCACGCCCAATTTTCACTAGCCACTATTCAAAAAGAAGGGTGCCCGTACTTAATTTAAGCCCGAAATGATGCTTTGAAATATATTATTTACCACTTTGTCTAGTATATCTGATAGTTATGCTAGCAAAGGCTTGAGCCACTTTATAAAATAGTGAATGGCTTGGAAAGGTTTTTTAACATCTCAAGTTCTATTTTTAACCAGATTTGTATAAAAATGTATACATACGCTCTCAATGGATATCGACTTGCGTACTAAAGGACTAGACCGAGTCAGACCTGGCAAAAACATCTAGTATTTAAATAAAAAAAATAATAATGATTCAATGTTGGTTGATACTGCAACAACTGCTGATAATTTTGTGTGTTTCCATATGAAAAATTAAACTGAAATTCTAAATTTCAAAAAAAAAAACTTTTTTGATTTAATTTCATACCGCTCAGTCCTTGCTTTAGCTTTTAGCTGTTGGCTTAAAATTAAGAAAAGGAGAAGAGAAAGCAACGTTATCTAGTGATTAGTGGATGGAAATAGAGGATAACGAGATGGATATCTACGGTGTGACACACTTAATGGATATTTTTCGTTTATAAGCGGTTGGAATAGCTAACATTTGCTTCCCTCAAGTTAAAGTTACCAAATAATTTTACATCGCAGATAACTAAGCACAGAAAGATATTTATTTAATGATATTGTGGGCATAACCTTGACATGTCGTAAATGATGGGATAATGGCTTTCGTCAGAAATATGCACACAAATACAAACAAAAAAAAAATCATTTACGCGCGTGTGCGTGTGTGCTTGTGTTTGTATATATCACAGTTTGTGTAAACTACCTTTCATCACGAAATATATTAGACGTGCGTTGGAATACAGATGATGTATTTTATGTGTGTTTATTTTCTAAATATTTTACGCTGAGATCCTCTCTAGTATTTGTTTTTGATTTTGCTAATGTCGCTGTTGTTTTAGTTGCTCTCACCAGGGATTTGATTAATTGTTTTAACTTTTATGAGGAATTACACTAGACTTTACACCAAAAATGTGTACATTTTTGTAAACTGTGAAGTGCTTTAGCCGCAATGTTTAAAACATGCGAACATAACAATTCAAATAGCAAAATTACGTGCAAATTGTACGAATATTTTTACATTAAATGCATGTACGAACCCTTAACAATTTGTTTACATTCATCAGACACTCATGTTTGATTTTAAAATTTTTACGAATTTAAGTTAAATCTTCTTTGGAATACTGAGCTTTTTAAAAATATTTCGAGGACAATTTTAGACAATCGCATCGAGAACGATTTGCTTAATTTGTCGACTGAGGTTCCGCATACAAATAAATTGTTAAAATTTTTTAATTTAAGGTTTCTCTTTACATTGAGGACTTTTAACTCTAAATGTTGTTTCCTTAAGCCAATTTTTGTTGGACATATCAAGAGGCTGAATATATTAATAAAATGAAAATATAAATGTTCGTCCTGATCTATCCTTTTTCTAAAATTAACTCAAGTACAAATATTGTTTTATTGCAAATGCTTGTACCTAACCCAATGGTCCAAACAAGAGGCATGGCAAGTAAGTAACAATCAACGTAAACTTGGCCAAACTATAGTTGTGTCGAAAATAGAAGTTTTGAAAATTCCAATCGCACAGACTGAATTTTTATACTTTGCAGTAACGTAATAACATTCTCGTGTCACTTGACATTCACAAAATTACTACATTAGAGACACGATAGTGATTTTGTCTGGGACCACTTGGTGTACTGGGTCTAACATGAGGGAGTCACGTTCATAAAGTTTGTTTTATATATTTTTATTTTTTATTTTATTTTTTTATAAAAAAGGAAATTATTTTAGTGGCTTCGTTTATACACAGATTAAAATGGAGTGAAAAAGAAGGAATAAACGAGTGACGACATGTGTAATAGAATTAATAAAGAAGGCACTAAAAGTCTTGGTAAGTGGAAATACAAATTTTTTTCTCTGTGGGTACCTGGGTGTGTGTATGCGGCTGTGTTTACTAGTCTCTCATAGCAAATGCTGTGATTCTGTACATACATACACACGCATTGTCATCTTAAGCATGATGGTTGTAGGGATTGCCTTGGTAGTTGGCATTTTTTGAATGTTCCATAACAAATCAAACAAATATGGCGTGACTAGATTCATATTAAAATTTCTGACATACACAAATATGAGTAAATACATGATTTGAAATATTGATGATGGTTTGTTTGCTTTCCAAAAAGTCCCAGTACATTCCCATCACTCCATTCTTTTATTTTTATTTGCACCCCTCTCTAGTCCTGATTCATATGCATTCAGCTGTATGTTTGTATTTGTGGTTAAAGGTTTATATTCCATTCGTGTTATTACCACAATCTAAATAATGATTTAGCATGTGTTTCTTGTTAGTTGATGATTCAAGTAAATTTTCCTACATCTAAGAAAAAACTCCAATATTTATCAAAGATGTTTTGAATCTCAATGCTGGCAATTTACATAAATATTTAAAGCAATTTATAAAATAAATGAATCATTAAAAACTCTAAACTAAATACTTGTACAATATTTTCAGGGAAAAAAGTTTTTAACGTATTCCAACCTAAAATATTTATTCGTGTGCGGAAAAACAAACTTTGACAAAAAAAAAAAAATTAATAAAATAAAATGAAATAAAATGGTAATAAAATATTTATGTTTCTGTCTTACAAAGTTGTAGGTATTTGCAGTTAAAAGTTAATTTGCTTTCTTCTTAAGCACTGACGCACAGTGTCTCACATGGCTGTAGAAGCAGCAAATAAGAAAAGATGTTTTTATATGAATTTAAAACGTTTTAATACTGTTTGCAAGTAAGAGATAAATGACAATAATGCGAGTGCATGTGTAAAAACTAAGAAAACAAGCAAACACACACGCACACGCCAATACTCATGCATAGACGTACTCGTAGATACCTACACATCGCAAGTATTTAAGTACAAATGTTTATAGTTAAAATATGAAAGCAATCCTTATTGTTGGGTTATTATGGCGGGTATGGAATTTCAACTAGATCCCTTTTAAATCAACAACAACTCGCTTTTACTAACACAACAGCAGTACAGACAGCACTACGAGTACTTACTTACTTATTTACTACTCGCTGTGATTGTGTTTAATAATAAAAGCAGCAGCCAGCAACAACAACATAAAAAGGGCTAAAGAGTTGAAACCAGATGCGATGATCTTAAAAAAATTGTTGCTATTTCTTTTGCATGATGTTATTTAATTGGCTGCGAGTGTATTTGTAAGAAGAAAAAAAAACTAAAGTAAAAAACAAGTGAATGGCTGAAGAAATGAATAAATGGCATCGTGTAAATGTTTTTGATGTATTTATAATTGCATTTTGCTCAGAGCTTCAATGTACAAATTGTACTAATACAAATAGTGACAGAAGAAATGTGTTCAGGTTCAAGGACTTTTAGAATTTTCAATGCTGAGGCTGATTGAGTGTTAGTGTGGATGATGTTTGTTAAGTACTTGTTACAATTTGTTTCTTGTTAATGGATAGTGCAGGCATAAAAACGTTCATAATGAATTAAACTTAAAAAAATTAATAGAAATTCCAATTAATTAACGATTAATGGCAGTAGTGAAAAATTTGTTTGGAAACGTTGTAGGTATTCACAGAAACTTAGTTTGTCACTTTAAAATATTGAAGACGAAAATATATTTGTAAGTTGGAGTGAAATACTTTTATTAAATAAAATTTATTTTCTCTTTGTTTGTTCGCTTTACAAATGTTTGTTTTCTAACGGATTTGTCTGAAATTTGGTACTCCGAGGAAGGTCGTCGTATACTTTTGGATCGGCTACGCAAATTTTTGTGCCCCCTTTTCAACGATTTTCACTCACCACTGTGCAAGAATATGTTTGACCGTACTTTATTCAACCCTGAAAGTATACTTTGAAATATTTTACTTTTTGCCTCTGATAATAATTGCAAAAACATGCGCTACTTTATAAGGCAGTGAAATTGGATGTTTTTTTTATATTCAAACTCTATTTTTAAACGGATTTTTCTAAAAATTTATACAAACTTACGTCTCTAAGAATACCCACTCATATCAGGTGAATCCTGATGCTCTTATCTCTGAGTGCCTGTAATGCTTCCCTACTGTCAGGGTGCATATAAATGGGACTATCACTTGTAGCTCTTTCAAGTTCTTCTCTTGGCGGATTTAAAATATCAAAAGTTTATTACTCGTAATCAAAATTATTACTTCCACAAAATCTTAAAAATATCATGGTTTCTAACGACTTATTGTCGGAAAGCACTTCCTCAATCCTATTGAATGCAACTATTTTTTATAAATTTAGTTTGAGGAGTTTCATTATGACTGAATCTTAATGATTTTAATATTTTCCAGCCTATTAAAGAATAATTTGTTGCAGTTTTATTTGCGCTCAAGTTCCCATTCAGTTTTTTTTTATTTTTACACGTTCGTTTGTCTGTATGTTTCTGCAATATTTATGTATGAAAAATGTTATCAAATTAATTCTAATTTGAAATTTGTATGTTTAATGTTGACGAATTGGAACATGTCAAGTGTGCGTGTTGAGTTGACGTACTACCTAGCACACATCCACACAGTAAACATACAAATTTAAATACTTATTTATATGGAAATACAAATAGTACATGTACAGTTGGTTCTTAAATACGAGTGGAATGTACTAATACACGTGTAAGTCCCTTTGTCGTTCCGTACAGTATTTCCACAAATAAACGAATTTATGAATATGGAAGGGAACACAGTAAAGACATGATGCGATGGCATACGAAAGAAAATATTTGTTTTTTTCGATAGTTTGTGTTTCCTTATTTTTTATCAATTAAATCTGACTTTTTAGATTTTTCTCAACCAGTTTTTCAATTTAAATTTATTTCTGTTGTGTTCAGCAGTCGAAATTAAAAAGTATTTTTATCAACAGAAAATTAAATAAAAATAAAGACAAGCAAATGGGCGTCACGTGACGGCAGTTGTCTCTTTTAAATCTTAAGACCTGCAGAAGGCTTTCTCGTATGTAAAAATATTTTTCTTTTTCTTTTTATTTTGTCTTTATAAGTGAGTTTGTTTTTCACGGCATGCCAAACATTTACTTGCGTGTGGATGTGCAAACGTCAGTAAGTACGTATACGTACGTATTTCACTTTTAAGTTTTATTTAGTCTCCTCAAGACAACCGCATGTAAAATCATGCATTCATACATGTGAATCTAAATATTTATAAATGCATATTTATGTATGTACTCATATGTATGTATATGCAGGCTTCATGAACTGGAATCATACATTTTTCCATTTAAATATGCAGTCAGTCACTTAGTCGGTTGAGTTTTTCTTTTTATTTCATTTTATTTTATGCAAAACTTTTCAACATACTTAGGACATACTAAAAATATAAGTCATACAACAACAACAAAAACCACAACAACATCAGTGAAATCAACTATTTCACTATCAAGAAATAAGTATATATATGTGTGTGTGTAGATGAATTTACGAGTGCATGTGTTCTGCCAGATGTAAAGCTTATTTAAGTTTAATGTGACATGTGTTTCAACATTTAGCCCTCTTGTTCTATTCCTTCATTGGCTATTGCTTTGTCATACTTTCTTTCCACACTTTCAATTTTTCAGTCTCCAAAGTTCTAGTTTTTTCGATGAAAAAACATGATGACTAACCGTTTCGGATAGTTTAATTGAAACAAAGTCATCATCGTAACAGATCTTACTTAATTTTTCTCAACTTTTTCCTTTTTGCTTTTAAGAAACGGAATTGACAACCAACTTTATGTACTCAAATACTTAAAATAATTCCTACTGCCTTAATAATTTTGTATCCTTGCAATTTATTTAATAGAAATATTTACTGTTTAATACTCTATACTTTTGCCTGGCTGGAGTCGGTATCCTTAGAGAGCGTCTGTGTACATTTTAAGAGAATCTGTTTACAAGTAGAACTTTCATTGTTAAAAAACCCATCCATTCACTACCTTATAAAATAGCTCATACCGTTCTAGTATGAAAATCAGTGGGCATGGCCAGTCGAAAAATATATTGTGATTTTGCCTGAATTGTAGAGGCTGTATGTACGAAATTTCAGACAAATCGTTTGCAAAAGAACAAACAAACAAACAGAAAATAAATTTTATTTCTCAGAAACTCTTCCTTCAAATGAAATTTTATATGACGTCATTATACATTTTAAAGGTTTTTCTTAAAAAAAATTGAAGTTAAATTTAAATCAATTTAAAAAATTTTAAATTAAATTTTAGCAATTTTATTGCTTAGCTAAGAGAAGAAGAAGAATTAATTATTAATTAAAATTGAGTCAATTCAAATTGTCCTTCGGCATAAATCCAAACTAAATCAGATGCAGGTCGCAACGACCACGTCAATCAAATTTTCGCAGAAACTTTAATTGAATTTCTTCATCACTACATGGTATAAAACAAAGTCGTTTTCTTTGTCCCTATATCCCTATGTATACTTAAATCTTTAAAACTACGCAACGGATTTTGATGCGGTTTTTTTAATAGATAGAGTGATTGAAGAGGAAGGTTTATATGTATAATCTTGGAAGGTTTAACGTCACAAATTGGCCCGGCAGGTAGCGTTATAGTCGGTATCTGGCTTATTTGCCTACTACCTGCTTTTACCCGGTCTCGCACGGTTCTTTACTCTATGAGTACGATTTCTTAGTGTAAGAAGATCGAATATATAAAAATATTAAGGCAAGACAACTAGTTTAGAATATTTTTTTCAACGAAATGATATTTTAAAGGAAACAGACTATAAATTAAACAGAGAAAATATAAAACTGGAGTGTGTGTAATCTTGTCTTTTACATGGAGGTGGTCACAAAACAATTGACTCTCATGTAATCTAATTTGCATACGAATGCATTTACAGACACGGAAATAAAATTAAGAGGTATGAAGCTGTTGAACTGTTAAAGTTGAACTATTTTAATTTAATCATAAGTCCGTTAACACACACGGCAATTTTAGTTGCGCAACCTTTTAGTTTATATCAGAGAGACAGGAAAGAAGCATAAAAGGGATACAGACCTGCTCGTACTCGGCATTCAAAAAGAAGACATTTAAAGCGGCGGATAGGCATATCAAATTTCAACATTAATCAACGCATTTGTGTGCGTATGAGAAAAATCAAACCAAATGTTTTGAATTTCATCAAATTCACACACAACGCAGTAATAGATGTTCTAATTTGATGTGTGTATCACCCGCTTAAGTTGCTAAACTTGCCGCAACAAAATTTTTATGTGTGAACGCAAACAATGGCAATTAAAAAAGACATTTAAGAAAAAGTTGCGCAGCTAACATTTCTGTGTGTGTGCCTACACTTTAATACTACAACAAAAACTAGCCGAGAAAAGATTAAAGATTAAAGTGTGTTTGGAATATTTGTTGGTCACACATTGCCTCTTTCAGCACAGACATAATTTTGTTTGTTTGTTTGTCTTAGACACAATCTTCTTTTTCCCTCTTTAAGTTTATTATTGTTATTAATTTTTTTCAGCGTCTTGTAGAACTCTGCGGATGTCAGTGCATTTTGTGTACTCGTATAGTTGTTGGTGCAAGTGTGTGTGTGTGGATTTGTGCATAATAAGTTCTCAAAAATACCATGAGCAGAAATGCTGGTGCACAAACAACCAAACAAGCATTTAGTAACACTGTTATTTCTGTGGCATATGTAGAGCATGATTTAATTCAATTTCTTGGTTTTTTGCCACACCATGTCACTTCTTTACAAAATTTCTTTTTTTGTGTTGCTACTTTTGTCCCCCTTTTTTCATTTTCTTATACACAGCTAGTAGTTGTTGTTGTTGCCGTTATTATTATTATTATTTTTTTTCCTGCGATATGCAAGTACTACATCTAAACATGGAATTCTTTTTTCGCCTACTTATTTTATACCGGCTTGAAATGTTTGCATGTGTGTTTGTTTGTGTGTGCGCAAGTGTTGTTGTAGGTAAAGTATTTGTAATGTAAATAACTTTAGAATCATTCTGGTAACCAACTACTCGTACTACGGCTGCTGCTGCTGCTGCTACAATTTATTTCACTCATAAACCAAATAAAAAAATTAAAGTGTTTAGTTTTTCAGCTGAAGTGTTTCTTATGATATTTTTGTGTATTATGTTTTTGTGTCTTTGTTGCTTTACATTTTGTTTGCTAATGTTGCAAATGTTAATATGAGATTTATGTGGAATGGGGAACGTCAAGTGTTTAGTTTGTGCTGGTTGTAGTTTTTAGTTAAATAAGTGTTTATACTTGGAATTAGTTAGTAAAATTTAAAATAATTTTTAATAAACTAAATACTTAAATGAAGTACATAAACATACGTAAGTGTGCGTGTGTATGTGGGTATCTCTACTCACATGTATTAACGTTTCCTTATTCCTGTGCAGGTATTTTAAAAAAAAGTGAGACTTTTAAATAAATTCTAGTTTCATATAAAAAAAATGAAAAAAAAATGTGTGTGTGAGTATTGACTTGTGAGTACTCGTAATTTTAAATGAACAATATTTATTGAATTAACAAAATGATCCACCCAAGATATTTGTAAAACGTTTTCACACACACACACACGTTGTATTTAACAGTAATTGTGACTTGAAAAAAGAAAGAGGAGCTCATATGTGTATTTGTGCTTGTGTGCATGCGAGCAGTGGCATATTTTATTCATGAGGCTATAAAATTGCTCAATTTTCAGACTATTAAGAAAATTTACGCCTTTTCAAAGGAAGAGTAATGTTCCAAAAAAGGCCACACACAACCAAGCAAGCAAGCAAGCACTTGAAATAAAATAAATATAAAAAATGAAAAATAAAATGAAATCAAATAACAAAAAAATAAAAAAATAAAAAAAGAACTAAAGAATCTCTTGTGTGGCATATGGAAGATATAGTACAACAACGGTGTATCAAATGCCACAAGAGCCATTACAAGATTTCTTTCGGATTATGTTCCTTCGTCGACTTTGCATTGTTCTTTCTATTATTGTTGCTTAAATGTGGAAGAAGCACAAAAAAAAATATATAAAACGAAAGAAATAATAATAGCAGCAGAAGAAGCAGAAGCAGAAGCAGCAGAAGAAACTGAAAATTGCATAAAAAAACAAAAACAAAAAACACATGAAACATTGTATGGCAAAAATAAATGAAATTATTTTAAATGCTGAAGACTTTTTCAAGAATTGCCTAAAGGAAGCATGAGTAGGAGACAAAAAAACAAAAACAACGTAGAATTTCAAGACACTAGAATAAGTATAGCTTTTTAGCTTTTCTTCTCTGGATTCTTCTTCTGGTAGTCAACCTTAAAGAAGTGGTTACAAGAACAGAACAGAAGCAGGCATCAAGAGCACTTTGACTTGTGGCATTTAGTTTAAGTGTAGTCTAAGGTTTGGCAACTGTTAACTGTGCAAAAAAAAAAAGAAAGAAAAAAAACACCAACACATATTTTCTCCTATACACTCGTATATTCATGAAATTTTTTTTTTTTTTAGGTAACGAACAAAGAAATGAGTTGGGCTTATGTGTGTATCTAGTACATCATTAGAGGCGTTCAACAAACCTTTATACCGAAATAAATGTGTGTGTAATGGCTGCTGAAAAGGTCCATAAGTCACTTTCCAGCTGTGGCTGGCATTGAGAATGCGTTTTATTTTAAAGATAATTCAACTAGAAATTTGTTATAATAAATGTTGGACATACAAATATTTATGTATGCATGCATTCTGTGCCATATTCAAAGACCAAAAACAAAAAAAAAAATATTGAAAATGCAAGTAAATCTTCTTTCGTTCTCGTAAAAGTACCATTTTATTATATTGTTTTAATGGCATTACATTTGAATGACATTTACGACCACGAGTATTAATGGCAATTTTTTTATCAATATGATTTTTATTAATTCAATAAGGGCGAAAATATAGTTCAACCATGAATAACAAAAATTCAGTCAAATGCATTAAAATTATGGTTTGAAAATTTCTTTAGTTTTTCTCCATCTTAGGAAATGAAATAAAACAAAATATACAAAAGCTGGTTTAGACACCAGCTGAATTTCTTTTAGCAAGTCTGATATGATTAAATTAAAATGTTTCTTTTAGTTTCTTAAAAAAAATTTTTTTTTAATTCCCAAAAGAGTTTTAACAGTAAGTAATGAGATGATTGGCAGCAGTACTCATAATTAGCTTTACAATTAAATTTCAATGAGAGCAAAAAATATAAAAAGGAATGAGAGAAATACTTGCAAAATCAGTTTTCACAATTAACATTGAATCCCTCAAGATACAGAGAATTCTTAGTTAAATTCACAAAATAGAATCGCTATTTTATATAAAGAATGTTTTTTATAGACGTATAGAACTTTAAGTTGGCATTACTGTTCAAGATGGCTGTCTAGTGATTTATTCTCAGTTTGGTTTGGCAATTCATCATGATTAGACTCACGCCTGAACAACGCTTGCGTAGATTCGTCGAATGGGCTCAAAACGAGATTGCCGTTGTTCCCGATTTTCATAAGCGAATTTTGTTTAATAATGAAGCGCACTTCTGGTTGAATGGCTACGTCAACAAACAAAACTGCCGCATTTGGAGTGAAGCTAATCCTCAAGTGTATGTCGAAACACCGTTACATCCAGAAAAACTGACTGTTTGGTGCGCTTTATGGGCTGGTGGAATCATTGGTCCGTACTTCTTCAAAAACGATGATGGCCAGAACGTTACAGTCAATGGTGATCGGCATAGAGCCATGGTTACTAACTTTTTCATTCCTGAATTGGACAACCATGATGTCCAGGAGCTGTGGTTCCAACAAGACGGCGCAACATGTCACACAGCTCGTGCCACAATCGATTTATTTTACGTTTTTACGTTTTGGACCTGTGAATTGGCCTCCAAGATCTTGTGATTTAACACTGCTAGACTACTTTCTGTGGGGCTATGTAAAGTCATTGGTCTATGCGGATAAGCCACAAACGCTTGACCATTTGGAAGACAACATTCGCCGTGTTATTGCCGATATACGGCTACAAATGTTGGAAAAAGTCATCGAAAATTGGACGTCCAGATTGGACTACATCCGAGCCAGCCGTGGCGGTCATATGCCAGAAATCATATTTAAAATGTAATGCCACAAGATTATCTTTTGGATAAATAAAATTCATGTTAATCGAATAATCCATCGTTGTTTTATTGCAATTTAAAGTTGTATACGTCTATAAAAACACCCTTTATTATACTTTACAAAAAGAGTTTTCGTTTAAATCATAAAGTCTTACCAAACAAATTCCAAAAAGAAACTAATTTGAAAAGAATTTCAATTCTTTAGTCATCATTTATTATACAAGAATATTTTTAAAAACCTATCCAAATGATTTAATAACTTTTAAGACTGGATAAAATTACGGTCACATTAAACAAATATTTGTCGAAATACGATAAGCATAACCATTATGTCATCTACGTGGAAGTTTAATTTCTTATTAAAATACAATCTGATTGTATTATTTTATTATTTGAATTAATTTTATGTAAAGCAAGTCATGTTAGACTAAAAAATATTTGCCGAAAGTAGTGGTTACGCTTATTTTGACAAATATTTGTTTAATGTGATTTTAGTTTAAGAATTCTTTACGGATGGACAGTTTTCATATGACTAGCAGCGTTGTTAGTAACTGAAAAAATTAGCTAAATTGGCCTAAAGGCTAGAAAAAAAAATAAAAAAATTATTGTATTTGTTGCGTATTGTGAACTGATTTTAAAAAATGTGGAATTGTATTTTTTTCTTATTGAATGAAAATTTTTATGTATTTTAATTTCACTAACTTAAATTTTTTTTAAAAATCCGAAAATGGACTAAAAAGCAGTTAAAGATGATGAGTCTTTCATCCAGAATAAAATATTCGAACTTGGAATACAGAACAACATATTTTATTACAAGTAAATATAAAATAAAAAACCAAGAAGAGAACATAAAGTAACAAAACTTAAAGAAAAGAGGTCGTTTTCTAGATGGTTTTAAATAATTAAATTCGAATTTATTTATTTTTCAGATTCAAAGTTACTTCAAGTAAGAATTTGGTATTTTGATTTTAATGTCATTTAACTTCCTTTGTAAATAGTACTGGACGACTAAATAATAAATTGATAAATCAACGGAGGGTGAGGGTGTTTTTAATGATAGTTTTCCTCAGCATTATTAGGCCATGCATGAATAAAGGTACTTTTCTTCACTCTTGAAATTACCTTTCGTTCGACTAATTTATTGAAAATTTTTAATTAATTTGGTTTCATATTTTGCCCCCTAAAGCATATATAAAAATATTTTTATACAAACAATGGTAAAAATCCCTCAGGAGGAGAGTACTGGGGTATGAGAGAATTTCAGAGATTTTTTAAAAATAATCCAAAGATTTTTCTGAATACTTGGGCGATAGATTACAAATCTAGACGACCTCCCCTTTAAAATGATATACGTCCCATCCCGTAATCTTCTATGGTTCGTTCGGAAGTTACTTTGGATTATTTTGAAATTTCCATACACCCCAGTGCTGCTGCTTGCCGACGAACCATTAAAGATTGTGAAATGAAACACATATCATTTTAAAGAAGAGACTGTCTATATTTGTAATCTACTACCAACACACTCAGAAATTTAGGACTATTTTTAAAATTTTTTTGAAATTTCCATACACTCCAGTACTGTTGTTCTCAAGGATTTTGGCAGTTTCCGTTTTGAATCATAAAATAAAAACTAAAAATTTTTCCGAAAATGTTAAAACACTTCCGGAAAGTTTAGAACATAAAGATTAAATTCTTTTTTGATTTTGGTAATTTTCCTGGCCAAAATCAGGAATGGTACCTCGGCAAAGTGGGGAATGGTAAAAATCCTGTTTCTTTACAAAAATAATGCCACAACAGATTCAGCTTATTCTTAACTGAAACATTTCATGAATGATTTTCTGGTCTCGAATTGAATTGTCCGTACCGAACTGATCGTTGGCATCATCAAGTGCGTGCCTTGCCCCGTGGCTGAGGATGTCTTTTTCGAGTTTTAATTCCATCTTCATGTGTAAACTTCAGCAATGCGTCGTTTGTTAGTATGATTTTTAGACATTATGTGGTTGGTGGCTGACACTTCTGCTCTTAAGTTTTCCGCCCTCCGTCCTTTGTGCGATAAAGTCTCTCCAATTCTGCAACGAACTTTTTAATCATAAAGCTCATCATTACATAAATTTTTAATTTGAGTCGGTATGTAAATTTCATTCTCAAAATTTCAAAAATTATATTATAGAAATGCCATTTGTCTTAAAATTTGGAATCATTAAAAAAAAGTCTGTTGCATATTTCATCAGTTCAGTCACTCATGTAAATTCCTGAAATGTCACCTGCTGGATACATAATGAACAAGACTTTTTTAAAGTTTTTTTTTTTTTTTTAATTTTTCTTACTCACTCGTTTGTACTTTTCAGCTATAAAATTTTAACGGGGCTGTTAGTGTGTCTGATTCTTTTTTCTGCTAGTTTTGCAAAAGGGATCATCTTAAATATTTAAGAACTTGAATTTTATTCTAACATTTCATTATTAATAGCAGATGGATACATACGAGTATGTACGAATTTATGGCAACGGTGTATATATCGTTGCCTCAATAAAGAAAAGTTGTCTGAAAAATTGTTTGTTTCGAAAGAAGTTCAAATTTAATAAAAAATAATTAAATATAAAAGCAGCACAAAGTTGGTGTCAGATTATTTTTTTTTTAATATAAATTTTCCTGGTAGCAGAGAAATTGCAGTTTTAAAGCGAACAATTCAAGTTTCTATTTTGGTTGAAGTTAAGCCAACGATATTTCAGTGAAATTGCTTGATGTCATCAGTCTTTTGTTAAGAATTCCTTAAATTAAATTCAGAAAATGTCTACAGAATTATTTAGTTTTGTTTGCAATATTTAAAAGCAAAGTTTGACATTTTTATTTTCTTGCATGCCAATGAGTCTGCATTAGTATGTGTATGACAGTGATTGTTTATTTAAGTGATGAAAAAACAAAGAACAAAAAAAATTTTAAAGAATTTTACAATATAGAATAATGCAGAGAGCATATGCAATCATTAGTTGCTACATGTGTGCTTGTGTATGTTTACATATGATACACACACACCCACCCGCACACACTGCCACATGGAGACGTTTATTAGTATGTATTAGTTTAACTTTAGTGCTGTGGTTGGTTTATTTATATGAAAGTAAATACATGATGTGATTTACATGTGTTTGTGTCTAATATGAGCAGCATTTGATGATTGCCGGAAGGTAAAGATTTCTAATTACAAACTGTTTGCTGCATATAAAATCATTTCACGATGATACGAGATTAAAAAAAAAAAAAATAAACAAACCCCCAAATGATTATCTCTGTGGATAAAATAAATGGAAAGATTTTCATAAGCAAACACTAACATGGATGCAGCCATCGAAACGTGTATGTGCGAGTGTACTCGTATTATGTTAGACCTTTTAAAAATGAGGCTTAATTTCAAAGATGTTTTGCTTAAACTAAATTTTCATGTAAAAGATTTGAGAACAAATATTCACTCTCTGGGGCTAATTAATTTTAGAAACTCAGTTTAAGTCAGTGTAACTCATTATGGCTTTAGCTGAAACTCACATATTTTTATTTATTAAGTTGTATTAACAAGGGAAACACAGAGAAATCAATCAAAGCCCCAGTTAAATTATAAAATATTTTTTGCAAAATAAACAAAAGCTGAAATTCATCGATGCCAGTTTTTCTTTCACACAGCTTATTTATTAAGATACTGTGTGTTGTACTTGTATGTGTATTTCACACACACACACTCTATAATTTTTTTTGCAGTTGTAGTTAAAGGTCCACCACATCTACCTGCACTTGATGAGCTGGTGTAATTATGTTCTTTTTAATCATGATAAATTAATGTGAAACGTGCAACACATTACTCTTTGTTGCCAACTAAAGTTCAGATAAAATTAATCATTAGCTTCTGGTTAAACGTTGTTTTCTTCTTCTTCCTCCTTCTTGAAAACTTTAAAAGCGAGTTGGTAAATATGTTTTTCTATGCGGCTGGTTCTCCCTCCAGAAAATAAGTAAATGAAATGCAAAATATTGATTAACAGCTTTAGTCATCGTTTAATTACAATTAAAAACATTAAAAGTGGAAGAGAGACAACAAACTGTTGCATACAGACAAGCTTTAATTATGCAACAGAAGAAGGAATTGTTTACGTTTTACTTTATTTAAAACGTTATTATAAAAAACAAGAACAAAATCGATATATAAATATAAATATAAATTTATTTTAACTTAAGCTCACATACTTTGCATCAAATTGTTGCAAATGACATCTTTCAAGTTGATATTTTAAAATGACAAAATCAGTTACATAATAAAGCCTTTTGAGCCTTCTTCCTTTCGATATTTTTAATATTTCGGTTTTTTTTTTGTTTAATTCTCAGAATTCAAATCATTATTCAATCAAATTTTAATTTAAAAAAATCCTTAAAAAAGAAAGCCAAAAAAAGATTTTGATTTAAATTTGTTTTCATTAAAATGCATATCCTACGTGCATCCACACATCTACAGAGACACAAATTTCAAATGAAAACATTTAATAACAATTTTTCTTCTCATCGACAACTACACGCGTTTGTGTGTTTAAATCTATTAGGATTAAAAAACAAAGGAGCCCTTCACCATGAAGGGACGGACACATAAATAACTTTCTTACATTTCACAAATGCAAAAGTTTAATTTTCTTTATTCTAAAGAAAATCTCTTGTATGCTGCTCGAAAATGCAACAAAAAGTAAGCAAAATAAGCAGGGTTTGTCGCATGTGTTGTTGTACTAAAGGATACATTTTGAAATGTTGCAGTAGGCACTCATACGTGTATGTGAATCGGAAGTTTATTTGTATGAGTGTCTCCTACAACAAAGAATAAAAAAAAAAAAATAAAAATAAAAAAACGAATTTAAAGAGGGAAATTTTAAAGTGTCTTTTGACTTTTATGTGACGTTTTCCATTCTTCCTCTTCTACTTAGATATGCATTGTCAAATAACCTCAAGCATTCTGTGCAAACAACAATTACGTTCCCATTCACTCTGAATATGTTTGTGTGTATGTGTGTTTGCTACTAAAGAAGGCAATATTTATATTAAAGCAGTGGCTTCCAAACTGTGTGTCGTGGCCCACAAGGGGTCTTCAAATTTTTAATTTCTGTTTTACATTTAAATACAAAAAAATGCCTACAAAAATCTATTTCATGCAATTTTATTAAAGTGAGTGCAGCTGCATATGCCGACTTAAATACGAGTATGTTTAACGTAACCCTCTACGTTCACGTTAATTTCTCAAGAAGACTTCATATCATTTTAAAGGGGAGTTCGTCTAGATTTGTAAGCTTCCGACCAAATACTCAGAAGTTCCTTTGGATTATTTTTAATTTTTTTTGGAAATTTCTTGCTTGTGCCGCCAATTTTATATTATTTTCTTATGTTACTCGCAGTATCAGAAAATTTGGAAAGCGCTGTATTAAAGCATCATATGCTAGGGAAAGAATTACACACACACGACAATACACACTTATTTATTTAAATTCACTTGGAGGTATGTGTGTGTATGCTTGGATAGAAAATTTTTAATTACACTCCCAGGTCATATTGGAGAAGACAATAGCTGCTGATACATGAAAAAAAGGGAAAAATAAATTTAATTTTTTTATTTATTATTTAAAAATATAATAACGTTACACAACTAATCACTCAGTTAATTTATTTACATAAACGAAAACGTTATAACTTCAGGAATAAAAGTAAAATTTGTAAAAAATAATTTTTATGGCCGTTGGAATTTATGATTGCTGTTACAGAGAGAGAGAGAGCAATAGACAAGTTAGCTTAAAGTGCGATGTGCAGGAGTGAGTGAATGTTTAAATATTTTTAATTTGAAGTATAAAAAACAGATGCCACTAAAGAGCTGCCAATTATGAAATCGCAGGCCTAGCACAAAAAAAAATTTGTTACTGATCGTTATTGTCTTCAAATTTTGAAGAAACATCGCATTAAGATGCGTTGGCAGTCAATTTAATATTTGCTAGCGTCAATATAATTTTAGTTGATAAGACTCTTGTGTTTGTAGATGATCGGATTAACGAGAAGAGAATTTTTTCTTTTTCAGTACACACTTGCCCGTACCCTGCAATAGGTTTTGTTTTTTCATACTTTTCTTTCTCACACAACCTTTTATTTTACATTTAATTTTTGTAGTTTAATTCATAAATTTTAAATAAATAATTATAAATTAAAGGTGGCTTAGTTTTATATTTTTGATTTTATACTGTTAAATATGAAAGTAAATAAACAAAATATAAGAAATGTCAAAAAAGTTGGAAATTTTAAGCAAAAGAAAACGCAAAAAATAAAAAATTAAATTTTTTTGTGTGACCGGTAAGGAAAATTCAAAGAAAATATAAAAAAATTAAGAACAAGTTTTTCTTAATTTTTAAAATTTATTTGATGAAGAAAGAAGAGGGAGAGGTACAGTGCGAATGATACAGTTAAATTAACCTGAAGTTTTAATATGATTTTATTTATTCGTTCATTTTTGACTTCAAGTGTAGTCAATTCAGCTGGAAAAGCAGCAAAACCAATATGACACAATAATGTTTTTTCTTTTCTTACATATAACACTTTTATGGCCTGGCCCACGATACCGAGTGTTATCTTTCGCTTACAATCTAAAGAAAATAAACATCTCAAGAAATTAAACATAAAAGGTTTTAATAAAAATAGTAAAAATTAGAATTTTAATGCCCAGATCTCAAGGGATAAAGGAGATTTAGGTGCTCACTATCCAAAAAATGAACTTGAGCATTTATTATGTAAAATCTCTCTACACATATTTACGTTGAACGACATAATTTTGTTAAAACAATAACTTTTCTTCTTTTAAATGACTCGCTTTCTATTTTTATTTTGAGCTCTTACAATTTCATAGTTGTTTGTATGTTTACATATGGATGTATAGAATAATAAAGTTTTTTGTTGTTATTGTACTAGTGCTATTGCTGTCGTTGTTTATATTTTAAAAATTAAAATTTTACAATTTCATTTTCGTTGTTAAAGTAAATGCTTGCAAGTTATTGTTGTAGTTGTTGTTGCAAATATTTTTGTTTTTATTAATTGTTTCGAGTTTTTGTTTATTTAGCAGACAAGTAAGTAGATTTTATTTCTTTTATTTTGCTTACAAACTTGCTTATGCATCAGCGTTTGCTTATGCACGTGTGTGGGTGTACGTTTGTCTGCATACACGACTGTACAAGTTAAAATTCATAATTGTATTGTTATGGCTCGAATTGAATGTTGCAAGTTTTTAACAAAATGTATTGCCAACTTTGTTGAAATGATTAAAGTTGTTTTGAAATGAAATACTCGTATAAAGTTTTAGTAATTAAAAATAATAGAAAAACAAAAATATGAATACGTGTATTTAGCGAGATGTTTTGTCCGGGCTCGCCCCGCCCAATTTATAGAGAAATCCGTTTACGTTTAATCGTTAAAAGCCTTTGCTAGCATTATTAGCAGAAACACCAACTAAAGTGGTAAATGAAATATTTCAAAGCATAACTTCAGGCTTTAATTAAGTACAGGCACACATTTGTGCCTGCGAAAATCGTTTGAAAAGTGGGTGTTTCCCTTGGAAAACAAAAATGTATATAGCGAACAAGCAAACAAGCAGAAAACGTATTTAATCATGAATGAATGAAAGACACAGACAATGTGAAACAGTAATTTCTTTTTACACCTTCACAACCACCCTCCCCCCTTCACTCACCTCACTCTATAATTATTTTAATGATCCATTATACTAAAACACAAACTAAATAGATCTAAAAGCTGTTATTGAGTGAACCGAATGAAACGAGAAAAAAAAATCGCCGAAATTTTTAATTTATTTGGCAACACTTTTGCTAAAAGTTTTATTTTGTTTTGTTTTCAAAATTTCTTTCCCATACTTCAGCCACCACTGTTGTCTGCTGCTTTCCATGTAAAAGACTTAACATGTAATAATTTTGGCTGCTCTATTTATATGAACGACATGTTTGCATCAGTTGTTTTGTTGTAAAATTTTATTAAAAATAAAATAGTTTCCACTTTAATTTTATGCATGTGTGTGTGTGTGTGTGTGTGTGTGTGTGTGTGTGTGTGTGTTATGTACATAAGCGCATCTTTACAATTTTATATTTATGAAATTTTGCTAAGAAAACTTTAAAATGCGATGTAAATTAATTTGTTCACAAGTTGTATCCCTTCTCAGAATTGTTTTATTCAGATGAGTTTTGTTTCTTCTTATTTTTTTAGATTCTTGTTGTAGTTGTTTCGTTAGTCAAACAAATGGTTTTGATATATTGTTCATTTGATTACTTTCAAAAACCACTTAAAGTTAATGAAAACAAGTCTTTGGCGTTTGCAGATAAACAATATTTATTGTGCATTTTTTATGTTGTTTTGTTCTGTTTCTGTTTTCTATCTGTATACATGCATGCACATATACACAAGGGTATGTATGTTTGTATGCGGTTATATAACAGGAAAATATGAATCCCAATTGGTTATACCAAGGACATGAATTAAAATATGTACGTGGTGGTCTTTAGTATACATGAGCGTCGTTGTCGTGCATATTGTCGTTCATAGCAGAAAGCTTCAAAGCATAAGAAATGAATCTGTTTTTAGCAAATACATTCCGCTTTCCATAGTATCAAAGTTGTTCTTTAAAAAACGTGTCATATGTAAAAGTCACAACTGAAAAACTAAAAATTACCAAATATCCTAAATAAGAAAAATTATAGAAAACAAAGTAGGAAGTACTCATGAAGATTTTCCAAATAGGAATAGAAGGATGAGTAGAGTTTTTTTTAATTTCTGTGACTACTTGGTCAACTGGGACATGCGAATGGTACAAACAAACGCATACACCATTCACATGTGAGTGTATCCCCATACAAAACACATTTTTAAATTTAAATATGTGCTAGTGAGGGTATGATGTACCTTGGAGTGCAGATACTGGAACAAATATTGCCAACCGCTATCATACGGGAAGCAATAAACGCTACCAAACTAAAGGAAATAAAACAAAAGATACGAGCAAACTAAATGAAAAAACAAAAAAGCAAAAATGAGAAAAAAATACAATCAACGATGAACGCATTAGAGTGAATATGAGTGTTTACACTCTCATCCAGACGAATATAAATTGAATTGGAGATCTCAATTATTCGTGTTATGCCGTTAGAAACAAATTCGAATAAAATTGTTTTAGGACTTCAGTCACAATATTTTTCTTTTACTCGAAAAAACCAAAATTGAAAACTCGTGTTGTATTCGCATGAAATTATGATTTTAATCATCTAACGCAGCCATGCATCATTTACACTATGATTTTTTTGAGGCTTGTACATGTCTAAACTTAGTATGCGAATTCATCAGAACTTTTGTAAAATCTATTGAAAAATAAAATATTTCAATGCGAAACAGTAAAGTTAAATTTCCTGTAGTGCTCGACAATCACTTTTTGTTTTATAAAAACACAATTAAAGTGCCGGCCCATAATATTTATGAATAATTTCTTTGAATGGTTTGTGGTGTGTGTGCGTTTTTCTATTCTCTAAAATTAGTGTTGGGTATTAAATTCAAGTGACTGAAATACAAAGAATCTTAAATGTAAACGCTATTGTTGCATGGCTGGGTAAAAGTTTTTATGAAGCATAAAACAAATATTGACAAAAGTTGGCCACATTGAGTAAAACTTGAAAGTTCCCACAAAGAATGCCAGCTGACAACAGCTGTTGTTGTGATCCCATGCTGCAATATGCCCTTCAACGCAGTCAATCTTTTGTATTAAAATTTGTTAGTTGTTGGTAGAATACGACTGTGTCATGCCACAGACCCTCTTACTTTATCAAGCAGCTCCACTGCAACAAAACTTTTTGCACTTCTTACTTTTTTTCTGTATCAGAGGAGGGGAGAAGGAGAGAGAGAGAGAGAGAGCGAGTGATGATGGTCTTTAGTGGAGAAGCTGAGCTGGTTTACAAGGAAACTTCAATTCAGTGCCCTGCATAAAATCAAGGCTTTTCAACAATTTATTTCCAGTGGCTGAATGAAGGATACTAAACGTAAGTAAAACACAAAACTTTTAATGTTTCCTTTTAGACTAAAACCTAAAAAAAAGAAAACAACAACAACTTTTTTCATATCTTTTCTAGACTACACACACACACTCACACCTTCAAACACATCTGCAACACAACTACTCTCATGAAAGTGTATTTGAATACAAGCCTCGTTCTGTGTTGGTGCTTAAAATATTTACTTGCAAATTCAAACTCTTTTAAAGTACATTAAGAAACAAAAAAGAAACAAAAAAGAAAAAGTAAAACACAAATAGATCGGTTGGTTCTATTCTGTTTTCTATCACAACAACCATAGAATGAAAGCGCCAAATGCACCGGGTGGAGGGGAGGGAGGCACGGGAAGGTGAAGGTGAAGGTGAATAAGGGAAAGCAGAGGGATGGACGGATATTCATAAATTGTAAACTTATACAGAAGAAGTAAAGTTAAACACACTAAATGGCTTTTTATAAACTCACTCACTAGCTGATTCTGCTGTTTTATTTTTTACTCCAACCTTGTGAGCTTGTGTGTGTGTGTTTGTCTGTTGTGAATTTAATGTTTCGGGCAGGAATATCTTTACAAAAAAAGTATTATATAAAAATGTAACCAAGAAATTTATTTATTAGAATAGACCGCCTATACGTCATAAATAATAGCAAAATAAGACATTAAAATAATTATAAACAGAAAATGAAGAACATTTTTCATTACCAGAGCTGAATCAGCTTAAAAACAATATGAAACATATCAGTAACAAAAATAAGAAAAAAAAAACAGCAAAAACATGCTGAAACATATTGAAAGAAATGTTGACAAAAAATATGGCACAACAACCAAACGTCAAATTTTATGTGATAAAAAACATCAGTGAGCTGTGGTGGTTCGAAAATGTTTCAATAAGCTAAACATTCACCTGTTTACAACACTTGAAAGAAACATTGCAAAAATACACAGAAATCCGCAGCAACGCACTATTTAACATGTCTTGAATAAAAAACATGTGGGATATGCCCGATGACCTTTTTTTCTATTTCAAGGCAAATGCCTCTAAGCCATCGTGCAAAACCACCAGGGGAGGGGAACTCTTCATTTTAAACTTAAAAAAGTTGACACTTCAATCTAAATTTTGTTGAGCTTAATATGTATTTAATCATTTAACGAATCACCGCTATTTGTGCATTCATCACTGTGTTTTTGTGTAGAACCAGAAATACTGACCACCATTTTTTTCCTTTCATACATTTCGTTTAAAAATTATGTTACTTATGGTGGCATATAAATCTTGACCATCTTTTTGATGTTTATTGTTTAACTGCTGTTGTTTGCAGCCACTAAAACAAGTCATTTGTCTCCTTTACAATGACCACTATTTGTAAAGAAAACCAGGGATGAAAAGTAAGAAAGTGAACAGAATTAATACTTAAATTATTAAATATTTTAACAAACAGAATCATGTGTATGACTGTATGTATATTATGAATTCTTTGTAATAAATTGACAACATTTGCGACATTTTACGAGTCATTGAATAAATTTCTCTTTGACAAAATGAAACAGAAAACACAAAATGATGTTTTAGCTTAATTAAATAGCAGCCAGCAAACAGTTGTTTCTTCAATATTGAGCAGGACTTTCTTCTTATTTTCATCCAAGTAGTATAAGTATATATAGTGTGTATATGTGTGTGTGATTGTTGCAAAGTATTTGTTTGTAGAGCTGGCTGGCGCTTATTTGTTAATGTTTTTTCTCAACCCTTGTAGTTGATTTTATTTAATGTTTGTTGTTACATTTTAATGCCTACGAGTATAAGGACCTTTTATTATTCTTTTTTCATACTTTCACTCGTATGCGTACTATCCTTTTATTTACATTTCAATTACCTGTTACAAGTGTAATCTCTACTTTTCATATTTAAGTTTGTTAATTCTGAAATGTTGCTAAATAAACTCTTAACACGAACTTCCCAACTTGTAAATGTATTTTCGTGTGTATGTGTGGGTATGTGTTAGCTTGTACGTTGTTGAAAATTCAGTCACAATTTCTCTTTCATCATTCTACATCAAACAATCAAGCACTAGATTTGTGTTGACTCAACGTTTTGCTCACTTTTCAAATAATTTTTGCATCTCTTTTTCGTTTTCGTTGTAAATATTTGAGTGTTTAGTTATGATTTAAATATAATTAATGTGCACTTGAGTGTGTTTATTGAAAATATTATGAATGGCTTACATAATAATTATAATAAAATACAAATAGAACAAAAGTACTTTTACAAACACTTGCAATTATTTTGAAATGTGCTACGAGTAGATGCACGTACTACAACCTATCGTGCATTTGTCATCGTTTAATTGATTAAATTTTTAATAAAAAACCTGAATTAAAAAATGGCCTGATTTACTTTATTTATAAATTTAGTTTAGTGCCATGCCATGCAATTTGTCTTATAATCTAAATTGATTGAATCAATTTAATTCGTCTTAAAAGTTTTTATTTTAAGAAAATCAAATAAAAAAATAAGCAAAGAGAGTAATGAGCTCTGGTCAGGAGTATAATAATTTTATTTTTTTTATTTCGTTGTAGACCATTCGTCCTCAGTTCTAGCTGTTTTAATACGAATAAAAAGAAAAGTATCATTAAATTCTATAAAAAGTACCATTTTGCTCTTATATTGATTTTCTCTTTACTCAGCACCGTTTGAGTTCGGTCTGATAGATGAATAAAAAGTACCGCTTTCTTCTCTTAATTATTTTTCGCTTTGTCCCTTACCGTTGGAGCCCAGTCTAATATTTCTACGTTCGTTGATTATAAAAATCCAGAAGTACAATTAAAACATATTAAAAGTACTCTCTTTCACTTTGACCTGAACCGTTTGAGCCCAGTTTCATAGTTCTAAGGTTGTTTATATTAAAAACCAATTAGTACCATTAAAATCATTAAAAAGTACCATTCTTTCTTATTTCGGTCAGTATCGTTAAGTTCTTCTCTCAAAATTATAGGCTTGCACTTAACATAAAAAATACCACTAAAATTATTTAAATATAAGATACCAGCTGTATTTCTCCCCTTTAGTATTTTTTTCCTTGAATTTTTAAAAATGATTTTTAACAAAATGCTGGTAGGCTGCATCAATTTACATAAAAGTACACATTTATTATAGAAATAGTAGTAAAACGGAGACTTTTTTCAGATGTGAAGAATAAAATTTTGTTTTTGTGGCTGCGACTGGTATCTTGAAAGATAAATTGTGTTCAAAAAACGTACCAAAATTAATGTTTTACAGTTTGCATCACTAAAATGTACATGTATCAAAAAAGTACCAAATGCCCATTCACTAATTTTTTTAGTAGAATATTTTATAGTTTGAATTTAGGCTTTATTTATAGTAGTTCGGGATATATAAAAAGTAATATTTTACCCGTTTTTACCCCCTAAATATTTGCATTTCCTAAAATTACTTCTTTAACCGTTTGGGCTGCTCAATGACGATAAGCCAGTCAGTGAGTCAGTAATGTTACTCTTTTTTGTAAATTATCTTTCTGGGAAGCAATATTAATTCTTCCAGAAGTCTTGCTCTACGAACCCTTAAGGAGTACGTTCACAGACCCTGCATAGGCTGATACTGATTTTAACATTTTCTGTCAATTTTTTTACAAACCTTTTTCTATATTAGTTTTTAGGATTTCTACCTGTGTGGTATGGACTGCAACCAAGTCTCGATAATTTAAAATTGAAGGAACCAGAAAAATACTTCAATTAAAAGCCTGCAAATCTGTTAGTGAATATTAAAATTGCAGTTTTTTTGACGATAAAATAAGAAATTGACTTAAACTTCTTTTGAGAATTGTAAACAGTTTCTCTTAAGTTTTTAGATATTTGCCATTTAAATTAATTCAAGTATTAAATTCAGAAGACGTGGCAGCAACAGCCACGTTATTACAAGGAACTTTTCTCTAAAGAACGTGTCTAAATTCAAAATGTAAGTTGGCGCGTTTGAATGAGAATGTGAATGTGAAGGTGCATGTGTTTAAGTTTAAATTTATTATAAATATCCCTAAGGACCTTTAAATGCCAGTGCCAACAATTTAAAAGCAAACGAGAATACGAATAAAATAAATAAAAATAAAATGAAACAAAAAGAAGAGACAGAATTTACTTGTTGTACGCAGTTGGTTAAATAAATTTGTTTTGTAAATTTTTCGTTTAGACGCCAGGTTTTAGTTGCTGTTATTGTCTTCCGACTTAAATAATTTATGCTTCTTTTACTTTTTTTTTCTGCATGTTGTTGTTTTAGAAGTTGTTTTACGCTAAATACCTCCTCGGTGAGTAGAGGTGTGTGTTCTTTTCGTTTTGTTTTTTGTAAATTATTTTACATTTTTAGTGTTATAATGGCTGTGTTAAATGCCGTTAATGGCAAATGTTGTAAATAATTTTTATTCTCCTTTTGTGGCAATTCTTGCTTCTTCTACATGTTTTTAATTTAATTTTTTTTATTAAAATTTATGATATTTTTAATTTTCTTTCTTTCGTCCTTTTTTTTCTTGAGTATTCACTCATTTTGTTATAAAACCAAGTTAAAGAGAGTGTGGATGGGGAGGAGGAGGGGGAGGGGGAGGAAATAAATGTAAACATAATTGGGCCTTTGGGTAGCTTGAGTTGACATCAATCCGTAAGAAAACCAAAATTGCTTTAATTACTTGAGTTTCGTAAGTGTCAGCGGTCTATTTCAAATAAACTTCACAGTTTAAATTTTGTTTTTTATTTATATTCATGTTTCAAACTTAACTGTAGTAAAAAAAACTTCTTTAAGGTTGCGCGTTACTTTAAGTAAATTCTGTTTCGTATTAAGGAACTTGAGATTTGATTGCCTTCATTTTATTATTGACTCAAAATTAATTAAACTCAAATGCCACCTGACCTTGTCAAAAATATTTTATTTTTTTTTCTCATGCTTTCAGGAGAAAGTTTTCCTCTTTTTTCCTACTGAAGTGTAATTTTGTGTGAGTTTTAATGATTTACTTTTCAATTAACATTTTTACTTTGGATATAGCATGAATGTATGTGTGTGTGTGTGTAAGTTATAGTCTGTAGTTTTACACTTTCGCATTTTTTTTTTATTAAAACTTGTTAGTTTGCTCTCCTTTTAGTTGTAAAAAGTGATTTATGCTTGTGTTTTTCGTTTAATTTTGTTCTATTTCATTACAATTTCAGGTCTAAAAACGCGTCATATATGCAAAAAACAAAATTAAGTTTTTTGGCACTTAGTTCTGAAATTGTTACTTTTGCATTTGCCCTGATGAGCCAATATAAGAATAAATGAAAGTTAGCTAAAATACTTTATGTCTGCTTGTCATCACAACTCTATTCACTGTGAATGCAAACGAATTTAAAAATTTAGGAAGATCTACTCTCCTGTTTATGTAAACACAAAACCTGATTTTATTAACTTTATAAAATTCAAGAAAACTTTAATAAAAAAACAATCATTCATATCTCTGGTTGTTTGTATGGCATTCCAATGGATTCATGTTGTGTTTTTCTTTTGCAATCGAGCCAATAATTGCCATAGAAAATACAATAACAAGAAAGAAAAATTTTCTTTAATAAAAAAATTAAGCTGCTGCAGCAAATTGTAAGAAATTGTTATTTTGGTAATTATTTTGGATTAGACGTAGCAAAAGGGAAAAACTTTGTAAAAAGAACTTGTGTTTATTCATTACAGCGCGACATGAACTCACAGCAGGAGAGAACACTGCTTGTTGACGCACAAGGCAGCGATATGTGGTTGATTTCTTGTACATTAAGGCGTCTGCATTAGAGGCATACCCATCAGCACACTAATTTATAAAAACTGCACGTTTGTGTTTCTTCGAATTTTTATATTCTTTGAATTAAAACAGTTATGGCCCTAATATGTGGCCATGTACCACTTTGTAAGCTTGTTGGGAAAATCGCGAAAGGCACACTACAATCTGGCGACGACAGTTAAATTAAGTTTTTCTGCTTGTAATTGTAAAAGAATACATTTTCAAAATAAAAATAAAAAGAGACAGAAAACAAACAGATACAAACTTGTAAACACACAAGCACGAGCACAAGCATGTACACACTTAAGCTAAAATATTGTGGATACTCGAAGCACAAGCGCCATGTTAAATTGCTTGTGAAAATTAAAGATGCATTTGGGCACTTCTTTTGCATTTACAAATAATTACTTTATTAACTACGAGAATGTGATTTAAGGCTTGAGGTATCACAATACACAAGAGTTTATTCTTTCTTTCACTTCAAGTTTCAGTTTCAGTTTCAGTTTTATTTTCATTTTATCTTTTTGTTTTTTCTTTTTTCATTTAACAACACAAAAGTTTGTCAAATTAACCTGAATTATTTTTATTCTCTTTTTGCGTGTTACTTGGTCGTGTGTTTATTTTAAGTCATCCAATAAAATCTATACAAGCAGGAAGAAAAAAAGCACAGGATCGAGTCAAAAGACTTTAATTTAACAATGAATGATGATGTGTTGGTAACAAAGTTCATACATGGTTTTATGTACGTGTGTTAAGATACAAAATAAAAAAAGGACTCACAACAGACTGCAAATGTAAGTAAGTGAAATACAATAGAATATTAATACGTTTGTAAAGCTCGTGTGTCCAGTAGGGGCTTAACTTGCATAAAAAACAAAATGCAAAATCTCTTAAAACTGTAATTATCTTTCAGCAACCATTTGTTAATTAATTGTGTTCAGAATAATGTTGAATGAAAAAAAAAAAAATAAAAATAAAAAAATAAGAAAAACAATATGAATTCAAATAGAAACTGTTTACAGTTGCCCTTAAAGCTGCTAATTTCCTCTAGTTTGCCTCCTCTTTTGTGCTTCGGCTTTTCCGTGATTGAAATTCTGGTGAGTTTCTCCTCTATATTTTTTAAGCTCTTGGCCTTTTATTCTTGTATGGTCAATCGTTTCAGCTGTGGGCTTACTCTCCATTTATTTGTGGTAAAAAGTTCGAATTGGCAGGATCGCCATTGAATGTGTTTTGGGGTAAGGTAGCCTCTGGTTACAACAATCATAGTGCCGGCTCTTGAGAAAGTCACTGGCAAATTACTTTGCTATAAGCAGATTGATCCCTTTTATTAAAACAGCCGATTTCAAGGCTTAGAAAGATTTTTTATTTCGAAAAAGTTCCTGCTTATAAATAAAAATAACAGGATTTTAAATAAAAATTTAACAATAACAACTATTGATAATTGAGTAAATTTCTAGTGTAAAAATATAAAAGCACTAGCATTTAGCTCGCTACTTCGTCAGCGAAGTACCATACTGTCGCTAATATAATTTAAATGAGTGAAGATAAATCTGCCGAGTTAAATTTGTTTTAACGTAACCCGTCACGTTTTTTAGTATTTATGGAATATTTGTAAATGCCGGGTACAAATATGCATTTTTGATTTTAAACAAATTTAGTTCTCACAACCGAAGTGGCATTTGAGAAAACGTTTTATCAAAACTTTCTAATTTTGTATACAAGCAACGTTCATTGTGGTGAAAAACTAAAGGAGATGAAAGGTCACAAAGGACTTCTGGTTCTCCCTTGGTATCGCATTTAGTTGTAGTTTATGGTTTTAACAGAGATATTATCTGAATTTCAAATGAAAATGACGAATTTAATTTTCCCTGCTGTTGTGTTTGTTGTCTTTATTTCTTCTCTTTAGATATTGTTGAAGGAAAATCAATGGATAAATGGATTTAATGTTGACCCCCCTAATGTTTTTTTGTTTGAATGTGTGCATGTGCATACAGTTTTATCAATACAGAATCCTTTAAACAACATGCAAACACATACAAACAAACACTATATTTAATATATTTCAAATAAATACAAACGTTCTTATGTATGTGTGTACACTCCTTTGTGTGCTAAAGCCATGTATATAATACATACATACATATTCACTGTTGTTATTATTATTTGTTGTAATTTTGTGTTGTGTGCATGTGTGTGTGTGTTTGACTTTTAGTTGTTATTTGGTAAATTTTCTTTCAACTGTAATAAATGAAAAATACGTGTTATTGTTTGCAACACACGAAAGTTCATATTTTTAGTTTGAACAGAGGGCTGAAAACACAACACCAAAAATAAAAATAATAAAATAAAATAACAATAAAATAAAATGGCAATAAAAATAAAAAATAGAAGTAAGAGAAAGAGAAAGAAACAAATAAAAGCAACAGTGAAAGAAAAAGAATTAAAGAAACTTGATTCAATAATACATTCATGTGCCGTACATGCGTTAAACAACAAACTGGACATAACGACAACGAATAAAAGGTGTTGCCATAGTTTTAATACAAATCGATCGCAAGATGCAGCTGAATTATTTCAACTGAACCCAGTTCAATGGGCAACTCTCCTAAATAGATGAAGTGTAGCTGCGTGTGTCTGTACGGCCAAGCATGTTTTAGGTTCGGCATGTGTTAATAAATGTAAGTCAGATATTGCAACATTGCAACATTGCAATATCTCAAAACAAAAGTATAAACACAAAAGGCCACTTGCCTGTGCAAACACACTCACATTAATTTCGAGTGTTGGCCCAGTTGGTACAGTTGTTTCTTCATTTTCCCTTCTTGTTATTTAATTTTTTCCCTACTTTTTTTTTAGTGTTTTATGAGCAATGGAGTAGCATTGTGTGCGAGATAGCAAAATTAGTTGCTTTTACGTGATTCAATACATTTAATCGCACATAAAGTTTCAAGTACAATTTAGTGCAGTAAAACTTTGATCATGAGAAAAATAAACTTCTGGAAAAACATTTAGTTTAAGCATTTGCTATTACTCGTATCACATATAAAACATGTCTGCCTGCATTTAATAAATTCTTACGCATTAATTTATAATTTGCTTTTCATAAAGAATTTTTGTATTTGTTATTGTATTTCAGAACTCAGGAAATAAAATATAAGAAATGTTTTGTTATATTAAATTTTAAAGAATCAATTTCATAATTTATTTTGTTTAAGCGGCATAACAGTTTTTGGATTTTTAAGAAAAGGTCTTAACACTTTTTGATTTTGGAGTGAGATTTTGCATGAAATTTGGTATATATAGCTGCTATACTCTAAGAAAAATTGGCCACTTTCACGCCCACTTCTTAAAAAGAGGTTTGCCCCTACTTAGTTTAAGCCTGAAATTATGCTTTGAAATATCTTATTTACCACTTTGGTAGGCGCCTCCGATATTAATGCAAACAAAAACATGAGAGACTATAAAAATAAATTTTAAAGGTCGCAGTGCGGTCACAGCAAAAAAATTCTCTTTCTCTAAAAATTGGTACATACGCTCTCTATACACTAAAGATACCGACTCACTTAAGAAAGAACCAAGCCGGGCGAGATCCGGCAAAAAACATCTAGTTTTAAATACGTCTTGTACGATTTTATACCCGTATGAGGTTATGAGGTGAAGCCACTTCAATTATTTATATTTTGTGACAAAAATTTGAGTTTTTATTTGAAATGTTATTACGATACGATTAATTCACTGTGTCTTCATATGTGTGCTTGTGTGTGTTGGGTTAAATGCTTAAATTTGGTCTATACTTATTAAGTTATTTTTTCTTCAATATTTAGACATTTCAGTTCATATTTTATTTATGTGCCCAAAATGTACAGCTTGTTGGAAAAAACAAAGGCTCCAAAACATTTAAGAGTCAAATAAATTTGATGTCAGAACTCAGCAATTTATTTTCTTGGTCTTACTCGTATGTTGTTTTTGTTTTAATAAAACATGCCCACATTCATTTCAGCATTTAATTTTTATTCATTTTAATGCAAACATTTAATACGAGTTTAATGTTTTGAAAATATTTTACTAAATGAATAAATAAATTTGCGTGTGTGTATGTACTTGTGTCCTTTCATGTGTTTTTGTAAAAATATTTTTACTTGTGATTTTCTCTAGTCTCATTATAAAAACGATACAAAAAAATACTTTTCCATTGAAATTTCGAATTTAATGAAAGAAATTTTTGGTTAATGTGGAAAAACACTCAATGAATATGAAAAGATGAAAAAACTGTTGTAGAATTGCTTTTCATGTAATTGGGCTGTAAGTTCATACAAAAAAAAAAAGGATAATACTCAAACATTAATTTAAGTGTAGTGTGTTTGACTAGTCGTCGTTACCATACCTTCTGTATGTAACACGAGATTCATACATTGTTTATGAATCCACAGTCCACACTTAAAACATTCCAGCATGTATACTGCTGAATGTGCATTATCCCACACTTTTAGTGTTTAAGTATTAGTGTAAGTATTTTGTGTGTAGCATAAGTTAGGTTTAAGAAATATGTAAACATTGAATAATAAAAAGCAAACGAACAAGAGTGGTCGCACAAGCGACCATTCAAATTAATAAAGAAACATTCAAATTAATAAAGAAACATTCAAATTAATAAAGAAACATTCAAATTAATAAAGAAACATTCAAAGTAATAATAAAAACAAGATGTTATTATTTCATGGTTATTGTTATTATTACATGGCGATCCTGCCAGGAGCGCATTAAACATGCAAGAGCATGAATGAAAAAAAAAAAAAAAAACCAAAAACACAAAAAAAAAAATTTTAAAATTAAATATAGATAAGTGCTTAAAGTTGACTTAAATTAACTTAATAACTTAAATAACTTGAATTAACAGAAGCAGAAAACTGCATGCAAAATGAAATAACATTACAATAAAAACAAGGAAAGCAAAGGGAAAATAATAAAAATACAGTGAAAAGTAAAAGGACAAAAATGTTTAAAGACATTTTATTCCCGCAAGGTGAAAATGAACTATATATATATATTTGAAAAATCCAAATAAGCATTGGCTAAATTGAGTTGCACAATGGAGAAGATAAAGTGTTACGAGTGATTAACAGGATTGATAAGCCCGGATCAGAAATTGAAAATATGAATCATCTACCATCTACTACCACAAAACAGAAGAAAAAGCTGTGTTCAAAGAGGGAAGAGCGAGAGAAGCGATCGATGGGTGAATTATTATCATTGTATACTTATAACTTATTTAATGAAATACTTAGGTTTATTTGTGAGGCTACTTCTAATGTGCATAATAAAATGATTAATTAGTTGAGAGCTTAAAGGTTTTGCAGGACATGTTCAATTCATGTTTTGAGTTTATTATAGAAAAGATGGAAAACTTGAAAAAATAAGGAAAATACAGAAATTGTTTCTTTGATAATGATTCAAGTATGATATTTTGAAAAAGAAAAAGAAAATTCTCTAATGCGGCAAATGTCACAGATCTCCCTTTACTGGCGGAAGCCGTAAGTTTTTTTGTTAAAGAGATTTTTTTAATGAACCTTGAAAGAAAAAAATAGAAAAGGGATAAATAATACAGAATTTTTTTATTGATTTAATTGTTGATTTTTCCATATCGAAATTTTAATGGTTTTGAATTTGGTTAGAATTTTTATTGAAAATATTTTTTTTTTTTTTCTTTGTCTTTGCAGAATCATTCAAGATTCCATTTAATTTACCATTGAGTTCTGTTTAATTACAATAAACTTTATTGATGGTTCTTTTAACTTAGAATTTTTTTTCTTGCCATCTAAGGAGAAAAAAAGGGAAATTCTACATGCGTTTTTGAAATCCTGCAATAAACTGTGCCGGTAGGTTTTTATCTTGGAATTTTTTTTTTTTCCCATCTAAAAAGGGGAAAACGAAGGTTCGTCTATTTACTTGTGAAATTCTGTTAAGAACTGGACATTTTAACCTTTTGAAATTAGTAATGCGTCTCTGTCTCTAATTGTCTTTTTCTCACTTCTTTAATAGAATGCTACATGCGTCTTTAGAATCCTGTTCCGAATCCGCTTCCTTATGGGCCCCTTTGTATTCTTGATCGTACTTTAAGGGATCAAACCCTGTAATAAAGTCTTTGCTCTGACATCTCCAGTCTCAATTGCATTTGAGCAAATTAAATTTCTACGGTTTGTAAACGTTCCACAACGAACTCCTTAGTTTTTCTGAATTGTGTTCTCTTCTCTTACACTTTCGTCCTTTTGGTACTTATCCAACATGGGTAAGACTAACTCCAAAATTGAAAAGCCTAATGCTAATGTCCAGAACGACATAGTAATTCAATTGGAGTCACCCGATATATACCTAATAATATTGATTACATTACTGGTTGTTCAGATACTTATTAATATCTACCAGTTACATAAAAGGTCCTTAAAAAAGACCTATACGAGAAGGTTGGCTTCTATTGACAACCTTGACAAAGTTTAAAGATTTTCGCGTGCCTATGGAGTGGGAGTATATCTTGACCAAAGCAAGATCATATAAGGAAATATTTTTGAAATCCCACAAGTGTCTCAGCCAGGAAAGAGACACTAAACCAGAAACAATCCATAAGCATGTAAATGTCCTTTTACAAAACTTGGAAAGGATTAGAGTTCTTTTTAACGTAAATTTTACCAAATTAAAACCTGAACACAAGACAGCGGCAGAAGCATTTTTCTTAGACTTGCGAAATAAAGCCCTGTCGGTGTGCCTAAAAAAAGGTATTGAAGTTCCTATTCCGGACTCAATACATATCCAAATTCCTCTTTTTCCCGAAGCTATTGAAGCAGACAAAATGCCACAGACAATTGTTGAATTTCTGGGCATAGCCTCAAGAATCCTGCCTGATTTTGACGGCACCCCTACAAATTTGCAAAGCTTTTTAGACGCCCTTAACCTATTAGACTCTATAAAAGAAAATCACGAAGCTGTAGCCATTACTTTAATAAAGACAAAGTTGAAGGGCACAGCTAGAAACCTGATATCCACAGAGAGCACGGTGCAACAAGTGATAGCCCGTTTGACCTCTACTGTAAAAGGAGAATCAGTGGATGTGATTAAAGCCAGACTGATGAACATCAGGCAATCTGGCAAAAACGCAAATTCTTACGCCAATGAGGTGGACGACCTAGCAAAGAAGCTGGAAACCGCATATATAGCAGATGGACTCCCGACGGATACAGCTAGGAAATACGCCACCACCTCAGCAGTCACCGCCATGGTGAAAAACACAACAAACGAGAGGGTAAAACTAATAATGGAATCAGGAACCTTCTCCAATATGAACGACGTATTGTCCAAATTCATAAGTAGCTGCACCGATGCCTACAACCAACCCAATGCAATCTTAGCATTTGGCCAGAGAGGTAATAATTCCTCTTTTAATAGAAACTCACGTGGCGGCAATGCCACCAATAACCCCAATGGTCGCAACCGGAACAATTTCCGCAATAACTTTAATAACGATTTTAATCCTAATAATCATTACCGCAACTACAATAATGGTCGCAATAATCGTGGTAATGGAAGGCCAAATAATAATGGTTTCAACCGTAATCATGGTAATACGGGTAGAAACAATGGCCACATACGACATGCTACCGAAGATAATTCGGGAAACGAATAGACCCCCTTTTGTATTCGTCAAACAGCCATATTTTTAATATAAATTTAAGCCTCTATAGCTACCTAAAAGCTAAAACCTCTTTAAATAATAATAAATGTACGTTTTTGATAGATACGGGTGCAGACATCTCAGTCGTAAAGCATAGTCAAGTCCTCAACGAGTCTATAGACGTTCGTAAAAGAACAAAAATAAATGGTATTGGTCAAGGATGTGTCTTGACACTAGGCAAAGTGCATACAGACCTAAAAGTGGAAGACCTTTTGATTCCTCATGACTTCCACGTGGTTAAAGATGATTTCCCCATTATGGTTGATGGAATCATAGGAATGGATTTCATTAAAAAATATAGATGTATCTTGGATTATCAAGATGATAAGGATTTCATTATCATAAGATCGAACGATGTCCCTTATGATATAAGCATACCATTGATGAGTGGTCCAAGCATAAATTCCTTTACTATCCCCGCAAGATCTGAAGTTGTCAGATCAATTCCGTTAAATACCAGGGTGAACGATATATTAGTTCCCCAGCAAGCACTATCAAACGGAGTATACATCGCAAATACTATAACTTCTGTTTCCAAGCCTTTGGTGAAAATTATTAATACTACAGACCAAGATGTAACTATACAATCTGCTCGGGTTCAAGTTGAAAATTTGGATGACTACAAGGTCATTAAACCAACAAAAGAGTCATCCGGGAAGAAAGAAAAACTTGAAAGATTAGCTATAAATTTTCCCAAAATAGCAGAAAAAAGTCTAAAGAAACTATGCACTGAATATATTGATGTTTTTGGCCTAGAAAGTGAGAAAATCACAACAAATAATTTTTACAAACAAAAACTGAGACTCAATGATCGACAACCCGTTTACATAAAAAATTATAGAATTCCTCACACTCAGAAAGAGGAAGTAAATAAACAAATTGACAAACTTATTAAGGATGATATTATAGAACCATCTACCTCAGACTACAACAGTCCCATACTACTTGTACCGAAAAAAAGTTTACCTGGTACAACACAAAAAAGATGGAGACTGGTAGTTGACTATAGAGGACTGAATAAAAAATTGATTGCTGACAAATTTCCATTACCTCGTATAGACGATATTCTAGATCAACTAGGTAGAGCCAAATACTTTTCATGCCTTGACTTAATGTCAGGATTCCACCAAATAGAATTGGATAAAAATTCTAGAGATGTAACCTCCTTTTCTACTGAAAAAGGTTCTTTTCGGTTTAAAAGATTGCCATATGGAATTAAAATTGCCCCTAACTCCTTTCAACGAATGATGTTATTAGCTTTTTCTGGACTGTCCCCCACACAAGCCTTTGTATACATGGACGATTTAGTAGTAATTGGATGTTCCCTAGAACATATGATTAAAAATTTAACAGATGTATTTGAGTTGTGCAGAAAGTATAATCTTAAACTGCACCCAGACAAATGCACATTCTGTTGTCAAGAAGTTACATTTTTAGGACACAAGTGTACAGACAAAGGTATTTTACCTGACGACAGCAAATTCTCTATAATAAAAAATTATCCTACACCTAAAAATGGTGACGAAGCCAAACGCTTCATAGCCTTTTGTAATTATTACAGAAGATTTATCCCTAATTTTGCTGAAACGTCACGTCATATTACCAGGTTGTCCAGAAAAAATGTTTCTTTTGAATGGACTGAAGATTGCGAAAAAGCTTTTCAGTACCTTAAAAAACAATTACTCAGTCCAAAAATTCTTCAATATCCTGATTTTTCTAAAAAATTTTGTATTACAACAGACGCAAGCAAGAATGCTTGTGGCGCAGTCTTAAGCCAAGAAAAAGGCGGCATTCAAATGCCAATATCCTATGCTTCTCGATCCTTCACAAAGGGCGAAAGCAATAAATCCACAATAGAGCAGGAACTAACTGCAATCCATTGGGCAATAAACTACTTTAGACCATATGTGTATGGTAGAAAATTCCTAGTTAAAAGTGATCACAGGCCTCTAACCTATCTTTTTTCTCTTAAAAATCCCTCGTCAAAATTGACTCGTATAAGGTTAGACCTGGAAGAATACGACTTTACGGTCGAGTACATAAGGGGTAAACAAAACAGCGCAGCAGACGCTCTGTCACGTATAGACTTCCAAGACCTAAAAAATATCGAAGTAAATAATGTACTGAAGGTAACAACTAGACTTCAGGCTAGAAATGCAAGTCATAAAACTGATGTTAAAGATCAACAAGACTGCAGTATGAATAAATCTGATATTCCAAAAGTATATGAGGCCATTAATGCCCATGAGCACCGTAAAATGCCGACGATGCATTTTACAAGAAACAATTGTATTATTTTAAAAGGGAAGAAAATTATTTCCCAATTTAAGTTGCATGATGCAGTTATTAATAGAAACGTAGACTTAGGTCACCTCTTTCTTAAGCTTGAAAAAATAGCTGATAACATGGGTCTGACAACATTGCGTCTATCACTAGATGATAGTCAGCTTAATTACCTAGGAACTAATATGGAAACCTTTAAAGAAAAAGGTAATGAAATCTTGCAAGATTCAAATTTAAATATAGTGCTCACCCCAAAACTGGAAAAAATTAATACCAGTGAAGAAAAATTAAAAATCATTAAGGAATATCATGATAATCCATTGACTGGTGGTCATTCTGGCATTACCAGAATGAAAAATAAAATTAGACTTCGTTATTATTGGAAGGGAATGACCAGAGACATAGCAAAATACGTGAAAAACTGCCAGGCGTGTCAGAAGAACAAGACTGGTGTCAAAGGTAAAGAACCCTTTGTTATAACACCAACCCCTCTTAAGGCTTTTGAAACTGTCATAATAGACACTATTGGACCTCTACCAAAATCCGACTCCCAAAATGAGTACGCTGTTACAATTATGTGCGATTTAACTAAATATTTGGTCGCCATACCTATACCAAACAAATCAGCCCGGATTGTTGCCAGAGCAATTTTGGAAGGCTTCATTTTAAATTACGGCCCCATGACTAAAATAGTGACAGACATGGGCACAGAATATATGAATCAAACGTTGCAAGAATTGTGTTCACTGATGAGTATAGAGAAACTTAATTCTACTCCTTATCACCACGAAACCTTAGGTACGGTGGAACGCTCACACAGAACATTTAATGAATATCTCAGAACATACATTTCTGCTGATAAATCCGATTGGGACATGTGGTTAAAATATTTCACGTATTGTTATAATACCACTCCATCTACTGCCCACGGATATTGCCCGTTCGAGCTAATTTATGGAAAAATACCACCTACTCTTGATTTTATGAAAAACTCTGAAGTTGAACCACTATACAGCGTTGATTCCTATGAAAAAGAAGTGAAGTTTAGGCTCCAGGTTGCATTGCGTAGAGCAGCTAATTTGATAGAAAAAGCCAAGTTGAAAAGACAACTTAACTCAGGCGAAAACGCTAGACCTCAAACTATAGCCATTAATGATTACGTTCTTGTTCAAAATGAGGCCGGACACAAATTGGACGCTGTCTACAAAGGCCCCTACCGCGTAGTTGCGACAGATAATAGAAATAACGTTGAATTGATTGATGAAAATAATAAATCCTTCTCTGTTCATAGAGACAGAATCAAGAAATTCAACAGCCAAATATAACCTAAACATTATTTTTTGTTCGCATGGTGAAGAATTTATTTGGTTATTTTTTTTTTTGAACTTGTTTTTTTAAATATGTATCAGTAGTGAAACCTTATTGTTTTCTAAAGGATTTTCACTGACTTGATGTAATAAGTTTTTTATATATGATTATGCTTATTAATAACTCTTTTGTTAGAGACATAGAGAATTAACTTTTAATTATCGTTTTTTTTTATCTTAAATAATTCATTGTTGTATGAATTCCTTTTTAGAGTAATCCCTAAATAATTCATAGTTGTATGAATATTTTTTATTATTTTTATTTTTATATCTCTAAAATTAAGGTTAAAAATGGAGATAGGACTTTTCTTGGACATTTTGTTGGTGTTGGTTTTGGTCATAAACGGGAGATCTATTGTGATGGACTCCTATAATTGGGGTATGAGGGGATGCATATTCTGTGACCGATGGTGCGGTCTCTGTCCAATTGACACTTGGCTGTCATAATTTCGGGGGTTATTCCCTCCTCATTTTTGTGTTCATTGCTGCGCGTGCACTTGTTTGTTGGTATTGGGTGGTATCCCTTCTACATATCGGCATATCATTGATGGTGATTCAAGATGGCCGACTGGGAGCGGTGGAACCCTTGGAGTTGCGTCAACCCTTTCTGTCCTCCCACACGCGTTTGACAATCTTCATTGCTTGTCGCCGCCCGGTAGTACTAGAGCGTACGAATTGATTTTGGGTCGCTGATCTGACCCGGACGATTTCATGTGTCGCCTAAATTGCTTGGAGTCTCCTTATAAGCTCCTATATTGGGGCGGCTGCTTGACCTTATTTAAGGTTCTTCTGTGGAATGCTCCCTCAGTTGTTTGAGGGACAGGTGAACCAATTCCACTGAATTGCACATAAAACTGGCCTCCTTGTTGTAGTTTAACTGCGACCAGGGTAGTGCGAATCCTTGAGGGATGATGCAGGAAAGGTCAAATATAATTTATATAGATTAGTCTCCTTCAATCCTCTCAATCCTCAATTCTCTCGTTCAATCCTCTCCGTAAAGGGAAGGGGGTGATACATTTTGATTGTCCTACCTTTGAGTAACCCAATGGGAGTGACCGAGCCTTTCGCCATTCATGTGTTGTAATTGTAATAAAGGAAGGTTTTGTGAACTTAATTGATTTTGTTTTGAAGGATTAACCTGTACAATTTTGTGATTGTGCTTGAAATAGAGAAAGATATATATAAGGAAAATTTCATTTGTGAAATTAGTTTGTAAAATTAATCTTAATTAATTTGCATTGTTTTTATAAAAATAAACAAAGGAATGATCAAACTATTGTAACCATTGATCATTCCTTTTAGTGAAAAGGGAGGTGTAGTGTGTTTGACTAGTCGTCGTTACCATACCTTCTGTATGTAACACGAGATTCATACATTGTTTATGAATCCACAGTCCACACTTAAAACATTCCAGCATGTATACTGCTGAATGTGCATTATCCCACACTTTTAGTGTTTAAGTATTAGTGTAAGTATTTTGTGTGTAGCATAAGTTAGGTTTAAGAAATATGTAAACATTGAATAATAAAAAGCAAACGAACAAGAGTGGTCGCACAAGCGACCATTCAAATTAATAAAGAAACATTCAAATTAATAAAGAAACATTCAAATTAATAAAGAAACATTCAAATTAATAAAGAAACATTCAAAGTAATAATAAAAACAAGATGTTATTATTTCATGGTTATTGTTATTATTACATAAGTTCTGATTTTTAAAAATTTCCTGTGCGTTGCTTTGTAGGACTTGAACTCTCACAGCTTTCTGGGCCAACTTAAAACAACGATTTTGCTATTGAGTAGAATTTATAAAATCTCGCAGACCGAAGAATTTAAATTCAGCTTCAAGTTGTATTTTTCGTTTTGCCTTGTGTTGCGACTCTTCCCTAAGCCCTGACTGCTTATCTTTTCAACTTTGGCAAACATTTTGGTCCCGTGAATGCCATTTAAAGCAAATTAGAGTTATTTGCGATTTAAAAAAATGGAATTTAAAAAAAAATTAAGAAAAATTATTCTACTTCAATTATGCAAAAGAATTAAGTACAAATTAGCAGAGTTAACCGAATGGTAGTATTGAACTCGTCAAGAGCCGAGGAAGTACTAACTAGAGAAGCAGCCCTTTGTCGACCCTGGGCAGAAAGAGCGTATCTCAGCTGGATATTAAATATGAACCTTTGAATTATCGCTAAAAGCTGCCTACACACAGAAAACAACTTCGGTTGTGAGAAATAAATTTGTTTCCAATCAAAAATTCAGTTGTGATAAACGAAATTTTTAATCTTGACAATAGAAATTCGGCCTTACAGCTTAAAATATTTTTAACAGAACTAAATTTTGGCCTGTATTATCGAATTCTAGTTGTTACAACTGAAAAATTTGCATTTTTGATTGGGAAACAATTTGTTCTCACAGCCGAAGTTGTTTTCTGTGTGTCGGCATGAATAGATAAACTTCTTCAAATCAACTGCATGTAATTTAAATATTTTTACAACAGTAACAAATTGTTACGTGAAAAATGTGCCCAATTAGCACCAATTGAACAAAGAAATAGTACAAATATGCTGGACTGTGAATAAATTCCATTTTCTTGTTTGTGTGAGTTAAAATCAATTAGATGGGGGTCCTTCCTTCTTATAAAAAATAATATAACTTTGTGTTTGTGTGTGTGTGTATGTGAGTGTGTGTATTGGCAGTCAGTAAGTATAACCATTCGAGTTTATATTATTTTTTTATGTTTAAGAAAACAAATGTCAGGTCATTTGTGTTTATGCCTGAAATCATCTGGTTTACATAAAGAAAACATTTATTTTCAATATCCTAAACTACTCCCCAGCCTTGAAATATTTTCCGGAAAAATGTGTTTAAAAAGAAATGACACATAAATACACAAACTCATACACTTGTGATTTTTATGTTACTTAATGTACACACACACACACACACACACACGCACACGCACACACACTCGTCCAATAAGTATATTATATTTTTTATATCTGCTTGTGTGAGCGATATAAGAAAATACATAAACAAGAACTATTATTTGACAATGACATATTGTACGTACGAAAGCTTTAATAAAATGTTGAAACTTTATGTGCCGCACACACACACAAAATGAAAATGTTTAAGTGAACTAAATGAAAGTGTGTGTGCTTGTGTGTGTATTAAACATTAGCCATATTTAACGTTGTTGGTTTACTACGCAGGGATGGCAAAGATTTAAAATAAATGAATACGGAAATAAGTTTTGCTGTATTGATGTCCAAACTTTTCCTACGCCTGTTGGTTGATGTTATACCAAAAATAAAGAAAAAAAAAATAGAATTCCAATTCAAATATGAAAGAATTAATAAACTAAACTAAATAAACAAACATTAATGTTAAATGTGGTTTATGGCGGAAATTTTATTTGCAAAGTATTAAATATTAACTTGAATGTCCTGTGAACAGTTTAATAGTCGAGTGCTTTTAAGAACTCCATCCTGTTTGCTTGTTTGTTTTTCCTTTTTGCGTTACTTAGTTTTATAGTTTCAGCCATTCATTTTGTATACATTTTTTCTCTAGCCCAGAGAAAGTAGAAAGCGTTTAAGCAAAGTCTGTTTATTTAATTTTTATAAACAAAATTCACTTAAAACTTATTGAGATGAAACTCCAGTGAACTCTTCGTTAATTAAAAATAATTAAGAAAAAAATGTCTTTTGATCAACACACGGACTACTAAATAGAAAAACTCAAAACGTTTGGACATCAATTGAACTTTTTGCTGAAAATTGAATTAATTAAAAAAAAAAAAATACAAAAACTATTTCCATGCAAAAGCGAATGTGAGAGCACTAACTCAGGTTTATCTCGGGAGAATGACAAGGATGCGCTGCCTTAATTCTAAATTTTTCATTAATTATTTTTCCTCGATTTTAATTCTTAGTTAACTCTGCACTTAAATATGGACAAACACTTGTTTACACATTCCAATTCATTATCGAGTATTAATTTATTTATTATTTGCTTTTGTGTTCGTAACAAACATTTTCAATATTTTGCCATTTGTGAGTGCGTGTTGTAAATATTTTTATCTATTAGTAAGAATTCAAGTGAAAGCTGCTGAAAGCTAAGAAGGAAAAAGAAACGGGGAATTAGAGCAGAATAAGGGAATGTGCAAAACAGGTCAATTGATGTTAATGCTTGGTCAGCTGGAAAGAAACAAAACAAATTAATTGTTGGGTCATCGATATCCGGCAACATATTTTGCATTTTCTAACAGAATTGGGAAACGACCAACCAACCGTATGTTAAACGTTTTGACAGCTTTTACACACACACACACACACACACACACACACACCGGAATCAATTATTCAAAATATTCATGTATGTGTAAGTATTTGTATTCGCATAAGCACTCAAATCTTGTTGACTATGACACATGCAACAGACATATGGGATATTCCATATTGAAACACAAAAGTTTGGTGTAGCACTTCTAATGTTAATAAGCAACACGATTAATTTAATATTTTCTAAGTTCCCCCGAATTCCTTAATTTTTAAATGAAGACGGGGAACAGACACGGCAATTTTAGTTGCGCAACTCTTGAGTTAAAAGGAGAGAGAGGAAAGAAAAATAGAATTAAATGAAAAGTTCCTTTCCTCTCTCTCCTATAAATTCAAGAGTTGCGCAACTTAAATTACCTTGCCTGTGCCCCATCAAGCCTGTCTTGAAGCAAATCAGGATATTTGTAAGTACCCATATTGAAACATGTAAGCTTTGATACAGTGGGAAACAGAAATTAAAACTCTCACATGGAGGGGTAGGCCCTTTTCGATTCCACTGCTGGCAGTAACGTGTTTTAACAGAATATCTCATTCAATAGCTCTCATAAAGGTAAAGCGTATTTTTGTTGTGAACATTATTTTGGTTTTGCTTTTTTTTTAATTTTTTCTTTCTTGGGTATTCTTCTTCTTCTTCCTTATTGTAATGCCTAGACGAGACCAAGTGTGCGTTGCGTATGTGTTTTACATAAGTATTTCATAGTCAGTCCCTTTTTATTGATACTCGTGAAATTAAACGAGGCATTACTAATATCCTTTTTATTGTGTGTTGCTATCGTTTGTGTACGCACTCACAGCTTCAGCGTGGGTTTGTTTGTTTGCTTGTGAATTTATGTTGCATGATTCACGTATATATTTCTAAGGGCATTTGCTCCTTGTGTGTGTGTGTGGGTGTGTGTGTGTGTGTGTGTATGTTCGTGTGTTATTAGGTAATGGTTCAAAGTGCTCTCTTGTGCTGAAGAGCTGTATTAAATTGACGCTTCAATGGTTTTCGGTTAAACCAACTTCTTCAATAAATGTTAGCCTTGCACACAAAATGGTACACACACTCGTACATATTTTTCAAGTTGTTATTTGATTTAACGATTATTGTAGCCAGAAAATAAAGTCAAAATCATTCCTACTAAATTTTTGATTTATTAAACGAAACTTTTTATGCCGTTCTTCCAGCAAACGCATGTTCAGGCTTAAATACTCAAGCAGCAGAAAGTAAAACTGAATGGATTTTGTAAAAAATACTTGCTACCATGTGTTTGATTGCTTGTTGAGCACAACTTGTTATCTGAGAGGGATGAATTGAATAGATCAAACCTGATATTAAGTGTTTCTTTTTATTATTTTAAATTTAAAAGCAAAAGGAGCATTTACTTTCTTTCCCAGCATCACAAAAAAAGCCAACATTTTGCCAAAGTTGTTTCTTGAAATATTTAAAAATTGTTGTAAAAAAGAATTAAAAGTAATGCTTCAATGAGATCTAATTTAAAGGAGTTCCACTCATTAGAGAGGTATCAAAGCTGGACTAATACAGGGGATTTAGGAGACTGAAATCACTATGACACAAATTGTTCAAGTTAAAAAAAAGCGTTCAAGTTTTTAAATTTCTTGCAACAACTCGAAATGTTCTTGATGTGATGAATTGATTCAAACAAAAATGACAACCATGTTTGAATTATTTTAGAAGTTTTTCATATGCATGGGGAATGTAACTCTAATTCCCTTCTGCCCTGCATACATTTCACAAAACTCTGCTTTAGGGCATGATGCAGAATACCACCTGTTGTCAAGGTCAAAGTCATTATCATTTTCGAGTCTTTGCTCTTACAATTTTTTTGTAATCCTTTTTAAAATTAATAAAAAAAAAATTTGTTCATAATCTGCTCGATGCACAACCACACTTACATACGTATTTATGTTTCTGGAACTTAATTTTATTTTTTTTTATCTTACCAGCCTTGCATTCTTAATTAAATTGTGTTTCACACGTCAACTTGGGACTTAAATGGAAATAATTTAAGGATAGTTATAGAGTTTCAACACCTACTAATTCTCTTATCGCAGAAAATGGAAATTGGACAAGAGTGTCACTGTAAATGAGAATAAAATTAAGTCTAATTTATTTTCAAATACAAAAGAGTGCACTCTTGCTCTTTCCCAGTTCTTTGTTTATGCATATACATGTGTGTGTGTGTGTGTGTGCATGTGTATTTTATTCCATAATTGTCGTAATTCTAGTGATAATCAGAATCACTGACACAAGCATTCACACGAAAAAACAATCAAGCACATCTATACAACAGACAACAGACAACAAAGAATGTTGTATTTAAAAAGGGGACGTTGAAAAAATCCACATTTAGAAGAAAAATATTATGAAAATTTAGTTGTTGTTTTTTGTTAAATGTACCTTTTGTTTTACATGAAATCACACACATATGCACACACACACACACACCAACATACAGGCATACATAATTTTTTTAATAAAAATAGAGAGAAAAAAATTAGAGAGAAGATGAAAGCATTTGACGTTGGCATTGTTTTATGTTTTCTGGGTCAAAAAGTGGCACACAGCCATTAAAAGTTAGATTACCCAAGTCTGCACACACCAACACGAACACACACGCAGAGAAATACAATCAAAAACAAACAAACATGCTCGTACACACGTGCATACATTTTGAATACGACAGGCCGGCCACAAAGCTAGAGCATCCATTTGAGCTTCTGTGTGTGTGTTAGTAAAATTCTTGCGTATTGTATAAACATTTAACAGTTAGCGATTCGTACCCATGTGTTTGTGAGTCTTTAAAGTGAAATGGTAAAAGAAAGACCCAAGATAAAGAGAAACGGATGCAAGAAGAAACAAAACATATTCCGCAGTATGAGTCCAGGGTAGACGTTCTAAAGCTTGGAATTTGAATAATGGGTTACATAGTTTGAACCAAAACGGCAATGGCCTTAATAATTTTCAAATCAGTCAAATAGAAAATTATTTTTTGTTGACTTTGGCCAACTGGTATTCTTGAACAAACAAATAAATAAATAATAAATAAAAAGAAATTAAATAAAGAAAATTCTCTTGCTAGACTTTTTTTTGTAAAACTTTTATAGAAATTAGTACAAGTTACCTTTAGTTGAAGCTAAGATATCAATAAGTTAAATATCGGATACTGTGTACTCAACCAAATTTTAGCCAAAAAATGGTTATTTGCCGCCCAAAAAATCTTTACTTTAACTATACAAAGTTGTAACAACAGGCCTTAAGGTATTATTAAGTGTAGACTTTCACAGCCACATATAGACTACAGCGTTTTTTGTAATTAAAAATTGCTGATAAATCTTGCCTAGAAGTGAATCTTGAGATAAAAAAGCAGATACAGAGAGCCACAAATACGTGCATTTAATTAATCGTGGTTCAAAAAGGACACAAGATATCTAAGTCGGTACTGACTCTTTATTCTTATTTATAGATGAAACGATTGAATTTTTCAGATGTTCAGCAGCACGCATGTATTACTTGAATAAAATATTTCTACGAAAATGACACATAAAACTTTTTTAGCTGAATGTGATTAACTAATTGTGTTTTTATTTTATTTATTCAATTGTTGCTCAAAGACTTAAATCAAAGTGGATATTAACAGCATTGAATTACTGAAGATGATATTGACTCCAAGCGAATAAGAAAAAAAAAGTTCAGCATTTTTACCACCACCTTAACGATAGGAGAGCCTCAAGTAATAAAAAAGAGATAAAGACGGGAAACGCAATAATTAAACCAAATTATTTACTGTCTCTTTTAAAAGTAATTGATCTTCTTTTTTTTTATTTAAGCTGGTACAATCCAAAATGTTTAGTTATTACGTTCTTTTTGTAAATGGCAACGCACGCCACGTCATCAGCTTAAATAATTTTTAAAACTTTTACAAAGAAATATTTTTATATTGTTTGTGATAAACTGTTAATTTGATTGCTTTTGCTAAGTTTCTTTCCTTTCCTTTTTCTATTTTTTCTTTTCTCTTCCAATTTCTTTTTAATTCGTTCGATTTTATATTTTATGGGAGTTTTAATGGTTTCTGTTCGATTCATTTGTTACTTTTTAATGGTGCGAGTTATTTTTAACGCTTTAATTAACTTTGTTTATTTTACCTTTAAATACCGTTTACACTAAGCAACAACTCTAGCTACAGCAATAGTAAAAACCAATTAAATTGATTGATTTCAACAGAAATTTGTTCAGCTGGCGATTAAAAAGGAAATAGTTTATTTTTTTGTTAAATAATTAAAATTCGATTTTAAAAAGTATTCAAATGACAACAGAGAAACAACAACAGAGAAAACGAAAGTCGAAACGTATTTTTTGAATGAATGAATTATTCGTTGTTTGTATACAAGCAAGAGCATCCCACAATGCCTGGTGTAAAGAATTATTTAATTGAAAATGATAAACATGCGCTGGTTTCTTACCAGACAGTCGTGTGTTTCGGCATTGTTGAATTTAGTTTGTTTTTATTTTCATTCATTTATTTTCTGGCTGTCTACGTTTTAGTGAATGTACTGTTTCTTACTGTTTTTTACAAATACAAAACTAATCGGAGTAAATATTTTGCAGTACTTTTTATTTGTATTTGGTTTTTACTCTGAAAACCTGCAAAACGAAACAAGTGCAAACGTTTCGTTTTGTTTCTTTGCGAACTCTGATTTAACGTTTTTGAGAACAAATGAGTTAGTGATCTAATCAATTGAAGCCAGTGAAAAAGATATTTCCGATTCTTTTCCTTCTGATCGGTGCAACTTGAAAAATTTTCTAGTTTTTTATGCCAAAAAAACTAAATTCCAATCGAATGTGACGATTTCAGTTTCAGTATTTAAATGATCGAGTTTTCTTGTCAATTTTGGACATTCATAAATATTGTTTCCCAGTGTTTTTATTACATTTTTATTAGATTTTAGTGGTCACTGGCTGTTATACACGTTTTACAATAATTGAACGAAGGAAATGAATACGCCGTCGTCTTTAATTTATTTCAGTGATTGTGTGTCTTTGTGCTGTTGTTTTTGTCTTCTCTTACTGAAATTGAATTTAATTAAAAGTTTTTTGAAAATGATTCTTTACTAGTGACCAGTCAATTGAGACGTTCCACAAAAATCGCCAGCTTTGAGTGTACGTAGTTTTACTTGTTGTCTACCCTAATTTTTTTTTTCTTGCATTATCCTCATTTAAATTTGAATACAATTAATGGCTACACGTCTTGACTTTAATTACATTTTAAGTTTTGTTTCATTTTGTACTCAAATTCTTCTTTGTCGGCTTTTTATTTATTTTTTTTTTTTTTCATTTCAGGTAATTATTGATTTTTTTTTGTCGATAATTTTTGCAATTAAAATTCACTGCCAAACAATTTATCGTTTATTTTTTAAATATATAAATTTAGTGAATTAAGTGAAGGAAAAATTAAAATTTTTAAAAAATTTTATGAATTTAGAGAAGACAAAAAGAGTAAAAACTGCAGAAATTTCAAAATGCTCTTGCAAAGGCTTCTAAATGTCCACTTATTAGATACAAAATAATATTTACAAATATTGATGAAATGTGATGGCAAATACAGGGAAACCAAACTGAAGCAGAACTAAAAAGGAGTTGTTAAATTATATACTTTAAGTACTTTCCATTTGTTTTTTTTTCTGTTAATGACAGGATGTGAAAGGAATCAGTAAGAAAAGGGAAAACGTATTTTTATTTCTTTTCAATTGATTTGACAGACAACTAGGAAAACAGAACAAAAGAACTTTTTCCCAAAAAAATCATGTTCTATTTGCATCAAATGACAGCATAACTGCAGGCTGACAATCCTTTTAAATTTTTTAAAAGTTTAAATTTGAAGAGAAAAAAGAAAATTTCGAATGTTTTAAATTTAAATTTCACCATTTGCATCAAATACCGAATACTGCTCTTCAAAGCAAAATGAGCCTGAGTAAGAAAACTACATAACAATGTCAAGTCCGAATTCTCGTACTTACTTTTTATCGCATCTAATTTTCAAGTGTCTAAATGAAAAAGTTTCATTTGCATTTGAGAGACTGCTGGAAGACAAATAAACTAAATAAACAAATTCAATCTAGTTTTAATTTATGTGCATAAATATTTACAAAATCTTGTAGCTTTAGAATTGTTACCGGCATTAAAGTCAATGTTTTTGTTTTTGTTTTTTTTTTTTTTTTTTTGTATCTTTTACTCTTTTCAATAGGGTGTGTAAAACTTTATTTCTTTTGTATAAATAAGAAACTCGGTCGCTATTTATCGCACTCACACACAATTTCACTGTGCAGTTGAATGCTCTTAATAAATTTATTTAATCAACAGCATTTGGTGTTTTGGTGTCTTTACTTTCAAATAAGCTGTTCGAAATGAATATTTTCTTGTTGAGATTTAAACTTTTTATCGTGTAGGCAGCAGCAAAAAAAGTTTTCTGAGAAGCCAAAATCTAAAATTTATTTAATAAAAAATGCTATAGAAGTCATCGCACCAGCACACTTGTTGACTTTGATTTGCATTTGAATCACTGCACTGTGGGATATTTGAATTGTAATTATTACGTTTTATTAGAGCATGTCCCGCGTAAAGTGTATGTAAAAACTTAGTCAGCAAAAATAAAAAACAAAAACAGTAAATGACGTAATGAGAAGAATTTTGCAAAAGCTGAAGCAAACTGTGTCTTTTATTTACAAAATTAGACGGATTGTGTAAGAAGGACTTGGGCGGCAGGGAGGACAGCAAGCAGCATATTAAATTGTGTTCTCGCTTTTAATCGCACCAAACCATTTATTCTAGCATTAAACTATTTTTTAAGACGTTTCAATAAAACAATAAAACAAAAAAAAGTTGGACAGGGTATTCCACAATCAAACTCGATTTATTTTTGAATTGAATAGACAAACATACACATACGAGCACAGCATACACTTGCTGATTTTGGCTGGCAAAATGCCTGCCTTACAATCATAGACAACAACGTTGCTTTCATAAATCAAGTTTGTTTAATCTAATTTGTTTAAAGTGCTCTTGCATGACTTTTATTCGCAACCAACAAATGCAATCAAAACAAAGAAGATGACAACACACAGCCATAGACACTAACAAAATCTCATTCACTTCGATCAGTTTCTTTCTTTCTTTTTTTTTTCTTTTTTTGATTATACATATTTTTTGTGCTTCAAGTTTCAGTTTGTTTCATTTTCTTGTTGGCACACAAAAAATTTGATATTAAGAAGTAATAAAATCATGTTATTGAAACTGAATACAAGTTGCTCCTCAGGATGACAGTAATAATTTTATTATCAAGAAAACACAAATTTATTTATTTGTACATAAACGGTTCCAAGTCTCATTTAAGTATTGCAACGTTGTAGAGCAACCTTTTTGGCTTTAACTGAGACAGTATTTGGTTTGGGGTTTTATTTTTGCTATTCGAAACTTTACATCCGTATGCCGACATATAGAGTTGAAATGTTTATCGAAAATCTATGTCTGCCCATTATAACAACAACAACAACAACAACAATATCTCCTATTCTTTTTCGTAAATATTTTAGAAAAGTTTGTTTTTTTTTAAATAATTTCTTTTCAATAGAAGAGGACGGTGAGTTGGAAAATAAATTTTTACAAGATTTTGTTGTTACTGTTTTGTAAATGGCAAAATGTGCATATTTTGAAGCAATGAACGCTGCTGCTGAGTGTGTGTTTGCTGATTTTTTAAACAACCGGTAAACAAAATAAGTTTAAGGATAATGAAAGGAAGAGAAAAGAAGAATATGATCTTTTAAGCTAAAATACCACAAATTTAAAAATTATCTTTTCTTTGTGGGAATTTTATTATTTTTTTTTATTAAAAAATATTAAATATTTTCTGAAAAAGTTGCATGGCCTCCAAAAGGCATACTCGTAGTTTGTATTTCTATTTATGCGTACAAATGTTTTCGTTTTTTTTTTGATAAATTTATTTGATTTCATAGTGTTAAAATACATTTCTCGAGCATACTTGTTTCTATAAGAATTCTGTTTTTGTATTTCGTACAAGTTGTAGTTATTCAACCAAATACAAAAGATCTGACACGTCATCACATACAAAAGTCAAAAATAAATAGAAATAGAAATGGAATTCATTTAAGGTGATTGTACAAACAAAATGTTGATGTTTCGTTACGTATGTACGTACATACGTTATCGATCAGGCTTTCAATGCTTTTTCAATTCAACATTTTCAAGTGTTTAATGTAAAGAGAAGGAAGTCGACCAAATCATCCGAAATACAGTCAGTCATTCTATGCATTTTGTTCATACAAACACAGAACGGCGTCTGAATAGACATGCCAACGAAAAAAAAATATGAAAAAAAAAGAAAAACATCCATAGATGGACAGATAAAGCAAACAAATGAACGAAAGATGATACGAACGAATGATGTACGACGTATGTACCTACAAATGTGTGCTGAGTATTCTGACGTTGTAGACACCGAAAAGCATATTGAGCCACAATCGAAGCAGAAAACTAAAAGTATTCAACCGTTAAAGGAAATAAAACTAACACTTGTGCACACACTCACACTCACACATGTATATAAACAACACATGTTATAAATACGTACATACTTGTACGAGTGTGTATGTGCTTTTATTTATTTATAAATTTAATGTAAAACAAACGAGTGAAGAAAATATCGCATGTGTACCCTTTTAGGTTTAAAGAGTGAAAAGTGTTGTTACATCTACATCTCCATCTACATCTACATCTACATATACATCTACATCTACATCTACATCTACATCTACATCTACATCTACATCTACATCTACATCTACATCTACATCTACATCTACATCTACATCTACATCTACATCTACATCTACATCTACATCTACATCTACATCTACATCTACATCTACATCTACATCTACATCTACATCTACATCTACATCTACATCTACATCTACATCTACATCTACATCTACATCTACATCTACATCTACATCTACATCTACATCTACATCTACATCTACATCTACATCTACATCTACATCTACATCTACATCTACATCTACATCTACATCTACATCTACATCTACATCTACATCTACATCTACATCTACATCTACATCTACATCTACATCTACATCTACATCTACATCTACATCTACATCTACATCTACATCTACATCTACATCTACATCTACATCTACATCTACATCTACATCTACATCTACATCTACATCTACATCTACATCTACATCTACATCTACATCTACATCTACATCTACATCTACATCTACATCTACATCTACATCTACATCTACATCTACATCTACATCTACATCTACATCTACATCTACATCTACATCTACATCTACATCTACATCTACATCTACATCTACATCTACATCTACATCTACATCTACATCTACATCTACATCTACATCTACATCTACATATACACCTACATCTACATCTACATCTACATCTACATCTACATCTACATCTACATCTACATCTACATATACACCTACATCTACATCTACATCTACATCTACATCTACATCTACATCTACATCTACATCTACATCTACATCTACATCTACATCTACATCTACATCTACATCTACATCTACATCTACATCTACATCTACATCTACATCTACATCTACATCTACATCTACATCTACATCTACATCTATATTTACACCTACATCTACATCTACATATACACCTACATCTACATCTACATCTACATCTACATCTACATCTACATCTACATCTACATCTACATCTACATCTACATCTACATCTACATCTACATCTACATCTACATCTACATCTACATCTACATCTACATCTACATCTACATCTACATCTACATCTACATCTACATCTACATCTACATCTACATCTACATCTACATTTACATCTACATTTACACCTACATCTACATCTACATATACATCTACATCTACATCTACATCTACATCTACATCTACATCTACATCTACATCTACACCTACATCTACATCTACATATACACCTACATCTACATCTACATCTACATCTACATCTACATCTACATCTACATCTACATCTACATCTACATCTACATCTACATCTACATCTACATCTACATCTACATCTACATCTACATCTACATCTACATTTACATCTACATTTACACCTACATCTACATCTACATATACATCTACATCTACATCTACATCTACATCTACATCTACATCTACATCTACATATACATCTACATCTACATCTACATCTACATCTACATCTACATCTACATCTACATCTACATCTACATCTACATCTACATCTACATCTACATCTACATCTACATCTACATCTACATCTACATCTACATCTACATCTACATCTACATCTACATCTACATCTACATCTACATCTACATCTACATCTACATCTACATCTACATCTACATCTACATCTACATCTACATCTACATCTACATCTACATCTACATCTACATCTACATCTACATCTACATCTACATCTACATCTACATCTACATCTACATCTACATCTACATCTACATCTACATCTACATCTACATCTACATCTACATCTACATCTACATCTACATCTACATCTACATCTACATCTACATCTACATCTACATCTACATCTACATCTACATCTACATCTACATCTACATCTACATCTACATCTACATCTACATCTACATCTACATCTACATCTACATCTACATCTACATCTACATCTACATCTACATCTACATCTACATCTACATCTACATCTACATCTACATCTACATCTACATCTACATCTACATCTACATCTACATCTACATCTACATCTACATCTACATCTACATATACACCTACATCTACATCTACATCTACATCTACATCTACATCTACATCTACATCTACATCTACATATACACCTACATCTACATCTACATCTACATCTACATCTACATCTACATCTACATCTACATCTACATCTACATCTACATCTACATCTACATCTACATCTACATCTACATCTACATCTACATCTACATCTACATCTACATCTACATCTACATCTACATCTACATCTACATCTACATCTACATCTACATCTACATCTACATCTATATTTACACCTACATCTACATCTACATATACACCTACATCTACATCTACATCTACATCTACATCTACATCTACATCTACATCTACATCTACATCTACATCTACATCTACATCTACATCTACATCTACATCTACATCTACATCTACATCTACATCTACATCTACATCTACATCTACATCTACATCTACATCTACATCTACATCTACATCTACATCTACATCTACATTTACATCTACATTTACACCTACATCTACATCTACATATACATCTACATCTACATCTACATCTACATCTACATCTACATCTACATCTACATCTACACCTACATCTACATCTACATATACACCTACATCTACATCTACATCTACATCTACATCTACATCTACATCTACATCTACATCTACATCTACATCTACATCTACATCTACATCTACATCTACATCTACATCTACATCTACATCTACATCTACATCTACATTTACATCTACATTTACACCTACATCTACATCTACATATACATCTACATCTACATCTACATCTACATCTACATCTACATCTACATCTACATCTACACCTACATCTACATCTACATATACACCTACATCTACATCTACATCTACATCTACATCTACATCTACATCTACATCTACATCTACACCTACATCTACATCTACATATACACCTACATCTACATGTATATGTGGATAATTTTTTTGTTGTATGTTCAGAATGAGTCAACTTAGCTTTTCATTTAAAGGAAAACTCACCACTCTTATTTTTATATCCACTTTTGTTATATGATCGGCATAGCAAAACTTAGCTATTTAGGGAAAGAAAACTTGAACGTTCGGACCAATTTGGTAAATTTTTCATTAAATGTTTGTGTGAAAAGAGAAATTGTTTACAACCATTTCTACGCCTACTTCTTTTAAATTCTATCGTAAGTTCATGTATAAATTGAAGGGGAGGTTCTCTATATTTGTAATCTGCCACCTAATCGGGCAGAAAATACTTAAGAGTGTTTTTAAAATTTTTTTGAATTAAAATGGCTATTTTGTTAAGCTTGAGGTCTTATTTTTCAAAAATTTATTTTTATATCGATATTTCGCTCCAATTTTTGTAGCTTCTTCAGGATATAATTATAAATTAATCAAATTATTAAAAATACATATTTCAAAAATTTTCTTGACAAAACTAAATTAGGGAGTTCAATAATAAGGTCATCCCAAACAAAATTTGAAAAATATTTAAAAGTAATATGTTAAAAATGTATATATAAAACAATTGTTATAAAAATGTATGTGTTAAATGAATTATGTATGTATGTAACAAGTAACAATTAACGTATTTTTTTTTTTTTTTTTTTTTTTTTTTTTTATAAAAATATTAAATAATAACATAATTTTGTTAATATGCTCAAATAAATATATAAAATTATATATTTGTACATGGACACACTTATTTGTATATAAATAATATATGCATATTAACAAAAATATTTAACAAAATTTATATTTGTTTATTAAGTGTCTATAATTTTGAGCTATTAACGTATTTTTTTTTTTTTTTTTTTTTTTCTAAAAATATTTCTCTCATACCTCAGATTCTTTACCATCTTGGGACTTCTGTAAAGGGGATGGCCCCTTTATTTAGCTTCTTCTTGCCCTTATCTGTTATTATGGGAATGTCTTCTATTGCCTTCTGTGGTGATCTGTTCCTCGTCAAGAATATAAAAGAATACAATCCATTAGTTTCGTAATATCAAACAAGAATTGAAATGAATGTCATTCAAAAAGAGAAACTGTTTGTCGTCTATTTTTAACTTTAAAATATTTAAATTTTAAGAGGCCAGTGATTGTATTTTTGGATGACTCTTCACATCATCCCCACCCACATCCAGGTACTTCAACATTTGAATTTAACATTTTTAAAAGTCGAGTTTTTTTTTAAATTTTTCCTTTATTTAAGTGATTTTGTTTAAACGAAAGTAGTTGCAATTTTGTGTGGCTGTAAAACTTTTTATATCAGTTTTCACTCTCGTCCGTGCATGCCGTCACATATACATACACACGTGGATATTAAGCAAATTTCGTGCAGAAGAATACACTGAATTTTAGTCAATCCACAGCGTAAACTCTGCCGCATTTGTAAAAATTATTATTTTCATATTTTTAATGATTTTTTATTATCATTTATATTTATCGCATGCAGGCCGTGGGGCATACTGTTGCAATTTTATTCATAAAAGAAGCTTTTTTTTTTCTTTTTGTGTAAGTGTTGTGCAAACTTGTATTAAAATGTACTTGTGACTGCATGTGCGCCCATTGTGTGTATGTGTGTGTGTAACTACGTATAACAAGTTAATTACAAATATTTTGTGAGTTTAATGCTTTTTCAGAATAACATACACACACACACACTCATAACCCCATAAACCAATGATGCCAACTTAGTGCTTTTTGATTTCTAACTAAAACTTTATTTACGACATTTTTCTTATTTTTAAATACAAAAACGTAATTTTACTCCTTTAAAAATCGTGTATTAGAACACGAGCGATGTAAATTTGGCTCTTCTCAAAAATTAAAAAAAGTTTAATTTAAGTGCCATAACACTTAGTGATTTTCCCATTTATTTCTCATTTTAACGTTTTGTCTTCAGTTACTTAACAGCATTGCAGCGAAATTACAAACAAAAATTAAAAAAAAGGGAAAGAAAGAAACAATAACCATGAATGTAAGGGAGACATGTAGAGAAAACAAGAGGTATTTATGTAAAAAGTGGATTTATAATATAAAACTTTTTCGATTAAAGTTCATAATTGCACTTCAAAATTGTTTATACAAGTAGATACAGGCATACATGCAAACACTTGATGTCATATATGAGCTGGTATATGCGTAAACACAAAATAATCTACATATGCACACATACACACACACATAGAGGCATGTGTGGTGTGTGGCACTAAAATAACACATGCACACGCATATCCTTGTATTATTCACGTGCATATGTAGATATTCCTGAACGAATTGCCGTTTCTACTTACTTTAATACACACTCGCATACATACAAACAGACTCACACACACACAGCCACACAAACATTCACGTAGACGCACCGTTATCCCACTAAAGTGATTAAAACACACACAAAAGTTTTTGTTTTGTTTTTTTTTTTTTGTAAAGAATAAAATAAAACAAAATTATCAATAGATGAATAATTTTTGTATTCGTTCACTCACAATGCATCACATTCATTGAAGTTTTAATTAACCACCAGAATAAAATTGCCAGCAGGTAGGAAACCGTACAAGCATAAACAAACATTCACTCATTCCACACTTCAACTTCAACTTGTTTCATTAACTGTAAATTAATTAGTCAATGCAATTGAATCTCAACGTACATTTTACCCGACTTTTGGATATAAAACTGTAACACTTGTAAATGTCGTTACCAAAAATTTGAATGATCACAAATTCCATTAAAGTCACTCAGGCCTAATAAGAAATTAATATTTCACGATTATCAAGTAAATTGGCCGCATACACAAATTAGTTAAAAACTAAAAAAAAAAATATTAAATTTCTATAAATTTACGTTTCCAGGACATTCTGGTAAACTCTTGAATATTAAATCGTTCAAGCTAAGAAAACCAAAAACTGAACTTACATCAGTTCTTAAATCATCTTTTCCCTTTTTATAGGATGAATATATTTTACACAAACTTTTCTCTGAAGAAATTGCAAAATAAAAGTCAAAATTGCTCAAATTCTATAAATAATTCGACCATAAAGTTAACGCTCTACTTCTTTCAGGTCAATTAGATTTTCATCCTCTTGTTCTAAGCAATTTTGAAATTTTATAGGCCTCGGCTCAGAGGACTATAAATTTAAAAATTTCTTTTGCATTTTTTTGATGGGTAGTTTTCTCAACGGATTAAAAATTGCAAAACTCCCTTTTATGATCTGGCATGCAGTTTCAATTTTCCTGACTAAAATCGATAACAAAAAGACGAATTGATTAATTAAAGTTTTCGTTCGCAGTTAGCTGAATCAACTCCAAAAGCAAAGCAGGAAGTTAAAGCGATTAAATTGGAATACAGTACGCATACTTAATAATTGTTACCACTCATACGTTCAGACATACGAGTACATATGAACCACAGAAAATTGAGTTTATAAACTAAAATCTTATGAATTGCAAATACAAGAAAGGAATTCGGGTGGTAGTTTTTACCTAAATTGCATATAAATAACAGAATAACGATTTGTAATGGTTCATTACTTTTGAATTTTTACCACGCAGATAAACAATTTTGCTGGCGTAGACTCGTAATAAATAGATTTGCTTAAATGGAAATGGCTTACAACTTTCCCATCTCTAAAGGAGCAGCTTTGGTTTATCAAAGGAAAACTTTATTTTTCTTATACGGCCCAGAGAATATAGACCGCATAAAACGAGAATGTTTGTCTAGATTTGTGTGCGTGTGGTCGCATAAAACATGTTTCATATGAATATGCACACAGTGTGTTTTTTTTTAATATTTGATATGAATTAGAGTTTATGTATGAATGAATTAAGAAAAGCTAACACTGGTGTCGTTATTGGAAGCAGCACCACACATTAGCAACGGCCACTATTAATGTAGAATGTATGTTTGCAGCAGCATTCACTTTGGAAGAGAAAAATGTTTTAGGAAAAATAAATATGAAAAAAAAGAACTTGCTGAGAGATATAAAAAAGCAGTAGTGGCTCAATGTAAGTAAATAGTCCTTACTTTAAATTTCTAAAGCTGAAAAAAAGAAGATTAACGTTGGCACTAGAAAAAAAAAAACAGAGAATCAACATTTTGAGTACGTGTATGAATGCTAACATGTATTTATGAACATTAGAGTGTCCGGCAGAGGAAATCCAGCACAGTATTTAAAAAAAAATAAATTCAGCATAAACAAAACACGGCAGCTTTAAGCTTTTACGATTAAATCATTTCTATTGGAGAGTGTGATTTTTTTAAACAAAAATTTATTTGTTGTGACACAATCTTTCCCACGAGACACCCTTATTCACATCCAAAAACATTTAGATTTATTCTTTACGTGTGTCTGTGTCTGTGCTTGTACTCGTTACTCGTTTATATTCTTGTGCAACTTGGATGAGGTTGAATATTTTTTCATGTTATGTTACAATTTAAGTTGATGGGGATTAATATTTATGAAAAGTTATGATACAATTTCAGCAAAAACATAAAAAAGTAAAATTCTGCAAAATATTTTTATACGAATACGAATAAAAGTCATTTGGCTGGCCATGATGATGAAAAATTTTACTTCGATGCGGATTATCAAACCATAAAAAACAAACAATCGTAATTATGATTGTCATGCAGAGATTTAGTTTTTGTACATTTTGCTTTTCGTTGCACCATCAAATAGTTAGAAATTTTTAAACTGGTGTGTAAATTACAATAACAAAGACTGAAAAATGTTCAAATTGTTAAAAATAAAAGTTATTTTTGCATGCATGTGGCTTTTTATGTTGGATTTCTTTTTATTTCAGCCTAATTTATGTCTAAACTTAATAAAAATTTAACATAATTAACTTCAGACGCTGCTGATTCTTGTTATGTTGAGCAAAACCATGGCAGAATTAACACGGTAATGACAGTTGAACAGCATACATCTCCTGCTATTTTTAGTAAACGTCAAAATTTGTTTGCGAGCCGATGTTTTATACCCATACACACATAGAAAGTGTAAGTGTATGAGTGGATTACATTAATATTTTCTCTTTATGTGTTTGACACATACGAGAGAAGAGACGCCTGTTCTTTTTGCATTTTAATGTTTGTTCTAGATTTGATTTCATTACCGTGTTAATTCTGCCATCAGCAAAACGAAGCATTTTTGCATCGTTTGTACTGTCGGCAGGCCCCATTGTGAGTATCCCAATTACCTCAACTTTTCTTTGGTTTTCAAAATAATTGACTCTTTATATGAAAATTATATGATTTGATATTATTGTGGAGGCAAAAGTTTAAACAAAAAAATTCTTTTATTATTAAATAAAATAATTCTAAATGAATTAAGTGTTATTGATGGTCGTAATGGTCAAATTGAACTTCTTCTTTGTTTTCATGTAATAACAAACATATTTAAAATGAAATTTATTAAAGCGAAATAGAAAGCCATCTCACTTCAATTCACTTAGAAAGCAGCTATTGTTACCCTAAGAGTTTAAGCGAAAACAAAAATCTCTTAAATTTTGTTTTTATTTTGTTAGATTTTTTTATTATTTTATTTTCACTTGTCTTAATCGTATAAAACCCTTTTTAATTTGGTGAAAATTACTTGTATTCCGTTTTTGCAGATGATGATGATGATGATGATGATGACGTGGAAGTAAATTGTTTTTTAAGACTCGTTTAATTTAATCTGCATTTCAAATTATCGTTTAGTGTAATTTTATTCTGATTTAACTTTGTTGTTGTTTAGCCTTTCCCCATTATTTCTGTTGTTTTTTTTCTCCCATGTTGTTTTTACGTTTTAATGAGATTTTTGTATTGTACTTTAAAATGTAGTGACAAGCCTCAATAGGACATGACTTGTATTTTGAACCGACTTAAACTTGTAAAAAAAATTATGTGAAGCAGTGGTAGGAGTGATGGCAAACTAAGCAGCAAGATTATGAGAATGTCGATGATGATGACGAGGACGTTGTTGAATATGAATGGCGTTTAGTAGTTAACATTGACGTCAGTTGGTTTCTTTGTTGGTGATACAACTTATCGCACTTTAAAATGACTATTAAAGAAAATATTTATTGTAAAATGCATTTAAAGGCGTCTTACAGATTGTCAAAATCTTCAAAATTTATTTAACTAAAACCTCACAGTTCGTATGGCCTACATCTCATATTTTCAGTATCAATAGTCAGTCACAGATGATATTGTATCGATTATAACTGATTAAAATTTGTATAAAATAAGAAAGTGTTAGTCCATGTGAAATAGAAATACAAACAAATACAGGTAACCTTCTTTGGTTTTAATTTAATAAGAAATTAATTTTTTTGACAATATGGCGGTTAGGTTATCATCAGGGCAAGGAAGTTCATATACTAAAAATCGCAAAATATGCAAAAATAAAATTAAAAATACACATTCAACATTTATTTATTTAACCATTTATGAATTCATAAAAACATAAAAACCTAACAAAAAAAAAAAAGATAATTAAATTCCAACTAGTCTTAAAAAGTGAAAACACAGTTTATAAAATAATAGCAGATAAAGATTTATTTACAGAAATAAATAAGTTTATTTTTTTAGATATCAAATTTAGTCTTAAAACTGCTTTAATCAGTGAAAACAATCGTTTGACAATAACGGAAGAAATGGGCGAATATTTAAAAGTGGTCAAGTTCTTTGTAGAGCATTAATTTTTTATAAAATGAACGGAAAGTAAATTAAAAATACCACAAATTACTTTAACATTTTTTCTATCCAGCATTTTTTTATACCGCATCCAGTTTGGCTTTAATTTTGTCTCAGATTTTACCTTCTACTTCTTTTACTTTAAAGACGGCGTCATCAACGAGTTTAAACGAGGAGCTCAATGATTTCTATACCAAACACCAAAATGTTGTTGCCATTGAACCTTCAAAGTTGGACAGCTTTAGGGCTTGAACAACTATAACTAGCTGACCCACTGACTACACCTTATAAAGAATTCTAAAGAAAATTTAGAAAAAACCAAAATTTTTTTAATAAATTTGCGATATATGACAAAATATGCAAAAACAAATTGATGAAATATTGTGATTCGCAAATATATAATTTTTAGGTGGGTCTCAGAGTAACGACATCAATAATGCATTTGCATGAAGTCCCTTGCCTGGGTTATCATGGTTATCTTGCTACGTAGGCATCTCTTTGTATGTGAAATCAAGTTATTTTCTTACTTGAAAGCAAAAGCACAGAGAGATTTTTGTTCATTAATCCAATGAGCAATTTCAGTATTTTTCAACTAAAGAAATATGTCATTAATTCAACGAAATATTCATTCGGTTAAAAAATTGTGGATTGTACTTTCTGTGTAGGAAATAAAATTTTTTTAAGCTAAAAAAATTTTTTAATTTTCATGATAAATAAAAGTGAAACAATTTTGTTCAATTTCGAAATATTCTTCAGTTCAGTGTGTGCTGAATTTTAAAACATTTTAATTGCAAAATTTTATCACTTGCTGTTGTAAGCAAACAATTCTTATGTTCGCCAAGTACACGAAATGATCGTGCATCGTTTGCACAAAATTTTTTCAATTAATTTATTTCGAAATGTTTTTCTTTTTTTCACAGTATTCAGTTAAATGTTTATTTGTTTTTATTTATTTCAGTTTTTAAAAATTTATGTTCAAATATTTTCAACTGAAAATTAAAAAAAATTGTTTTCTTTTTTGCCAGAACAAAAGAAAAATCATGTTGTTAAAGTTTTTCTTTCTAAACATTATTGTGGTGGTCAATAAAAAATGTTTCCAACTAAAATGAAATGAATGAGAAATGGTTAGTAAAGTAAAGTTATTTGTCGCCACAATCGTCTTGTGTATTTTGCGGTAAATTTTGTCTTGTCATGCAGTTTCTTGTGGTGCGTGTTTTGTCTAGAATTTTGTTTCATGTTAAACAACTGTTGAAGTTGTTATTGTTTTAATGTCACTAACTTGCCAGTCATGAGTGTAGGTAAGTTTCTTAATTATTCCAGCAATTTCAACAAATTTAAATTTTATTTAATGGAAAAAGTTTTTTTATTTTTTTCATTTGGATGTGATAGATAATCACATGCAATTTGTTACTCGAGTTTTTGAGTATTTTTTTTTTTTTTTGTTCAATTTCCAATTTCAATAATAATTCAAATTCATTTTGTTTTATTTACAATAACAACACACTACAAAATAATCTTTAAGAACCTCCTTCAATTTACGAAATGGAAAGAATTTTACTCTAGCAGACACATCATTCGTTTACTTGAAGCTGCTTAAGAGCTTTCTATTTCTAATAATGATGATTTATTGATTAACTGGAGGATATACTCGGTTGGTTCAAGATTTATTCTAAATATAATAAATAATTGGGGAAATGTTTGCATGAAACATAAGCAATTTGGGAAACCCTGCCAGGGAACATTCATAAATTGTGTGAATGGACGTGTGAATGTGTGTTTGTTTGTTTGTAAGTTTTAAGTGCACACAAAGACTCGCACTCACACTCACACTATGTCTGTGTGTGAATGCATTTGTATGCGATTATTTTGAAAATATAACAGTTTCAGGTATTTATGCAGCACAAACTTTATGCGTTTTTCATTTTACGAAATCCTGTCATAAATTCCAAGTTTCGTGAAAGAAAGAAAACAACCTACGATGATATTATACTCCACTGGTGTGTTTGCATGTAAATAAGCATGCATGCATGAATGTATGCGCGTGTGTATGCATGTATATGCACAGCTGTTGTGCTCTGAACAGTAGCATTTGTACAGTTTATTTTGTTGTTTTCTGTTCTTCTTTTTTTAATTTTCCTTTTTTTTTTTAAATTTCTACAAATAAAAACTAAAATAGAAACAGAAATGGAGGAATGAGTGAGTGCAGAAAAAGAGATGCAAACGCGACCACTGTGCCATGCTTTAAACAGAGTTAAGCGGATGTTCACTTATGAACACAAACTTACTTAGTCTCTCACCATGAAACATTTCGAGTTTTACACAAATGCAAAACAAGAAGTGTCAGCATCTACGAACGCGTCGTCTTTATGGAAATGCTTGTGTGTGTATGCACATATTTATGTGTAAATACAAGTTGACTTTGGCAAAGCGTAGAGCTCAGAGTTATGAATCTTTATCTTTTTGCGTGAGTATGAGTGCATGAGTAGGACTATTTATGATGTGAGTGTGTGTGTGTGTGTTTGTGTGCTCTTTACTTGTTAGGATGTACTTCTGTATGCATGTATGTAGATATGTTCCCTTTATTTGTGTTAAAAATTTTCATTAAAGTGGCATTTGAAAGTTCTGTTGCCTTAACAGTTTCCGTGTTTTTCTCAACTTTATTTATTTCTTTTTTTTCCCAACTGTTATTTTGAAAAACCCTTTCTTTCCTTTCTGCTTCCCACTATAGTTTTCCTTAATTTTTTTTCATACCGTTAAATAAAAAAGAAACAGCAAAGTAATAGTTTAATGATTTAGTTGTAAAGTTAAGCATTCCCACAAGAGAATATCAAAAGTGATGTTAATAGTTTTTTTTTTTTTAGCTTTTCAGCACAACTTTGTGATGATTTTTTTTCTCTTTCATTGAGCTAAAAAAGTAATAAATTTTATTTATTTAACTGAAAATTTGAAATCAGTGTGGTTTCTGCTTTAACACTTTCTAATTCAGTTTTGAAACGCTACCTGAAATTCAATACAACAAGTAATTTAATAACAAAAACAAACAAATCTGCCCACGTTCATTGTTATAAATATTTGTTGTATGTTTTGCTTGTACGTACAAAATTGTATGTAATAAAATTTAAATTTATTTAATGTGGAAAAACATTTCTAAAATGCTGTTAATTGAATAAGAAAAATAATTTGTGACATGGTTATGGTTGAGAAGATTCTTTATTAATCAAAAACGAGCAATTTAAGCTTCTTTGCTCTATTTTGTAAACTAGATATTTTTGCCCGGTCCAGTCCTCTATTACGTGAGTCGGTTTTGTTAGAAAGTGTATTTATCAATTTTAAAAGAATCTGTTTACTTAGCGTTTACACAGGAAAGTTGCAATACACTTGCATTTTTTTCTTCCTTCCCAGCTTTCAACGATATTTTCAAGAAAGTAATTTTTTGACACTTTCCGAAAGTAAAATGACGAATATATGCGTATAAAAGAATTGTGATATTTTTTTTTATTAAATACATATAAAGAAGACAATTGATGTTTTTTTTATAGCAAAAAACTCATAAAAAATTAACAATAAAAATTATTTCCAACTATTGCCCTATAAATTTGTAAATGTAAAGATGGAGACAAAATTAAATGCAATAAATTTATTTATTTATGCAACATATTAAAAAGAGAATATTTCTATTTTGTTAGTTTTTTATTTTCTTGTTTTAATTTTTTTTAAAACTTTTTGTTTGTCTATTGGTCGATTAATAATCTACTGAAGATTCAGAGTAGCATCTGATGAAATAGCTGTATGGATATGATTTCCCTCTTAGTACTACGTAAGCAATTTTTCTAAAATTTTAAATGAGAATATCATGGAAAATAATGCATTTTGCACACCAACATACGATTGGAATTAAGAGCGAATAAAGATTAATGCTCTTAACCCAAAAAATTAATGTCGACTTTAAAGTTAACGTTATCGAAATTTTTCATATAAATTTTTCAAAAATTTTACTTTAAAGTCTACGTCAAATTTTTTTGGATAAGAACATAAATTGTTTTATTTATTTATATCGTTTTTCTAATCTGTTTTCTTTTTTTAATTTATTATTATTTTATTTTGGCTTTCGACTTAAAATTTTGTTATTCATAAAATTTGCACAAAAATTTCAAGAAAGTACCTTCGTGTGCAAACGCCGGGTTAAAAATAAAATGTTATTTGGTCGAAAATAAAAATGGTAAAAAATATTTTTAAACAGTGGCTAGTGCAAATCGTTGAAAAATGGGCTTGGTCTATTCAAAAGAATGTGGTGACCTTCCATATGGTATAGAGACTACATGTACTAAATTTCAGACAAATCCGCTGGAAAAACAAACAAACAGAAAATTAATTTTATTTGTAGACCAAAAAAAAAATTTGCATTTGAATATTGAAGTGAAGAGGGAGAGGTAGGTAGAGAATAAGCATATGACAAAACTGATTTTGAATCTAAAGTTGTACATCTCAGCTTAATGTTCAACTTAACGTTTTTTTTTTTATTTGCTAAAAAAAACCCATAGTCCTCTCAGCAAAGTGTTATACCTGCAACGTTAATTTTAAATTATGTTCGCAAGAGTTATTGCATGCTAAAGCCAAGTAGATTTTTAATTGAACAAAGAAAAAAAATCGTATTAAGAAAATTAACACATTTTGTGTAAACACGTTGGCTGCAGAGCAGACATAATTAAATTTTTGCTAACGCTTTGATGCTTAACTCTCGACTTTATTTTATGAAATAAAAACAGGTTCGACATGTACATATTGGCTTGTATACACTCCTTCGCTATAAAATATTTGTGCTTTAAAGACAAACTGCAGTGTTTGCTGTAAACGATATTGCAACATGTGAAAAATTTCTCTCCTTCTTTCTCAGTACCTCTTGCATGATACTCTGAATATCTGTAGTGAGTTTCTAATTAAGAATTTCTTAATTGTGTAATAGAGAAATTGTGAATATTTTAAATAGCAAAATTAAATTTTTGTTTTATTTTTTAAGGGTTGAATGTTGAGTTGAAAAACCTCCAAGGAAAATAAGTAAATTGTGTAATTTCACAAGTGTGAGACAAAACACAGTTGGCGTGATTAAGGCAATTTTTAAATACCTGAAAAAACTAAAGCAGATTTTGCTCTAACAAGCCTGTGGAATTAATAAAATCACAAACCGAATTAAAAGTAAGAAAAAAAAATTAATTTCTTTCGCTTTTGAGCAAAAGTTGTTTTCAAAAAAAAAAAAAAAAAAAAATAAAAAGTTTCAGTCAATAAACGTGTCATTAAGATCATTGATGCTTAGATTATCAATTGGATTGAAGCATGTTGTGTTCTAAATGGCCCACTCGCTTTTTTATGTTTTCTTTTTTCATTAACTTGAAAAGTTCATTGCGAATAATTTCCATATCATTTAATTTTATAACTTTATTACTTTTTGTTTTTGATGTGCACGCACACAAGCAAACATTGTGACTTTTACATGTTAAAAAATAAATTTATTTAAATATAGTTGAGTGAGAGTACGAGTATATTCATCTTCTCCTTTGTTAATCGTATTGTAGCCGAGTGGTTCATTAAGCCAATATTTGTTGGTAAATGAAAAGGGAAGAAAAAGGGAAATAACACACAAGTCGCATACAAACACACGCACATTTACATCGATGTAAGTAAATTTATGGTTAATGTATTTGATTTCTGTTTGTATGTGTGCAGTCTCGTTTTAAGAATTATTTACGATTGCGTTATGTTGGCACATACATTTTTTTGTAATAACGCTCGTAGTTAACGCTTTTCTAACGGCTACTTTTGGATGAAAATATATAAAAATGAAATTTTTATTTCAAAATTAATTAAACAAATGTTTCATAAAAAAATAATTTGTAATCAGATCTCTCAGTGTGAAGGGCTACAATAAAATTCAATTCTAAAAAAAACAGAGTTTGCAGTTTGACTCAAATAAAAACTTCATTTAGCAACAGCAAAGCTCACAGGGGGTTAAAGAAAAACAAACAGTTGAATTTTATCGCACCACACATTGACATATGAAAAATTATGTTTTTCGCCGTTATCAAATCTAGAAAAATGGCGTGGAGACACGCTTTTGTCTTCTTTAAATCAGTGCACAGTGCTAACTTCCGCTCGTTAAACAGTTGAAAAATTAACTATCAAACCCAATGAAGAAACGAAAACAACAGCAACAAAACAAAGAAACAAAATTAAATTAAATAAAACAGAACAGAACACATATAAAATGCGTTCAATATTGCCAACAAAACACGCTTACAGGACTTCAAACTGGTTCGAACACACATTCCTTATGCGTATTTACAAAAAAAATTTGAATATGTGCGTGTGTGCATGTGTCGAAGTGTATGCTGAGCGTATAGTGAATTATGACAATCATTCCGTTGGCGCCACATAGCAAATTACAATAAATAAAAATAATAGTTTGTTGTCATTGTTATAAACATGTACGAGTAGATGACTAGTGTAAGTGAAACGGCATAAAAAAATAACAACAAAAAATATGGATATGGAATGATAAACTCGCTATCAAACCGACACAACAACAAAACATAAGTACGTCCGTATGTAAACATAAACTTAAATTGGAATGTGTTTGTGTGCGTGTGTATGTCTTTCTGTAAAGTAGGCTTTTTAAAATTTTAAACTGTATTTAAATGTGTGTGTGCGTGTGTCATGACGTGCCTCTGCCACTGAGTTGAGTTTGTGTCATTTATATTTGATGACACTGCACACATGCTGTGTTCGTTTGCTTGTTTGTTAAACAAAAAACAAAAAAAAAAAAAAAAAAATTGACAGACATATCGGGATGATATAAAAACCATCTAATTGTATTCACTTGTCAGTCGATGTTTTTCCTTTTTTGCTTTTTTTTTTCTCCTTTTACATTCTTGTAAAGAAAAAATCCCAAAGAGTTGATTTTTTTTATTCATTAGTTTGAGCTGGTGTGTGTTACAAAACATTAATCTCCAGAATTTATTAGGAGAAAATTTACTTTCATTTGTATGTATGTATGAGTGTCCGTATGCACACATACATAAGTATGTTGCTTTTAAAAATATGAAGTGTATAAACACACACATTCCACTACAAACAACAACTACGTCATCGTGCTGTCTGTCAATCGATGTTGATTTAAGCTAGTAAATTCATTTACTGACTGACTGACTGACTGACTGACTGACTGACTGACATAACAGAGTATGAAGTCATTTAAAATTATTTTCTTTGCTTGGTTCCAACATGCGTCTGTTTCGTGTGTATTTGAGGAGGTGTAAAATGTGTCACGTGCCACAAAAGTAATTTCACTTTTATAAGCTCTCATCTTGTATGTGACAAAAGGACACACTTAAGTTTACATTAAGTAAAATAAGAAATGTGTTGGCCATAAATTCAAGTGTCTGTTACAATTGTGTTGGTTGTCAACATTTGAAGAGATTTTCGTCTTTCGCAGTCACCCAAACTGATGCCCTAATTTAAAGAGTGTCCAAACAATTTGAATTTAATTCTCAAATGCTCTTGCCCAAAGCCAAGCAAACAAACAAAACACTTAAAAAAATTATTTTTAGATACACAAAACATTTATTACATTTACATTTACATTTACATTTACATTTACATAAATAAACATACACATCTGCTTTTACACACAAAAAGAGTCGTTTAGATCTCGTTAGTTCATTGAAATCTATTTTTTATAAATTTATTTTCCTTGGATAATAATTTATGTAAAAAAGACCAAAAGCTTAAATGTAAGAAAAATGCGACCTTACTGACAACCCAAATGCATACAACTGTGACTTGTATTACACCTCTAGTAATACACCTTTTATTCTTCCCTTTTCTCTTCTAACCTTTGTGTGAATAACACGTTTAATAAATGAATTAAATATATTGAATTTATAAATGAAGCAAATCGAGTCTTATCATTATTTTGGTTAAAAAGGTAATCACGCGAAATTCTACTTCGTAAATCTTTATTAGATCAAAAAGCTCTAACATTAAAAAATATTTAATTCCATATTAAAAAGGTAAAAAAAAATCAAAATTCATATGCAAATCTGTTTTCAGTTATTTAAATTTTTTCCCTCTTAAGCAGCAATAGTATGAAAATACTTGATTTTTTAATAATTAACGTAATGGATTTGCGTAATAAAATAAATAAAATATGCCCCTAATACGAATTAAGTAACAAGCATTCGTTAATGTAAGTGGACAAATTTTCCAAACGATACAAGCATACCTGCAACTCGTTTGAAAAACTTTGAGTTTACACAACTTATGAGTTTCCTTTCCTTAAGGTACAAATGAACGACATGTTTTTTACTCTGTATAAGTTTACGTGGCGGCTTAACGGCCCTCAATTAGAGACCCAAGAGTCCGTTTTGATCTTTACACTGAATAAGTCAACTTTTACATTGTGAAAGAACAGCATGTCGGTGTATGTGGCTTCAAGAACATGAGTAAAAATTCTGACAAAATTTCTATTAGAGCCTCCTCTATTTTCTCATGTGCAATCATATGTTTTAAATATCTACGCTTTGTGGAAATATTTGTCGCTGTATAATAATTTGCTGTATCATTAGCTGCCTGACCAAGCGAAATAGATTAATTTTTTTTCATCTAGTTTTGCTTTCTCAATATTATTGAAGCAAAGAATAAAAAACAAATTTTTCAAGCTTCTCATCTTGTAGCTTATAGAGACAAAAACTAATTGTCTCACCACTACTACAGTGACGCAATGTTATATATTTTCGGCGCCTATAAGCCATTTTTCAAACGAACGACGCCTCGAGACGTACGTAGGCATTTATATAGTAAAAAAAAAAAACACAGAAATAACACTACGCAATACGATTTGCTAATTTTTTAAATCCATTTTATTATATTTTATTAAAACACAAATTCTTAAAAAATTAAGCAAATCAATTTCATAAAAATTTTATATATTTGAGTAGATAAGCTGTTATAAAAAATAGAGTCTTTTTCAGACGGTATAAACGTTCTTTAAAGTAACAAACTTTGACAGACATTAAAATTAAAAACACATGTAAAAAACATGTCGTGTATTTATACCTCTAATTAATTTCTTAATTAAAATGTGAATCAAAGAACAAATTGTGATGACGTTTCTGCACTGGGGGATTCAAGAACAAACAACCAATTTATATCTCAAACAAAAGATTAAAGCAACCAAAACCTTATGTCTGCTCGTAACTAACTAATTTTGATATTCTATTCCCAGAATAGAAGACACGGGCCTTCGGTCAGCCACCCAATTTTACTAAAACTGTTATTCGTAAAATTAATCAGTAATTGGACTGAATGATTTGAAAATAATTGACTTTGACTTGAGTTTACTGTCTACTTTAAATGAAAACATTTTCTTGAATTGGAAAACTCTCAAGACAAGATTTTTTCTTAATTCTGCAGTTTCATACAGTAACAAAGTAAACCAATTTGTGCTGCATTTTTAGTTAAATTTATTTTGTACACACTTTAGATACAAAACGTTTGCCAGTAACTGATTCATTCATTCATTTGGAATTTATTCTCCCTCATAAGAATCAGAAACAATTCAAAGAAGAGTATTTACTGGGCTGCTTTAAATCATAAGAAAAACATTTAATATGAGACAGGTTAGGTAAATATCACACATAAACTCGAACATCTGTGATTCGAGTTCATTTCATGCTTCCGAAATGATTACTGCAGAATGTTAAAGGAAAGACTTATCAGCGTAACTAGTATTTGTTAATTTTTTATTTGTTTTTTATTTTGTATTGAGAGTGCAAAATCCAGCAAAGTCTTCTCTTTGAGTAAAAAAGAGCAAATTATTATCTTTGTTTACAAAACATTCTTGTGCCATTTTAATTTCGTCAATAAAAAACTTTAGTTTCAACTGTTTGATTACCAATTTGTAATTAAATCTCTGCGGTAGCAATGAGTGAAATGTCAACTCATATTCAAATTTACAACTAAATCTGTTAAATCTAATTAAAATGTCATCTTGTTATCTGATAAATTTCACTGATTACACTTGCAGTAACTACAGAATTTAATGAATTAATTAAATTTTTATTCAGTCACTACAAGCGCAGCAGTATTCAGGACTAACGATGAACAAATTTATAGGTCATGTAACATTAACTTTTACAATTTTTTTGTTTGTTTGTGTAACTTTCTACGAGTGTATGTACGACATGTCATCATATCAAACGCATTGCAAAAAGAGAACGAATAATATTCTAACGGTGTGTGTTGCATGTGAGTTTTTGTGAGTGTGGCAAATAGTAGAGAGATTTTTAATCTCAAAAATAATACGAGTGAAGAGAACATTTTGTCGAAGTGCAAGAGCTTATTTGGCAACAAAACTGTTAATGAAACACAAAACATGCTCGAGAAAAATGTTTCCGTTTCACAAAATCGCAAAATAAAATTAAACAAACAAATTAAAGAGAATTCAGAGAATTTGCGGCTAAAAAACAGATTTTACAAGCGCCAGCGCCCAAATTAATTTCATTGGGCATCATTTTCTTTTTTTTTTTTACTTTTTCAATTCGTTGTATTCCCAATAAAACTTCTTTCCAACATTTGTTTACATTTTTTATGGATGTGGATGAAGTAAAATGGCAGAGAACAACGGAATCAGGTACATGAGTGTGGAAAAGGAAAAATAAAAGAGAAGAAAACAAAATAAAATTAAAACGTTACAAAAGTGGGAACAGTGGAAAATGTTAGAGTTGAAGTCACAAAAAATCAAAGAATATTTTGTACTGAATTTATTTAAAATCGTTTGTGTGTTTTTCGGTACGTGTCGGGTTTTCTTAGGCTCTGTTTTAATACCAAGCAAAAAAGAAGAAAATAAAAAGACAAGAAATATAGAAACACACTGAGAGGTAAATGAAACTGAAACACATTGACTTCGTTGTCTGTCAGAAGTTAGTTGGAAAAGTGCTTTCGTAACGTACGGTCTGCATTAATTTTGAAGCCGCGGCATGTTTGGTTTATTTTTCTTTTTTACAAACACAACGGCTACGCAGGATAACCGAATAATTATTAACCAAGAAACACAAGTGATAATAAATCAAAAATAGTACATGCATCTCTGTATCTGTGTCTGTATCTGTATGTAATGTGTACTCGTGTATAATTAAAATAAAATAATTGATGGCATTAATGCATTTAAGAATTATTTATTGCGTTCAAGTGCAACCAAGTGAGCCAAAAGCGCAGTGTTTGCTTTAATGTTTTGCCTTGACTTGATGTACAAAATTAAAAAATTAAAAAGAATTTATTTAAACAATTAATTCATACGCTCTCGTACGTGCATTTTAAAGCATTCTCACACACGGACTTGTATTCACATACACACGAGCACACAAACACTAAAATGTGAAAAGGGTAGAAAAATAAAGCAGAATATAAAATATAACTTTAACCGTTATTGCACTGACACACTTTCATGTTACGCACACACTCACACGACTAACACATTCACTAACACACGCTTCCTATTTTAACAAAATACTTTAACATGCATGCACATGCATAGATTAAACAAAAAAAAAAATAAAATAAAATAAAATAAATAAGTAAAAAACAAAAAAAAAAAGTGAAAACAAATATCCTTTAGTTAAGGTTTTAGTGCTGGCATCTGATGATTTCGCTGTGCATTTTTATATGCGAATAGAAAGTGTCTGCTGCAGATGGTTGGCTGTGTCTGTTGAGGTCGTAAACTATTTGATGGACTAATAAAACACCTGACAAGCAAACCAAATTTCTTCTCAAATGACCATTATTTACCAGTCACTTAAAATCACACACATACAGGCATGGATGGTTACACTTACGCGTACGCTGGTGCCTACATGCATGTGTGCTTATCGTGTTTGTGTGTACAGCGAATTTTAATTTAAAACGGAAACGCATATAAAAACTATACCACTCGTGTACGGTACGCGCGCATCTGTATGTTTGTGTGTATGTGTTCTTATATGTTTATGTGTGCATGCATGTACTGCAGCTGGAATATTTTAAAAATTAAAATTAACGCCATGTTTTGCTATTTACTGATGCGATACGAGGATTAACAACCTGAAAGCAAAATCAAAATGCAAATTTTTTGAAAAATGAAAAAATAGTCACAACAACAATTGGATTTGAAAATTATAATAATTAAAATTTAAATTTCAATAAAAATTAGAACCTGCAAGCAGCTGAAATTTCTAATAAGAAAAAAATCTAAACATTAAATAACTTCTCATCTCTGCAACAAAAGGTAAATTAGAAAAATAATAAATCGTTAAATGTAATTCGCGTTTTAAATAGTTCATAAAAAAAAAAAAAAAGAATCTGAAAAAAAGCTCTAGTTTTAGGTCGAGATTTTAAGTTGTCAAAGTTAAAGATCAACAAATTTATAAAGACGTTGCAATTTGCTGCCAGCTAAGGAAAGGAAACAAAGTCACTATTATTAATATACGAGTATATAAAAGTATTTTAATGTCACAAAATGATTATTTTACATTTCTTTAGTAACGTATTCAGTACATTGCTTTTTAAAAATATTAAGGTTGGCTTCCATTTTCAACTCTGCTGGAATCTGGTTGTGTATTTGTAGTCCTTTGTAATAGACTTCTGCATATGTGTCGTCCTTACTCTGCCTCTATGGCTGCATAGATAGTCCAGTACATTTTTTTTATTATTATTTTTTTTTTAAATTAACGCATTATGTGAATCGGAGTATATCTGTTGTATTGTAAAATTATCCTCATCTTCACTCTGAAGCCTCTCCAAATATTCATCCACCCGACATGTGTATAATATCCAAAGTGAGGTTTTATTATTATGTTGCATATGTGTGTCGCAGTAAGATCCAATTCAAAAATAAAACAATCCAAAATTCCTCAAGAGTGGGAGTAATTTTACTTGGGTATTTTGTGGTCAGTATCCCACTGTCCGGGTAGTTCATGCTGCAGACAAACGCACAGAATGTTTTCTTACGTTTTCTGTACTTAAAATTGAGCCATAAATTGATATATTTAATTAAACAAATTTTTTTACGCTCGAAGAATTGAAAATTTTAGGAAAAATTAAAATAAATGAAATGAAAGCACCCAACTTGTTTTCCTTTAAAAAGTATTTAACTTTTGATTAACCAAAGTAGCGGATAACTAATGCCAGTATATTTCTCTCTTCCTGCCCCTCCCCTGCCCGCCCCCTACATAAAATATATTTTACACTATATGCAACCCCAACTAAAATGCATCATTTAATCAACTTTAATACCGTTAAAATTCTCTTAGAAATTTGTTGTTAAAAAATGTTTGATTGGAAATTAATTAAAAATAAATTATTCTCTATTAATCTGGAGGTCGTAGGTTTGATTACTGCCTAAAACTTGGGAGAAAATTGTCAAAGTCACCGGTGTTGGTTAAAAATTTAATCTTTTAAATAATTTCTAATTTCAAATAATAGATAATAAATTAGAAAACAGCAAATTGTTTATATTTGCCGAAAAAATAAAAATATTAAATAAAATTTTGCTCGTGTGAGAAAATTTTTATCGCAAAAAGGCCTTGAATAGCGGCATGCCTCTACTTATAACTAAATATTTTGGCACAAATATGCAAACTTTGACTTTTAAAAGTGATTTAATTGTTAAAAAATAAAACTGAGCAATTTTTTTTTAATTTACTCTTCCTAAAACCATTTTTATTTCGGTTTTACTTCATGAAGTAAATTTTCAAAAATAAAAAAAAAATGATTGAGTGAATGTAAACAATTATTGCTGCAAATAAAATAAAAAAAACATGAAATTAATGATTTTCAATTGTTACACTCGTATTTTGGGCAGGACATCTATGAGTGCGTATGCGCATTTTTTTTGTGCGTACTACGTATACGTTTTCTTGTTATGTTTACAAAAATTAGAAAAACTTTTTAAAACAATTTTAAATCAGTGATTATTCTGTTATAAAAAACAGAAAATTCATAATCAGTACTGTTCTGTATTCTGAATCCGAATATTTTATTCGGAATAAAAAAATTGCTCACCTGTGGTCTATTTTAAGGTTTTCTAAATTTTATTTTGGATGCGAAATTATTGGTAGAATTAAAAAAACTTTAATTTTTTCATTTAATAATTAAAACAAAAATCAATTCTACATTTTTTCAAATCCGTGTGGAATACAGAACGTGCGCGTAGTATGTGTCAGTTCGGCATTTACACAAACTTTGTGTAACTTTGTTTCTTTTTTAAACTTTTTATTTTTATCAAAATATTAATCTTTATTTGTGTTTAATTCCAGAAATTGTTTTGGCTTTTAAATTTATTCTCTTACTCATGATATTCTTATGAGCTATTTATTCAATACAATAAGTACTGAAGGGGATAGCATATCTATATGGACCATTTCATCAGATGCTACTCTGAATCCTCAGTAAATTACTCCCAACATTTCTTGCAAACATTAGAACCTTTACATTGTAAAAATAAGAATTATTTGTCAATAGTTACAAAAAGATTAAAATATTGAAACAAAAAACTCAGTAAGCATTGAACTGAATAAATAAATAAATAAACTTCCCAACCAACATTTTAATATTGAAAACATTCTTTATTTTTATGTTAATCAACTTTTGGAAATGTCTGTAATGATTTTCCATAGACTAATAAATGAATAAAAAGTAAGCTCTTGGTAAAAGTCTACTTTTTCTGACTGTGATTATGGTGCAATAATTTTTTAAAATTTTATATGAAAAGATTATAAAAATAAAATGTTTAGCTTAAGTTTACCTTCAATAAATTTTAAGCTTTAATGTATTTTCAGTGTGGATTAGTTTCAGTTTGAATTAGTTGAGGCTGTTATCGTTGATTAAACTGTTGTGAGTTTAGCTTATTTATTACGAGTCGACAAATTTTTTGTAGGGCAGAAACAAAATCAAATTTCTTGATATTCACATGGAATTTCCTAAATTCAAAGGTGGGTTTTGAAATTTTAACTCAACAGGCCTTAAAATATGGGAATGCATGAAAAATGAGAAAATTATTTAAAAGGAACTAAATATAGTTTACAACATTCTTGTTTATTTTTCAAATTCTAAAAATTTTGAAAGTTAAATATTTTAGATTTTAAGTTAATGAAAGTGGGTAGAATTGCTTTCAATCTACAATTTTTTTTCTCTTTTATTAATTGCATTAAATTTTAATTAACAGCACTGATCTCAGCTAAGTCTCGGAAGAGTTTTAAAAAGAAAATAATTTTCAATTTCCCAAGGCACTCTGAGCGCGGAAAATTAATAAGTGTAAAAATGAATGCGATTACTTTTCTATTTTATATTAAAAACAACAGAAATTCCATTTTGCACTCTGGCTCATAGCACACAGGATTCCAAAGCAAATGATAGAAAAGAAAACAGAAAGTATCCTCAGAGATTCAAATGAATGACACTAAATGGTACTAAATGCAAAAAAAGAAAACAAATCTGAATGAAAACCAACAGTTTATGTGATATAAATTTATGTATTTGGAAAAAAATTAATTTTTTTCTTTTTTGGCTCAGAGTATTAGCAAAAAAAAAACAACGAAAAGGAAAAATAATTTTAAATTTTCAAGTTTTATTGAAACCACAGAAAAGTAAAACATTTGTTTCTTATACTCCCAAACACAATTTTCCACTTAAGCACAACTTTTTCTCCAAAATATTGAATAAAAGTACAAAAGTTGACAAAACAAAATCTTTGTTGTTTTTGTTTTGTACAAAAAACAACAACAAAAAGTCTTTAGATAAGCACAGCATACACACTTACATGAATCTGGAATAAATTTTATTTCAAAAATGACAAAATATCAAAAGAATTTATTTATTTATTTTACTTACTGTTAAAGGGTACAAAAAGAAAAGTGGGCTTTGGGTTGTGGGTGGTGGGGTTTTATCAAGTCGATCGAACCAAAACAAGAAAAATAAAATTGTGGCAACATACTTTTTGAATTTAGTTTATTTCGATTTATTACAGTTTGTATGATTGAGTGTGTGCGTACGTGTGAATACCCAACACACACAGGCACACACATACAAAATAACTTGTAAAACATGTGATATCGATTTGAAAAACACTTTCTGAGATCAAAATTATTTTCAAGTTTTAATCTAGTGGAGTACGGATAATGCGGAACCCCCTTCCCCTTTCCCCCTATTTCTGTAACTATTTGTAAATATAGTTTGCCCTTGCTTGGCTATACGTATGTGGTTCTACCATACCCCAAGTTAATCTAAAAGAAAAATATTAAGTTTAAGAGGACTAGGAAAAGCTTACGTGTTGCCTATCGGAAATGGAAAATCGCTGAAAGTCGTGATATTTTTTTTCTTGTTGTGTATATTTGTCATTCCATTTGTAGTATTCAGAAAATTTTCTTTCTTACAGTTAAAGAATTTCATGAATGGAATTCTCGAAAAAAAAAATAAACTCAAAAGCAAAGTTCAGACTACATGACTACAAGTGCCGTTGGCTACATTTGCCGTCGTATAGTCAACTACAAAAATATTTTGAAAATCGCATCAACATCATTAGCAGTTGGTTGTTACTGTGCTACCACTGAAAAACTATTTCGATTTTCAAAGGTAAAATGTCTTAATTAAAATTTTTAATTTATTATACTGGCAGCACTAAATCTGTTTATTGTCGCTTATGATAACAAAAATCAGCCTAACTGGGCTACAGCGGCAACAGTAGTCGTCAAGTGCATGTAGCTGTGAAGTCGTCAAAATAAACGTTTTCATAAGCGCGTTTTATAAGCGCGTTTATTTTAATTTTGACAGCTTGTAGCCTGTAGCCTGTAGCCTGCCGTGTTCTTTGCGTTCAATGCATAATTTCAAATGTTTATTGCTTTCCCACATGCACTGAAAATATAATTTCTTCAAAATGACTTTTTGTAGCTGAATTGCAGTTTTGTGTTCAAGAAAAATTTCCAATTTTTGCAAATTGTTTTGAAGTTGCATACGAAATGTGTTTGTTGGGTAATTGCTTTCACTTCGGTTGTTTTTTTTTACACAAATACAGAAAAGAATCAAAGACCCAAGTGTACAAAAATTCATGATTCATGTTGTGTGTGTGTGTGTGTGTGTAGAATTAAAAATTCTTTAAAACAAGTGACACACGCAAGAAGTGCGTTAAGAATCTTAAGTGTACTTGAATTCCCCACCCCCATTAAGATTTTTTATTTACTTTTTTTGTTGCTTGTATTCGTGTTGCTTAATTTATTTAATAAACATTTTGCTTTGCCGTCACAATTTAAAGTGTGTGAGATTTTTGTTTTTATTTTGAGCACGATTAAAATGCTTTTATATTTTAGGAACGTAAAATGTTTTCCTGTTTTATCGTCTCTCCTAATTAGGCAAATGCATTTGTTAGTTAGTGGTTGCTTTATTTCAAAATTAAAATGATAATACATGAAAATTCTGCACAGCAAAAAAATATTTTAAAACGCGTTTAAAATGAATTTTACATTTTTTAATATGTTACGAACTATTTTAAATTGCAAAACGAAAAAAAAAACCAAAAAATATTCAGTGATTCATGGTAGCAACTATGAGAGGTAATTTTATTTATTTTACATGAACTCTAGTAGTGAATTTAATTTATTTAAGCATTTACAAATTGTTTTTTCAATAATACGTCTTGTATCTTCTTACGAAAAAATTAATTTTATAAAAAAATATTTGAAGCATGACTAACTTATTGTCTCTGTCATTTATTTCACATAAAAAAATACAAAATTTCCATTCAATTCTACTGCATTAAGAAAAACTTTGAAAAATATTTTTGTTTTTTTATTTAAAGAAATAAAATTTTTAAATTTCTTAAATTTTTAATTTACTTAAATTGAACTTAAAAAAATTCTTTGAAATTATGCTTTTTTAAAAACATTTTAAAGTATTTCGTTTCATATTTTTCTTAGAAAGACAAAATATTAATTTAATTTTAACTAGAGTTCGAAAAGAAACGAAACATTTCACAAACGTTTCCTGTAAAGTTACAAATCTTTCAAAATTTATAAATCGTTTTGTTTAAACTGTAAAAGAAAGTACAAAACGATTTACAGTAAAAAAGTCACAAATAAAACAATTGACTTTTGCGTACAGTCTACCTCGTGTTATGTACCTATTCAATCGTGCATTTGCGTACAAAACAAAAGCCGAAATGCATTTTTGGAATCAATGAATCATACTTTCACACAAACTCCATCGGGAAGGAAAACGATTTTCTTAAATTTGGGACTTGCAAAAAAATTTCAATGAAATAAATAAATTCTGATTTTAAAAAAATTACGGTGGGGCGAACGACAACTTCTTTCGTACATTTGTATTGACAACAAAAATAATATACGAATATTTGTTTTTGTTTTCAATACAAGTGTACGAACAAAATTATCTTGCCATTAATTTCAAAAAGCTGTCATTTGTCTAAGTTGTGCTAAAATTTGGTAACGATTTTAGGGTATCAACATGTAGAGTAGGTACAGTAAGTAGTGTTAGTCTGAATATGTCTGGAAGGATTGTTATGTAGTGTACTCGTATATGAATCTTATAAACTTTATATATTTTTTTAACAGCTGGAAGGGTTCCAGCTAATAGATAGGGGTTCAAAGGAACTGCCTAAATATTCGGAAAAGTAATTAAACAACAAGTTATTCAATTAACTCTAATCTTTTCACAATTCATTTTAAGCTTATATACTAGTGCCAGCATACAATATTAAAATCTATTTTACTCTAGTACACTTACAAAATAATTATTTTATTTGCTAAAAATTATTAAGGCTTGTAAATACCGATCACAACATTATTTGCTTTACACTCAAATAATTGTCGCATTAGCAATACATCGTGCATAGAAAAAATTGTTATTGATACCTCTTTGAATGTACTGTGTATGCAGTACTGACTTGTGGGGTACACTGCACGAAAGCGGGTGACTATAAAATTTTAAAAATTAAAAATACTTTTTTCAAAGTCAGAGTGTCTGTGAAAAATATGAAATCAGCTTGTGGCCATCAAACTCATGTCTCAAACTTTACTTTGGTCACTCAAATTTTGGCTGAGAAAAACCCTGTTAGAATAATGTTCTGAACACTCTAATATTTTTGACTGCATAAATATTATTTGTTATCAATGCGAGTTTATTTATGTTTGCAAGAGCGCATATGTTTGGTGTCAGATGCCAGGTCTGCATGCAGTATTAAGTTCATTTGCATGTAACAACCTGCAAAATATCCCTACAAACAATTTAGTGTCAACTATTTAATTGCTGGGGCTTCTGTTTCAAACGATTAAATTGTCATAAACATGTATCGTTGATTTATTTGCTTGAAAGGTGGTTTAAAGCTTGTCTAGAAGGACTCACTTATCCTGACATGAATTTACACCACCTCCATTTTAAGTGGGTAAATAGTAAATCGAATAAGTACTCACGTTATTCGTTAATCTATCAATTAATCGTTTGCCAAATTAGAATAATAAAATGCCAGTTATGTCGCTTGTAGGGACATTCACACACACATGAAAATATATGTATTAATAAATTTATGTGTGTGTGTGTGTGTGTGTGTGTGAGTTTGTCTGTATAACAGGATGAATGCTTGAGCGCCCTTACAACTTGGTGTGTATGCAACACCAGTCTCTGTCACATAAATACTCGTACATTTTAAACTTGAATAGCACGATAACGCTGTAGCACAGCATTTCCTACGTGCCTTTGATAATTAAGCTTTACCTGAATATTCAACAATTCATTTAAACTACACACCCAAACACTTGCATATTAAAACACATACAAACACTTGCACGAGTGCAGTCTAAGACAGATGCTGCATACGGACGCATATTAAGTGGTGTTATCTGGTTTGTATGCCTCAGCATTTACATCAATGCAATTTCTATCGATTTTCTGGTCTCATTATTATGTTGATGCTGCAGCACAGAAGTTGCTTGCAAATGAATCTTTCAGTTTAAAGATGTCGAATGAATTAAAATTAAAAAAAAAAAATAAAATTAAATATTTTATTGTTAAACTGAAAATTTAATAAATAAAAATTGGCAGGTTGAAAAACAATTGTATTTTAGATTTGTTTGTGTTTTAGTTTTAGTTTGGTTGGAAGAATTAAAGGTTGCCAAGCCTTTTGCACTTCTAGAAATGTAACAAAACTGCAAGTAATTACACGAGCTGCTTGCTGATTTCATAACATTTTTAAGCTGAATTTATTTTATTTAAATCTAAATGACGTGCAATGAAACGTTGTGTTTACTTACAGCAACCCACCCATCCACACGAACATACACAGTTCACACACGTCCCCCTACAAAATATTTACACTCACTAAAGTCCAAAATCTGAAACACGTGCAATTTTTTTTTCAAATTGTAGGTATGGGATGCACATCCACACAAACACACATACAAATAAATTCATAAAAAATGCTGAGACGTCAAGAGGATTCTTTGTGTGTAAAACGAAATGCATAAAACGAAACGAAATGAATTATTTTTATAAGAACTAGACTCATTAATTATTATTTTTAGTGTTATACAAAGTTAACAACAACAACATAACGCTTAAATAAAAATTTTAAAAATCCTCTTCGTGTTTACATAAACATGAAAATAAATAATTATAAACTTTTACTTTCTACTCTGTTCGCCTTGCACTCACTTTAGTGCTTCCCCAGCTTTGTCGTCCCGTCCTCTTCAATTCTATTTAAACCGCCATCATTTTTGCAGAAAATATATGCGTGTGTGCTTGTGTTTGTGTGTGCATTAAAGACTTTTTACCTTGGTTCCCAGCAACGCAATATTTCGATGAAAAAGAACGATTATATGACAGAGAGGGAAAGCCTTAACACATTTTTGTTGAATAATCCTTTATGGTGAAGTAAAAAAAATAAATTCAAATGGAAAATAAAAAGAACGTGAATAAAATGTAATAAAATGAATTGAGTAGTGAAGGAGGGAGTAGAGAGGAGCGCAGAAAGAGTGGAGTTCTTAGCAAGTACCACTGTGAGTGAAGCTAAGGATTTTTGTTTTACATATTTTTTCCTTTTCTCGTTTTTTTTTCTATTAGGACTTGTCGTTGGCATGTAATTGTAGACGACTGCAAATGTAGAAGAGAGTGTGTGCCCGAGTTTTCCAGCTCTCAAGTTTGACTAACATTTACAAATAATTTTCGCAATGGTTTTTAAATAGCAAAGCAACAACAACAAAAAAAAACTCTTTGCGACAAAAATCAAATTAGTGTCAAAACGTTGTGTTTAAGTTTTTTCCTGTGCAACAGCGCATAAAAACCAAACAATTTCCGTAAGGCTTCATAGTAAAAAAACAAAAAATACAAAAACAACTAAAACAGGAGCAACAAAAAAAAAAAAACAAATAATAAAAGATAAAAACAACATGAAATTGTTGTTGTATTTAGATGCAAAACATTCAACTATAAACACTTTTATTTAAATACACACACACACACACACACACATACTATTCTCAAGGAAACAAAACATTGAATTGGTGGAGTGCCCACTGACGTTCCGGCTAACTGTAAGACAAACAGATTTAGTGACAGTCTGTATGAATGAATACCGAATGAACGACATGACTGAGCGAACAAACGTACAAACGCACAAATAAATGTTAAATAACAATAACATGAAATACTTAAAATAAACTAAACTAAAGAAAAACAGATTGGTCCGGAATACAATTAAATTCAAATACGAGTCTAACGTTTATTTGATACTTGCTGTTGTTATTGTTTTTGTTTTTAATTTTTTTTTTTTAATTTTGCAAATACAGAGTCCTGCTTAAGTACGCTTAGTGGTTGCACAAAACTAAAACTAAAGTAACGCGATAACAATAAAAAAAACAAACGAAAAAATAAAAAACTTGAAATAAACAAACTGATTATGTAGAGGGGCAGCACATTCTGGCAAGGGCCAGTTGTTGTGTCTTTGTTATTTAAAATTGTTTTGAAAAACACACACACAAATACACACAGACACACACAGCCACACAAAACTCTAACGTATTAAATATAAAATGCTGTCAGTTATTTTGTCAGTCAAAACGCAAAGTGAAATAAAGTTTTTTTTGACATTTAACTAAATTTTTTTTTTATTTGTGTTTTGTTGTTGTTGTTATATCCGTATTTGCTTGTACATACTTACACGTAAATTATTTGGTATTCATGGGCACAAACGAACTAGTGAATTATTACAGTTGCAACTAATTTATTGTGCACAAACTCTAAAGCAACTCTTTCACGCTCTCACTTACTAGCGTTTCTTCCATTAATTTAGCAATTTACCATGTAACCCCCCACCCGACCAATCAACCAACCATCTATCAGGCTAAATACCTACAATAAATAAATAGATGACTGACTAGTTGACATTGTTACAGTTAATGATGATGATGATGATGGTAATGATGATGAAATTACCATAACAATGTTAATAATGATCATTGTTTGTTAAATAAATGCGCTAACGTTCTCTATTGTTTTATACACTTTTCCTTTTGTCCTAATTCCCGCTGTATCCTGACACTTTGGGCCATTTTACTTTTAACTTACAAAAAAATGTGTGCAGGTAGTTTGAAGAAGATAATATTTAAAGGTCAAATTAGTCCTTATTTGCCGCTTTATTCTGCATCAGCTGTTTCTTTCCGCATTGGACTCGATCTGCGGCAAATAGAATCTTAAGAACAACAGCAAGTAGCAACATCATTTTTGTTTTTTTTTGTTTTTTTTCTGTGTGTGAAGTTCATTTTTAAATTTGTATTTCACACAGAGCTCAACTTCGACGGTTAGAATTAAATTGCTTTGCAATCAAAATTTCAGTTCTGATAATCAAATCTCTTAGCTATAGCAACCATAATTCGATAACACAGTCAGAAATTGTCTCTTCTTAAGAATATTTCGAACTGTGAAACCGATTTTCAAATCGACTTTCGCCACTGAATTTTTGATTGGTAACAAATTTAGTTGTCACAGCCGAAGTTGTTTTTACGGTACACCATTCTCTATAACCGACTTGCTTTACAATATTTTCAAGATTCATACTAGAAAAGAAAAGAGAAAATGAGTCCGGCAAAGTGCCGTAAGCCTTCTGAAACTGCTGATATAGAAAAATTACTAACAAAGATTAAGAAACAGAAAACAAAGAGAAAGTAGACAAACGCCCCTCCGTGAACTTTTTCCCTTAAAAACTTACCTATAGGGACCCATTGTGCATTGAAGAGAAAAGTATAAAATGATTTGAGTGTGTCAATATGTACGCCAACACTGATTTAAGTGAATATTTACAATGACTGATTGCCATTCACTCTTTTAGCTAAATGTTTAAGTAACTTTGCTTGTTGTTGCTCTTTTGAACTTCAAATTGTTTCATTTTACCATTTTTTTTTTCATTTCGATTCAATTTAACCAACAACATTAACGCAGTCGATCAATCTTACTGCATCAGCCTTTGAAAAAAACAAAATAATGAACACAAGAAAATAAATTTTTACAGGTGGATGACTCTAAATGCTCATAGCAGCCGCGTGCTTCAAAACAAACATTTACTACTAAAAACAGTCACTTGTGTAAGAAGTCTCAAATAAAACTTAAAAAAAACTTTTTTTTCTACATCAACAAAAACTAATTCTTGCACGATGTTTTACTCGGTTTCATTAATTTTTCTCTTTCACTTTCAATTTCAAGGACTTGTTTATTCACACACACACACACACACTCACATACACAGTCACATGAATATAAATAAACATTTGATTTATTATCAAAATTAAAAGGATTTTCATTTCAGTGTCATTCTTTCTTTCGACAGTTAGTTGCTCCTTAGAAGGTGTTTGGCCTTTTCTTTTCTCTTCAAGTGATGGCAATTTTATGCTTGAAATTAATGCAATAAATCGTTACAGGTAACAATAGTTTGCAAATTAAAATGAATTGAATTGAATTTTGCCCAGGCTTTAATAAAATGCTGCCATACGATTTTTAAGCAGAAAAAATAAAATGAAAACAATTTACTGTTTATTTTTTTGGTTTGTCAAGTTTTTTTGTTTTTTTTTTTTTTTTATTAAACAAAATCCTCTTATAATAAATTTATTGCTCTTGAGCTCATGGCATTTTGGACTTTTATTGCTGACAGATGCAATGATTGGGACAGCTTTTGTTTTCTGTATCATAATCAATAGAATTTATTGAAAATTTTTAAAGTGTATTTCACTTTTTTATAATTCTTAGATATTGTACGAGGTGCGCTTAAAATTATTAAGCATTTTAGGTTTTTCTTGCAAGCCCTTCAAGATGTAGTTTTTGTCTTGTTTTCTTTTTGAACACACCTCGTATGTTGCTGGGGCTGAATGCCAACATTCATACGAGTATATTTTTTGTACGTCCGTGCAAAAGGTAAAAATGTGAAAATTGTGTGGCAAACAAACGTTCACACACAAAAACACAATCACAATTTCTAACAAAACATTACATGAGGGAAAAATCGTGCATTTATTTATTTAATATTTTGTTTTTGCTTGTTTTTTTATTCCATATTTTGCTGAAAACCCAAAACAATTGTATTGACAGCATTTTAGTGTGTGCGTGCGTTTCCGCTGCTTTTACAAGAGAACAAAAATAAATTCGAAATATTCCAGTAAGTAAAACTGAGAATTTAAGGGAGCGACGATAAAGTTTGGAAACATTGAATGATCACGAAGGGCTTAATAAACATTTTCCTCTTTAGTTTTGCTTTGTTTTATTTTTCATTGTGTGGGAAATCTTAGCTGTTTACGAATTATTTAAAAATAATCAAGTATTTCTTAGGTTATTATCGGAATTACATAATAAAATGTTTTGGAAACAAGTATGAAAACAAAAATATAGCTGAAGGCAAAGCATAATAAAATGAAAATAATAAAGACTTGTGACAGCCATATCATTTATTTAAAAATTTTGCTCACGTTTGTCAAATTTACTTGCAATTGTGAGTGGAGTTGGGGCTACTTGCAAAATATGTTTTGAATTCTTAGCTTGTGGAGCCACAAAATGTTTAAAAAAATTAAAATAAAAAATTTTGAATTATTTAATTAGTCGTTGAAGGGAAGCTTCTTTTTATTTCTTATAAATTCTACGGTAAAGGCTTTCAGAAGGCATAAGTGCTAAATAAAAAATCAATTCCGCTACTTTTAACAAGTCGAGTGCAGGCAAATCTCGTTTAGCGCTGACATTGAATTCCTGAAAATTGAGTGTTTACAGAAACAGCGCTAAAAGAGATGCTATTTACACTAAAATATGGACTACGTTCCTAATTAAGACACTTTGGACTGTCGTTCACCGTTTTCAAAGTTGAAATAACGAAATAGACCCAAAAGAGTTAACGTCAATCGAGGTATGCCTACAGCCTTTTTTTTTTAAAGAGAGTTTCTGCTTCGAAGTACGTGCTAAGTACTTGCCTCGAAATGTACGCTGTTTGATGTGCCTTGCAAGAGTTTTCCTTTCAATGCAAATTATTGTTGTAGTTCAATAACAAAAACATCCATTTAAAAATATTGAAATAATTTATCACTTCACGTATCTTCTCTAATAATCATGATGCTGTTAAGGAAACTCTTTCTCACACTCAACCAAGCAGATTTTTTCTTCGTATGATATCAAGTGCTTAACAACATCAGTGTCAAATTACGCTTGACCAACTTCAAATGCCAATGAATGAAATTACAGTTACATTACATCATGTGTAAACATTATTTTAAGCTTAATATGTGTGTATGTCCATACATGTGTTTATATTTTTATCATTGTTTTCCTGCTCTATCTGTCTCTCTCTCTCACTCACACTCTCTCTCTCACACACTCTCCCTATCTTTCATTTGCCAGTGTATTTTTCGTATGTCGTCAGCTGTCGGCTCTGAGAGTGAACAAGAGCAGCATGTCAGCGGTGTTAAATGAGATTCAAAGGCATGACCTTTAACTGTGTTTAAGGGTAACGGAAATCATGTGTTATAAAATACGACTCATTTACAAGATGTAACAACTATTGGCTGATTTTCATTTACGGTGGCGATATGAATGTTAATCTAAACTTGTTTCATACATTGAATTTTGTCGTTTATATTATTTTACCACACATCCTTATGCCCACATTAAGCAAGTATATGCGTGCGTATGTATGTGTGTGAATTCCTTTCTTAAGGAGGGATAAACACTATAGACAACTAACTGGCGTTAGATATTGTCATTGCTCATGTACAGGGATTAAAATCGGAGACATTAAATAAAGTACGAGCATGTATTATTTTTGAAAACCCTCATCTTGTTTGGTATTTATCGTTTGGTTTACTCAGCTAATCATGGTGAAGACTGAGAATGAATTAAAAGAAAAGAAAAATTTATATTTGGGTGTGCAGTTTAATGAATGTGAGCATTAATTAGTCCATAAATTGAGATGGATGAGATTTTAATATCTTAAATCTCAGTTGCAGTGCAATTGATTCACATCTAAATTAAAAATTACACACGATACCCATGTATCTACATATACACGTCTCACTGTCTACCTGTCTGTCTGTGTGTCTCTCTGCATCTGTATGCAAGCATGTGGGTGCATGCGGTTATTACTTTTTTTTTTTTTTAAACCTTAACCTACAGCTGACGAGATGATCAAACATGCTACTGCTGGCAAAGTTTTATTTAAAAACTATTGCGCTGCAAGCAAAATATTTGCTTCTTTTGGTTTTATATTTTATTTATTTTCTTTTTGATTTTATTTAATCAAGAATTTTTCTCACACACACACACACACACACACACTCACACATTTTTAAATAATTTTTCTCTTTTTTTTGTTGGTTTCGTTCCAATCAAACTTGTCACTTTTCCCAAAAGGTGTGATGATTATAAAATGTAACTAACGATGCATACACTTCTACTGCATAAATAAGATGAAGATGTAAGAGCAAATACAAGTACTACAGGATGAATAAATAGAAAAAAAATGTGTTTAAAAAAACTGCAAAAAGAGAAAGAAAAAGGAAAAAAAAAAACTTCTTGATGATAACAATACCACAGAGTATGATTACAATTTTTCGTATAAAATCATCAGCTACGAGTACACGAGCAAGTACAAATTTATGAATGTGTTTGTCAAGTTGATTGTTTGAGCTTTAGTATGTGTGTTTGTCTGCACACACACCAGTTACTGCATGAATATAAAATAGTTGATAAAAAAAAAAGCTTTAAGATGTTTAGAGGAGGAAGTGCCAGCATTATTTAAAGCATGAAATTTGCAAATGCACGTAAGTTTTTGTAGAAAAAGTCGAAACCAAATACTTGTCATACGAGTATGAACAGAAATAAATTTTTTTTTTTTCGTTTAAAAAGAAGGTCAATACGAAAATATGAGCACAAAAAAGGGAACAGAAACTTAAAGAAAATGTTGGCCTTTTACGTAAATTAACAAAATTTTATATTTTAGCACGTAAAGCAGACAAATGAACTATTTCGTAAGCAGAAATTCTGTGCCGATCTAAGTATGGCACACACATGCAACTCATACGAATTGATGAATTATGATGAGTAATTGAATTGTATGAATTCATTAGAGTGGATCCTTTTAGTTGTTTTTGGCACACAAAATCCAAATTTATTTTTTACGATATTTAAGAAACCTCGTATCGCTCCCTAGTAGGAACATTTATTTTACTACATTCATTATGAATTTTCTGTTGACTAAATCAATCGGCTTTATTGTGTTCTAATTTATCGTTTTCTTTTTTAAGTGAATGAATAGGATTTTAAATTTTCAATCAGTGATAACTCACAAAATTTTTGCAAAAGCAAGAAATGCTTTCTTTTATCGAAATATTGTTTAGTTCATTTTACTAATTTATTTTCTTGACTTTTTTTAAACTTTTTAATTTTTTAAATTGTAATTGTTGTTAAACAAAAAAATTATTATTTCAGAATAGATATATTCCATTTTTAATTTCATATTAACAACAACGACTTATTATTTATCTCAAATTACAAGCAGAAGGCAAATAATATGTGATAAATTTCACACATGGTTTGTGTAAGGTAATGTTTAACACAAATTAGTATTTTCTGGCGTCTTAATTAAATTTATACGTAACATGAAAAAAATAGAAAAAATTTTACTTAAAATACCTGGGTGGGCTGAAAAACACTTATCGAGTATTCGAAGGTTAAATTAAAATATGTTTTTTTTATTTTCTACTAAAATGCTGTCATGGAACACATAAAATGTAAAAAATTCAAATTATAATTCAATTAATGCAGTAGCTAACACCTAAAAAAATTAAGAAATAACTATTTGTTTGTTTTTATTAATTTAGTTTGTAACAAACCAACAAGACAAACTTTCACCAAATATTTTTCATTAAAGAGAGATCCTTGTATTGATTATGAATAGTTTCTGTGCTCTAAAATTTTTAGAATTATTAAGCACAAGTATAATATATTTTTTCTTCTTTCTATTTTTAGTGTTACATTCGTTTTATTTATTTTCTATAAGTACGAGCACACATACATATGTACGTTGCACAAACAAAGCACGATTGTTGTATTTAATATTTTTCTATTGTTTTTTTTTTTATTACTTCTTTGTTTGACGATTATACATAATTGTGGATTCTACACGCATTCTCTGCATTGGCCGCAAATACTGAAGCGCTGAAAATCGAGAGCACAATAAGGACTCGACACGAATTTTTAATTTTGCAATTGGCCAAGGCTATAACTGCACAAATATGCTGTGAAATAAGAACAAGAGAAATAAAACACAAATACGGCAAAATAAAAAACGAACACGAATAGAAAATAAACTGGTAAATACAATGCAACATGCATTTTCATTTATTTAGGTTCACTAAAAAGAAAGTGGGCACAAACCAAGTTGCAGGGGTGTTGGCATGCTCGTTTTTCAGTGAACTAATTTTACAAAAAGACCGTTTGATGTGATTGAAAAATGCAACATAAAGTCTTAAATGAAAAACAAGAAAAAATAATCTAAATGAGTAAGATTCATTTTCTGTTAGTCTGTTTGCTATAAAAATGTTTGTTTTCCAACGGTTTTGTCTGAAATTTGGCACATACTTTTGGACTAGCCACGTCTATTTTAGCCAACTTTTCAGCGTACATATCTAGCCTTTTTGTAAAGTAGTGAAAGGTTGTATTTATTGGATGGGGTTTTCCACAATTAAAATTCTATTTGTAAGCGGATTTCTCTAAAACTTGGTACACTCTGTCAGGATACCAACTCACTTAATAAAGGAACGGGCCCGCCGAGATCGGCAAAAACATGTAGCATTTACATAATTATGAATTCTTTTTGTGTGACAAAATTATCTGAAGTTTAACGCGCTGAAAAGCGCGTATTTTGCTGTTAATTTTCTAGTCGTCTTTTGGCGTTGTTTGTGTCTGAAGTTTTTTATTTTCCTTGCTGGAAGTTAACTTTTTTATTTTCTGTATTGCATTTATTTATTTACTTACTTACGAAATTTTAATTTTAAAAAACCATTTTAACAATTTTTCCTTTAAATCTAAAAAGCAACAGCTCTGGCAAGTTGAAAAAATTTGTATGCCAGTAAAGTTACAACATGATAATTTATTAAAGTTAAAAGAATTCTTAAGAGACGAACAAGAGCAACACAAAAGCTGAGGAGTTGCTAAAGACATCACCGCAGATATTGTTATTATTTTGTTAAACATCACTGTGCGCCACTATTACAACTTTACAACTGAAGATAAACATTTTTAGGTAAAAATTGGGAAGAAAAATTGTCTAAAAAAAAAACAATTTCCAAAGCTGCAATTGGATTAAATGCTCAGCAAAGAATATTAACCAAATGATGACATAAAATGGAGATCAGAAGTATAAAAAATAATAAAAATTGGAAAATTTGTTCTTGACAAACACAAATTTCTTTTATTCAAGTTTAAAGTGAGCGCGAGAAGTTTATAGGAAAAATAATAAAAACTAGAACATAAAATAAAAAGCAAACATTTTCATAATTCAAAAGAGAGAAAAGGGAAGCATGACGAGGTTTTTTACAATGACGGTTAAGGTTTCTGTACTTCTGGTTTCATTTATTTTTGTTGTTTCTTGTCTTGTGCTCACTTTTTTTTCAAATGAACAGAAACAGCCACAAAATCGGGTTATTTTCGAAAAAAAAAACCAGCCAACAACAAAGTCAATTAGCATTTTGTTTCTTTCATTAGATGAAAATGGTAGCACAAACAAAATTTATTTATTTTTATTAAATTAAATGGAAGCACAAAATGTAACCTCTTTTATGCCAACAAGGCAAGAATGAAAAAAGAAACTATAAAATTCTACATTTTCAAGAAACCAAAAAAAATATTATGCAGAGAAAAACGTATTTTCAGCATCCTGTTGTTGTAAACGAAAAAAAAGAAAAAGAAAAAGAAAAAACGTAGCAAAAGGCAACAAATTTGTATGCGAGTTCTGCATGTTTCAACTCGGAAAATGAATAAACGAATGCGTGACTAGAAATTCTTAGTTCTAAAATCAAAAAAAAGATTAAAACTAAATTCAACTCCATAAAAATAAATATAATTTTCTTTCAAAATATTGAAAACGAAAGATTCTGAATTGAATTTTAATCAATACTTGATCTTGCGATACAAAGTATCTATTGAAAAAGCGCAAGTTTTCATTGTGTATGTGTGACCACATTTATCCATTGTTGTTTGCCTCCCATCCGACACTGTTTTCCACAATTTATGTCTCCATTAAAACAACTCAAACTCAAAGAACGCAGTTAGTTAAAGGTGATACTTTCAGTTATTAAACAGCAAAACTCTAGTTTTACTCTGCATTTCAGAAATTATATTTTCTAATCAAAATAACCTGTAGAGGACTTAACTAGAAGAACTAAAAAAACTTTCTTTAAAAAATTTTATTTGTGTGCATGTCATGAGATTGCACTTGCATTACCTGGAAAAAAGTAAAATGAAAAAAAAAAAACATTTTCTTGAAGCCTCGAACGTGTCTTCAACTTCCAACTTGCACCTTTAATGCATGCTGGCGACGAAGGTACTCAACATTTTTTTCTTTTATTTCTGTATTTCTGCAACACATATGGTTTCAAAAGTGACAATATTTAGTTTTAGTAGATTTTATGCCGATAAGAAGGCACAGGCATCATGACAAACACGATAATAATGAAGCTGTCTGCTGCTGCTTGTGTGTATTTAAATCGAATTCGTATTTGCAATATTAGATAGAAGACAGTTCATTGATGTAACACTACAAACATTCAGCATGATCATTATTATCTTAGCAAACATTTTTCCAGGGCATAGATGCGATGATGACAACATCATTTTCATTTATTAGTCGTCATACTCGTATGTGCCCAAGTATCTATGTACGAGCATGTTTTTTCTCGTTTTATTTGATTTTTGTTATTTTGCTGTTTCCCTTTGAATGGAGTAAATTTAAGGATTTCTTTTTATTCCTTCATTCATTTTTGTTGTTGTTGTTTTAAATTGGTTGTTGTTGTAATTTTACTTTGTTTAAGTTACGTTATTTTAGTTTTACCATTCAATGCAGTTGAAAAACTTTTATTGCATGTGCATGAGTGTGTGTAAGAGATAATGTTGTGTGCGATTGTGTTTTTTGTTGTTCTTTTATTTCATGTTTGAAACAAAGTTTTAATTCAAAAGAGAATTTTGTAGCATTAAGTAAGAGGGATTATACCCTGTCGTGTCTAATGAAAATAGATGATGGTTTCGTATCTCAAAGTTGTCAACACTTGTTGGCACTAAGTGCTGCAATCAAATAAGTTTATTTGGTTCAGTCTCCCGTTCACTGTTGTCTCAATACAATTTTGCAATAAATCTTTATTATTTTTAAATTTTATGTAAATGTGAGACCAAATGGCAGTTTACTTTCAAATGGCAAAAACATTATCGACTCCAAGTTTTTTATTTTTTTATTTTTTACATGATGACTAAGAATGATTAGAAAAATATAAAATTTACTCAGACATCGTCAATTGAATACACAATTCAGAAATGTACTTCTGATTAAATGAACCGATGTGCCCACTTTCAGAAAGATAGCTTAACAGGAACTGGCAAACAAAAGTAAAAATAGCCTTCTCGGGAAGGCCTACGAAAAAAATTGTTCCCTTTAGCAACCCCATAAATAAAGTCATTCTGATAAAAAAAAAAAAAAAAAAAAAAAACTTTATGTCTAAAGTGTTTGAGTGGCGGCGAGTTAGTGTTTCTTAGCTGCATAGGACTAAGTTCGAATCCAGGTAGAGTCAAATAAAATTTAAAAAAAAAATTCAAAGAAAAAATTTATTTATTAAAAATTCTTATTTTCAGAAAAACTTTACTTCAAAAAAGTTCCATAAAAATGTTTATTGTGTATAAAAAATAAAAGAAAATGTTGGCCCTGACCGGGGAATGAACCTTGGCATCTGCAGTGGAGATTTGATTTAAAACTTTATATTTTTAAATGCGAACAGGCCTATTGAGAAGACCGTTTAACAGCCCTATTTAAGAAGGGAACACAGACGGCTTGAGATGACTAGGACAGCGTGTGCAAAAAAAAATGTATGAGTATGGAACATAGTAAAGAGGCTTTGTGTCTGATAAATAAGGACTTCTAAAAGGCCTGCCTACTCCTACTTTCCTTTTCGTTAGGAGTTTATACACATCAGTGCCGCACTGCCGCACTGGGCTTCGATGTTTCTTGTCCTTCCCGATAGAAGCTCCTGTCGTTTCGTCTTGTTCCATACCCATTTTACTCATGTGATAGTTAAGTCTGCAATGGCCCGTAAGTCGCTCAACGTAGAGTTTTATGTCATTTCTGCTGAGGCTTGAAACAACCTCTGCCCTAGTGCACTCGCAGTTATGAGTCTCTTTGACTGACCTCCAACAGTCTTGTAGACTTCATTTCTCTTCCTTGCGCAGTAGGAGTAGATTTACAAATAAAGTAGAAAATCTAATTGTGCAGTATGACAATTAAGGCGTTTATTTTAAAATTATGTTCACAATTTGTTTACCAAACACGAATCTTTTCATTGAATCAATTCAAGTTTAGTGAATACTAAACTCGTTAATTGATATACAAAAATAATATTTAAGTCAATATGAGCCCTTGTTTCATTTAAACTGATTGTCAACTGAGCTTTTATTTAGATATAGACAGCGTCTTACTGAAACTATCGCTGACTCATTTCATTTTTAAAGTGGACTTGTACCACTTTCAAAAATAACAACTCAATTGTCTATTTTTAAAACAAATACGATAAATGCAGCCCATTTTTCTATAGATAATCCTTGGAAAAACAATTTTTTTTTATTTTCTTAATTTTAGCTAAATATTTGTAAGTGAATTTATTTATTATTTTTTTAATATTTAATTTTGCATTAAAACTTAAAATAAATAAATTCTTTTTTTATTATTCAAATGTTGGTTTGCATCAGTATTTGTTAAGGTAAGCACAAGCATGTCTGCTTAGTTACGTATTTAACAAGGCGCGCTGCAGCATATATTTTTTCAAATCAAATTTACAATTTTTTTGTATAAAATTCAAAAAATTTATATTGGCAAATACACACACGACATACGTTTGTAAATAAATGAACTATTTTGGAATTTGTTTAATCAAATTTCTAATATTTATTTAAATCCATGTCATAAACAGTCTCTATTTCACAAGCGAACAGAAACATGTAGACAAAAAACAAGCAACAATTTTGTACTCGTATAAAACAATAAATTCATGTAGTGTTTTGTGTGTCCTGGTTTCTATTATTTTTATTATTTTTTTTTTTTTCTAAAATTTATATTTTGCATATAAATGACAAAATTGCATTCGTAATCAAAAAAAAAAAAAAAAAAAAAAAAATTAAACACAAGAATATAAAATTCTAGCAAAATCTAACATAAAAAACAGCGACAAAACAAATGATTTTTAAATGTGGCCTGATTGAAGGGGAAACAATTTCCAAACTTTTTATTTAAATATTTTATTTGAGGTTCCTTAAATCGACTCAGCTTGATAAATAAAATTTGTTATCAAATGGCCAACACTAGGACCATTAAAAAGCCCTCTATCTGTTTAATAATACACTTGTTATGCATTTTTATGCGAGGGTCAACAAAGTTTAACAGAAATATTATATAAGGAAGCCATCTTGTGGTCAAGGAAATCCAATTGCAAAAAACTTTACTAAATTTCAGTTTGATACTAATTGTGTTTTATCCCTTTCCTACAGTTAGGGACGAAGAACAGGAATATTTATTATATGCTTGTGCTTGAAACAGTAAACATTTGCTCTTTTGTTTGAAATAAAAGGAAAGCCAACTAGTGCTTGTGATCATGAAACAGGCAGACAAAAAATCCTGCCAGATTTGCGGTCAACAGGCAATTCAAAAATATTCTCTACCACATGCAAGAGTATTTTTTGTTTGTTTTTGGTATGAATATGTGAAACGAGTGATTTAAAATTCTATTATGGTACATGCAGTTTCGATACACATTATGCATGTATGTGTGTGTGTAAATGTAAATGCAAATAAACGAATTCACCGCATGAGAGAAATAAACAAAATAATTAATCGTTTTGCCTGTGCAACTGTCAATCCCTCCTATTGGACTCATCGAGCAAACACAAAACCCAATTGTTTTCTATCATAAATATTAAAATAAATAACCCATTCCCATGCTCACTCCCACTCCCACTCCCACTCCCGCTACTAATCAATTTGGTGTTCATTTTTATTTATAATTTTTTATTTTTATTTTATATTTATTTATGACAGTTAGCGGGAGTGTTGGAAACCTTTAATTGTTATACAAATACGAGTATGTGTGCATGTGTGTGTGAAGTGCACATACCCCCCAAAATTGACACTAAATAAATAATATCAATAGAAACACACATACACACATGTACACTGAAAGAGGTATATTTGTATGCCAACACATTTAAATTTTGTGTAACTACAACTTCTCCAACTTGAGTCTTAAGCAAATCCAAATATGCTGTTGCAAAATTGAAAGGAAAACAAAGAAGAAACAATAAATTATACTTTGAAAGTGTTTAAAGAAGGATTTGAAAGTGCAAATGGAAAAAATGTTGTGTTTATGCTGCCAGCCAATCGAATAAATACAATAAAGTTACTTCTATTCAATGGAAAAGCGAAAGAAAACTTTTGCGCTCTTGAGCGTGCATTGTTTGTGAAACACAAACAACAAAATATTTTAGATACACAAATTTACAATTTGTCTTCTTTGGAAAAGTTACGAATTGAGTTGTCTGCAAAATTTACAATGTGTTTGCATTTCGTTCGTTCAGTTGTACATTCAATTATTCAAGAGTGTAATGGCAAACCAACCAACTGCTGGGACTTCCGGTTTGTGCGTGTATGTGTGTTGTTGTTTTGCGTGTTTGTGTGTATGTAGGTTTGGTATAGAATCCATTTGCACACAGAATTAGCAAACAAACGAATGTTTAGTTTTAAAAGTAAAATAAAAAGAAAAGAAAAAGAAAAAAAAACAGAAACTAAGCAAATTGAACCGAACAAAATCAAAGAAAAATAGAAACAACAAGAAAAACAAAACTAAGCACTGGAAAGCGAAAAGATAAGTGGCATGTATATACACGCACACATACGCCAACTATTTGTTACTTACACACTTACAACTGTATGTGTATGCGTGCATGTGTAAGAAAATCATAAAAATCTTTTTATTTACTTTCATCTTTAACTCGATTATTATTTTTCCGCTGTTTATTAAATATTTTTGTTAAAAACTTTTCCAATGCACAACGCACAGCAAACCATAAATGTACGTTCCATTTTAATGGGCAAAATTAAAGAATAATTTTCTTTAAAAAGAAAAAAAAAAACCAAACACATATAAAGAATTTTTTATATTTCATTTCAAGAGAGCAGCAGAAAACATTTACTGATTAAGTCTTTTAGATATAAAAGAAACTTTCCTGGTATAATTAAAAAGTTTTCTTTTTCCGTTTGTCCAAGGATCTCAGATAAATCTCACTACAACAGGCGTTTCCATAAAACTTGTAAGACACAGTGGAAATGTTTGGCTAAAAAACATTTCTTCGGCTGCAATTTAATTTTGAAAAAGATTGATGAAAACAGACAACATAAATGAGAGAAATAGAGAGAAAAAATGGAACATGGAAAATGTTAAAAAAAAAGACTCTTATGAAGCTGTTTTTTATTGGTGACTTTTAAGTATTAAATAAAAAAAAACTGTAAGAAAACAAATCAATTAAATTTAGTGTGAATGCAGCGTTTTAGTTTTAAATATTGAATAGAAAAAAGCAAAAGCTTCTTATGCCATTTGAGTCAAAAAAGAATAGAAAAAAGCAAAAGTTTCTTATGCCATTTGAGTCAAAAAAGAAAAAAAAAAAATAAAGAAGAGAAAAAACGCAATTAACTTGACGTTCAAAGCTTAAGTATCTAAACTTAACAGACCAACCAGAAATATGTAGCGTACACCTTGTATGATACCAGTCGTACGAAAGTAAAATTTTTAAATCTCATTTAAGTATAAAGTAGAGAATGCATAGAGCATGAAGTGAACAAGAGTTTTTGTTTCCACATGATTATTTTGCTCTGTAGTTAGTTAGTCGAGCCCGAAAAATTAAACTCGAAGGAGTATTTCATTCGTGTAACTTCATTCAAGGGCCGAGGAAGTGCTAGACAACTGTGGTGGCTTAAATACAAAGGAAACAAATCTTTGTCGACCCTGTGCAGACCGAGCGTACCTCAGCTGAAAAATAAATTGCCTTATAGAATGCAGAGCAATCTGTTCCACGCGATAGGACTGTTATTTTATTGGGATCTTTGAAATTAATAATTTTTTATTTTTAATTTGTGTGTGATTGTATGTGAATGTGAGTACAAGAATTCACTGCACGAGAGAAATAAACAAAACAATTAATCGTTTTGCCTGTCAATCAATACTATTTCATTCATGGAACAAACATAAATTATAGTCACACGGTCGAAAACTTGAAATTAGAAATACAACTGTCACTGGTCCCTTTATGTGTATTTAGCGTTGAGCCAGTACACTTCAGTCTGAGTCTTTCGAAATGTTATCTCATTCCGTTTTTCAATACTTTGCAGCGGATGTCTGTCAACAATAACTGAACCCTTAAGTAAAATATAATTCCATTTTATTTGAATTAAAAACAACTGGAACTGAAATTATAACTTCTGACTACAATGACAAATTGTCCAAGAAGTTCTTTCTTATTCACTTTCAGTTTCATGCAAGTTGCGCATCAAAATATATAAAATTCAAAAATTATAACTGTTTGTTTGGGAAATTTACTAAATTCTTTTTAGTTTTTAATGTCATCTCCCATCACCACTTTAGCCCCAGCCATCTGCTAATCAAACGAAAATCACATTTGCTTGCTAGAATTTTCCCAACCAAATTACAGAAAAAAAAAAAATATGAAGGAAAAACAAATTGTTAATATTTTCTTAGGAAATGGCAGCGAGTTGTGTGCACGAGTATTTTCCTTAGTTGACGAGAATGCTCAGGTACACACAGTCATGTAATAATCGTTCGTTCGCTCGTTTCTAGCATAAACGGAAATGCAGAAAACCAAAAGGATTTCTACATCATGAGTATCAACCCATACCTTTAAGGGTCGCAGTTTCAACTGATGAAAAACGTACTTAAAGTAATGAAGATGTGCAAATTGAAGCAAGTTTATGCTGCTGCTCAAATTAGTGGTTGAAAAGGTGGTGCCGTATAAGTTTTTTTAATTGCCGCAGGCTCTCTTTGTATGAGTAGGATTAGATATACATACATATGTATGTGTGTGTGTGTGTGTGTGTGTGTGTGCGTATCTGCTTTGAACTAAAAATTACTAACTGTAGGAGAAACAACACTTTAGCGTTTAAGAAAAAGCGACAACACAATTTTAATACTTTGACTAAATGACTGCCTGCCAGACTGCTTACGTACAGAAAAATGAAAGAAAAAAAAAATGAAGAAAAAACTTCAACAACAGAGATTTAGAAAAGAGAAATAGAGATGTGTAGTAGTAGTGGAAGTTGTTACAAGAATATAGCTTGCGGTGACTAAAGCATCAGTGAGCAATTATCGCATACTCGTTTAGCAAATGTACAATTTAAAAAGGAAAAAAAAAAATAAAAAAAAACAAAACAAAAATGTATGAGTTTGTTGGCACGTGTGCAGGCAGTGTTTTCTCAGAGCTATTAGTGAGTTAAACTAAGCTTCTATTCGAGGAAAAATATAGACAAATTCCTTGTGGTTACACTTCTATGGAACTATAGAGTGAAGAAAAGTTTCTCTTCTGTTTTTATCATTAAACTAAATTTAAGGCAACAGCTGGTGGCTTTTGAGAATTCTTTAAAAATCTAAAGTCTGTCAGTCATTTTAATTGCTTTTTGCCTGTTTGCTCGTTTAGGATACGAAAAGTGAAACAGAAAAGCACCAACAACAACAAGCATCAGCTAAAAAAATAGTGCATCTCTCTCCGCCATGTCGTTGCATCATTTTTTTTTCTTTTATTTTTTTTAGCGATTCATTCAGGAGAAAACTAAAAGAAAATCGATGTAAACTTTAGCATAAAAGGTGAAATTGTTTCTGACACTTAAACCCAGCAGTTGGATAGAAAATCACATAAAAGGATACAGAGAGTAGGAGAGTGAGAGAAGGATTTGCATAATGCAACAATAAAACCTTAATAGAGTGAGGTTATAAACTGTACAAGTGGATGTCTATGTGGATGTAAATGCATTTGTTCAGTAAAAAGTAAGTGAATAATAATGTTTAAGTAACCATTTGCAACAGCCTCTCGCTATCTATCTAAGCATATGTGTGTGGATTTGTGTTTGGAGTCGTGTGCCTGGTGATGATGGCAGCACCATTTAATTTCTACATGTTCTGCCGTATGTCTGATGCATTCATGTGGATGCAGCAGTTTGTAAACGATCATTAGCATCTACGGCAGCCATAATTTGCCGCGAAAAATGTGTGGCTCTGCCACACAACCTCAGCCAACCACAATATTAATGGAACTTTTATAATTTCTAGTCTCTGAAACATGCAAATTTTCTTAAAAGAAAAGTAAGAAAGAAAACAGAAACTCAGAAACTTCACACTAAATCAGCCGGATGAACCCAACATGCATGACCTTAAATGGTTGATAGCTGCTCCCTTAACTTTAATTAAAGTAAAAGTGTGTGTAAAAGGATGTTTGCTGCCTGTTTCATTTAAAGTCAAGCAATTTGTTGATTAAACTTTAAATCACATGTGTTGTGTTCCAATAAACTATGAAATTGAATTTATTCAATTACATATTTAGCATAAAAGTTTTCTTGCTATTAAGCAAATAATATTTATTAAATAGCTAAACATGCACACACACACCCACAAATGAATCAAGTCAACTAAGATATAAAAAATAAAATAAAAAGAAAAATACAAATAAAATAAATTTAAGTTGAACAAAATTAGAAATACGCACAGCCACAGCAACCACAACCAGTAAACGTGTGTGTGTGTGTGTGTGTGTGTGTTCATTAAATAGAACTCATATGGCAGCCAAAAACATTCAAGGGAAAAGAAAACTTTTACTAAAATTAGCTTTGATTTCTGTTTTTATTATTATTTTTTTTTTTATGTCTGTAAAAATGCTTTTACTGCGGATAAATAAAAGATCTGAGAAAAAAAAGTCAAGCAAGCAGACTCTTTCTGACTTTGTTGTCGTTGTTGGTTGGTTGGTTGGTTGGTTGGTTGGTTCATGATATGAAAGATCCATCCGATATGATGTGATTTGGTACTATAAGACACAGAGCAGACTGACGACGACGGAAACAACAACGAAAACATTTATTTTACGATAATAACATTCCCATTTTTCTTTTTCACTCCTCTGTCTCTGTCTCTGCTCTTTCCAGTTTTTATGAGAATTTTTTATTTTTTCTTTGAATTTGCGATGCATCGATAGCAACAAGACAACATTGTTCTCCCTAATACGAGTACGTTGCGAAATGTAAAAGAAATGTTTACTTTGCCATTTTTCTTATGACAAATGACAGAAATTGTCTTAGAATTTTGCATTTCGTTATTTTTTTTTATTAGATTTGTGTGTGTGTGTGTGTGAAATAATAATTTCCGAATTCTATACATACAAAATACGCTAAATGTGCAGTCAGTCATCAGTGGTGGTAATGGTAGTCGGTTGTTACATTAAGAAACTCTAAATTAATATTGAAAAGCTTCTTCTTAAATAAAAAAATGTTTGCTACGCATAAAACCAAACTGTTCATGACCCCGGTAATAATTTTTAAAATCGTGGAAATACAAAATTCAATTGTTGACAAAACATTTCAGTCATGACTTCTGTGTCTCTCTCTTTTTTAAGCATTTTGAGTGTAAAATACATACGCACGGGACTTTACTTTAAAAATGTATCACAAATCATAATCATGTTGGCGACTGTTAGTAAATACGAGTAGATGAATTCGATATGAATTGTAAATAAAACGAAAAGTTTTCAGAGAATTATCTTAATATTTGCAAAAAAATATCGTTCAAATGCTCAACACGGCTTTGGTGGCCTCTATCCGGTGGTCCACATATCGTTCAGATCCATATTCCAAGTTTCTGGCCACAAGAAGTCTGTTATCATCTAGCGATAGTGAACACCATTCACGGTAATTGCTTGGCCGACCTCATTCTCGCAAAAGTACGGTCCGATGACGCCACTAGCACATTAACCGCACTGTGAGCATGCGCACATTTCTCCCGATTGCAGACACATTTGGTCGATTATGCTGACCAAAAAAATTACGAAGTGGACGAAATGCATTTTGATTTAATCGCAAATTTTCGTAAAAGGCTTCAACAATCTTAAAGCGCTGCTTAATTTTGTACCTCTTTATGGATGAATCTGTCAAACACTGAAACAAAGAGATGCCAAACTAAGTTTTGCAAAAAACTTGACGCTAAGGTGTGACTCACAATTAAAATCGTACATTTCTTTTGGAGCACCCTTTACAAATAATTTAAAGTTTTAAAAATATGGAAGAAAAAGGAAAGATTCAATTAAATTGTTTTTTTTTTAATAAGAAGTACGAATTTAAGAAAAAGTGCTCTATTGTGAGTTAACCCTGTTTGAAAAATAAAAATACAAAATAACTTTTCATTATCTGCTTTCATTAATTTAGTTTTATTTGACTGATTTTCTTTTAAATTTTTAATTTGAAAAACAAAAAAAAATTTTTTTTTAATTAATTTCTATTATTAAAAATATAAAAAAATTATCGAAACAGTTTCCTGTCTCTTTCATTTACGCTTACTGGGCAATCAGACACTCTATTTAAATGACTTGAACTTGATGCAAAAGCATGACTGACCTAAATTTTTGTCAAATTGGCAAATTTTTATCTGAATGTTATTTACGTTTATTTATGTTTTCGTGTTTTTCTTTTTTTTGTAAATTTCTGTTCATGCTTGAACTGGGTTTTTGTTTTTATTTTCTCTGTACGAGCAAATGCTTTTTGTTAAATGCCTCTCTAGCACTTCTTTTATTTAATTTTTTTTTTCGCTTCTATTTTCTCTATTTAAATTTTTAAGCACAATTTTCTTTCACTCTTCTTCTTTTTAAAATAATTTGAAAGGGATGGCTGTTGGCTGGTTTTACGTATTAATGGTGGCACTCGTAAACTATAAATAGTGGCTAATATCTTTTCGTGTTTCTGTTGCCGTTTGTCAAAAAAGGAAAGCAGAAAAAGCATGAAATAAATCGGATATGTTTGTAAGTTTGTACGTATGTAACAAAAAAAAAAAAAAAAAAGAAATAAAAAAACAAAAACAAAAAATGTACAATGGGTTTGTTGCTGTTGTTATATCTACGAAATTGAATCATTCATTCTGTGTTATAGGTTGTGTTTCTTTTTTGTTTGCTTTTCATTTTCTAAAGCCAAAATTACTACTTGCATACACAGTGGTTAGCATATGCAAAAATTAATTTTCGCAATAAAATATGTATGAAAATTTCCGAATAGAGAGTGAGTACAGCTTTCACTACAATCCCTGTCCATTTTCAAATAGTTAAACTTCTAAAAATGCTAACCATTTGTAAACATGATAGAAATACAAGAAATTTTCTGCACATGTAGCACAAATGACGTCACGCGATGTGTTAACATTGGCTAATGATTTACATCTAAATAAGAAAAAGAGAGAGAAAGAGAGAAATGTATTAATAATTTCTTCAAACAGTGGACAATTTACGTCATCTAATGGGAAATCATGTGCATGGCGTAATCTTGTCTTTCTGTCATTCTTGAGTGACTGAGGCTTGAGTGCCAGTTGAAAGCGCCCTGTTACAAAAATAAAGTTTTTCTTTTAAATTTTTGTTTCTTTAATTTTCTTTTAGTTATGAGTCGTATTGACTACTGTGGCTTTTAGTCTATTGTACTATTCGTACAAGTAGAATTCTTGCTACCAAAGCTATTTTATTTGACAGGAGTCATGTCGCCTCTAGCTTAAAATCATGATTTACGATCAAAGACAAGTGGTAATATCAAATGTTTTTTCTTTCTTTGTTTCTCCAATTTTTGGTTCATGCAAACAGCTTTTTGTTTACTGCAGTCAGTTATCTTTTCAAATTATTTACTTCTTTTTGCTCATTTTAACTTTAGAAGCCACAAAAAATAAAAAGATATTTTAAATAAGCAATCTAAGCAATCAAATTTAATTAAGTTTTATGCCAAAGGGAGAATAAAAACGTTTATGCCCAGGAAACACTAACACACGTAGAAACATGGAATGGATATCGAATGCTATTGTCTGCCTTTTTTTCAGCAAATTTAAATTCAAATGCACTTTTTGTAACTAAAAAAAAAATTAAAGGAACAACGAAGTACATGACTTTGTCAGCCTCTCTGTGAACTTTAATTAATTATTTTACAAATTACTTCTTGTAGAACATTTGAATCCTGAAAATAATTAAACATTTTTGTGTTTATAAGCAGAAGAAAAAAGATTTTCCTTTTCTTTCACCTCCGACCAAAGAATTACTCAACGGTATTTGATTAATTTTTTTTTTTTTTTGGTTTAATTTCAAAAGGTGCATTAAGCCAACATAAAGTTATTGTTTAATACCTTTTTAGTATTTATGGCATATTTATCAAATACGTTTAGGAGAAATATAAGTGCATGGGTGAAAATATGCATAAATACGTTGACTTCTCACAAAGATTACGGGATGGAACACATATCATTTTAAAGGGGAGACTGTCTAGGTTTGTAATCTACCGCCCTAATATACAGAAGTTACTTTAGACTATTTTTAATTTTTTAATTTCCATATATATTTGGATGGATTTTTCAATAATTAAACTTCGATTTGTGAGCGGATTTCTCTAAAAACTTGTACATGCGCTGCTCTGAGGATACCGACCGAGACCGGGCAAAAAATCTAGTTAAACATAAAACCAAAATAATTATGATATTCAGGGGAAAATCTAAATAGAACAGAATGCGATATCCAACAGCTTGAATTAAAATGTTCAAATTATTTCTTATAAAAAAATCAAATTTTCCTTCGATATCCTATTTTAATATTTCATTAGATTCCACCCGTAATGCGAATGATAATATACTGCTTTCATTTAGTATTTTTTTTAATTCAAAAGTGTGTGAGAGATTGAAATTGAAATTATTGTTGTTTATTTTGTGTAGAAGACTTAAAAAATCGAAAAATTACCTTCCTCTAACTACTCACGATATCGAATTTGAATTAAAAATGTTTCCATGGCATTTTGCGTATTTTTTATTTTATTTTTGAAATAAAGTTGAACGATAAGAAAATTATGCTTGTCAATTTTTTTTCCACATTTTTTACATCCTCGTTCGTTAATTCATTTTCAGTTCATTAGGAAGACTTTCTATATCATGTCGTCATTACTTTTTATTTGAAAACGTCTATCCACACAGTACTAAACACATTTACGATACGGTAAGAGCTCTTTCTATTTAAATGAATTAAGAAAGAAAGCGATTTTGTTTGTGTGTGTGTGTTAATATGAGCTCTTGCATATTTAATTACAGCGTGCTTTCCACGACTAATCTCAGTTCCTTTCATAAATATTTTTAAAACATTTTTAACTTACACTGAAGGAATTTCAGTATTCCATTTCAATATCACATTTTTTTTTAATTTTAAATAACGTACACGCAAAGAAGCAATACGGTTCCATATGGTTACCTCAATCATAGTTTGTTTCTCCCAAAAATATTATTGTTACTTTAAAGCATCTAAACATTATGGTGATCACGGTAAACATGTTTCTTGTTATTTTTAACCCCTCTATGCTCACCGTCATAGATATGATTAAATAAAAATTATTTTTTTTTTAATTCTATAAAAAAAATTTAAATTTGGTTCTGTCTCGGGTTTGAATTGTGACGTATGCAGTTGAGAGACATTTTTAATATGTTTGATTTAAAAATACATCTGGGTAGATGAAAACATATTTTTATTGCATTTGAAAATAATCCATTCACCTTCAAAAGACTTTTATGCTTATTGCAACCATAAATGCAGTCATACTATGTTGCCTTAACCATATTTTTTCTTTGCATAGATACACAAAATTAATCTGATAAATAGTTCTGTGTTACATATTTATAAACAGACAGAACCTTTAATTTATGCAAACTGAACTTTTAAAGAGTTTTTTTTTTTAAACAAATAAAAACTTACTAGGAATTTTATTAAATTATTTTATGTAAAAAATAAGAATATAAAAATATGTTTCATTAAAAATAAAATTTGACGCTTAGTAGAGCGATTTGAAATAATGTTGCCGAGTTAGTCTCAAAATGATAGTGCCGATGACTAAAGCTGTGTGTACATGATATAAAAATTTTATAATTTGTACGTCAAATATTCATTTTTTTGTATTAATTAAAATTTTTAAATTTATTTCATTTTCTTATTTCGATTTTTGTCACCATTCAATTCAATACATATTCCTTCACACATCAAATAGAACGAGCTCTAAGTAAAAAAATAAAATTGCTACCACACATAAGAAAAAACACATGTGATATTTCAAAAAGATCACACGATGTGTAATAATTTTATTTAAGTAAAATTGACATTCCACATGGACAACACAGCTTAACTGTGTGAATATTTGTTGTTATTTCTACATAGAAAGAGCACTTGAAACAACAAGCTCCAACAAGAAAATATAAACAATCGATCAACTTCCCTCGTACGTGTGAAAATGTAAATTAATCACATTTCTGTGAATGTTTGTGTTTGTGTGTGTGTGTGTGTGTGTGTGTCTGTGTGCTTTTGTACGTATATTTTTTTTGGCAATTTATAATTTTTAATTGTCAAATTGTTGCCATAAGTTGAACAATTAATTTTAATTTGCTCCTTTACATGGATCAGTAGCTGCAACAAATTGTTTCTAACGCAGCAAATGAAGAGGAAAAATAAATAAACAAATAAAACGTAGCAAATAAAAGAAACTTAAATTATGGGATGTAATTATCGACCATAAACAAGGTGGGAAGTGTTTCAAAACTCCAAACACACACGCTCTTTTCCATTCGCACAATTGAGTGTGATAAAAGTTTTAAAAGTTTCCTCATGATGTCTTTTTGTGTCATTGAATTACATAAATGATGATAAACAATTTCTTGATATTTATTTACTTTTACTTTTGTGCTGCACACACACATCCCAACAAACCTAAATTTAGTCTCTAAAAAACTGGAGTTTTCTTTATTGATCCAAATTTTGTAGAAGCTCATTCTCTAATTATGAAAATGTTTTCATTTCCAGTGATACTAGAGTGTTTGCTGGGATACCAGACATGTACATATGGAATGATATTTCGATAAAAACTATTCACCTGTGTGTGCGAATGTGTCCCCTAAATAGCAAAACAAGTTTCTTAATAAATGCGAGGAAACACATGTTTTGTAGAAAGAACATTCTATCTTCTTAGCCAAGATTCCTTAACTTCCTCCAACACAAATAACTATTGCCATAGCAGTTCTTTCTTCCCTATTCTCGATATAAAAAAAGAAAAAAACATCAGTTTTTTTTTTGGTATCATGTTTATGTTGTTTTCCTTATGTTGCTGTTGCTGTTGCTAATAAATTGCTATTTTTGTCTGTTCATTTGTTCCATTTGTGCTTGTGTATGTGATTGCCATTAGTAAATTTGTTTCGTAATTGCAGTTTGCAGGTGATTAAAAACCTAATAATTGTTTTGTGTTTGTTATATTTTTATGTTGCTGCTGCTTCTACTTACTGTTTGTTGTAAATGTTTTTTTGTCGGTCTTAATATCAAGTAATTATACTTGGGTGCTGCCGTTCAGCCACAATAACACCATCACTCCAAGCCAATGCGGCTGAAGGACTGATCAAAATAATAGCACTTCATTTAGTAAAAACTGATTTTTTGCTCAAGTGAGCTTTGCTACGACGCCTCATACTCTGACTTTAATTTTGAAAGCGGAACTTAAATGTTTATAAAGTTGGTTAAGCCTCAAGTGTGCTAGATATGAATGCACAACTGTTTATATTCGAAATGTGTGTGTGTGTATGTGTGTGTGTGTAAAGTAAAAGTTTGAGTTTAATTCAATGGATCGGAATGTTAATTTATGTTCTTGCATTAAAAAAAAACTTCATTCTCCCAAACAAATAGAAACTTTTTTTGCTTTTACTTTTGTTGTTTATTTTTGGTATTTGATGTAGTTGCTTGCTGCTTGTTGCTAATGTGAATCGATTTGTTTTTGCTGTCCATTATCATACACAAAATGAGAATGAATGAATGAGTGAATGAATGAACGAATACTTTATTGTCTCGCCTACTTTCTCATTAAGCCAACATACCGAATGTTTCATATTAAAATTTTAAAATGAATGGATCTCTTATAAAATAATAAATAAATTGTTTTAGTCTTAATAAATTTTGTTGTTGAATAATTAATCTTTGTTCTGGTGCTTTCAGTATTTTTAATTTATTATTAAAATCTCTTGCAGATTCCTAAATTAATGCCAACGTTTTAAATAAATTACAAGCTGTCCGGTCTTTAATATATTTAAGGTAAGTAAATTTAAATCGAATATTTTTAGAAATTCTAGAAGGCCTGAGTGTGTGTGTGTGTGCATTTTTAAATTAGATAAAACACAACATCTTGCATTGAATGCTTGTAACAATTCAATATTTATTTGTAAAGCTGACTGAATGACCACTTTATAAAAATTTTGTGCTTTATGTTGACCAGAATATCTGGAATCTAGTAAATAGAATAAAATAAAGTACGTAAATGCGTTTATATGTCATCGGCCGTATGTACATGTAAATATTGTCTATGCCGCCGCTGCCGCTGTCGCCGCCGCCTCTGTAAAAACCACAAAAACATTACCCACATCAATAAATCAAAGTCGGAAAGGCATAAAACCAACGCCAACCCCAACACACGAAACTGCTTTCTCGTCTCCGCCTTCATCTTACCGGGTATAAAGTATTCACACATAAACAAATAAACACAACACAAATATGCATACATACACTTATTGATTCTCTTTTATATTGTTTTTGCCAAACAAAAAACATCTACACACACACACCCACACCCACAGAGTCCTTATAAATAAATAAACAAACAAGTCAGTTTGTATGCAAGTTTACGTGCATAAAATAAACATGTTTAGCATCATGCATGTGTTAGAAAGTCTGAAACGAATCGTTAGGGGGAGAAGAGGGAGTCTAAAACATACACACACAAATGTTTGTAAAAATTTTTTTCTTCACTTTGGTGTTTGTATAGAACTTGCTTCTGTATTGTGTTGATGTAATTGGTTACGTTGTTGCAATAAAACAATCTCTAAAATGTACTCTGCACCCATCCACCCCAAATGCAGCATCATTGGTTTTGACTCGACTCGCTTCAATGTATAATAAACAGTTGTGCTCTGTATCTCAACCAAATTCCATGTGGTGCAATAACACACTTCAATAAAACGTGCCCGAGAGCTAGCAATGGGGAAAACAACAAAATAATTTGCAACAATGTTGGATTGTTGTTCTCGATATTGTAGTGTTATTCTTATCAATTGACATTTAGATTGTTTATGATTGATATTTTGAACATTCTGTGAAAGCAATGATAAATACGAAAGGATTTTAAATATGCGATTTATGCATCAGTCTATTTATGTGTGTATGAGTGAGTATTAGAGTTTAAGTATTAGAATTAATGCATGTACAAACATACATATGTGTGCATGTATGTGTGTATGTATGCGATTATGTTTAAAAGCTGTTGCAGTTGCAAGTGAATGTGATATTTATGGCTGAATTGGTTGAGATGCACTTCAACTTTAAATAATTCGTTTAATTATTTCATTAAAAATAATTCCTCTTTAACAATTTACATTAAATTTGTTAACGAGAACTAATAATTTTGGCCACCAGCTCTCAGGGTTTAGGTAGGAATCGCACCTGCGACCCCCTGCTAGCCTATCAGCACGTTACCCATCAATCTACAAGGCTCCTTTGCAATAAAGTTTATTTTATCTAAACGATAAAAAGTAATTTTTCTTTAAAAGAATTTAAAATTTAATTTATAAAAAAATCGATGTAGAAACATGTGTGATAGTGTGAATTATAAAATACAAAATTACTGCTTTCCTATCACTCAACTCGTCATCTCTGTTCTACGTCTAGTCTGTGTTGGTACGAGTATCTGACGAATGAATAAAAATTAATGAAGGTCATCGAAGGAAAGAGAGTAAATTAAATTAAAAATGCATGTAATTGCAAATAATAGATACAGCTTTGGTCTAACTCTACTTTAAATTTGCTAAATTTCATATCAAAGCCCTTCAATTTATACTCGTAGTTGGCAAGCCGCATGATGAAAGTTAAAGTCAAGAAAATATTTTTGAATACGATGACATTAGTGAGTGTTCAGTAGGGATTTTAAATACAATAATAAGAAACATAAATACGGGTACTACAAACATAAGCACAATACAAACAGTAAATACATTTACTGTCCTAATAAATGTCCCAATAAAAGACGGAGGGGGGTTGACAGAAAGACAGTGTGTAAAGTATATGTGGGATGTCTATAAAGAAAAAAGTGATGATATTATTATTTTACTACTTGCCTTCTCTTCTTTCTTTTCTTTTCTTTTTAATACAATAAACGAGCCTCAAATTCATTTCGAAGCAAAACAAAACCATATATAAGAATAATTCTTTTCATTCCACTGTGTCCTTTATTGTGATTTGGCAATTTCCATTATTTTATTTGTCCATAAACTCAACGATACTTAATAGAAGGCGTCGCAGGCAGAGACTTTTAGGATGTACTTACGGCCCAGTTTAATATTGCTTTTAGCTTATTGTTAAATGGTTCACCAAGTACGAATAAGTACTCTAAAGAGCATACACACACACACACACGAAGAGCAATACATTTAAATTAAGCTACTTGTGTGTGGGCTTGTATTCATTTGTTTTATTATCTGTGTAAACGTAAACCCAACTTCGATCCCAGTGTCGTGAACCCATAACATTAGCTTTACTTGGCTCATCAGTGATAAACCACTTTTTATTGACATTTTGGGCAAACACCAAAGCAGAATTAAAATTAAAGCACAACATCAGGAAAAAGCAAATGGAAAGTTAGTTGACTTAAAATATATAAATATTCTATAAATATATGTGTGTGTGTGTGTGTGTGTGTGGGTTTTTCATTTTAAAATGTGCATGTGTCCATGAAGTAGTGTTTTTCTGTTTAAATGTTTCATTTACACATTTATCTCACTTGAACGACTTAATTTATTTCATTTTCATTTTACACATACCCACACTCACACTTACACATGAGTGGATGTGTATTTGTTTGAGAAACTATTATGCTGTACCGCCGTGTGCGAGTATTTCTGCCGTTGTAATTGTATTTGCATTAATTTGTTTTGCTTTCCCATTGAAGTGCCAAGTGGTCTAAAGTGAAATGACTGTTTATGCTTATTTAACACTCAATACTTAACTGAAAGCAGACTCACTATTGGCTTAAATAAATGTTTTATTTAAAGTCAGTTTATTGTCATTGGTTGCTCTGGTAGCGTATATGTGACTGTTAATTATTTTTCTTTTTCCTCTTCTGTGTGGATCTACTTAGGAGACATTCAAAGCTTTCATTTGTATAAATAAAACTTTGTTTTCAATGAAATTTATCATTTGAAATTGATTTGAAGCTTTTATTGTTTTTATATCCACAAAAAGATAAACCAAAACCATAACGAGAAGTAAAGAAATAATGAAAATTTGTAACAAGAATTTACATTCTACCAAAAAGAAATTTATTAAATTTGTTAAAGTTTTGCAAGCAAGAAAAATGGTAAATTAAAAGTTAAGTTCTGCAACGGCAAGCTGAACGCTAGCATACAATCGACTAGTCTAAAGTCCCAAATACTCACATCAAATTTCACCATCAATCATGCATTTGTGTACGTTTTTTTTAAAGGAGTCACATGTATACGTTGTGTATGAAATTGACAAAAATCAAAACCAGTTTGATTTTTTGATACGCACAAAAATGCATAATTTGATGTTAAAATTTGACTTGTGCATCAGCCACTTCAATCATTTTAACTTTAATTGGAAAAAGAATTCGAAAACATTATTACAATACAGACTTAATCATAAGCGATTATTTATTTCTGGAATCTATTTTTATTAGTAAAATGAAAAGTCAGCAAGTCAGTGATAAACTTTGCAACCAGACGATTCAAAGCTATATGATTCGACATGCTGAAATTTATCAATTCTAATGGTTTTACTCGAACTAGTTGGTATGAGAGAACTGCAAAAATCATATTTTTCGTTGACTGTGCATGATTAAACTTTATTATCTATGATCAATCAAACAACACAAACGAACAATTTGAGTGAAAGTCGTGCACTACAATTGATTAAATCATTTCTGCAGCACGATTAAAAACAAAAAGGCATTAAATCAGTTCGATAAACTACTGCACAGTAAAGAAATGCCGCTTTGTTTTGTTACAGAATGCAACTTTTAACATTTGTATATAAAACAGTTAATACTGGAAGTAACTTTTCTATTGCTCTTCATCATAATTCACAAGCTAGCAACCGCCTTACATGCCTGAGTCAGAATGTGTCCATAACAATATGTCGGCTTGAGTTTTCTACGCAAGGAGTTTGGTACGCTGAACCATTAGCCTGTAATGTCTTATCGATTTCCTTAAAAAACACTGTTATGCTCTCCACGCTTAAAAAGTAACTTGAAAATTACTTGTTAAGCAACATGGAACCACTTTTAATATGGATTTTTAATATATTAACGATTATAAAAATATTTGTATTTATTAAAATAAATTTTTTTATATAATATGTAAATTAATAATATAATTATTAGTCAAGGCGTGCTAGTGCCTGTGTTTCGGTTCTGATTAAATTCATGCGTATCGATCAGCATAAAAAACAATCATGAATATGACTTAATCAAATTTTGGCACGACTTTCCTCTTACCATCATTATGATTGAAATTGAAAGAAAAGAATAGAGTACTATGACATGTTTGATCGTGTGTGAAAAAGCAACACAATTTTTTTTACGTTACAACTCTCTTTTATGCTCATAATTGAACACAGACACATGAATCAAATTCCACCATTAAAATCATCAAATGTGGTCTTTAATAGCAAGTCCTTCTTTAAAAGTCGTGATGAAAATACTTATAATTTTGATTTGATTTGAAGGGAACTCGTTTGCAGTCAAATTCAAGTTTGTCTTTAATGCTTTGCCATACAGTTGGAAGGTACTTCCATTTGCAAATGTTAATTAATTAACGAAGGGAACATATTTTCTACAACAAAAATAATTGCTCATGTTAAAAAATTTAAAAAAATTTGCATGTTCATCAAATGTGTAAATTTACTTGAAGAAAATTTAAATTTTAGTAGATCTTCTAACGAAGCGAAATAAAACAGAAAACAGTCCACGAGTTTTTGAACAAATTTAAGACATAATTTGTAGCTAATTTGAAAACTCATAATAAATAAATAAGACACATACACATTCAAAAATGTACACATTTATGAAACCGTAAATAAGCCTTCAAACAATTTAAAAAAAAAAAGAAGGAAATCAGTAAAATCTGCAGAGACACGAAAAATGTATGCAACAACTCATCATTAAGAAAAAAACTTGTTCAAACAAATTTAAAGTAAAAAATATTAAAAAAACGACAACCAAACCTTTTATTAACAATAACAACAACAACAGTTGATGGCAAAAGAAGTTTAACGAAGGCAAAGTTAAACACAAAAGTAAAAAAAAGTAACAGAGCAGAGCAGAGTAGCTGAAATACATAAATAAATGCAAACAAATATAACAAATTTGTTAATGGCACAAACACATTCTCTAATAAAGAAAAAGTCACACCTGCTAAAGCAAACACGAACGCACAAAGTAATCCGGAATCCATTTCGCGACATTCTTCACTCTACACACGAGTTAATCACTCCTCCAAATGTCACACATTGAATTCATTTATTTTTTCTTCCTTCTTTTTTGCATTAATAAAGAAATAAATATAAAAACGGCGTGGATCGTTTCCAAATGAACTCCCTTCAATTCTTAATGCTCAACGGCAAACGATAATCAAATATTTTATGATAAAAGACAAAAATAAATAAATAAATAAAACGTCTATTTAGGTAAAAGTTTAGGCATTAATTCGCTCACTTAGCATAAATTTTGTGACAAGTACGAGGGGTAATATGTTTTGAAAGAACACAGCAAAAATTATCATTTGATGTTTAAAAATAATTTAAAAACTGCATACTTATTCAGCAAATAGAATTTAATTGCTATCAAAGGCTTTTTCTCAAGTTATTTAAAAACATTCAACGAGAACTTTCATACTTTTGATAACATTAACGAAACGCAATAAAAAAAAAGAAACATTCAAGTCACAAGTCAGTAATTTAAATTCAAATTTTAAACAATAACAAAACAAAAGTTATTTTAAAGCAACAACTGAAATATCGCAACTCATAATGGCAAATATTTCATTGTTTTTTAATTGTTTAAAAGCGCCAACAAGGACATGTACAAGCATTTTTAAGTCGAAGATTTTTTCGAACAAGCATCAAAGCCGTAACAGGTTTTTCTACGCGAAACTGTTCTAGTTTAAATTTAGAGACTCTCTTGTGTATCTTCCACATGATAAATTGTCATTGAAGTTGCAATCAAGAAAGGAAAATACATTTCTTCGTGAACTGAAGGAAAAAAACATTTTTAAGCCTTAAAAGCTCTAGTGAGCCATGTAAGGCTGTGATATCCAATCTCGGACGTCAAGCTGACATATCTTTGGTATGGATTCTTGAGCGTAGCGAGTTTATTGGTAATAAGAAGGCGGCTGAATTGGCCAGAAGCCTCCTATGTCCGTGACAGTCGGCATTCTTGATTACTATCAAGGAAAGGCGCACATCAAATGGCTGGCTGCAGTAACGTGTAAGGTTACGTGTCAATTATATCACCGCTATGATGGTAAGCGCTCTGCTCAGAATAGCAATGACATTTCCTTCACTGAACGAGCGGCAAACACGAAAGTAGGCTGGGACTACGTACGTTTTAGCGAGTGAGTGGTTCAAAACGGAATCTTTCGATTTTAATTAAAGGCCGCCAGCCTGACACATAAATCAACCAAACAAGCATTAAAAGTATTTAATATTCAATTCCAAGGCAAGACCTTGCGACCTTACCTTCATCCATGCATATGTGCACACGTATTTGTGTGTTTTATTTTGCTGACTTAGAATCGAGAAATAATTTTCATTCGACCTCAAGTTTGTAGAAAATACAACCGTTTTTTTTTAATAATTTTAAAATATTACGATGGCATTTATTCAGTCAGAACCAAGTACAATGAATTTATTTTACGTATTTATTATCCATACACAAGCACACACGCACACACAAACACATGCAAACAATCACCCGCTGTATTTTTAAGTGTACGAGTGAATGAATTCATGAAATATTACAGTTTGGCAATTTAAAACTTTGTTCGTCCATTCTTGTTTAAAGATTTTTTTGTTGGTCAAGATGTTAAGAAAACATAAAAAAAAAGAAAAAATTTTAAGTGAAAATGGATAAAAAGGATTTTAACTGATTCTAATACGGATGGTATTATGAAATAGAAGAAGCAGAATCTAAAGTAATATTTTCTTTTTTCTGTTTTTTTTTTCTTTTAACTTTGATAAAAGAAAAACTATTTTCCTGCTTCATTTGGCAAAAAAAAATATTAAAAAAGAGCAAAAAACTAAAGCTTTTACTTTAGCCAAAGTTTCTTCTCAATTTTTTTTTCAACTTATCGATTTTGTTATTATTAATCACCCTTTTTTAAATTGAAGATTCCAAAATGTGACAATTGTTTATTGAAAATAAGAAAACATGAAATATTTTCATTAAAACTGACTTCCACAGAGAGCTTCAAAATCGAAAACGTTTCTGATTATTCCTCAAAACAAAACAAATTATTTGGTTGGTAAGCATATCCATTCTATTCCCTTTCTTTTAGCCTTTTCTTTTCAGCATTCAGTTAATTGAAAATGCTGCGGTTGAATTCTTTTTTTCTTTTTAATTTTTTCCTTGAAATTTTAAATAAATTTAATAAAATTCATCGTATTCAATTTCAGAGATTTACAAGACAACAGAAATTATGGAATTCTTATCATTTTACTTTGTTGTCCTTTTATACAAATACAAAATGCATCTAAATACTCATTCAAATTATAATTTATCTGGCCATTTGTTTATGCATCTATTTGAAATTTCGGAACCTTTTCAACACGTCAGCCTGCTGGTCTCTTTACAAAGCCTTGTGTCAATATGTCTTGAAACCTTTCCAGTGCAGCTTCATGCAAACACTATTTACACTGCTTTCATACCTGCAAATAATTTGTTCTTAGTGTCTCAAATTATTCGATTACAATTTGTCAGAGTTTAAGGTTTCTGCTTTACTTTTTTTTTAATTTGGTTTCATAAAAGTGCAACTCTTCAAGAGTTCAGGTGCATTTCTGTGCTCTGTGAAGCAAATCTGAAACCTTGAAGTGAAATGTTGTGGACATCTTTTGAAATAAAATGTTCATTTTCTCTCATCATTTAGATAACATCTTGATCTTTGAAGTAACCGAATATAAATTATTCGCAATTTTATTTTTACATAAAATAAAAGATAATCAAAATCACTGCACTCACAGATACTATGACATTTTCCCAGCAAACATGAAGAATTCATTTCAATTTGAATAGAATTTGAAGGGGAATTTAAATGACATTGAAAGAAAAAATTTCATTCTCAGCTCTGGTACAAATGTATTCTTCAAATGTTTTCAAAGGATGAAAAAGGGATTAAAAATAAATTATTTAACTTAGACTTAAAAATGTAAGGTTTCGTATTCCGAAACCGAATATTTTAGTCAGAAGAGAAGACTCAGCACCTCGTAACTACTTTGTGTTTCGTTTCCGGAATTTTTCTTTTAAATTAGTTTTTGATTTAGTTTGGGTAAGAAAAGGGTGTGGAAATTATAAACACAAAAGGAAAAGTTTGTTGAATAAGAAGAAAAAAGTTTAATTCCGTTTTTACATTTAAATTCAAGGATAATTTTTTCTCTTTCATTGAAGAAATAGGTTTAACATCAAGTGTAGACCAACAAAAAAAAAAAAAAAAAAAGAATTTGAACGTGTGTTTGCTGGGTGTGTGCAATTTTAGCTGGAAAGAAAATTTCTTCTGCTTGTATGTATGTCTACATGCATACGTGCTTCATATGTTTGTATGTAATTCAGAATTTATCATTTAACCCAAGTATTCACAAAGCAAACACCTTGTTTGCAATAAAGCTTTCAAATTATTTCAAACAAAATGAATAAAATTTCAATAAATTTCATTTAGTAGCGAAGACTTAAGTTTAGCTTTTATGGGTTTCCATTCAGTCAATTCCACATGATTTCAAAAAATTTCCCACACGAATTAGAAAATCTGAAATCAATATATCTGAATAAATTGGAAGTTTATTTAAAATTTCTTACGCTTTCCCGCAGTAAGAAATTATTAATTATATTTGCCCGGGATGTGGCAACTATAATTGGGAATTGGGTTGACAGGGAGAAAAGAGAGGCAAGACACAGGGATTATTTCTTGTTGCGGTAAGTATTTAGAGTAAGCATACTTACTGGGTTTTATTAGTGCAGTTGACCTTAACGTTATTAATTTATTAACTTTATGGCTTATCCTCCTGAGCCAATATGACCTTGTATTCCTGGTACAAAAACAAGTCAACGTAATTTAATTCACAATGTTGGCTTATTAAATTATCTTAAACAAGTGTTGATTATAGAATAACTGGATAATACATTTTTTGATTTTATAAATTTTAATTTAAATATTTAAAATGATTTATAGAAAATAACAAGCGAAACTAAAGAACTTGCCGTTGTTATCTGATAAAGATTTCAAGAGTATAATGGTTAATTTTTAATAAGAAGTTTTGCTATGAGAAGTTGAAAAGTCATTTTTATTCCACTTCAATTTCATTTTGTCCAAAGCGACAAGAAGGATATTGTCTTCTTGTGGGCTTCATTCATTATTAGCTTTTTGTAAAAATAATTTTAGACTTATTTATTTGACCTTTTCTTTTTAATTGAAACGGATAGTTTATTAAGCTTGAGGTGGTATTATGTGAATTTATTTTTATATCGCTATTTCGCGATAGCCGTTTGAAATAATTTTAAACAAAATTTCAGAAGTTAATGAAGTCCCATGCCAAAATACCGCTCTTGCTGTAAACTATGAGACATTAACTCGTTTTTAGTTATTTTCTGCCTGCCTGCGTGCTTTGGATTATATATTGGTTCGTAATTGTAACTTTCGCTCTCTTTTTGCTGCCACCATCAGGGTTAAAGTGTATACTTCCACTAGTAAAGCATGTTTGTAATGGGTCTGCCGTCTGCATGCCTGTGTGAATGTGAATGTGAATGTGAATATTCATGTGTATGCAGACCATTTTATACACTTAACATTAAGTTTGTTTTAGATAATCTCTTTTTCCATTTGAAATTTACCTTTTCTCTGAAAGAAATTTACAAAATTTATCTTTTACTTTTTGTTTTGAAATCTGTGTGTATTTTGAACGAATAAAAATTTATGTTCAGGTTGAGTTCGTAAATAAAGAAATTTGATAGAGAATCATTTGTTATTCAAATCCCCTCAATTTAACTAAATGTTTTTATACTTCATTATTAAGTTGTTTCAAAGTTATTAATATTATCAGTGTGTGTTTGCTTTTGTTTTGTATCTCTGCCGTTGCTGGTATGTTATCAAATATGTGTGAAGGGTATGCGTGAGTTGCTTTTTTCCACTTTTGCAATTTTTAAAATTTAAAAAAGGTCTTCAAATTGAAGGAAGCAATAAAGATATCCCATTTGATTGTGAGATTGTGTAGGACAGCAGTTTCCAAACTTTCTGATACTGCGACCCACATAAGAAAAAAGTAAAAACTTGGCGGCCCCCTTATTAAATGCAACAAAAATTAATAAAAACTTACTTAGAAAGTTTCTCAAATCGTGGTGTTATTGCTGTAATAGCCACCCGAAGCTTTTTTTCTTCAGATCAAGGGTACTGGCCTCTAAAATTAAAAAAAAAAAAAAAAAAAAACTAAAGTAATTTCTGTGTTTTTGGGCACTAGATTACAAATGTAGACGACCTTCCCTGCAAAATGATTGCGTCTTCTTGACAAATCAAAGTATTTATTTCTTCTAAACGTATTTATAAATGTGCCATAAATACTGAAATGATATTTACATATTTATTTCGGCATATTTATCTTCACTACTTACAAGAGCTGCTCTATTTATATTTAAGGAATACTTGAAGACCTGCTTTAGTCCTGACATTGCCTGTGGAACATTAGTACAGAGCTTAATGCAATTATCATATTTAAAATCGCTCCCAACAACCTTGCAAAACAATTTATCTTATTTTACATTATTTTCTGTAACATATCGAACAAATTCAATGAGGCTACATCTGTAGGCTCATCTAGTTGAATAGCGAATTTTAAAGTATGCAATTGACAAACCAGCTGATCGCAATGATCTCCAGATATTAGCAACTCTTCCACCAAGTGTATTATAATATCATGTATAAAATATGCACAAAAAAAAAATATATTTTTGCAAGTTTTTTTTTTTTTTAAATGTGAAAAAAGAAATTAAAGACTTCACGATCTATTTAAAGTTATTATGCGACCCCCTTGTGGGTCGCAATAAACTGTTTGGAAGCCGCTGGTGTAGGGAATACGAACATGTAAAGCCTTTTTGTGAATACTTTTCATTTTATTATTCACTCGTGAAGCAGCGTTAGTTGACTTTTGGTCTCAAATGATGCTTAAATGTCTATTACACTTGTTAGTTGAACATTTTCAATATTTTATTTCTCACACACACATACTTTCTTTCGATTAAAAAATTAATTATTAGTTGTTGGTCACACATGTGTGTATGTGCAACCTACACCCACTTGCTGTAAGTGAGGCTAGACAATGTGAATGCCTTTCAAATTGATTTCATTTACATTTCTGACTGATACCAGCCCATCTAACGTAAAATACTGCACAGAAAGACAAAATTCAAAAAACCATTTGGCTGAATATATTTACCATGATGTCCTTTGCATACTGTACGTAAGAAGTAAAAACCAACTAGTCGTCAATTCTAGAGTACGTTCTTTTTAAAAGACTTTCGATTTATAAATATAAATGTATTCAAAATAGAAGTTTTCTAAAAGGATAAACATTTGATAAGAACAGTTTGTTTTTATTTTCATTCATTTGTGTTTTTTCTCGCTGCCTACGTCTAAGTGAAATGAGAAAATAAAAAAACAAAATTAATCAGAGTAATTGTTTGCAGCACTTTTTATTTGTACTTGTCTTTTCCTCTGAAAAACTACAAAACAAAACGAATGCAAACATTTTGTGAATTGTGCTGCTCTTTATTGTAAAAAATTGTCAAGTTTTGTCAATTTTTGTTTTTTTTTCTTTAGCTTTTCTAATTGTGGAGCCCTGACATTGATTCTGTTTTAATAAATTAATTTTGAAAGCAACAACTCACGTGCTTTGCGTATACGCAATACAGAATAAGTAATTTTAAGACGAAGAAAAGCAAATATTTTCTTGTTAGATTTTAAATCGAATCAACAGTGAGATAAGAAAGAGGGCATACAAAGTGGGAAGAAATGGCATATTTGCCACCAAAATGTACATACAAATTTGTGTCATTAGAAACGCATTCAGTTACGTATAAATTGAATTTAAATTATATCTGAATTGGCCTCAACTAAAGAGTTGAAAACATACGAGAAAACCTTATCGAAAATGACCCTGCATTGAAATTAACACAGAATTGGGGGAAGCAATAAAATAAACAAGTGAAAGCGTCCTTTTGATTATTTTGCAATAAAGCCTAAAGTGAAAAAAAATCAAAAATTAATTTTTTAATTTTCAGTAGAGAATATTTTATTTTAAAAATATTTTCAGTCAACAAATAATTTTTTTAAGCCTTTCCAAAACACAGTGAGGCTGCCAGCGCAGAAAATCGACAAGCCCTATGGTATCCCTCGCTGGATCGAGAGTATGTTTTTGCTTAAGGCACAGTTCAGAAAGAGAGGCGAACGGACGTGTAATACAGCGAAGATGATCTGGCCTAAGCTTGACAGTAATCGCAGTAGAGGTTTACTAGTACTTCAGAGCCCAATTGAGATATGTGGTGCCCTTTTGGTAACCATGCAAGAAGGATGAAACTGTTTAACACCTTCTCTGTCTTACCCTGGCGGATCAGCACAAGCAATATTTCGGAGAATGCACTGTCGACTATGGGGGTCGACATACTAATTGGCTTCATTCGGAGTAGTAACTGGCTTACGTGACGGACTCGTTTTCTTCTTATTATTACTTCCCCTACTACCTTTCTACTTTCCTCTTATATAACGATCACAAAGGAACCACGTCAGATGACCCCTTTGTGCAACCTAACCTAAATTATCACAGTGAATAAAAATCCAGCCATAGATCAAACAAATATTTTGTGGTCAAGAACTGGCAAACTTTCTATTGATATCGAATACTGCAATTTGGCCCCCAGCTTATTCGTTATCTTGTGAAGGAATTTATCCCGAAAATATTTGAGAAATTTGCTACCTAACGAACAGAAATAGCCTTCATTTGTTTACGATTTGTTAAAAGAAGAGTTGAAATTTAGAATTTATAAAATTAAGATTAAATGGACACACCCTGATTTATACATTTGTTTTCCATGAATTACACACTTGCACTGTAAGTGAACTCGTAAAAACTTCAACTTGATATTTTCTGGAAGGCTTGCAGCTCTTTTACTTTCGGATGTCTTGTTACAGCTTGAGGCATCATTTAAAATAACTGAACAAAATTTTCTTTCTCTAATAGATTTATTATGATTTTATCTCTCTCTTTATCTTCTCGTTCTCTCTCGGAAATACAATATGGATTGATTAACTATAAAACAAAGGGACCCTGAGAATTTTGCGGTGTGTATGTGACTGCGTGTACAATTTTTAGTTGATGTTTTCATTTTTAAAACACACATACAGACACACAGGCACATAATAAAATGAAAATCACTTTAAAGGAAATACACACTAATGATTCAAAGGTTTCCGTTTTACTAGATTTTGTATTTTCTTTTTTTTTTTTTTTTGGAAAATATTTACTCTACGTATGTATTTCTTGTCATTCTATTTTGTTGTTGTTAGTGTTTTACGTGTCTTTACTATTCCATAATAAAGATTTTCTTTGTTCTGCTCAATAGAAACCATAATTGGAAACCTAAAAGCAAATTTTCGCTGTCTCTCTCTCTCACTCTCTGTGTTTTTCTTTCCCTCTTGCTCTATCTTCATAACAGATACAGTAAAAGATGTTCTAGTCTAATTCTGAAAAAAAGAATAAATTGTTTTATTGACTTAATTTGAAAAACTGGAATGTAATCGCTGAAGTAGGTGCTTTTATCTTTATTTTTTTTCCTTTTTCTTCCCGTTTTTTTTTATTTTTTTCTTTTTGCTAACAATTTCCTTTATTTATTCAAATTGATATTCTGGTTTATGCAGTAAAATTAAGATGAATGTGTGTTTTGATTGTTTGAAATTTGTCAGCAATTACAATACAAGTTAAGAAACATTTTTTTCTTTTTTTAAATAAAAACAAAATATTTTCAGAGAAAAATTCCAGGGGCTCTATATTAAAATCCTTTTGATTTATATGTATTTGTTATCTGTACGTCTGTACTCCTGGATAGAAATGAAACAAATTACTATTTATGTACGTACGAATGCCTGGATATTGATGAAATGCTTACTTCAAGGGAATATTTCAAATATTTTATTCCACACACACACACAGAAATAACAAACACTTACTTATTTATGTATTTACAACTGTGTTTGTAACTCTTTGAGTGCAAGCATGTTCATTTATTTATGTAAGTCTTAAATGAAAATTCCTCGAAACTTTGTCGAATTCTTTTCTTCCCCTCAATTCTCTTTCTTCTCCTTATTCTTCTTTAGCAGTAACAGCGAAAATTTAATTAAATTTTGGTTAAGTATAAATACCAAAGAACTGAAATAAAATGCAATTACAGATGTATGATGGAGTATGTGTGTGTGTGTGTATGCACGAGTATTCCCAACACACACATACTCATCCATCGATAAAGCTAAAATTAACCGTATAAATTACTTGTAATTCGTTTTGCAGGATGGCTGCTTTCCTCTGTGCTTCTGAAACTATTCTTACCGCGAAACTGAATGACTCAATTTAAAATTCTTTTTAAACATAAAAATTATAGATTAAACTTTTTCCGGGTACGAGAATGTAAATGTTTTTTTTTTCAAAAAAGTGGGGTACAAATCTAAATTCTTGTGAAGTCAATAAAATATTCTTTAATGGCAAACGAAAAATAAATTTATTTCTGACATTAACTGTCACGATCCGTAGCATTTTTGGGTCACTTGTATTGAAAACAAAACTTACTTTTAAGCTTCGTCTATTAGAAATTATTTTAGCTCCGACTTGTTTGCTAATTCTCTTAAAATTGAAAACATTTTATTTGATTTAAGAAAACTAATTCAATTTGTATGACCTTGAATTAAACTTTTTTAAATAAAAGTCGAATAAAACAAAAAAACTTCCTTTGTAATTTGGTTTTGTTATGCTTTAAATGAAAACGCATTGAAATTGGGTTAACGAAATTTAAGAAAACAAATCATTTCACTTTGCCAAGTACTTTTTCAACACAAACTGTGATTTGCCTAAAATTTAATGAAACTATTACCGATGAAAGAAGCCAGCATAGTTTTATTGAAAATAAAGAAACAAATGTCAATCTATATGTTTGCTGGGCTATATACACATACAGCTGTATGTTTCCTTGTTGTGGAAATTCGTTTACACATGCACACACTGATTTAATTGTCAGCGATTTTCTTGCTTTAAACCACAAAATACTGCCGTCTGTTATAATTGGAATGTTTGATTGCATTTAAAACCGCAAAGATCCGTTGTAAATTAAAAGACTTTTACCAAAAACATGACACACACACACATGCAAGCAGTCATGAATGTAAGACTTTACGCAGCACTTCAAACGATGATGAAAATGCCTAATCGAAGGAATGAAATTAAATCAAAAGTTAACAGTTTTTTTTCTTTTTTTTTCAAAGAAAATCAAAACTGTGAATGCGACAAGAAACATGCAACATTTACTTAACTTTAAAAACTAGAATAAAATCATATGCAAAGATATTTTTATATTTTGAGGCAGAAGGAAAGCACCAAAAAGGGGCAGCATCAAGCACAATTTTCGAGATTTTATTCATTTTTAACAATTTTAAATAGAAAAGAAAGTAACATAAGTCTAACAAATAGGAAGTTGGTCGCGTAAATAAAATAAAATAAAACATTTTATTGATTATTAAATTAAAAATTTTAAAATTAAATTTTTTTTACGAACCGAATAAAAAATAAAACAAAATTACGATGAGAGTATGAAGTGTGTATGTTTAGGTGATGTCAAACTAAAAACGTTCTTTTTTTCAGAAAAGCAAAATAGCACAAGAAAATAACAACAACAACAGAAAAACATATTTTAGCAAAATCTTTTTTGTCGTTCATATTTGTTTAGCTTTAATTTTATTTTTGCTCAATTAAACATTATTAAAGAGAGGGAGAGGGAGAGGGAGAGAGATAGAACAATATGCAAAATGTTAATCTAATTTACTGAAATAATTTATGTTTCATTTTTTGTTTGCTTTCAGTTTAATCCAGTGGTACAAACATCCATTGCCGTCGTCGCAATGATTGGAAGAAGAAAACATTATTATCATTGGTTTAATTGGTTTGTGGTCGTGTGGATTATAATATCTGATATCAGTTTAAGTGGTAAGTTTTTTTTTTTAAATTTAAATAATTTTATTAGTTATTTTCTGAATTTATGAATTTCATCTATGGCTTTCGCATTTCCGAAAAGTACTTTTGTTTTTAAAAATTTATTCTCCTCAACATGAGCCCCTTTATCACTTACGCACTTTTGCACTTGCATTTTGAATTGTCTGTTTTATCAAAAAATTAAAAAAATAATAAAAAAAATGGGAATTAAATTTTAAATGTATCGATTACGCCTTATCCGCAATTATTAAATTTATAATAAATCAGATATATTTATTTTACGAGTATTTTCAATTCCACATTGTGTGAAATGTATTTGTTCGTTGATAAACATTATTTTTCGTTGTAGATAAACGATAAAAGGACTTTTTAATTATTTATATTGACAATACAATTTTGTTATATTTAATTAAAAATTGGCTATTGTAAATAAAACTGTGGGAATAAAAATTAACTTTTTTTTTTTAATTTGTTTAACTTACAATACTTGAAACAAAAAAATAGATAATTACTTTACGGCGTTTTATAAATGCGGTTGACACCTCATTAAAATTAAACAACAAAAAATATTGTTAGTAACCGGCCCAGCCAGTCAATACAAATTAATTACCTACAATTACAACTACACGCACAAGCAGACGGCAATTGCATCCAATTTATATTAAATAATCTATCAGATCAATTGATAACGTAAAAGAAAATACTGTAAAAAATAATTGCGTTAATCTACTTACGGTAAATGTTGGCATCGATCAAAAATTGTTTCATTTAACTGGTGATGTGAATTATTTTAATTTTTTGTGTTCTTTTGTTAACGTTTTTGCTTCCATGTCATTTTACAAAATCTTTTTTATTTCATGTAGGCATGAGACTAACTTTGCTGCTCTAATGAAATCAGTCAATAATGTAAAATCTTTTTTAAGAAATTTTTTTATTTTGTTTTGTTAGAGCAACAATAATTTGCTCTTTAATTTTTTCTTTAATTATTTTTGTGTTACGAACAATGAATATGTCTTTTTAAAAAGAAAACATTACAAATTCGTCAAGTCTTTTTTAATTGTTTGCAAAAGCTTTCCAGGATCAGCGCAGGAGTCGAGCCTGCGGCCCCCAGATTGATAGGTTAGCACATTGCTTAGCAGGGCACAAGCTCAGATAATTTTCACGAGCCTACTACAAAATTTGTTGAAACAAAAAGCTCCTATTTGGAAAGTAAATAGTTTGTATACTGATTTAAGTGAAAATTTTCCATTTCAATTAAATATGAACATAAGCTTTATTAAAAAACCGGGTTCGCTAGCAGAATTTTTTATTTTTTTATTTTTTTTTTTTCATCGACGATCTAGGGTTTCATGGTGGAGCAGCCTAATTCACATGCTCTTATTTGACTTCAAGCTTTTATTTGACTCCAATCTCTACAGCATCAAATTCTCCATCAACATATAGAGAGTCTTAAAAAAAAGAAAATGTCAAGATTTTCCGTTAAATTCTCTACGGACTTTACGTAATTCACGAAATAAATGAAAAACCATGAAATTTTGCAAAACAATTGATCTTTTCGTTCATATTTTTTTTGTGAAATACGTGATGTGTTCTTGGGAAATAACGATTGTAGAACTGCTTTACCAGTTTCTATTTAAAAAAAAAACGGTTTATTTCTTTATTACCTTTGAAAGCATAGAAGGCTGTATATGTAAATGGCTCTAGATGTAAATATTATACTGTTTTTATTTTTTTTTTCTTTACGTAAAACATTCTCATGCAGTAGAAAGTAAATAATTAATAATCAGTCGATTCATATTTCTATGAGTTTTGCACCACAAAAAAATACTTAAAGTGAAAATGTAATTTAAGGAATTCAATTCTTTATTTAAGAGAGTTTTCATGACAAGTAACAATTCTGAATTTAAAAACTTTTTTGTTAACGAATGTGCTTGCATATGAGCCAGTCGCGATCTTTTTCTTTTTTATTTTTACTTTGCGACGTTATTCAATTCAAAAAAATTTTCTTTCAGGACAATACTCGCATGTACGAACATAAGCTGTCCATTAGTGTTAGCTTTCACTTCACTGGCATGTATGTGTGAAAGAAATGTTCCTGATTGCTCACTAAATATTTAAAATCTTTTTAACTCGCAACAATATTGCACGGATATGCTTAAAAATTTTGCGTGAACTTTACAAAATTTAACAGAATTTTTGATTTCAAATTATTTCTTGGAAAAAAAAAAGTTAAGGTTAAAGTTTTATTGAGACATTTTTTTTCATACATTTCATTCTTTTAATTTTAAACAAAATAAAATCAATTAATAAAAAGAATACTTAAAACTGTAACGTATTATTTTAAAAACAATGAAATTTTAACAGCAACAAGCTTTAACATAAAAAGGATTAATAGAGAAAAAAAAAATTTTAAAAATTAATAAAAGAAAGTACGCTCTTGCTCCCGCTTGCAAAAACAAAAAAAAAAAAAAAAAGATTTCGTATAAAATACGTTTACAAGGAAAAGCATACAAAAAAAAAAGTGTATATGGTGTGTGCAAATGAAACTGGCTTAATAAATTTTCGACAACTATTTCCAATTCCATTAAAGCTTAAGTTCACTATAGTTTTTCTTAGAATTTCTATAGCAATTACTTCGATATGTCCCTACATTGTGGCTTCCTGTATATTTTAAATAAGGATATAGAGAAATATCACAATAATTATAATAAAACTAAAAAAAGTTTTGGCATGTTTTGGCAAATGAAAAATAAAATGCGAAACAAAAGAAGTAAACTAATCCTCTTCTTATAGAAGGAATTTTAAATCAGTCAATTCTACTGCTCTTTAATCTATACATATAAAAGAATAACGTTACTGACTGACTGGCTGACGGGTTTGAAATTCGGAGAGCAGGTTCCTGAGCCAATGTGTAGAAGGAATAAGAAGGGATTTTTGGAAATTCGAATATTAAGGCGGTAAAAACTGCAGATAGAGCCAAAGTTCAAACCATAACATTTTCTACTAAAAAAATAAGTGGATGGGCATTCGGTACTTGTACATTTGCGGGATAAAAAGGGTAAAAACTAATCACTGTAACAAACTAAATTGTATTCTTTTCTTCTTAAAATATTTTAAAATGTATATTGGCACTTTTTTTTAAGTTCGAGCGAATAAGGGGTAAAATATTTACCACTTTTTTCTACTATTTCTAAATATGTACTTTTATGTAAATTGATGCAACATATGAATATTCTATTATTAATTTGTAAAACCCAATAAAAGGCTTTTTAAAAAATAAATTTCAAGAAAGAAAAAAAAGTACCAAAAGGGGGAAATAAAATTAAACTTTATATTTAACTGGCATTTAACTCGCTACTTTGTCAGCGAAGTACGATACTGTCGCCAATATAATTTAAATGAGTTAAGATAAATCTGCCAAGTTAATTATGTTTTAACGTAACCCGTTACGTTTTTTAGTATTTCTAAATATCTTTTTAGTATTTATGGCATATTTATAAATACGTTTAGGAGAAATACAAATATGCATAAATTCGTTGACTTCTCACAAAGATTACGGAATGGAACACATATCACTTTAAAGGTCAGATCGTCTAGATTTATAATCCAATGCCCGGAAGTTACTTTGGACTATTTTTTAAAATTTTTAGAAAGTGAAAGAAAGGAAAATGAATAGAAAGAGATTTCAATTTGCATTGAAAAGTAATTGAAGTTTCATTCAAACTTATTAAATTACTTTTGCTAAAAACAAAATAAAATTTATCTCAATTATGAATACAATCTCAAGTCATTAGTTTTTTACAGATTTTTTTTCTCGTATTTGCTGCTGAAAGAAAATAAAATTAATTGTAGAAAAGTGCTTTGAATCATTACGATGAAATGAATTATTTTTACATTTGCCTCATTTTTAATAATTTATTAAAAATTATTCTTATTTACCGACATTTTCTTGTCATTAGTCCTTTATTAAAAATTTTTCCCATTTCTTTTTCTTTCTTTTATGATACTTTTGCTCAGCTGATTGTTTAAAGGACTTGAAAATTTTTGTACCAGATGCCGTCATTATGGGAAACGCTGCAACGTTGTCCTGCCAGTATGATCTGGAACAGGTAAGTTAAACAACAACAACAGAAACTAAGCATCTATAAATTAAGGCAGAAAGCAGTAATAGAAAATTCTCTACATTGAACTTCATTAAATATTTTGCTAACGCAGAAACAAAAAAAAAGCATTTGGAAAGAGAAAAATAAAGTTGGCTTGTAGCCGAGACCAAAGGCAGCAGAACTAACCTTCTTTGCTATCCATCATCAAAAGATTTTGTAACGGTGGTGGTGCTAAAACTGCTTGTCGTAGACTGGAAACATTGTTGTCTGTGTGTGTATGTCTTTAGCGAAAGATATCGTTTTTATTATGAAAAAGTCCTAATTAAATTAATTGCAAATGCAATTGTTTCTAAAACTGATGTTTTTCATCTTCATCTTCATTTTTCATGTTTTTTTTTCTTTGTCGTCTACAAATTTATTCTCTTGTCGTTGCTTTTTATATCTTTTTAAAATACTTCTTTCTGCTAAATATTTACTTGTACATATTTTTAATGGAATTGGCTTGTGTATTTGTGTGTGTTTTTTTTTTTTTAATTTTTCAGGCGGCCTTGTATTCGGTGCGTTGGTATTTTGGTACAGAGGAATTTTATCGTTACGTGCCAAAGGAGTCTCCGCCTACATTCGTGTTTCCCGTGTCTGGAATTAATGTCGATGTAAGTAATAAGCTTGTACATTCTAAAATAATATTTAATATTTTAGCAAATCCATAGAGTCGACTTGAGTCCTTGCTCTTTTTCTTGTACACAAAAGCAAAATTTGTTGTTTTTAAACGGTTCGTACAAGCAAGAAACATTTTAACTGGCATTTTGAAGTCTTAGCAATGCCTGCTGTTAACTTTGTTTTTGATTTGTTACTGTCGTTATAGTCTTGCTTGTGTGGGTCTCTTTTGCTTGGGAAATTCATAAGCAGAAGAAACAAAAAAGCGTAATATAAATCAAAACCCTTAACTTGTTTGGAATTGAATTTTTGTTGGTTGGAATAAGAGACAAATGGGATCCCGTCGCAAAAAAAACAACCAACACTTTATAAAAAGTAAAACAATGAAAATATTTTATTTAATTAAAATTAATTTTATATTAATTTTCATTTTGAAAAGTTTTTAAAATTTCATTTAAATGAAACTAAAAGGGATTTTATTCTATTTTATTTTAAAAAAATACAGAATTTAATTTATAAACACCTGCAAACAAAAGAAAAAACTTTTTTCGTTTTAAATTCCCAAATCGATTCTTGTGAAATATTAAAAAACAAATCCAATCAACTGAATTATAATACAAAACTTTTAATGAAAATATAATTTAAAAGAAGAAAATGGAATATTCGATATCCCACAGAAATCCGCTCTGGCATCCCTATATCTGTAAGCTATCAAATGTTAGTATCGTTTTCTTTACTTTCGAGCCTGAGTAGTATTTCCATCAACTTTAGCTTAAAATTTAAATGACACCAAGGCATACAAAGTTTGTAGTCCAACAGACAAAATTAATCACCACTCAGCAATAAGTCAACCTGGTATAGTCGAATTTTATGCAGCTTATAAATATATAGTGCACACGTGTGTATTAGGAAAATGTTCATTAAAATAGTTAAACTGAATTAGTGAGCTGTTTTTTCCCCCAAGACCAACCAAGACAAATAGAATTTCTAGCAGATTTTTCGGAAGTTACCAGTATTTCTTACTGGACTGCATAATAAAATTTTGGTTTAGCAAACAAAAAGCCTTTCGATCTCATGTGAAGTAATGTTAGACTGAATTTAAAGAGCCACCTGAGCCCAGTAACTTTTAACAAATTTTCATACTTGGTGTTTCTGTAGGCCTTCTAGGTACTTCATGAACTTGATTTGAACACCACACGGATAGACTGACAGACATAGCTAAATCGACTTCGGTCAAAAAATTTGGTTGAACAAAAGACACGGTGGGACGAGAGGGCTCAAAATCTACTCATGAAATTAGCTGAAATTGTGAATTTTAAAGATATTTTTTTATTTATGTACAATTAAAACGGTTGGCTCTTTCATGCGCGACAGAAATGTGGTAAAAAATAAAAATATTGCCAGTTATAACATTTTTCAAGAGGACTCCAGCTTAAATTGTTTTTATTATAAAAACAAATTACAAACTGATTCACAAACTTATGTATACACTCTGTTCTTTAATTTCAGCTACGAGTGAAAATCATTTCATGTGAACTGAAAATCTGCTAAAAAATTATTTGGCTTCAATTTAATTTAAACTTTCTTATGGTACCTTAAGCTTACCTCATGACCTCATCAGCTCTAATCAAACTTTTTGTTTCAAAATGACATTGCATTTGCAAAATTTAGCAACAACACAAAAGAGCATGTGAAAATAATTAAAAAATAAGACTGATAGACAGAAATTCCTTTTAAGCAATTGGAAATTACTTTTGACCAATTGAAAACGATGAAAACATTTTTAGCACTGGAAGAAATTAAAATTTAAAAAAATCAAAAAATGAATCTGTTACATTTGGAATAATAAAATTTTTTTTTTTTAAAGTAAACCATTTTATTATTTTTATACCTTTTTTTAGAAAGAACTAGGCACTATAGTTTTATAGAAAAAAGGAAAGAAAAAAGTCCTTTGCATGGAGTGCATTTCTATGGAAAATGTTGATCTGAAATCATGTCAGCCTCTAAATCATTCTACAGTCATACAAGAAAAAGGAATAAATAAAACATTGTAATAGACAATAATTAAATCCGAAAGTAAAATTTTAATTCCAACAAAATGACAATTTACAAAATGAAATCTTTACTTACACACACACACACAAAGTAAATCCGTTTGGTTTTTGTAAATTTTAATATTCTGCCGATAGTTTATGACAATAATTACAATAACAGAGAACTTGCTTAGCTTTGCGCTAGTTGAGCTTCATTTTTATCTTTCTTTTTTTTTTTTTTTTTTGGCAATAAGCTGAATTATAAATTAGATTCATCATGCATATGATGTTGTGGTAGTATTACAGACAGACATCCTTTTGATTTATTTATTTTTATTTTTTTGTGTACTGCTTAGAAATAAAACAAAATGCATTTTAAATTGTATTTTTTATTACAATTAATTCCAATGGTTTTAATTTATTTTATTTAAACACAAAATGTTTGACTCTATTCGCAAGAAACTCACTGCTATTCAATCAAAGGGCGAACATAAAGTAAAATTGTAATTGTTTACCTACAAAGCTGAGTAGGTAATAACATATTTAATCAACTAGCTACCTGCTTTTTTTTTAATCAATTGCATTGGAATTTTATGCATTTCTTATGCTTTTAAGAATTTATTATACAGCTCGTTCGAAAAAATATACTGCAATGTAATATATTTCTGAACATGTACTTTTTTTAAATTTATTTTCAACTAATGTTTTATATGGCTGGCGGCCATGCTAATACACGGCTTAATGTGTATTTTAGTACCACAAAGACAGGAAAATAATAAAATAAAAGCTTTCAATGGATGTTTTTTGTTTCTATTTTTTTAACATACATAACAAGCAATTCTAATTTTGATAAAACGAAATTGCATAAAAAATACAAACTCAGTGCATTTGATTAGATTACTTACTTGAGGCAGAAAATAAACTGTTGCAGCTGAACCAAAACTAAAAACCAATGAAAATTATTGCAAATCATTCTTCTATTTTGTTTTTCTGAAAAGAACTTTTCATAATAAAATTGGTGGCTACAAGAAAAATTATTATTTTTAGGAAAATTAGCCAATTCTCATGTAGGCGGTGACTTTAAGTCCCTTTATGGAATGTCAGCAATGCAGTGGTTGCATTGTAAATGTAAATGTAAATGTGCCTTGCTGGTCAAATGGTTTGATGTTTGCAGGGTTGCACTTTGCACTAAGCTACATTTGGGGTAATCACGTCAATATCTGTGCAAGCTTGAATTTTACAAACATGCTGAGCATATTAAACTTGGTCGAGAGTGTCTTTTTTAAATTTTACAAATTTTTGCTTGCAAACACCATAATCAATCCTGCCACATTACAAAACCCCCGAAATAATCTGGCAGCTTTAACTTTATTTGTCAATTGTTAATGTGTTTGTTGTGTTCGCTTTATTGACATTTGAGCAAATATGCACAGCGATGTTTACTCAAGGTATTTTCACTGCAGTATAACACCTACTGTTATACTGCAGAAGAGCTCAAGTTTAGGAAGTTTTATTTTAGCAGCGTCGGCTATTATTTTACGCTTTTCACAAGTAATTTCGACGGTCTTATAAAAATTAGTTCACAAGTTTTTCGAATGCGAATTAATTCTTTTACCCATCTGGATGATGGAAGCCCTAATGTGTGGCCATTTGCTATTTGCTTCTAATGTTTGCCTTTTTTTTTTTTGTTTTGTCCCTTTAGTTTTTATAATTTTCATCCAGTTGTAAATTGTGACTACCACAGACAGACAGGATCTACTTACTTTGAATAAAATGCACATGACTATTTTTACTTTATTACACAACAACCCAACACAAAACTTCCGCTGTAGAAATTTAGAAAAAGAAAAAATTTTTTTTTGTCTGTTTTTGTGATGACAAATCAAAAAAAAATTTAAACAAAGTAAATATTCAGTCGAATTTTTCGCTTTTTTTTTGGTTGCCTTCTGTTGTACTAAAAGGGAAACCGTCCACTGTTTCGCTATGCAAATTCTGAATGTGTTTGTGGTGATGATTTAAGTAAATGAGTGGTTTCCGTTTTATTTTTTTTTATTTTTTTTTTACCTTATGCTGGTGTATGTGTGTGTGATTTTTTTCTCTCTTTTCCTTTTGGTTTTTGTGGATATGAAAAGAAGTTAATTTTTTAAAGCGGAAAGTATTTTTGTTTTCTTTTTTTAATTTAATTTTCTAACAATGCTGTGGAGATTTATGCTTAATTCTCAGTTGGGAAGAATAAAACTTCTCTAATGAATTACTTCCTTTTTTCGCTTAGTTGTCCTCTTAAGTGTTCACATGAATATTAACATGAATGTATCCGTACTCGTAAATATTTATGCATGGCTCGGTGTGTGTGTGTGTGTGTGTGCGTAAGACCATGCATGTGTATTAAATAGGATTTAATGAATTTGAATATTTGTGCAAAAGTCAGATGGTCGGGTTTTCTCTGTTTATTTGTCAGTGTCATAATGAAGAAGCGGATGACTGTGCAAGCATCATAATTTTTCAACTCAAAACAAAAAGCAAAAAAAAGTTTCATGTTTTAATGATAATTTTTAATATTTTAATGGATTTTATATACAATTGCCAATGTGTGTGTGTGTGTGTGCAGATTAAAATTTTTCATATGGAAATTATTTTAAAAAAGAGCATTTGAAACAGAAATTCGTGGTTTAATTCTAACAAAACAAATTGTTTGTTTTGTTAATTTGTACTTGAGCTAAAGGATGTTTTGTTTTTAACATTAAAAAAAATTATTTCACTTCAGTTTATTTTTATTTTTTAATTTTCATTACGCAACCACATGAGTTTCTGCCATCAGATTCAATTCTTTTTTTTTTTTTTCTAATAAAAGAGCCAAGAGTTTCCTTTAAGATTGTAAAAAAATTGAATTATGGCTCATATATGTGTGTGTTGCGTGATGCAGAACTTTTTAAGAAAACACATAAATTGTTGACTGTTATTTTCATCAGAATGGAAATGATTTTTAAGTTAAAAAGAAAAAAAAATATTCTACTTGAAAGGATTAGACAGACACAATTTTTTATTCGTACCGCTTTGGGTTACTAATCCAAGTAGATGCCACAATAAAAAGTGGTTGTTCTCTTTACGGTTCTAGCCATAATAAAACTGTAAATAACGATAAATGTGCTTGCACTTACGAATGTCAGTTAATATTTTTAGTTATTTTCATGCTATGGGTTGCAGTGAAAATGTTTAAGTGAGAAAATTAACTGTGAATGTTAGTTACCAGCATCGACAAATTTATAACAAAAAAAAAATTACAATTTAAACTGCATTAGGAGCCAACAGACTCTTAAAGTGCAAATAGAGTAAATTGTCTTAAAGAAACTCGTGAAAATGTGAAAACTTCTTCATTAAAATTAATTAACAAATTCCGTTGAATGTTGGCGGCATTTTAAATTTTAACGAAACCATCTTTCCATGTATCAATTCTTTCTTATAATTGAGGTGCTCAAGGCACAGCAAGTGCATTTAAAATGCGATTTAAAGAAACGTACGTCCAGGAATACACCTGCAATTTTTACCAACGCATTTTGCTCCTTTTGTGTCCTTCACAACATTTTTGTGTTTGTGTATGATTGCGGGAGTGTACTTGATTCGTGGAATTTCTCTCTCTGTGTGTGTTAATGACTTTTCCATAAATTTGCATTTCCAATATTGTTCAAGTGTAGACTACTTGTAACACTACTACTTGAATCGGATAAAATGTCACTTGACAGCGGTAGATATCAGTTGCAGATGACAAGAGTTACCCGAGACACGACATTTGCACAAAATGCAAATAAATACTTGCCTCCTACGAATGTATGTGTATGCGTTGAAGCAACGATTTCTATATGTGTATTTTGCTATAGTTATCATTGTTGTTGCTGCTGCTACTGCTGCTACTGCTGCATTTTTTAATCACACACCCACCCGTGCTTGCATACAAAAGTATATCCAACTTGTTGTAGCCAGAAGAGAATGTGTGTGTGAGGACAGTTTATTGAAGCAAAAATGTATTTTTAAACAGTTCACTCACTCACTTCCTTCTTCATGAATAAAATGAAAATGTCATTTAATTTTATTCACTTATAACTGACACGAAATGCATTTCATTAAGACTTAATCATTCTAACGATTATTTCAAATTTAATTTCTTTTTAAACGTGTTCATTAACATTCAAATTAAATGAAATTTTTAAATTATTTGAATATTTTGATATAAAAAAGAAAAAAATTAATCGTCACATAAGGTTGGCTCAGTTTGGATGTTGACTCTTTTTAATGTTACAAGAATTGTTGCTTTTATTGACAAGAATGATTTCATGTATTTTCCTCTTTCAACAAATATTTTCAATATCTAATAAAATATACTTTTGAAAAAAAAAAAAAAAATTTTAGAGTGGAATGGCCAAAAAGTCTGTTTTAATAAAAAGTTTAATAACTCAGTAAATTTTAAAATTTATAAAATACTGTGTAAAAACATCTGTGCTGGAGAAATACGCACAGATTTCTCAAGTTTACTTAAATAAAATATATACCAATTAAACGGCCTAATTTTTTCTTTGGAAGTTCGCTGAAAAACTTAAAATCGGTTGATATCAGGGCATAAGGGAGGTTTTGGCAAATTCCAAAAGCAAATTCTTGTTGTACTCAACAGCATCTACCACAAAGATAACATCACTTCCCAGGTATTTTTTTTTTTTTGTGACAGAGTGTTGTCTACACTTACTCACATCTGTAGTTGTTCTCTGCAGTGCTTATTTATGGGTAGATAGCTTAAATTAAAACAAAATGTTTGACTTGAACTAATTCGACTCATCAGGAAATCTTCACCATGTCGTTCTTTTGCAATTTTATAAATGAAACCGATCAACTGTTAAATGATAGAAGATAGTTTTGGTTGGAAATGCTACTTTCTTCTGAAAATATATTTTGAAAAAGATTTTGAAAAAGTTCGTATTTATAATAATTTTAGGATTGAATAAAACACATAAATACATTAAAATATCTAAGATGAATTAGATTCATTTAATTACAACTAAAAATAACAGAAACATATAAATATTTCATTTCATTTACACAAAGAGATGAAAAGTGTGTGAAACTTTCTTTTTTTTTTTTTTTTTTACTTTTAAGCGAAAAACAAAATTAGTTACACTCACTCACAACTGGTGCATTTTTGACGAAGCCTCTTTTTTTCTTTCTGCATATATTTTGCTGAAAGTATTCAGAATACGCTTACTTTTTGGGCCTGCATTTGGCCACGCGTGATAGCAGCAATAAAAAAACAATGATTGAAAAAAAAACACAAAAAATTTTGTTTTGGCTTAAATCAAAACCGTATAGAGTTTAATGTATCCTTTAAATTTTAGGCGAATATGGAAATCGTTGCTTTTTTTTTTTGGTTTTTCAATAATAATTTTTTGTTGTGTTTGAAAAACGAAATAGAGAACACATTCTATACAGTGATATGGAAACCACTTATGCAGCTCATTCACAAACATCAACATATGGGTTGCTTGGGCTGCCTGGCCACAAAAAATAATAAAAAAAGAAGGCAACGATATTGACCAAATTTCAATTTGCTTTAATTAAGTTATCGAAAATTGATAAAGGGTTCATTCGTGGTCAGCACACATCTGAATTAGTTTTGGTATTTGGCTGTGAGCATACACACACAAACACACATTCACACACACAAGCATCTATATTTTGAAGAATGTGCTTGTGAGTGGCCAAGTATGTGAATCATTCTAAATGTAAATAAATTTGTCTGTAAGTTTTCTGCATGTGTCACAACCGAATGTAATTGATATTAAAAATAACTGTTGTGTGTTGTGAATTTTGCATACAGATGTTCGTTATACCCTGTATGTGTAATTTCGCTTTACATAAAAGTACTCGCAAGTACTCAATTAAATTATTATTGTGTAAAAAAGTGCATATTTTAAATTATAATTACACATTTCGTTAATGCCATTTCACTCTGCACAAAAGAATTTTTGTTTTTAGTTTTTAGGGACAATTAATCCTCCACTTGAATTTTAAAAACTTTAAAAATTATTATTTTCGAGCAAAAGGATACTAAATTTTTTTTTTTTTTTAATTTAAAATCACAAAAAGCAATTTTAAAAAAAAATACTAGATTGTGGAATTTATTTTTGAAATATTTTCAAAAGCATTTCTCTTTAAAACATTTTCTTTAAACTTTAAGCCAACTCTAAGATATTTACAATTTTTAGATACGAGTATCTGGGGGCAGTGTTTCCCTTTTAACTCCAATCAAATTACATGTTTTGCAATTTTGTTTCTCTTTTAGCTAACCAATTCCGATGCAACTTCTGTCACTCTAAAAGGTGTTACGCGGGAACTGACGGGAAATTATCAATGCGAAGTCTCGGAAGATGCACCACTTTTTCATACGGACATACGATCTGCTCATATGCAAGTAATTGAACTGCCAAAAGACGATCCCACCATGCAAGTTGACAAGAAATTCATTACAGCGAATGACAACTTCAAAGCCGTTTGCACAATCGGACCTTCATATCCGCCAGCCAACATAACCTGGTTCATTAATGGAAGAAAAGTAAGTTTCATCTCTTTTGTTTAACTAAATATTTTACTGTTGTCGGTGCTCTTATTTGATAAAAAATTTATTGAATGAAAGATTGTGTCTTATTGTTATTAACCGAGAAATCATTTATTTTTATTTTTTTAGGTTTATAAAACACCATTCCAACGAATAACACAGGACACGTACGAAGGTTCGGCGACATATTCCTCTTTGGAGATTTACCCCCACAGCCAAGTACTGCAAGGCTTCTTTCAAGCGATTCCCAAATACCAAACGAGCATATTGCTGTCATGCGAAGTTTCAATATTGCATGTCTTTCATAAAAACGTTCAACAGCGTTTAATGCTGAGCATAGGACCGCCCACAACAATTTCTCCCAACCTTTTGGGCTTGGAGGGCTCAAAACGTTCAAACGGTGATCCAGATAATTCTGCTTTGACGGGAGGTGCGAGTAGCACGACATCCAAAATAAAATTAAGATTTCAATTTGTAACAATAACAAATATTCTTCTGCCACTGGCATTTAAATTTCTGAATTTATTTTGTACCAGCAGCTGGTGTCACACTCTCATTCTATCAAGTGGGCGTCACCTGTGACCAAGTTGTGATTCTCGTTTATAAATTAAAAAAAATTAAAATAAAAAGAAAACAAAATAAACATCAATTATACTGTGTTTTGTTTTTGTTGTTGTACTAAATACTAAAAAAAAAATAATAAAATATAAATTAAATTTATAACAAAAGAAAACCATAGTTGTAGGTAAACCTGGTCAAACAAACACTTTCAACACACCAACACACACATACACTCACTGAATTAAAATAATTAAACAATAAAAAAAAAATAAAAATTAAATTATGAAGAAAAAATTAATTAAAACTAAACAATAAGAAGGAGTTTCGAAATTAATAGGATTAATTTTTTTATTTATGTTGCTTATTGGAAAAAAAATTATATAAGAGAGAAATAATAACAATAATTTTAATAATAAAAATAAAAATAAATGAAAATAACGATAACGATAACGATTATTATAAAATTATGTTATTAAATAATATTTTATTAAAACAAAAACAAACAAACGAAAACTGTTTAATTAATTTTTATACATAAATTGTAAAGAAAAACAAACAAAAAATATTATAATTGCGAATGTTAATTTAAAAATAAATAAAAAACAATTTAAAAATTTAATCAAAAAAAAAAGAAGCAGTTGAGATATGAGTCACCCTGCAAGCATTCAGAAAAATTAAAAATCAAAAACATTATGTGCCAGCCGACCATAGCAGATTACTAAGCAGGCAAAAGGAATTCAATAGAAAAGTTAGCGTTGACAATCGGCCCTCTTGGTTGTACCCCCATTAATGGAAGCTTTCCAATGCAAGACTTTAAGACAAAATATTTTTTATTTCGCTGTGTTTTTGTGCCCAGCAGAATAACATTTCAAAAATCGAATATGTTAGTTTTTTTCAAACGCCAAACAAACAAACTAACAGTCCAATATAAATTGGAACGACAAGCGGTAAGTTTTGTAGCGCCCTCTATTTATATTAAAGCGTCATCTCTAAATAAGAGCACTGACTGTTCGTATTTTCTACAGTAGTGTTAAGTTAAAGTCAAATAAAAATAGAGTTAAAAACGCTAAATTAAAAAAAACTAGCTAACATGTCATTACTGGTCAGAAATAAAAAAAATTCTTCTGCAGCCAACTTCACTGCAACACATGCTGTCAAAATTGCCGCCGGGCTATTTCGGTATGCTCCATCCCTGAGCGTGTAAGTATATGATTGCGTATATGAGAAGTAAACACAAAAGCAATTAATACCGTAAGCGTGTAAACGATGTAGCTGATAATGTTAAGTGCATGAGGAAGACACAAGTTCAGTCGAGCGGTATACACTTTCTGGTATCTCTTTGATTATATTTGAACTCAGTTCAGTTGAAATGAAAACAACTCTCATTCGTGAGCTGCAATTTTTAAGTTTTTTTGTCAAACGCACTAACACAAAGTTATAATCGGTAATAACGCAAAAAGCTTGTTATTTCAAAATTTCAACTAAAGTAGAGTCGAATTGTAAGCCGTAGTAGGGACATTAATTTATGTTTTCATCTCTTGACCTTGCTAAGCTTTACGATATTAATGAAACACTTCTTGCTCCTATAAAGTATTTACATCTGCAAAAAAATATTCTCTCAAAAGTTTTTCTAATGCCAGCAAAGCAAATTTAATTGCATTGGAATTAAAAAACAAAAATTAGCAAAGAAAACAAGTCTTTTCTTCAATTCAGTTTTACACGAATTAATTTTAAATCATGGACAAAGTAGGGTGCTTAATTAATATAAAGAAAACAACAAAAATGTCATAAATACCGTCTGTCACACAACCGTTAAAAATATTAAATTTCCAATTAAAACAAAAATTGTGTCAAATTGTAAAGCAAAAAATAAAAAAAAAACAATTGATGAGTGAAACACATAGAAATAACAACCAATTAGAACTAATTAAATTACAATATAAATTTAAATTAAATTAATTAAATAATAAATAATGCCAAGGCAGGAAAGAATATTAATATTTAATAATTAATTAGCGAAATCTGAATTAGACCATAAGCTTTTTATGTACATAAGAGCGACATATTTGTTAAAAATAGAAAAAGAAAAAAAAAACTCTTGTATATACATCCAGTCAAATATATATATACACACACACACACACACACACACAGCCACATACATAAAAACATACACCACTTTAATACAAAAACCTGCTTGGCTGTTGGACTATGAGATCCTCTGTTATGAAATCGCGAAACATTTCTTATTCAATGCAAACGCTGATTCCATGATCCTCTCCTAGGACACAGTAGAGCGGCTTTTTTTCATGCATTCTAAATGTTTTTTTTACCAGTTCCAGCCTTTTATATGCGTGTATGGGATAGTCGCGATTTTTGCAGGTTTGCAGATTGACGAAACTTAGTTTTCGTCACTCAAAAACTTATGAATCCGTCTTGTTCATTAGGAAAGGATACAAAAATAATTCCCCGAAGACGGGAAGGGTAAATCTTGATTTGCGATGCGAAAAGATACGATATCGAATCTTTAATGCGTTTGGTCATTTACATTTCGCATTTTTCTGGTAGTACCCAGCTCTGTTAAGCGTAAATGCATGTCAACGTCGATTTATATCTTGCGATAACAAAAGAGAAACTGCTTTCGCATCGCAATACAGAGTAGCCCCACTGAAGTAGTCCTGTGACAGTTTTAAACGCTAGTGCAAGTCATACAAGACTTAACCAAAGTCAGGTAGTGACTAGAGTACCATTTTGTTCCAAAAAAACAATTATTTTCGTCTCTAAAGTGAACACATCACAAGGGAGTTTGAGAAAATGCTGACTGGGTTTAATGACGTTTATTGTGTGTGTTTGTCTGTATGTTTAATTAATAAATTTACATGCAGATAAATACTTATTAATCGGCACAATAATGAAAGCAAATGCAAACACGTAGCAAATTAAAAAAAATAAATAAAAGAAAAAGAAACAAAAAATTATACACAAGAAAATAAGTAAAATATTTTTGTTAGCATTTTATACTTTAGATCGTCATATTATATCACGATTGTGCTGATGCCACTTGACTCATGTTCCACAACATTTTCAGGCCTTTATGGCACGATAGATATTCAGCCAAATAAATATTTTATTAATTTTATTTGTTTAATTATAAAAATGATAATTTTGCTGCTCAATAGATCTGTGTCGGTCACGACCCAACGGATCAAATTGACCGAATCACTCAATTGAACGAAATGACCCCCTACTTTTATTAAATTTTTGTATCAGTCTTTCTTTTATATTCTTTTTTGTCGTTCGGTCTTTTCTATACTTCGTTCATGTGTTTCATCTGCAACATTAAACAAATAACCGACGGTACGTAGATGATCGAAAGGATCACTTTTAAAAATTGAACGAAAAAGAACGGTCACTAAAACGAACGATTTGACACAGGTCTACTCCTCCAAATTTATTGCCTTGTCTTCTTAAACTGACCTTTTTATGTCTACTTAGTTTAGGTTGTTGAAGTAAAACTTCCCTGTTTTGTCATCCAATTTTATTTTTTTTTTATGTAAAAAATCACTTTATTTCAAATGAGTATTAAAATTTATTTTCTAGTCTAACGCACGTTTTTCTATTCAATTTCAATCCAATTTCAACAGAGTTTTAGCTCCAAAATTAAATTAAAAAAAAAATTTTTTTTTTGGAATGCGCTTCTCACTTCTTTAAATTATTTCAAGTCAAATTTCATCTGATGTGGTTTCACAAGGCAACATTAATAATTTGGTAATGATTCAGATGATGGTTTACAACTTCGTTAACTTGAGCTGAAGAAAAAAATTAAAATTGAATTGAATTGGATTTTTTAAATTCGAATAAATTGTCGTTTCTGAATACAGAACAAAAGACTTCCCAGCATTTGGATGATCGCTTTTAAAATTCATCTTTATGAGTCCTATTCCATCACTTTTCTTGATCAACAACTGATTGCAAAGTGTTTTATTTAAAAAATTAGAATATTTCACCCCAAATTTGTTATCGTATTCGGTCGCATACAGATCTTATGGTCTTTGGATTGCTTATTTTGTACAAGCAAACAAACGAATTGTGTGTGAGTATGTGTAGGTTCTTAATGTATATGTAATTTCTTTTTTTGGAATTTTGAAAATGATTTATTTTGCAATAAAATTGAATTTATTAAATTGATTTTCTATTGCAAGTCCATTTTTTATTAAATTTTATTTTGGAATTCTTTGAGGTTTGGAATAACTAAAAACGTGTGGTTGTGTTTATTATTTTTATACTTTTCGTTAATTAAAGTAAAGATTTGTGCATGCAAAAATATATTTAATTATACGTAATCTTAACAACAATAAAAAAGAATTAATAAAGTTAATTAAGCAAATTTTAACGTGAGGTCGTGATCAAAATATGAAGAAAGAAGAGGAAAAAGAGTATAATTAATTAACAAAAAACTACCAATAACAAAAAATAATAAATTAATCTGTAAATTTAAATCAAAAGATGGAAATTAAAAGAGGTAAAACACTACAGGTACTTTAAACAAAACAAATTAAAATAAAATTTATTAATTTACTAATTGAAAAGCAAAACCAGCCACCCCTCTTCTTCCTCCCTACAACAAAACAAAACAAACAAAAAAAAAATCAAATTCAACCCTCTGAAAACAAAATCAAACTAATCTAGAAATGTTATTTGTGTAAGTAGAACAAATTTCATAAGCAAAAACAAAAACACTAAACAACAAATCAATTATTACTCGTATTAAATATTGGGGGAAAAGGACGCAAAAAAACACAAAAATAGAAAAATAAATAAAGTAAAAAATAAAGTATATTTTTCCCTAAGATAAATAAATATATAAGTCATTTACTTTAAGTTACGGATCTTGGTTTAGAAAATATGTATGTAAGTATTTGCTGCTTCAAGTGGTTAAGAAATGAAATGAATTAAAATAAAATAAAAATCAGGACTGCTTTTCCTCGATTATTGTGTGCAAGAGAAAAAAACTAAGAATTAAAATAATTCATATAGAAATAAGAGCATAGACACATACAAACATACATACATATATGTTCAAAAATATACACACATACATACTACAATCTACATACGTATAAATAAAAACAAAATAAAAAAAAAATAAAAGCAAAAGTAAAAGAAGTAACGATAAAAATAAAAATATGTATGATTATATATGAAAATATATTTAAAAGGGTTTTTCATTTCAATTTAAGGACTTTTTTATTTGGCAACTGAGATTTGTATTCCATCACAATAGTAGTTTGAAAACAGCAGCACAACAAAGAATTAAAATGAAGTAAGAGCCTGGCCGCAGTAGCACTGGTAGCCAATACGCATCTCTGATAAAGCGCACAATAAATTTGTCTGATACATCTTTGTTTCTGCCTTTTGGGGAATTTACAAATAAGAAATTCATTTTTTAATTTAATTTTTAATTCTCGTTTATGTTTTTTTTATTGTGAATTTATTCAAAATGTCAATTTTTTTTTTTTTTTTTTGGTTTTAATTACAATAAATTTTTTTTAAATGACTTAAAAATGCTGGTGCATATCATGTTTCTTAAACCAAATTGGTGTGATCGTCCTTATGATAGATTTTCACATCGTGGAATTTAACGTTTTCAACATTGTAGTAGTAGCTGTGATGAATGGGGCGATTGAAGGGGAAGCCAAATGGAAGGCTGTCAACGAACCGACTGCCAGAGCCAACGCCGCATGAAATGACTGAATCGTATGTAGAGTGCAATGGTACTTCAGGAGCATGATAAGGATAAACAATGAAGAAGAATTGGAATGGCATGCCACCCTTTTTTCCTTTAGGCAACATAATACGTTGTGGTGTGCCACAGTGGGCTTCATTTTGATTAAGAAGAAACTTGTAGTCACTGTTAGTGGCATCCATTACCTTTTGGTAGAGTTCCAAGTAGCTTGTGCGGTCACTGACATACCAGCTGTAGTCATCAGAACTGCGTTTTATATGATTGACCCCAGCAACCAAATCCACAACATAGTGATCCAAAGCATAGAAGTTCATATAGTTGTCTTCTAAATGAATTAAGTGACCATTTTCATCATATTTGGGACCAATGAAAACCTTCACAACAGCTTTTTGGTTCTTGTCTGATGTCACATCTAAAGAGAATTCGAATGGTTTATGGTTCAAACGCAATTGACGCGCTTTAACAACAAAGCTTTGTCCATGTACTTGCGAGTTGCGACCGAACTTAAAAATGGCATCAGTAGAGCTGACAGTGCTGGGAACTTCAACATTGACGGCATTGCTGATGTCAGCATCAAAATATTCAAAGTAAGTGCTAAGTCCTTCTGGCATATGAACACTATCGATTTTGACACCGGGGAATATTAAATCTTGAGACTTGTATTCTGGGTAGGTGGCCATCAAACGCCAGTAATATGAAACAATTTCTTTGTAGATGGAGTAGAACAAAGGATCGCGCAAAGATGTTTCGTATTGCATAATGATAGCGGGAAGAGTTTCTCCATACCTGCCGTATGCACGCCCTTCATTAACAAGTTCACGATAAAGATGTTCCAAGCTACCGTACTTTTTGAAATTGACTGAGTCACGATTTCCTTGTAGCATGTTGCCCAGCTTGTTAACAGCATCCAAGTACTCATCATTTGTTGTGTCGATGTAATTGGCAATCCGTGAGCCATAGTATTCAATATTCTTGGAATATTCGTAGTTGTCGACGTAGTAAAAGTCGTAGTGATTGTCACGATCAGGGAAACTGACACCCTTGTAGTAGTGTAAGTTACTAAAGTAGCCATTTTCGTAGGGTGTGTACATGTTGAAGACCGGAATTTCACCCAAATCATTTGACAAACGTTCCATATAGTAACGAGCAAGCAATTGCCAATGCAAAAACAGATAGAATTCTCCACGACGATCCTTTTTCACTTCATGACCAAGAGGTATATTTGACCAGTGGGGATAATCCATGTTGTAATAATAGTAAAATGCGTTCAAACCAATGTCTTCCATAAAGTATGCTAAATTGTGATCGTAATTGACATCACCGTACACGTTACTGTAGTTCGACTTGATCACCACATTGTAAATGTTGTCCAACTTCTTAACATTGTGGAAGCCATGCATTCTGTATTTTTCGGCCAACTCTAAAGTGTCCACATCAAAGAAGTGCCATGGCTGGATTTCATAAATGGCTGGCAAAACGATTCCTCTTAAGTCTTCGCGATGAATGCAGGCCACAGTTAAAGCATAAACGAATAACTGTTTGTTTACATGTACTCGAGCCCAATACACTGCATGAGTAAATGAGTTCCAATCCTTTGCGTAGTAAAACACATACGTTAAGCCTTTAGCATATTCGACATGTCTGTCGTATACAGGGGTAAAGATCTCGTCATCGTATATCGGCTTATGTTGCCACAATTCAAAGAATCCTGTGATCTTTTCAATCTCATTATAATCCTCTCCATGTTCCCAGGGCTTGTAATTAACGTAGCTTTCATCGTATTCTTTCACAAACACATCATCCTGATAGATGTGCTGCAAAATATCCAACGCAAACTTCTGTTTCACCAGAAAATCTTTATCCGCCACTTTGGACTCAATATGCTTGGATGAGGCCACGGCAAAAATTGCCAATGCAACCACTACAACTGCTGTGAACGACTTCATCTTGCGAAATCATACTCTATACCTGCCATCCTCCCATATTTATACTGCACTTTCTAGAAGTTTATCAGAAATACATGACCCACAAACAATGTAAAACAGCAGATGCTCAAAGCCATGAGTAATAGTCGCCTTGATATTCGCATACTGTTTACCTTATCAATGCGAGAATATTTCATGCATATTCTCACAGACACGAAGCCGTGATAATGGCTTATACCAATAAGAAAACCAACACAGATACAAGCCATTCACTTACTTAATAAAAAAACATGACGGTACTTTTCCTAATTGGATTTTCTGTTTTGGGGCTTGCATCTCTTCTGAGTGCATCTCAAGAACAATCACTAAAAAAAGAACAGCCAGTGGTCTCCAAATTATATATTTTTAACTAGTTTTAGGTGTAACCTCTAAAATATATGATTTTATTTGTTGGATGGACCTGATTCCAAAACCATGATTTTATTAAGTTAGAGAAGGCCTTTGCACGATTACAGCCGCCATTTAATAAAGACCTAAATGTTTTGAAAATGTTGGTATTCGGAATCGCAACAGAAATTACATTAAACTCTGCACTGGGTTGTAGTCCGTCTTAATTATCACATGACTAAAATGTGAGAAGTAAGAGAATGAATTCCGTTATGAATATATAAGTAAGCCCACAACAATTTAATAACACAAACGTAATTGATTAGGAAGTTTTAAATGATTAAAATTAGTATTCAAAATTGCTCAGTAAATATTGCTGTTTTGTAAATGAAATCACACAAAAATTATTTCATTTGACATATGGGGCACCCGCATTTTGGGAACCGCTGTTTTGTACAACAACTACAACATAAACGTTCGCAACATTAAATATTGCCAAAGCATCATAATAAAATTTATTATCGTTTTAAATACAATCGAACAGTTGAAAGAAATGCAATCGTTGTGTTATGGTGTCATAAACAAAACACAATCTGTAAATTATCTGAAAAAAAATAAAAAAGAAACATAAGCAACTGTATTTATTAAATTAAAATATAAAATAAAAAAAATATGTTTAAATTAAAAATAGATCTGCTTATGTTGTGCTATAGAGCAAAACACTGGTTCATTATCAAGAACAAGGCACACACCCATGAAGTAAGTATGCCCAGTCTGACTGTACGACAACGCCATTTGACTTTAAGCCCTTGAAAGGACGGGGTGTACTTAATCCATTAGATACACAATTAGTTACAGAAGTAAAAAATTAAAATGATTATCTAATGCTTTTGCAAGACTTTTACTTTTCCAAATTAAAAAAAAAAAAAAAAATTAATTTAAAATTAATAAAAAATTTTCAATTCATATATTATTAACGTACGAGTATCAATATAAAAACAAAGACTTTTAACAAAAAAAATAAAAATAAAATTACTCATTGAAAGGAAGGATCAGCTAATTGGAGTATCAATATAAATAAAATTAATTTTCTGTTTGCTTGCTCATTTGTTCGCTATACAAATTTTTGTTTTCCAACGCGCTTGGCTGCGAAAGGAAGGTCGCCAAGTATTTTTGGACTAACCTTGACCATTTTTACGTCCACTTTTCAAAGATTTTCACATGTCAAAAAAATGTGTACTCATACTTAATTTCAGCCTGAAATTATGCTTTGAAATAGCTTATTTAGCACTTTGATTGGCGCCTCTGTCAATAACGCTAGAAAAAACAGGAGCCGTTTTATGAAGTAGTGAATGGTTGTATTTATTTGGATGGGTTCTTTAACAATTAAAAATATATTTGCGAACGGATTTCTGTAAAAATCGTTGAGGATAACGAATCATATTTTTATTTTCTAGTAAATAAAGTGTGAAAAATTTTAATTCATCATTTTTGTTTCTTGGTCTTATTGAAATAGAAATATTGAAATCGACTTACAGCGGTTCAAAAATCCAGATTTTTTTTATATAAACGAATTTCTGCTACTTACGGTTTGCAGTGAATTGTATTGAAAAAGTAAAATAATCAGGAATTCATATGGGGTGTAATATTTATCACCTGATTCTGCTAATGGTTGTGGCAACAAAGAAAAGTTGACTTTTAATTTCTAGTACTAGTAAATTACAACAGTTGCATACACATTCACACACATTTATTGTTGGAGTAACAGTTGGAAATTGTTTACATTAGAAAGAGGTATGTGTAAAACGTCACATAAAATTCCTGAATTACATAAATATTTGTGAATTACACAACAACAAACCACAAACAAACACCTGCCGGGACAAAGAACACTTAGAAGGATGGGAAAATCCAAAATAACTAAAATTAAAATGCGAAAAGTATATTAACAGAAGTGAAATATTAAAATTTTTCTTTTTGAAATTAATTTCTTGCGTTATTTGAAATTCAAAACGTATTCACTTCGCACTGGCACACATGTGCGAAACGGTGCACAGTGGACTGTCATGTTTTTCCTTTTTTGTTTTACTTCCTTGTAGTTTTACATCTGCGTCCAAAGTAATAAAAATAATTATTTATTCAAATGTTAGTGCTAACGGGTCATTAACTTTTTTCCTGTTTTGTATATTTTGTGCTAATGAAAAAGGATATTCAACAGCAATTTGCTTAATTTGGTGAATGAAAAAGCCAACCCAGCATTTATTCTGTGAGGGGCGCTAATTCGAAGAGAATGTGGATGGTACTTCCAATTAATTTATGTTGAAGCTTTTATTTAATGACAAAAAAAAAATTAAAAGTACCTTTAAATACAAGAAGTTAAAACAGATTTAGAAAGAAAGAAATGTTCTATAAATAAAAAAATTTATTAAATTATTTCTTTTTAAATCAATTATTGTGTAAAGATTGACAATGACTGGCATTTCTATAGTCGTCTGTTTGACAACTGAGTGACAATAAGACATCAATTTGATTGATGATGCTTTTCACTTTGCTTTGTAACGTTACAAAGATATTTCGGAAGGCACCCTAAATTGTGTCTGCTTGTTGTACCAGCGGGTAAGCAACAATAAATTGATTTTGTAGTATCTAAGAACACTAACCAACTCTCCAAATAAAATGCATCTTGATGTCCTTAAGATTGTTTTTGGTATTGAATCGCTCGCATCTTACAAGGACTCATTTTGATGGTGATTATTATGAAAGTTATTTCTCTACAATTTTTTAATCATTCGTTTTAAAAGTGTCTCGTATTTAGTTTTCGTGTGTAACGGGGAGACTCGCTAGTATCGACATTTCCATACTTCACCAAATTAAATGTATTTCAATCCAATCAGATCCTATTTATAACGAATATTTTCTGTTTGTTGAAAAACTCAATAAATTTTTTGAATCAAAATCCTTTTTTAAGGAAAAAAATTATTCAGAGCTACCCAGCCACATAAACGCACACACATACATTTCATTGTTCTTTTTTGTTACTGCTTTTGATAATTCGCCAAAAAGTAGTTGTAACAAATTCATGAAAATTGTAAACAAAACAAATATTGTATGCATACACACATGCACACACACTACACAGACTATTTGTTTGCTCGACTGTCCAAGGAGCTTTCAAATTAAATATAAAATTTTAAAATTATGCAAACTTTTGCTGGAGTTGCAATTCATGATGTAGAGTGAGCGTATTTCATTCGGTTACAAAAAGTTACTTTCAACTGCTACGTGAGCCTACAAAATTCACTCATTTGTAGGTAACAAAAGAACAGATTCTCTAAAACTACAAAACTTCTTACTGTAGATGCGTTTTGATTTTGTTAACCGTTTGCTTTTTTGTGTATTTCATTCGTATTAAAGAAATTAATTTCAATATAAAAGGGACAAGTTATTCATTTTGTAAATGTTTTTTTTTTTTTGTGATTTTCCTGCTGGTTGGCTTGAATTGATGTTTCAACAAATTGTTGGTGTAACTCTATATGGCTGGCGTACAATGCAATGGCGTCATTTCCTTTGGCGACATATTTTCCATTTAATTCAAGCAAAGATGGAGAATGAATTAAATTGTTTGTCGTTTGTCGTTTGTTTTATATTTCTAGCCAAATATGCAATAATAAGAAATTTGTTGGACCAAATAATGATAAAAAGAAACAAAAAATATAAAGAATGTTTTCTGGGAGAAAGAACACTGCCAAGAATAACGCCTACACAATTTGTTTCTTATCACATGGGCGGAGAATTTATAATCCAAACTGGATTGTCAAATGGAAAATAGAAACTAAAATGTTTACAAATTGTTTGCTTTTTTTAATTTGTTTTTTTTTCTGCTTAAAAACGTACTTGGAAAATAATAATTATGTTGAGCGAGTAACTGACGGGCAGACTTCTGTGGCTAGTCCGCATGCCTAAATGTAAAGATTTTAAGGCTCCCAAAAAGTAAAAGAAGAGATTTTATTATAAAATATCAGTAAATCATGAAACCAGTAACTCAACATTTCCAAAATTAATAATCAAAGACAAACAATTGAAAAAAGTTCAACATTCTCTGACTTGTATTCAGAAAGAAGAATTGAATTTTTGTCTTTAGTCTCTTCTTAAAAATAAAATACTGAAGAACTTCTAAAACAAATTAAATTAATGAAATTTCATATTGTGATTACTCTTAGACATCAATTGCCTAATTTGTTTTAATTAAATTTTAATTAAACAAATTTTTGTGAGAGATAAGAAATTTAAATATAAACAAACGGAAAGTGTTATCAATTGACTTGAGAAGGGCATTCCAATTATAAAATTGATAAAAGCAAAAGACACACACACACATGTATTCACTAAAAATACAAATGATGAGCTCAGCTAATAGCAAAGCCAGTGGTAATAAAGCAAAGCCAAAACAAACAATCGAAAGTATTCCCAAAAGGTAAATTAATAGAAGATGGCACCGCTGAAGCAGCTGTTAATTGAATAAATTTAAACAAAATTTTTATAAAAAAGAAAACATGTTTTGGGTATCCCACGGAAAAGACTACTTCTGTCATATCACAACAGTGTTTTCATTTCAAAACGTTCGACCTCGTTGAATATTTAAAAAAAATGTTACAAAAAATACAGACTTTCTTTTCTCTCTGTGTGGAAGATTTACCAGCTGTCAACATTGATGAATAGAAGTCTAAGAAACTTACAAGTCAGCCAAAAGTTATTTAATGCGTATTTAGTAATTGTTAATTTTTAATGAAACATTTTGAACTCTGAATTGCTCCTTGGGTGAATTACACCAGCACTTAAAAACCAAAGTACTGCGGGCACTGTGAAATTAAAATTAAAATACAACAGCAACATGCACAAACGCACAACAACTCAAGCAAACCCATCAGCCCTTTGCTTTAATAAAAGCTTTAGATATTTACAGTTTTGGGCAACTTAATAACCAATAAAAGTTTTTGTTCTCGTCCAATTTAATAACCACAATGTGTAGGGAAGGATTCAGTAGTCACTGACTTTAAGTCGACTCAATACATTTTTATCTCAATTAATCGCTCAAAATTAGTATTGTTGTTGTCTGTACAAACTTGAAACGTTTGGAAAGAATTAACTTTCGTACTAACAGTTGCTCAACATAAACTATTTCTGTTATGGCAACAACTTTTGATTTTTGAATGTTTATTAAACAAAAACAAAGAAACAAAGTAAAGCAAAATTAAAAATAATAAGAAAAAAAGAGGAAGGAATGATAGATAAGGATGGCATAAAAGTTTCTATTAAAATTTCATTTTGCTTCTTGCTTGTAGTTGTTGTTTCTTCTTTTTTTTTTTTTTTTTTTTTTGTTTTTGTTGAAGTTGGTTAACATGCTGGTTTAATTAGTTGTGTTTATTGTTGTTGTTGTTTAACTAATTTCATAACTTTTATAATTTATTTTTATTTTTCATTTTTGTGTACTTGATTCGCTTGATTTTAGTTATGAATTTTGGGTTTATTGTTTTGGTGTGCGTGATAATCGTTCAATTGAATGTAAATTGTTTAATAACTTCCAACTCAACTCTTTATTTTTGATGCTTGATGCGAGCAAAGTTCGTTCAGTTTTCATTTCAGTTCAGTTCATAATCCAACTTTTATTAATTTGAAAACAAATTATGTATTTCGCTCTTTGTTTTGCTTTGTTGAATTCACAATTTACTATCATTTTTTATTTGTTTTGTTTTGATTTAATTTGATTCTCTCTCCCCCCAAATCGTTTTTTTTTTCTTTTTTTTTTTTTTTGCAACGATTAAAGTAACCGTGATGTAATTAATGCCAAAAGTTGTTTTTATTAATTTTATTTTTGCTAATTTAAGTTTATTTGAGTACAAATAAGTTGCAAACTTAATTGGAGATTATTGATTTGACCTAAAATGGCAACAATGGAATTGAATCGATTTGTACGAAAATCCCTCCATAATTCTTCTTCCACTTGCTATTACTGGCCATTCTTGTAATCAACTAGAATGCTTTGTTCCGCTCGTGTTGCTGCAGAGACTTGACAAACTTTCGCTAAACCTTTTATCCTTTGTAAAGCAAACACTTGCTTAATTTACTTAGTGTTCACAGCTGGATGTGCTCTATATTGTGTTGTGTTGTATTCTGTTATATTGTGTCGTGTTATTTCATTGAAAATAAAAGAAAGAAAAAAAAACTTAATGCTTCGTCGGTAGTTTAGCAAAAGAAAAGAGATAAAAAAAAACTAAAGCAAACTAAAAGCTACTAAAACAAAATCAAGTTTCTGCTTTAATAAAATAAGGAAAAGTTTCAGAAGCTGTTTGAAAGGATTTACAAACAGCACAAGCACTAGACAATGTCAACAACACTGGAATTTCTATTCTAATGAGCATTTACTGAGACAAAAACAAAAAAAAACAAGAGAAAACTTTTTTACAAAAATATCAGTTGGTTTATTGTCAGATAGTTTTCTTTTTAAAAGCAACCGATGAACTGGATGAAACTGAAACAGCTACACATTTACACGTAAAAATCAAACCAAACAAACAAAAATGAGTAGAAAACAACACAAATTAATTGAAACTTCACGTGTGACTGATGACGAAATGGAACAAAATTCTTTGAAAGAATTCTTCAATTATACCCAGAAATTTTGGAATATGAAAAATGTTTTTTATTTAGAAAAATGGAAAGTTTAAAAAAACTGCCGCACTTGTATCAAAACTTTAAAATTTTCGTATGTCAACACGCTTTGAAAACGTTAAAATTGGAAGAATTTTTTTTAATTAAACTTAAATCCAGATTCAAGGTTAATTAAAAAAATTCTTCAATTCAACGTTTTAAAATTGTGCTGACCTACAAAATCGGACCCTTAATTCCTAAAACGAACAAATACGTACGTGCTTGACTGAGAAGTATAAATTGTGTTCATTTACGAGTATGTTTCTATTCAACTCTGCAATCATGTTGTAAAGGGAAAAATCCTAGCAAGTTTTTTTCAAGATTGCAAAACAAAGTTGTGCTACACTTAACAAATAACACGGTATTTACATTGTATTTGGAATTAAGTTTTCATTCAACACAATACCTTTCACTCGGTCGGAGTACGTACAAGCATTGTCAACAACATTTATCCTTCGTATTCCTACTTCATTCATTCATCCAACAATCCATCCATCTTGCTGTAAAATTTCTGGTTTTTTCATTTTCTTTCTTTTCAATTCTAAATGTTTGTTCTAGCTCGTCATTTTCTTCGTCTCATCAATTTTTCTGTTTTTTTTTTTTTTTTTTTTTTTGTAAAAATGAATAAAAAAGTGTTTTTTTTCGCGTATTTTGTTCTCGTTTAATTTCTTTCAAATTTGAAACGTTTAATTTGTAAAAAAAAATTAAACAAATGCACACTATTTATTACAGACTGACAAAAAGTTGCTGGAGCTGGGAAAGTGAGAGGGCCTTTTAGAAGGTCTTCTTTTTTCTAGAACGAAAACTAAACCGTTTTTTTTAATATTTAACGAGAACTAAAGACTACAAAATAAAAACTGTATATAAAAAAAAACAAAAACAAAATTACGACTTCTAATGAAGCTTTAGGCCCTTTCGACTATTCTGCACTATCCGAAATTATTTTACAGCCTTAAAACGGTTTTGGTGCCGCCAAAACTAAAAAAAGAAAATGATTTCTAGTATACTCGATACCCTTATTCAAACTGTATACTTATTTTTGTAAGTTTAATCAGAGAGCTGTTGCAAATTATAGGTACTCAAATTAACCATGGACCTCTCACACCACAAAAAAAATATTTTTTAGGACTGCGTTATTAGTCTGGCAGCGTATGAATTAGTCTATCTCATTCCAAAAAAAAAAGCTTCAGTAGCTTAATTTTGATTCTTTTTTAATTTGAAAAAAAATTTTTTCTTTAGTTTATCGCTCGGGTGACACTGAGACTTCAGCTGAATCATGCATGATTGAAGCTCGTTCTGTCAAAAACTAAGAGTGTTAAAGAGAAATCAAAAGCGAAAAGAAAATTTTTGTTTCACTCCTGCACACTGCATAATATCACCGGAAATAGTTTTTGAGAGGAGGAGCCTCAAAAGCAATAAAAAAATGTATGGGCTTTTTGTAATGTTGTCATTTTTGTATTTTCGAAGTTACCTGGCTTTATTGTAACATGGCTCTGTGTTTTGCACAAAAGTAAAAGAAGTTACATTCAATATGCTTGTGTGCATGTATTTGTGTACAAAGAGTTTGTTCTTCTCTTTGACATTCTTTGTTAAATAATCGAGATTCAGTTTGCTTTTTCTTGCTTTAAATGTCATAAAAAAAATATTAAAATTTAATGAACTGCCAAACACAATATTGACATTTTTATTTCCGTAATTTGCATTGAAGCAACAAAAACAAAATGCAAACAGTAAATTGCAATTAAATTTAGGGATTTGTTTTTAATTTATTTTCATTCCCTTTTAAATTTGTCTATTATTCAAATTCAGCATTGACTTGATTATTTAAAAAGAGAAAACAAAAAATCAACAAAACCTCTGTAAATACCATCGTTATCGCCACACACTGACTTTGCCACAAAACACTAAAGCTAAACAACAGAAGCCAATTTTCTTTCACAACCTACAGTTGTACGTGTGTCGTATGATGTATGTATGTGCGTAATTAAACAGTGAAGCGTAATAAACTAGCATTCATTTTGTTAACACCAGCCAATGAAATTTTTACTTAAATTAAAATTTGTCTCTTTCCAATACTTTTGTTTTAACAAAATGCAAATAAAAGAATTTGTTTTCTTTAGCTGTGCCTGTTTAGTAATCTCGTCTGTACGAAGAAACAAGAACAAATAATATTTAAGCACCTGGTATTTTTGTTAATTTGAATTTAATAATAATTTAGTGTCTATTTGTTTTAGGTTTCCACTGCACATGTTATTTTAAATATGAAAACAACAACAAAACAATATGAAAAGTAAATGATACCAGGACTAAAGGATGTAAGGATGCAGAGATACAAGGAAATTGGCCAACTACTAAATTACTTGCCACAATTATAATACAAGAGTGTTTTCAAAGCAAATGTGCAACTGCAACAACGAAAATTCAAAACTACAGATCACAAGGTTTGGCCATTTATTTTACTTAATTTTCTATTGAGAAAATTCCATTTTAATTGTTTGGTAAAATAAAGCAGCAAATATTTGAGTCAATTGCAAAAATTAATGGTGTTTCCCAATTAAAACTAAAAACAAGGAAATAAACTGTAATTTGATCTGGAACTTTAAAAGTATAAAAACTGAAAACTTGGTAAATCAAGATAAATAGTTTGCAAAACAGTTTGGATACACTCGAAAAAATATTTGTGAAGCAACACAAACATCTTAAACTCAAGTTCAAGTTGAAAACTCTACTCTCTGTAATAAAAACAAACCAAAAATCAAATACCACAAGACAATTCTACCAGTCAAAATAATATTATCAAATTCTAGAATATTTTTCTTTTTTTATCTAAGTTTGTTGAATGATCAGCAATTTCCTTTCAATTCGAGCAAGTTGTTTTAATTTGTAATCGGCAGTACCACCATCCTTCTCTCAGTCACACCAAAGCGAGCAGAAGCATTATTTGTTTGCTGGGACTTTTACAACAAAAATAATGTTCGATTTACTAGTTTTTGTTTTGTTGATTTTAATTTAAAAGTGAATACTGGGAAACTCACGTGTGGATGTGTCGATAGTGCATATGCTTGCATGCTAGAGACTCAATCCATGATCATCGGCATCATCATCATCATCATCGTGATAAGAGACAAGTGAACGCGAATTCGAAAATACTGGACAATAACGCCAGTGCTGAGAAATTAAAATGCTTGAAAACCTCCAATATTTATTGTGTACACATACACACACACATTTGGATTTAAAAAATTCTTATTACACATACAGATGAAACACACCACAACACATCCTTGCATTTTGTATTGCACAGCAGCTGTGCATATGGAAGTGTCTGTGTTATTTTTTTTTACTTTTTTTTCATTTTTTTTTTACTTTGTGTTTCCTCCCCGCCATTAACTCTTCTACTGTCCAGGAAATGTAATTCATTTTGAATATTGGCCACTAGAGAAACAATGACCAAATTGTAACCAAAAATTCATCTCATCTCATCTTTTTCCATTTCTTTCATATTATTTTCATCCATGAGGATTATATTTTAAGGTTTGCTTTATTATTTCTTATTTTTTTATTTGTTTAAGAAAACTGATGGGCAAATTTTGGTTTTATATTTTACTCTCGAAATGCACACGCATGCATGCACGAGTCTATTTGTTTGTATGTACATTTTTATGTAATTCTTATAAAATTTTGCGATTTTTAACAATGCAGTTCATCCTGGGAAGTTTTTCGTTTACATGTTCTGAATGAATTATTGAATGAATGAATGAGTCGGTAAATATGACTTTTTTTTTTTTTGTATTATTGAATAAAAACATACAAAATTTTATCATTTGTTTGAGTTTTACACAAACTTAAATACAGATAAATGAATGTGTGCGAGCAAACATTCACCCATAAAACATCGTACGTGTGAATGTGTGTGTTCCTGCATACGTTTGGTCTATATGAAAAAATAAAAACAAAAACAAAATTATAAATATTGCAGAGAGACAAACAGCACCGATATGGACATGGTGGTGACGTAAGACCGATTCATAAAACAGAACGCCACGCAGCATACGAAATATTCAAGGATTCCAAGTGGTTAATTGTTTAATTCTATGAACAAAGTTTTCAAATTTAATGCTGAAATTCAGCTTCAGTCACGTCAACATACTGAAATATTTACACACACTAACACACAAACACACACTTGCATACATACAAAGAAAAAATGATGCCATCACACCACGCACATCCAGAGATGATGCGATGTATTTTTTGTTAATTAACAACATTTTAAATAATAAAAGAAAAATATTATTTTTTGCTATAGAGCAGAAGGACAATAAATGAATGTTGTATCTCTCTTGTAGTCTCTTGCATGTTGAAGTAGAGCTTAATTGCTTTAACGTTGAATGTATTTTTCATGTGAATTCAAAAATAAAAATAAAAATTCGTTCAATCAAACACACAACACCGAAGCAGTCAGTGAAAACATTAAAAATTTGCACATGGTGTGGCGGGCACCCGTGCCCACACTCTACACTTTTATCTATATCTGAGTCGGTATGACATTTTATGTGTTAAAAATTATTATGTAATTGATTTTCCTTTCTTTTGCCATCTTAATTTTACAAATGTTTTTCATTAAAATCAATTTATTTGAAAAGTTTCATGAATTTTTTTAAAAAACTTTTGATTTTGCAAATGATTTCAGTATTAAAGAAATTTTTGTCTATTTTAATTTTAATTTAAATATTTCACAGATGAAATAGAGCTTGCGCTGGACCGTCAAAGCAGCGCAGAGGCAAAGAAAGTGTTCCAAAGTTTCCTCCTTTTCTTCGTAGTCATTCGACAGTAAGCAACAGGCCATAACAGGCCACTGCAGCTTTGATAAATTCTTGAGCTTCTAACGTGAAACTTTTTTAATTACAACTTCAAGGCTTAATGAAAGCCCAACGCCATCTTATTAGTTCCATAAAACGAATTTCCATAATAGAGACAGAAATTAATTTAATAAATACATTAACCGGAACGATTCTTATTGGCGCCAATAGATTTGCGTCTGTTTGTACTTTTAAGGTTATTTACTCTCGTATCAGTGCTAGTAAGTAAATATGCTTTCTGGTATGCAAATTAATATGATTCGTTAGTCTGATTTGTAATTGTCTGTTTTGTTTTTTTCTCTTTTAGATTTCAAATCAGACAAAACTATAAATACAATAAGTAAAAACAACATTTTGTCGTTTCTTTATAAAAATCTGCAATAACCACAATGTGAAAGTTTGTTTTCTCTTGTATTCTCATACGCTAATTCACACTTGCACACACTCACTCATGCAATTATCAAATAAAACAATAAAAACAAACACAAAAAATTACAATCCAGAAACAAACAAAAAATCAAGTAAAATTACAAGACAATAAAGTCATTTCCTAATGAGGACAGAGAGAGAGAGAGAGCCATACACACAAGTAAACCCAAAGATTCAACAGCAAACAATCCTGAATTAGCAGAAATTAAAAAAGAAAAACCGATTCATTGATATAATTCCGGCTTCCTTAATGCATTCTAATGTCGTTCCTTGTATGCTTATTGTTCACAGTACAATTTTGATTGTAGGTTTGTTTGGCTTGGTTTACATTAAGCAATTTTCCACGATACCACAAATGGAGGCCTCTTTTGGATAATTTTTTTAACGAAAAATGGTCAAAATCTTTAATAATGAAATTAATTTTGTTGCATTAATGCGCTATCAAGCACTTAGTAAATACTCGTATGTGCCATCTGTGAACGACATTCCACAAAAATTACGAAATACTGTGGCTACAATTGTTACGAACAATAAGAAAGTTTTTTTTTGTTTCTTGTATAAAAAGAGCCAATAAATTTTTTACAGCAAAATATTGCAAAAGAAGTTTTGGAATGTCAAATGTTATTGAACTTCCGCATAGAAAGTTTATTGAACAATAAAAACACTCACACACTAAAAATAAATTTCAAAACACGCACACATAAAATTTACAGCAAATTAATTATTTTAATTTCGTTATTAGAACACAATGCACGTACAAGTTGTGCCCCCAAGTCAATGCAACGAATGAATTCGAACTGACAAAAAGTTTTCTTTGTGCCTGCCTCGTCATCGTCATATTGTGCATCCAACCTTCAAAATATTTAAAAAAAATTTTACTTCTGCAGGATAATTGGAAAAAAGTTTTATTTCATTACTGACGTTCCCTGGCTGACCTGCTAAAGAATGTGTAAGGGAGACTTGGTCTTTATTTGAGAGGCTTGTCCAGTTTTTACTTCTACGGCCCACCACTCCAATTTGTGTAATTAGAGTTCAAATTATTAAATGTTTGCTGGGTATGCTAGACAGGAGAAAGTTCACACATTCACATAATAAAATTTGAATTTACTTAAGTAACACAAACTTTGTGTGAAAGTGTAAGTATGTGCATGTGCAATGCGTGTGTGTTTATGTGTAAACTTATGTAGCTTAAGGTTAGAAGGTTTTGTTTACATCTATAACACTTTGGTGCTTCCTTCAAGCAAAACATGTTTATTAAATAACTTTGTTATTGTTTTTGCAACAAATGACGAAAATTGTGTGCACTACCTGCTCCTGAATCTTTTAAGTTTGTTTGAATGTGTGTATGCATGTGCACACTGCTTGCATTGTTGGTGCAACTTGTTGTGCTTACGTTGTAGGTCAGAGGTCTCCAAAATTTTCTATGAGTTTCTCGTTCCAGTAGCGCATATTCTCAACACCCCGAGAGAACCATGATGAACTGCACAGTCTTCCCGCATTCATCTTCATCTATATAAATAAAATTTCTCTGAAATTTTGTACCAATCATTTCTTTACTCCAAGAAATGTCGACATATACTTTTAGACTAGCCGCGTCTACTTTACGCTCAAGTTTACATTCACTTTTGATTAAAACAAATGAAAAACAAGTTCAGTTCGGCTGTTCCGAATCTTATATACCCTTCACTGTACCCCATTACGTTTTTTAGTATTTGTAAATATATTTTCAGTATTAATGGCATTTGTATCAAATACGTCTTACGTCAATAAATATTAAATGTGTTTAGTAGTAGTTTAGCGGCGATCATTTATATTAGTAACCCACCAACCAAATATTCAGATATAACTTTGGATATTTTAAAATTTTTTTTGAAATTTTCATATATCGCAGTGCTGTGGCTCTGAAGGGTTTTGGCAATTTCCATTTTGCATCATAGAATAAAAACTACGAAATATCAAGACAATTTTTGAAAGCGTATAACTTGGACAATTCATTCCAGTTTGGTTTCAGGAGGCTTATGTTGCAAAATCGGCAAAATGAAGAATGGTAAAAATTCCTCAGAGGAGAAGTACTGGGGTATGAGGGAATTTAAAATTTTTTTTTACAAATAATATAAAAGGGAAAGTAGTTGGATGATAAATTAAAAATGAAGACGACCTCCCCTTGAAAATGATATACGTCCCATCCCGTAATCTTCTGTTGTAATTCACGGAAGGACTCGCCTTGTTCAATTATTCTTCTCATGCAGACTTCAATCATGTTTCTCGTGGAGCTATTTCGACAAATTACAGACAATTCACTTTGGGTTGCTGTCCGTCTGAGATCATGACAGATTGTGAAAACTGTCGACAAATATATTTTTATTTTTTTTTTGAAATGTGTAAATCATTTTTTTTTTTTTTTTGTTTTCTAAAGTCATTTTTGGGTTTTTTTGTTAAGGTTGTAAGAACATTCACTTTACTCTTTCGTTGCTGAAGAGTAAATTCTTCTCTAGTTTAGCCTACATAGGGCGCACAAATAAGAAAACAGAAGCTGGGTTCTCTGATGTGGTCCCTTGTCTAGTCTGGAATCACTTAACTTAATTAAAATTTTCTTAAATTTTTTGAAAAAGTAGCACTTGAATGTCCTTTTCATTGATTTTTGACTATTTTTTCACAGCACATTTTATGGCCACTTATTTGTTTGTTGGATTTTGGCCTGCCTGTGGTTTTGAATGGAGTCGAAAGGAGCAAGAGTTGTTTGCAATTGCAGTAGCAATTCCCAAAGTCGAGTATGGAAAGAATTATGTTCCTTGCATGTCGCGGTTACGCTCACAAAATTTTAAAGCTCAAAAAAATGGTCTCCAAATTTGATCAAATATAATCAGGAATACGCTTAAATAACTTTGTTGTTTTTGTTTTTTTTTTTTTGTTGAATGATCCCAAAAAAGTATGTCTATTGAACTTATGAGCGGTCGAGGACAATTGTGAATTCTGTTTACAGACAATGGAAATTTGGTTTCTTACTGTACCTTGAAACGAAAGCGTAAATAAAATGAGATTCACAAATGTGAATTTCTGTAAGACTTCATTTAAAAAACGACGTGCTGACTAGTGCAATAAGTTTCCTGTTTGTTTGTTGAATTGTGTTCTTTTGCATTTATTTATTTTCTTTTTTTGATCTGTTATTGTAACTAAACTCAGTAAATGCGCTTCTGTAAAAGTAATTAAGCAATTTACTTTTTTATACATAAGAGAGCCCGATAACCAACTAATTGTAAATGTTGGTTACTTAATTAGACTCCTTCGTTTGGGATACTTTTGTATCAACTAACAACACAAATAAATGGAACAAAACAAACTGTTGGCTTCCAGCAGTTTCATGGTTCAACGTGCCGCAATTTAAATTGAGCCTTTTCACATACGTTGCACATGTGGTGCACATCTCATTACTTTCAAACTTATAATCCCAAAGATTTGGCTTGTTGTTTCGTTCAACAGTTGTTTTTAGTAAAAAAAAAATAGCAAAATTTATTATCATTCACAGTTTAGCTCACAATGCTTTTCATGTGCCACCTTCACTGTTCAATGAAATCATTTCAAAGGCAACGAGCGAACGCATTCAATACTTTGTTCAGCAATTGCTATCTGCAGCTTAAAATTTCTGTCTTTAGCACAAACAAATGAGTTGTAGGGGTAGTAATTTTATTTTTTTCTTGTGCCTTCAGTTGTGCTTCCATTGGCCTAATGATGTCAATGGAATAGAAGTGAGCACTTTGGCTTTATAAAATTAAATTAAAATAATAAAAAATAATTAATTTAACCTGAAGCATTTGAAAATTCAGAAATTCAATCACTCAAATACCAGAAAATAATATTTGCAATGTAACTAAAAAGCTTTAATTAATTATAATTTAGAAACGAAAACATACTTCAGCAGATAGGAAATCTTATTAAAATTAAATTATTGTGCGTATGCCCTGCAGACATTCAAGTTCATGCTAGGCTATGCAGGCAGGGACTTTCACTTTACAGATACACTTTACAGATACAAATAAACAACCGTTTAGGAAACATTTGCAAGCTCCACTGGGTGATGACAAGGAATGCATGACTTTCTGCTAAGACTAGTCCGCTAATTCTGCAGGGTACGTAAGTATATACATACATATGTACTCGTATATGTGTACGTGTGTTTGTATTTTATTTCTTCAACATCGATGCAAATAGATTCAGATAATAATAAGGGTACGTACTACAAACAACTTTATTTGTACTCGATAATCGAATTAAAAAACTAAACATGCAGAAGGCTTCTTCAGCATCAGCATCAGCATCAGAGGCAAGATGCATTTTGTGTTATGGGAAACATATGTAGTAGTAGTAGCTTTGAACTTCAATGCAATGCTGGATTGGATGTGTGTGTGTGTGTCTGAGATATTGGAAATGCATCATCACACTTATAAATGCTTAGGAATCCAACTACATCTAATAACATAGTAAAATTCATGCTTGTATATACACACACACATACACACACATGCAAATAAATAATATGCGCCATTTTCAAGATATTTATTAGTTACTTAATGATGAGTGTACCCGAAACTGCACATTAAGGCTTCATTATGTGATTTGCACTAATCTGCTGGTGGGTATACACACACACACACACACTTAACTATTATTTAACCCGCACAAATATGCAAAATCTTTAGTTTGCAACTTTGAATGAGAGAATCATGTCCGCAGCTTTTGTGGAAGAGAAATTAGCTACAATCTTGTAACAAAACTTGCTTTGAATGAACTTAGGCATGCATGCATGTACTAAGTGAAATACTCGTACACACTAAGTTTGACAATCTATAAAAAAGCAACGCACACATTTCCACACACGACAACCTACAAATATGAATAAGACACCCCATTATGAGGAAAATTTTGTTTGTTTTTGCTTTATTGCGGGTTTGTCAAATTCATTCGCGAGCGCTAATAAAAACAATTTTAATAAAATTTATCTTAAGCGGGAGATAGACACATCAAATTTATTCATCAAACTATGCGTTGTGTGTGAACTAGACGAAAATCAAAATTCTAGGTTAATGTAGAAATTTGAAGGATGATAAACCCGTTTTAGTGCTCTCTATCAATCGATTTTTAATGATAGCTTACGATAACGAGTGTACAATCGAGTATTCCTCTCTGGTAAGCTCTATAATATACGTTTGTATGTCTACGGCTAAAATACTACTTGAATCTTATCCTTGTGACTTTTGATGTCCTCTTTATCGACTTTCAAATAAAATATGCGTCTCTCAGATTTACGAATTCAAAAGTGTGGCTATTAATTTTAAGCACAAACATCCTTGTCCGTAGTAGCGCTCGTCCATGCACATTGTAATTGTTCACTACTAGACAAATTCGACTGTAACGTTCACTCACCTAAAAACACTGGAAGAATATTGCGAGTTCACTCGAAATCTAACATAAAGAGTGTGCATGACGTGGCCTCTTCTTTTCTGTTTCCATTAAAAGCAAATTTACATGAAAAGCTTATTTACATGAACTTGTAACACCTTATAAGTGTGTGCATGAAGAATGTCGAAATATCCTCCCAATTAACTGGCTGATGCTAAAAATATTGAGGAAGGTTTGATCGAAGGAGCAAGTCTTTCACAAAATACCTGTAACAAATACAAGTGATATAAAATTGAGAAACCAAATTATTTTCTAAATTATTGAAATATTGGTTAGCCCAACAATACCTACATAATGATCTCACACTAAAATCAAAAATGATTTTGGTCATGAAAATATTTATTTACGTTAAACGTAAAGATGTTACGCAACAAATAAGCAAAAACTACAAAAGGCAACGCTAAACGATTTTTTTATTTTTGTTTCAAAATATTTCAATTAGTCTACAATTTGTACTGTATCAAGCGATAATGTCTAACTTGAGTAAGAATCAATATTAATTTCGTTTTCGCATCTTAAGAAACTAATTTTAGTACATCCATCCGACAATTCTCAGGCAATTTTTTTAATCTGACTGAGATAAAAGTATAAAATGTGTTTGTCTAAGTTTTCTTTCTATTCTATGCTGGCATAGCATCCTACATAAATTTATATGGGTAGCAAATACGCCTGCGGTGCAGTCAAAAGATAACGTAACGTAACGGTCGGTTCTATTGAAAATATAGAAACGTAAACAAAAATTAAAAACGGAATTGACAAGCAAATAAACAAAGAAAACAAGTTTAACAATTCTCACTACAAAAAAAAAAGTCCACACGCTTCAAAACAAAAAGCATCGGATACTAAAACTGGCCCATGGATTATTTGCTTAAAAATTATGTCTTCTCGAGACTGAAGATGGACACCAAAGCTTGTTCAACCAGACGAATTTTGCTTACCTCTCTGAAATTTCATCATTTAGTAAATTAATCAATTTTTCATAAAGCCTCTTCCAAAAAAGATTATTTTCCAGAGACTTCACACACACAAACAATTACAAACACATGGATACATAAAAATGGATGTGCAAACATGAAATAAACACACACATACCTCCAAACATGCATACACACACAAGAGATCAAAAATAAAATAATAAAAGTTCGTATGCGTATTCAGGTTCACAACATGTGTTGGTATGTGTATCAGAATCGGATCTATCTGTTGCACAACAACATCTGAAGGTCTTATGCTTTAGAAATTTTATATGTTCTTTGTGCTGTTGCTGTTATTTCTTACATTTGCATATCAACCATTGACAATCCTTTTAAAAGTCACTTCTTAGATTCATGCAAATTGCAACACACACACACACTCACACGAAAGTAGACAGACAGATAGACTGACTGACTTTGATACTTGTACACATGGCAATAGGAATGAATGAATTTTCACAACCAAACAAAACCAAAACAAAACATAAAACAAAAAATGCACACAATACAAATAAAAAGACAAAAGAAATTGTATTTTCTGAATAAAAGCAAAAACCTTAAGCTGAGCAACAAATAAGACATTCTTGCATGAGGCAGGCAAACAAACATTTGCTAACTTTTGATAAATTAAAAAAAAAAGGAAAGAACTGTGATGCTTTCCATCTATCCATCTATCCACGTGTGTATGTATGTATGTGTTTATTATCTTTTGTGCTTACATATTAAAATTGACTTGAAAATTGAATCAATTACTAAAGGAATTTCTCATTTAAAAGAAAACAAAATAAATTTTTAAATTTTTCAACAAACCAAAGCAATTTTCGTTCGCTCTAAAGGGCTCTCTTGGCGCAAGTGGCTGAAATGTTTTTCTTAAATGTCAGACTATGATCTTGCTTAAGGTATTTAGAAGCGAATATAATTTTCTACATGAGCAACATCACATATTCACTAACGAGCATTAATGAATTTGTTTGCTGTGTCTTCGTACATGAATTTATTTAGATTTAGGAAAAAAATTAATCAATTTAATTTTAAAAAAGGTTTCCATTTTCATCTCAAATAAAAATTCAAATGCTCATTGTTCGTTTATAGACAGAAAAAAAAAACTTCAGTTAAGAACAATGTCTTTCCATAGACAATTACTCGTACCTCCTTTTGACTTTAAAGTCAACGCTATCGGAATGTTTCATATAATTTTTTCATAAATTTTACTCTAAAGTCTACATTAATTTATTTTTGGATAAGGGGATAATTGTCTATTAGCCACTTTGTTCTTAACTAACGTTTTTTTCTGTCTACAAACGAACAAATGAATGAAAATTTGAATAGTTATTTTTCGTTAAGTTAATGAAAAATCATCATTTTTTTATGTTCCCCAAGAAGCAGAATTTAAATATTTAATTAATTATTAACTAAAAACAAAAAGCAGCAGTGGAAATTGTTTTTAATTTACTTTAATTATTGTTGGCTTGTATTTTAAGCTGCTCTAGTATTTATTTGGGTTAAATTGTTACTTAGTTATCAGCAGGAGTCTAATTCTAGTCATCCCTTGAGTCACCATTCACTGATTGTTCGCCAACGTTGTATTAGAAATAGTTACGTTTACTCTCACTACACATAAGTGCCAAATTCATTCAGTGGCATCGCGTTACTTAAATTTTACTTCAAAAATACAAGCTTTAGAAAATGTCAAATCATTTCTTTATTTATAAAAACTTGTACGTATTTATGCATGCATGCATGTACGTAAATGGCTTGTACATACATACATTTGTATCCTTGTTTGTACTTTTTTCATAAATATGCTAAGTGATGTTTACCCAGTTGACTAGATATTTAAAATAAAAGTCCTTACACATTCATAAAGACCGGAGAGAGTGAAATGGAAGAAATTGCATGACGAAATTAATCAAAGAGCAAATAAAATAAATCCTCTGTGGTCTCCTTTTACATCCTTCCTTTTCTTATAATTTTGTGAATGTATTAAGTTCAGATAGCAGTCTGAAAAAATTAATTCAAAATGTTCTACCTTGAAATTGTTAACATTGATGCCAACTCGTTAGTTTATTTACCAACTTTAAGTGCTTTCTCAATTTCTTGTAAAATCTAAACAGCAAATCGTGTTTAAAAATTTGGGCAACTTGGTTGTTTGTTAGACAAAATCGCACACACAGCCACACACACCGATGCACAGATGCGTGATGTTATTCTTTGTGTGTGAATTTTGTGTGTATGGGCGAGTGGGAGTGTGTGCATTTGTGGTAGTTCAATGTTTTCACAATAAAATCCAATATTGTGCAAATGATTGTTTGTTTGTTGCATAGGTTACCAAAACGCTCATGGTTACGGTGCTTTTGTTATGAGTATTTGCGGGTGGTGTTTGCATTTTATCTTTTTTCTCTGTTTATGTTTCTATATATTTGTGTATCCGTATTGCTTTTATTTTGGTTTTTAGCAGCGATAGAGTGAGTAAAATTCACAACAGTAAAAAAAAAAAAACAAACAACCAGGGGAACAGTGCGGCTCGAAGCAGAGTGTAAGCACAATTTTCACATTAATTTCTAATAAAATTTTTTTTATTTCTTCTATGGGTATTTTGCGTAAAGCAAAACACCAACAATTGCTCAGGAAAAGTTGCTATGTGAAAAATTTGTGATCGTAAACGATGAAAACAGCTGTTCCTTTGCATGCGTTTACGCTATTAATTTTATTATTTAAAATTTTTTAAGTTCGTCATTCATAATTAATGGGCAACACAGAGACGAAAATGTATTTTAAAGAAAACGACAGTCCTCGTCAAAGGCACTCTTTTTGTATTGAATTTAGTTCTGATTTTATTTGTTTGCCAGTTTACTTCGAATATTCAATAGTGCGACAGCAATAATCAACAAACAAATGCTACGGCAACTTGGGAATAAAAATTTCCTCATACGAATATTTTGGAAGTAAATAAAACACAAAAGCGAAAACGAACAAAAAAACAAATTGAGTTTTCACTGAAGTACAAGCAAATATAAATCCAATAGCAAAATATTCAGATTAATTGTATCGAAAAAACAAAATAAATAAAATAAAGTATAAATGTGTTATTTGTCAAAAAACAATTAATTTTCTTTTTATAATTTTTAATAATTTTCCAACGACTTTTGATTGTTAATGGGAATATTTTTCAAACGTGATTTTTAGTTACTTTTCGAAAGATACAGATAATTATAACTACAAATATAATTCTTGCAAGAAAGTAAGTGTTATGCAGCCAACAAAAAAATTTTATTAATACATTTTGCGAATATTCAAACTTTATTTGAAATTGAAATAAATGAAGAAGAAAATTAAAATCAAATTGACTTTAAACGTTTAACAATTTTGTGGCAAAATTACAAGCTTTTGATCTAAATACTTTAAGAAAAAAATTTATTTTGGTATCTATTGTAGAGAAATATGTTTTGACTATCTTTTCCTTTTTTTCATTTCAGCTTACATTTCCAAAAAGAAGAGGAAATACATTTCGAATTTCATTGAAATACAACACAATCATTCAAGCCAGCAAAATAGAGAATTTTCTCGCTTTTATTATTTTTCATCACTTGAAAGATATTGACTGCTTGGGTGCCAGCGATTGTGGTGTATTTTTTGCGCCACCAATATAACAACCGTATCAGTAACGAATTTGTTATCGCACCACACCTGACCAACCAACTTGCATACAGAGCGGTGTGTGGTGTTACAATCGTCATCATCACCATCAACTCAAGAGAAAGTTACACAAGATAGATACCAGAGAACCATCAACGTCATACCATGGACGATAATCGTATTTTATGGCTCAAGTGTACCATCGCCAACATGTTGGGTGTAAATGAACCTGAATACGTCAATGCTGCCATCTATGATAATCTACACGATTTTAAGAGATTTTTAAATGACAAATACACCAAGAACGAGGATATCAATAAAATTATTTTATACGTTTGGCGAACATTCTATGACAAGTTAGTTGAGGAGGAGATTACTGTATTGGAAGAGGGTAAGTTGAACTGAATAAAAATAAAAAAAGTGTGTAATTTAAGATGTTTTTCTGCTTTCTTAATCACAAACAAAAAAACAAACAAACATTTATTTGCAAAAAAAAAAAAAAAAAAATGAAACGTCTACACTTCCACTCGTAACTAAAGGATGTATGTGTGTATGTGTGTAAGTGTGCAGTATGTATTATTTTATTGTTACGGTGGATTTTTTGGTTTAGCTATCACATACACACAAACACACACACACACACACACACGCAGTGGTGGCGGTGGGGTGAGCTAAATTTAATTGAATTTATAAGTAAATATTTTATTAGAACTAAAGTTTATTTTCAATGACTACATTAAGGAGCACTTGAAGTGAAAGATTTGCTAAAAATTTATTTTCTGTTTATTTTTCTTTGTTTAACGAAAATTTCTTCTTCTATACCATTTGAAATACTACATTTCGACAAACAAATAGAAGAAAATAAAACAAATCAAACAAATTTATTCCCGCAATATCGAGTCGAATGATGCTGTGCAAACTACATCAAATAATTTACAGTCTCCTTCAGTTAAAAATTTTAAGTTTCACTTAACTTTGCAAAATCAATTTCGTATAATCTCGAAAAATGTGATAATTAAGGATTTTCCAAGTTTAATATTTTAAGAATTTTATTTTTCATACTTTCTCATACCCCTTCGTCGCAGCCACTCATATTTTTTAAGACAATGACACCGAGACAGCGAGTGAGAGAGAGATTCAGTGTGGTGGAGTGCTGCTTCAAGTATTTTAACAAAATGATAAAACCAATCTGAAGTTTATTAACAAGTAACTTTGCATGCCTGACTAACTGAAAGGTAAAAATGATTATAAAAAAGTAAAGGGAATCCAGAGCAGCGCATGGATTGAGTTGAGTGCCAAAAGAAAAAACAAAAAAAAAAAGAAGAGAGAAAAAACTTTGAAAACTTCTAAAACAGGCGTTGAGTTGACATTGATGTGTAAGCCAAAAGCACAGGACAGGACAACTTTATGTTTTGTGAGAATTTTTTTTTTTTTTATAGAATGTTTGCCAGTCATTTGTAACTGTTTGCACTGAAGTTTTAGGTACGAATTTGCTTGTCGTATTTTGCACGTATTTGTTTTTAGTAATGCTTCTACAATAAATAAAAAGAGTAGAAAAAAGAAATGCTTGCAGTGATATTTATTGCCTTTTTGACATGTTTTATAGAAGACAAATTTTTGCTATGAAATTCACTCTTGAATTGTCGTAACTAAGTGGTTAGAGGCATGGAAATACAGGATTACGCCATCCTGCACATAAAATTAGCATACTCTGCACATGTAGCACAAATGATGTCACGCTATCAATAATTTACGACTAAATTAGTGAGAGAGAGAGAGAGAGAGAGAGAGAGAGACAAATATGTATTATTCTTTTTTTCGTCAGCTAACAGGAAACAATGCCCGTGGCATAATCTTGTATTTCGATCATTCTTCGGTTTCAATAATTTCCATCAATCCCAATACCCATCAAAGTACTCTTCTTCATCGTTATTAGTTTAAATACCACGAAAGCAACAAGCTTGTTATTAGTTCAGAAGTTGGTATGTTTAGACGCTTTTCTACCAATTCATCCCACTAATTTCACAACTTATTCGTGGGTATCACAAAAGTACCACTTACGAGGAATAAAGTGAGTCCTATTTTGGACTTTTTTGAAGCTGATGTTTCAATATAAAAATCATTGATTTCTTGTACTTTTGTTTTTATTTCTATTTGAATTTACAGTGACACCAGAAGTTCCACCGGAAATAGAGAAAAAAGATAAAAAAGGCAAAAAGGGAAAAGGCAAAGGTGCAGCAAAAGAAAAAGAGATCAAGCCAAGTGTGAAAGAATCTAAAGGTAAATTAAAAAAGAGGAGAATTTGCCCAGCAATTAGCTTAATTACCTACGTTTGCAGGTGGAAAAGTATCAGACAAGAAGACAAAAGGGAAATTGTCCTCAAATTCCATCAAAACTGCAGAAAGCGATACAGAGCGACAAAAAGCGGGTGAAGCTTCTGCTGTGGGTGCTTTAGACACGGGCATAGAAAGTACCAATGATGACATGGGTGCAGAAAGCATGAAAAGTTCAGCTCTATCTGGTAAAAATTAATTTTTTAATTAAAAAACAAAAACTTTTTCATCTAATCATGCCGAATTATACACTTTTTACACAAAATTCACAGCCAGCGATGATGATGATGAAGATGATGTTGGTAAATATTTTATTTCTTTTGTGAAAAATAAATTAAGAAAATAAAACTAACTAACCATCCATCCATCTACGCATACATGCATGCACACACGTACGTAGTACGTACTCGTGCTCGTATTATCATGTTGAAATTGAAATTGTCATCGTTATCACTTGAAATTTTCATTTATATTAAGATTCATTTCAATTCTTTCCTTTTTCTAGTTCTTCTTTTTTTCTTTGTATGAGTGTGTGTATGTGTGTTTGTGTCTTTTAAAGGATAAGAAATGATTAATGTTCCATGAAACTTTTTTTGTTCATTTTCGTTGTAAGATTTCTTTTAATTGTGAAACTTTTATTTCAATATTTTTTTTTTTTTTTTGTCGTTCATAAATATTTAAAAACCCCACTAATGATATGGACAGAAATAGGATTTTATACAGCTTAAAAAAAATCGCAACAACATTAACCCGTTAGTAGTCACCTACAAAATCTTTGATTTTTTTTTTTTTTAATTACAAACGGCATAAAAACTAGAAATAAATTAAAGTTGCATTTAAATTAAATATTTTGTCAGAATTCGTCACAATATTTGCATCACAACGTTGCATTGGCTTTTACTATGGATTCATTTTCATTTTCCGGCGAAGCCAAGCCAAGTCACGCTCATCGCAGATACAATTTGAAGAAAAAAATAAAAAGAATGTCGTGAAAGTTTTCCTATTAATGTTATTTTTTCTTTTCATGTGAAAGGACAACATGGTATAAGTATGTAGTCGGCTCATCTGCCGCCTATTGAAAATATAAATTTAGTCTAATAAAATTTTCACCATCTTTAATTAAATATCTGGTTTTTCATTTCGTGGGAGATGTACTCGAATAGCTTAATTTAAATTTCATTTAAATGAATTATATTGTAGAAAGCAGCGATGACTATTAAGAATTTTCCTGTTTTTTTTATATTTATTTTTTATTTTTTTTTTTTTAAGTGTAAAAGGCAATTTCCTTTTAAGGTTGAAGTGACGATATTTATGTTTCAGTGGTTTTGAATTCGTTTATGAATGAACACCAACTTACAGCCCATCAATTTAGATGATGCGTACAAAAAAGAATTAAGAATAATTCGCTTTCTATTTTCCTCTTAATGTTTTCCTTTTCAAAAAAAATTTTTTTTTGCCTTCTCTCCTTTAAAATATTTTAATTTTAATATAAATTACTTTTCACACAAGTTTTCTTACTAACACAAGAACAGTTGAATTAACAAACAGTGAGTATTTTTGCACTCAACTCATTACTTGTGCTTCCCAAAACAGATAGATGGTTATGGTCCTTCCAAATGCTTAGAATCGTATTTGTTTGTTCACTTTATATTCTTTTTCTTTTTTAATTTTCTATTTTAATCTAAAATATATTGACTCAAGTTTAGTTGTTAATTTTGTAATTTATTTCATTGTAAAATATCTTTTGCAGGTTCCAAGAAAAGTGGAAAAGAAAAAGTTAAACGAAAAAAGAAGAAAATTGTACGCCCACCGTCCCCTGTTTATGTCGAAGTGAAGGTTAGTTTTGAAAATTTGTTGAAAATACGACAAGCGAACATCTCGTTTTAGTGCGACAGAGAGAGAGAGAGAGAGAGCAAATCTCTCTCAAAGCTTTGGGCTCACACTGTCTTAAAAACTGTTGTCACACTGTCAGTCATACCTAAATTCACGCGGCAATCGTGTTTATCTCTTGACCATACAAAAGGTGTGGAGCACACCAAAATAGCACCGCGCAAACGCCGAATAATTGCAAAATTGAATTTTAAAAGCGCGTTTTGTAGTGATGTTGGCTGCAAAACAATTTTTTTTTCTGTTCTTGTTATTGTGGACCAATAATATCATTTTAGCTAGTGGAGCGCTGGCCGCTAGAAAACGCTACGCTTGCCCGCTCCAATTTAAGTTGGACTGTTTACGTGGAATTAAAACATAAAATGTTTGCTTTGTTTCTCATTTTTTTTATGTGTAAAATACCAAAAGTTTTAATCTTTTTTTCTCCATTCAGAAAATCATACCAACATTTGTAAAGACACCCATCTTGTATTGTCATTTCGGCGAGCTGAGCTGTACAAGTTTGGACAAGAACATGAAGTACATCTACATCATACGCAAGGAGTACAATGGAATACGTAAGTATCAAGTAAAATTTAATAAAAATCTCGTTTAAAACAGCCATAAAACATTAAATCGCATTTAAAACTTGAATTACAAATAATTTTTTTACTCGTTTACCTTTTCAGCGTTTTACCAAAATATTAGCAAGTGCTTTGCTGAAATGTCGCAATATTTCATAATCGGCACAGTACGTGGGCCATTGATAAATTCCATTAAGCAAGATTTGCGGAAGGTAAATAAAGATTTTTTCAACATTATGCCAGATATTTAATTTACGTGGGCCTTTAGGCGTTTTATTCTACGAATGCATCGGCTAATCAACTCGATCACTAATTTTAAATTTAATTAAATAAATTTCGTAACTAATCTTTTGTTCTGCAACATAAGCAACCAACAGTAGAGCGCATTTAGAAATACCAATATCTTTTGCTCATTTATCTTTCTGATACTTAATTAAAACCTAAAGTCCTGCTTATGTTCAATAATAACTTTTAATTTGAAAAGAAAATGAATAAAATTCACTCGTTTATTGATTCGATTTTTTTACTGGCCAGGCCCAGGGTTTTTGTTTGTTTTTGTTATGATGTGCTGAAATAATGTTGTAATTAATTCTTCCATTCAAACAGAAAAAACAAAAAATTGCCTCTCACAGAGGCCAAAATAACTTTATTAACCATCAATCAAAATAGCTTGGGGTCATTATTTCATTTTTCTGCAGCTTTCTCAATCAAACAGAGATAGAGTGGAACAAAAACGATACGATTACAAGAATTGCAACAACAATTTTATAACGCCATCATTAAATTTTTCATTACACTGGCGCTGTTATTTTCATTTTCATTTTCATTTTTGTTTTTATATTTCTGACTCATCATTTTTAACATCCAAACTGCCACATGAATTTCATCAATATTGTGTTTGAGTTTTTATAAAGTATTAACATTTTGTGGTTACAAACCCTTTTTTGTTGTACTCTACTGCCTACACTCCAGCTCTTAGTGTGGCTACTGATGAGGCAGCTTTCTTTATTGCAAAAATATAAACCAGAAATTGAAAAAAAAAATCCTGTTTTGTAGCTGGGCAAAAGAGCAGTAACGGGCTAACAGAAAAGAAAACAGAATATTGAATTTAAGAATTTTAATTAGCATCTTCTCCCCAGCAAACATTGATTTGTGTTTATCATGATTGCGGATCTGCTTGACTCATTCATCGATATTGATGTTCAAATTTATAGAAGATTCGGAAAAGTTCGATTATTCAATTCATTTGTCCTTCCGTCTGTTCAAATCAACTTTCTGAAGTCCCCAAAAAACCGACAGAAAACTTTAGTAAATTAAATTGTGTGAAATTCCTGTCTTCATTTTGCTATTCAAATTCAGACTAATCGATATAGAAATAGCTTAGCTATGAACTCTGAAGTGCAACTACTTTTTTTTTTACTATTTTCGGTGCCTTTTTTGCGTAATTTATCTAAACTACAAAACGGACAAAAAACGCGGTACGCAGTTTTATCAGAAACAATAATCGTAATGTCTGTGCAAAAAATCAAAACGAACAAACTTTACATTTTCATTAATTTGTTTTGTTTGTGCACACAAACACGAAACGATATAAAGATCCTGTACAAAAGTATGTAAGCATGTGTGTCTTATAAATGCCTTGAGTGTAAAGTGGCGGATATACACATCAAATTTCAACATCAGTCTGTGCATTTGTGTGTGTATCAAAAAAATCAAACTAATTTGTTTGTGACTCCAAGACAACAACACATGCCACATTAATTCATTCGTTCATAAGTAAATGTCAGGTATTCAGTTCTATTAAAAATATTTATTTTCAAACATTCGTTTACTTACTCTCACATACCTATTTACTTACATAACAGTAGCGGCGAGATGAAGGTTACCAAAAGCAGTGTTTTCAGTTGTAAAAAAAATGTCCATGACTGAAGAAAGAAGCATCCTGGCAGAGCAGTCTCTCCAAGTTCGTAAAAATGATTTAAGAGTGCCACCTTAGACTGGTGCTTCCTATCTAAACTCTGTGCTGTACAAAATATCCTTTAAATCGGGGTACATATGACATTCAAACAAAAAAAAAAAAAGACGTAACAAAAATTGAAGCTCTACTTTTTTTATAAATTTGAATTGACCTACATAATCTTGAATTAATTTTATTAAAAAAAAAATAATTGTAAAATCAAAAGAAAAATACGCTCACAAATATATTTCGGTATCTAGAGGTCTCAAAAAATGATTACACTGAGAAAACAGCTTCGGTTGTGCAAACTAAATTTGTTTCTAATAAAAAATTCAGTTGTGACCATCGAATTTTTTAATCGTGGCAATAGAAAATCGGTCCAGCACAACATTTTGGACTATAGTATCGAATTTTGGTTGCTACAACTAAGACAATTTATTATCACAACTGAATTTTTGATTGGAAACAAATTTAGTTCTCACAACCGAAATTGTTCTCTGTGTGTAATTTCAATTTATTCTTTGCAAGAAATGCGTCATTTAGAAAAATTTGTTTTTATTGCTTTCATATTCAGCTCTTCAGCAATGCTATTGAATATCAATTTCGCGAACCAAAGCTTATAGAAAGCGAACAAATGGAAACTACTGACATGCAACCATCGCAAATGAAATCCAGAAGTGCAATCGATTCCACAGAAGTTAAGGAAACACCACCTGGTCTGCTTGAACTGTCTAAGCCATCGGAATTTCGTTTGAAAGCTCTCCAGCAAAAAAAGTTTGTAAAACATTTTATTCCTTTTTTTATAAAAACACACTCGTGTGTACGTCATTTAAGAATTTCATTCTGCTGGCTTTTGTTAATTTATTTTTGTTGTGCTAAATTTTCCTTTTCTGCTCTCGTGTGTTTTTTGGTTTGTAACCCTTGCATTTCATTTCATCAATAGAACACAACATGCTTGCTTTATGAAAAGGATATAGATATCCTGAAACCACAAAAACAACAACAGCAAAAACCTCAGTATGTGGGATGTAGTGAAGTGAAGTATTAAAAAATAAAAGTTTTATGAGTTACTGTTTCTTCCTTTTTTTTCATAAATTAAAAAAATGCTTGCACAAATAGGTAGTGAAAGTTACACTTCACTTTGGTCGATCTTATACAGACCAAAAAGCCTCTATTTGTTTTGATTTTGTTTATTTAATCAGAACCAATAGATTCTGAAGTCAAGTTACCTGTCGTAGTTACCAGTTTAGGGTAATTTACTGACTTTTTATTTTAGCCAGCGATTAAATCAAAAATACTAGCAAAAAAGTGATTCTTGGCCATCCCCAAGTGGATGACATTCGGACACTTTCTACTTTTGCAACATTTAGCTCGTAATTAATTATAAATTACTAAATGCTAACGATACTTTTGACACCTCTGTAGATTTAATTCACAAATTAAATTCTCGATTTCCCTTTAAAGAGTTTGTATTTATGTGCGTAACAAAAATTATGACAAACAATTTGATGAAGGAAAATTTCTTTTCAGTTGCTCTTGCATATTTTTGTTTTTTTAATTTAATTTTGCTTCTCCTTTTTTTATTATTCTGGTCGTAAGCTGTTTCTCTCGGATTTTTTTCTACGTTCTTTTATTTTTGGTCTTTGCGAAATTTTTAAACACAAAAATTCCTTTGTGAAAGCAACGAAATGAATATTGTTTGCAAGATAAAAAAAAAATCGAAAGCGAAATCACAAGTAACTCATCAAGAGAAGCATTCGTCTGAAAATAAAATTGAAAAGGCAAATAACTTTACATCGTATTCGACATGAATTCGTATCCTACACATTTAAAGCTTCTTTTTTATAAAAGTACGAGAATACTGTGATTACACTGCGGATAAAATAATCACAGAAGATAAATTTATAAAAAAAAATCAAAAGGCATTTTATTGATATTTTAATTAGCAACTGATTCAAGCTGGGCACTCATCATTATCCAGTTAACGAAAACTGTTCTATTTAATAAACACTGGTTTTTTTTTCAGTTCTTGCAGAAAGAATTTATGTTTTTTTTTTTCATTCAAATTTGGTTCGCTTATCACTCACTAGTATTACTTTTGTAAGAATATCCTTTAATGTAGATGGTTTTTTTTTGTTTTAATTTATAGAAAAATAAATAAAATAAAATATTTTTTTCATGTGTGTGTGTGTGTGCCTTTACTGAAATTGATGGCTCTTTTCTGCTGAATTCCCTTAATTTCACTTTGTCTGCAAAAATGTATGGGACCATGTATGTGTTCGTTCATCTTGATGCCTGCCGGTTGTTGACAAACAAATAAACCCTTTTCCCCTGATTTAACAATAATTATTACTGAATTCTTTCATGAAAATGTTAAACAAAAAACAAAAATTAAATAAAAAAGAAAAATGCAAAAATTAGCCGCGAAACGGAGATCCAAAAAACATCAAACTGCCCAAGGAAAGTCAATGCAGATAGAAAAGATAGCCGTAAGCAGTTCTTTTAATGGTGGAAGCGACAATGATGATGAGGATGATGAAATTGGCACAGATGATGCAGAAAAAGATAATCTCTCCTTCAGCTCCTCTTCAACTCACGATTTGGGTAAGTTTAAAGTTATTTCAGTAATAAAACGGAAATAAATTTCACCTTCACCAAAAATAAAAAACAAAATGGATTATTTGTGTTTTGAAATTTTCTTAAATGTGCCAATAAAGCAGATAAGAGAAAGAAACAAAAGCCCAATAAAAATTACATTTTACACAATAAAAACAAATGAACCCAACGAAATACAACTGAACGCAGCAGCACAACCGCACACAACAGCACAACGGAAGCACGGAAAAGTTACAACAAACTGAAACCATATTGATAATAAAAACTGTGTTTTCTTTCTGTTTCTTCGTTTGTTTGTTTTTTTTTTTTCAAACGCTTCATAACCATAATCAGATCAACAACCGGAAGTCACACTTACCATTGATGAGCGTTGGGAAGAGCTTTTAAAAAAAACTCATGAAGAGGTGAAACTTCAGCGAAAAGATGCTGAAAATGTTATGGAAAAACGTCCACCATATCAGGGAGCCTTCTTTAATCAATTGCAAGACTTTGAACAGGAAATTGAATGGACTATTAATCATATTACTTGGGCATTTAATCTACCAACATCGTATGCGGCACCTGGACAAGAGAAAATTGAATTTGAAGAAACTAAAGTACGACTGCCAATTGATGTAAAACGGCTTGATTTAATACCCACATACTCCCAAGAACAATTGGAAGATGTAGTCGATGGATGGATAAAATTTATCGAAAAGTTAATTAAAACACTGAACGAAAAGGTAACCAACCAAAATCTCTTCTCTATTTTTACGCATTCAAAATTTAATCATTTGCTTCTTCCTACAACAATAACAACAAAAGCCATTAGATGAATTCACTCCCATGGCAGAGTATAGTCTGTGGCACCATCGTGAAATAGAGCTTAACACGGTACGTGAACAACTAAGGTCTGACTTTGTTTTAGCCGTCTTAGGTGAGTTGCCAAAAAGAAAAAACAACACGTTCTGTTTTGAATTTTAAATTCTAAAACTAAACTTTTCCTTAAGATGTACTCACTGCAAGGGGCTCAACAATTTTGCAACGCTGGTCATCAACTCTAGCAACAATTGACGATAAATTCCATTTAGCTAAAGAAAATGCTGACTATGTAGGCACCATTACAGATTACCTAGAGGTATGTACGTGTGTGTGTGTCTGTATGTATAAAGGTACGTTCACATTTCCCTCCTTAATACACAATACGCTTAATACGATTTAGTTTTAGATAGGCCATCCCAACAGTAGTTGAAATCATTTCAAAGAATTATTTGTTTAACGTGAACGTACCTTGAATCCTTTCAAATACTCGTACAATTTAAGATTAACATTCTAATCTCTGCATAGAAAATACGATCATACGACAGTTTCAAAATGACTACGCTGCTCATTCCCAACGTTATGGTTGGCTTACGTCACATATGGACAATGTCAAGTTACTACTGTCATGACGATAAAATGCAGATTTTACTTTGTCAAATTTCCAATGTTTTCGTAGAAAAGGTCAAAAGCATTATTTGTTTTGAGAAAATATTCCGGTAAGTAGTCTCGCAATACACAACCACATGCAAGCACATGAAATTTAAAATGAAAAAATTTATAAACGAAAAAGCCAAGGCGAGTTTCAAGGACAGGGATTATTTTAAATTTCACAGTTACGCGAATGCATGCAGCTTTAATTGTGGAATTAAAATAAATTTTTTTTTTCTTTATCAAAGTCAAACCGGCATTAATAAAAGTAAATGAAACAAATCCTTTTGTTAAGTATTATTATGGAAACGTTGCATTCGTTTCGTTTCTTTGCAAACTCTGCATTTTTATAACAAGTTTAACTCTGAAGTAAAAAACTGACCCTGAATTTACTCGTTTGGTTAAGTGAAAACTCACACTCGCATAAAAATGGGAACACATGTTTATAATGTGTTCACTAAAAAGTAAAGGGCTTTTCACATACTCGTACACACACAACTACCCATTCAATTTGTATAAACTGAAATGTTTATGGAAGCCACTTGCAAAACTTGCCATCAAATTTGAGCACTTGATATCAAATCTAATTTTATAATCGAGACACTTTTTTGTTTGCATTATTTTTTAAAAATTAAAATTGATTCTGATTAAATTGTCCGAATATTTAAAGTTGAAGAAAGTCAAAACTAAATTGTTGAATAGAAAACTGAATTTGGTTTCGAATTGTTAACAAAAATTGTTTTAATGTTAAATCCTTTGCAGCTTCAAAAGAAACCAATCAAGTGTTTACTGGGTATTCTCTACAGAATTTGATAACGTATTGATTCCCTGTCACATTCCTTTTATGTAGACACTCTCAAACATAGACACACAGAGAAACAAGTAGATTTCACTCGAGATATAAGAGTCCTTAAAAATTTTCACTCAACAACATTTTTTCTTGTTGTTATTTTGTTTTTGTTAAACATTAAAGCTTTTAAAATTTGAGACCATAAAAATGAAAAAAGCAAAATGAGAGATAAAAACTCTACTCAGCCTCCCATGTGTAAACAATTGAAAATATTTCATATGATTTATTCAGTTGTATGGACTTGAACTAAATCGACAATCCTAAAAAATGAATAGCAAAGAGCCAAACTGAAGGGAAAATAATTATAAAAAACTATTATGTGAAACGAAAACTTTTTCATTTTATTTTATCACATCAATATGCATTACGGTAACACATTAGGCCCCACAAAATTTCATTTTTAATGAATTAAAGTTAATAAAAGTGTGATTGCAATGGAATATTTCATGCGCTTTTGTATGTTGTGCTAAATAAATTCATAATTTGTAATTTAATTTTCAGACATTCTTCGAAATATACATACGAGACAGCAACGAATTGCGCAAACTTGCTGAGATGCTGGAAAACGGCATACTTGCTTAGTCGTAAGCACATTGAAGAATCTGGTGCAGGTTCACGTTGGGAGTTTGATCGAAATGCTCTCTTTAGTCAAGTCGATCACATTTGTCGCATTAGTCGAGATATCGCTTCGATTGGACGAGTGTTTATTCAATATGAAAATCTATTCGGAAACCGTCTCAAGGGTCTAATAACTGAACCGATGCTTATAGATGAACTCATGCGAAAAGTATATCGCTTATTAGATGACATATTGAAGAATGTTGATTATGATATATTTCGACCGGATAACTGGGAAAATTGGGAACACACCCTGAGTACGTTTAACAAGCACCTCGATGCTATTGAATCGGAAGCCAAAACGGTGATTGAAAAAAGTATTAAAATGTTGCGCTCTTCCGAATTGGGTTTATCGTTAATACAAGATGTTAAACAGTTGGACACAAGGCCAAATTTAACTGAATTCATTCTAAAACAGCATGAGAGTTTGCTTCGTTTTTTTGTTTCTGAAATTAATTCAGTGGAATACGAGTTCATGGTAAGTTTTGCTAAATATTTTTCAAACATATAAAATTTCAGTTTTCTTTTTTAATATCTAGAATAATAAAAAGTCGCCACCGATTGGGAAGCATCAACCAGCTAAAATAGGATCAATTCAATGGGCACGCTTGCTAAGTGCTAAATTAAAAGTATCTGTGATTGCGTTTAATCGAGTAAGTAACCGACTTGAGTTAATAAAATGACTCGTATGTATCGCATTGAAATTTTAACTGAATGAATCGTTGATTTTCTACAAACAGTTATGCCCTTATCCAAAAAAAGTTGACGTAGAGTTTAAAGTAAAATTTATGAAAATATTATATGAAAAATTTCGATAACGTTGACTTTAAGGTCTACATTAATTTGTTTTTTTTTTTTGTTTTTGATAAGGGGGCTAGTCTTTTCCACTAAAAGCTAGTGAAATTAACTAAGACCATTTCAAAAACCAATTGTCTGAAAAGAACACATCCCATTTTTTTTAATTGATGCTAAAAGCACGACGACTAATGAAAAGAGCACCAATCACACAATGTGTGTCCATGCCGTATCATAAATCGCTCAATTTTATTATTAAGATTTGTAAATAGAAAAAATAATCCACCAACCGTAATGTTATTATGCATTTATACATGTATATGTGTGAGTGTGTGTGTGTGTGTAATATGTACTAATCCAGAACTTCTCAATATCATACCTAAATTGGCGCGGCAAACGTTTTTATCTGTCAGAAATTCGCATGACCATTCAAAGTGTATGGAGCATGGCGGCAACGCTGAGCAATTCGAAAATCCAATTTCGACAGTGCATTTTGTAGTGAAGTTGGCTGCAAAACAATATATTTTTTTTGACCAGTAATGGAATTTTAGTTAGATTTTTTTTTTTTTAATTTACCGCTTTTATCTCTATTTTCTTTTATCTTTAACTTAACACTACTGTGGAAAATACCAAAGAGATGACGGCTGGTACAAGAGATAACATTGGTTCTATATTAGCCAATCGTATAACAAATCATGACGTATAAAAAAGTATCACTTGATCGCAATAAAGATACTATTGACTGACATGTGCAAAATATCCACCTTAAGAACTAGTTCAGTGACATTTTCACTAACTAGTTCCTTTCCATTTAGTAAATCAATAAATAGCTGCCATTTCAGTTTATTTTTCATTTAATATTAGTATATAATTAATGATTATTGAGCTTTAGTCTTCTTTTTTATAAAATTATTTATTATTTTCAATATTTCGATTTCCTCAAAAATAATAAATAATTTTATAAAAAACAAGACTAAAGCTCAATAATCATTACTTATATAAAAAAATAAAAGTCTAAATAAATAATTATATAAATTTATTTAATTTTAGTTTATAATCGAATCTCCCACTGTCTGTCTTTGAATTGGTCACATTCAACACAATTTAGGTTCTTGTGATTATTTTCCAAATCAGAAATTCAACTGCACCACAATATAATAAAAAACCACAATGAAAAAACCGTTCATTAATTTTTGATCACTCACACCCAACAAAACAAACAAACGAAAAAAAGAAAATTTCACTCGTGCGTCATATCACAAACTATCGAATTGACCAATTCAACTTTTGTTTAATTTTATGGATGCATTTAGTAAAATAAAAATCGCCCTTATTTTATACGTTCATAACAACAACAAAAAAAAAAGAACCCGACAAACAGTTTTTTTTTTTCATTCATTATTTGGATTTTTATTTTGGATGTATTCATTTCGTAGCAACACCAACACCAACACCAACACCAACACCAACAGCGACAGCAACAGCAACAGCAGTTGGTGTTGCTACCAACGTTAGTTATGTTATTACTTTATTGGTAGAGGTGGTTGCTTTTCGATGATATGATATTTGTTGTTGTTTTGTTTATTATTTGCTTTAAACTTTTTGTTGGGGATTTATTCATTTTTGTATTGCGAATATTGCTGATGCTGCTGCTTCGCCAGTTGTAATTGTAATTCATACTCGTATTATTGTTTGATTTTTTTTTTTTTTTTTTTGTAATTTTATTTTATTTTTATTTCATTTTCTTTTACTATGTATTTTGGAATTGTATCTTTTGTTATATTTTACATACTGAACTCGTGCATATGAACACATTTATGTAAAAAATAAAAATTGGAAACACAATCTAGTCGAAAGTATGTAACAAACGCTGAGGAGATCGCCTGGTAGGAATCGCTTTTTAATTGAAATTGCAATTTTGTTATTTTTCGTTTTTACACATTTTTTGTTTCATTGTTTCGTTGTTTGGTGCAAAATGCGTGAACAAAATAAACCAACATTATTTTTTTTGTTGAGCCAGTATTCTGGAAATCTTATATCCAGTGAAATATTGTAGATTCACTGGCTGATCGACCGACAAATGTTTCGTCTGTCGCAGCGTCACTGCACTATATTGCAATAACAATTTGCCTTGAAATAAAATTATTTTAAAAACAAGAAAAAAATTACTTCAGTGTAAGTAAGTATTTGAAATTGTTCTTTTTTTTTTTTTTGGTCTCCCTTTTGCCTTTTGTTATGGCAATTTGTTTATTTGCACTCTGACTCTTTGTTAAGGCAAATTCGAAACAAATGGGAGTGTGTGTGGGCATTAATAACAAAAAAGCAGAATCCCGGCAGAAATTGCTTAGCTGCGCGGCATGTTTTAAAAAAATGGAACAGTTACAAACACAGTCATGGGCCAATTTCATTTAGATTTCAAATATTGATTTTGTTTAATTTTTTTTTTTTTTACTGAAAATTATGTTTTGTTCGAATTAATGAATTTATATGTCGATTTTTACTTTTAAATGCGCTAGTGTTTCATCAATTAGTACTTACAAACTTCTATTGCAGATGGAGAATGAACCGAATCTGAAAAATAGTTATCTAAAGCGCAGTGCTTTTAAATCATACTTTGAATTGGTCACCAAAATGTTCACATACGAAAAGAGTTTATTTGAAAAATACTGTTCCCAGTCAACGTACATGATTAACGTAGTTATGAGAAAGAACATCCTAACGATGCAAATATACAACAAGGACACATGTGGGCATTTTAAAGTTTTAAATATTTTCATTTCCTACTAAGCGTAAATTTTATATTTTAGTGTTGTACATATCGGATGCTATAGAGCCAATTAAATTGAAAAGAGCTAAATCTGAGGATGCAACCGCGAGTGCCTTGCCAAATGAAGAATTTGGTAATGAAGCTCACACTGGTTTCATACGAAAGATAACAAAATTTACGGTCATTGCCACATTGGTTCAGTGGTTTGTCAGTCGTAAGACTTCCTCTGAAGCGCACATCAAAAAGGCAATACAATATTTAAAGCTGATGAAATCGGGAAAAATTAAACCAAAGGAGGAAGATGCATTTTGCATAAGGCAATGTGAATGTAAGTTGTTGAGTAAAAAAAAAAAAAAAAATTAAGTCATAAATGTGATGGCGTATTCGTTTTAACCGTTTTCGCCCCAAAAAAGTAAGTTTAATTAGAAAAATTGCAAATTCGGCGCTGCATTCACCTTCATTTAGTACCGCAACAGACTTCTCTCTTTAAAAAAAATTCCTGAAAACAAAAATGTTTCAATTTTATGCAATAAATAAAACAACAAGCACAATTTAATTTATATAAAATAATTTTATTAACCCTTTCAGGACCATGATCGTACTGAATACAGAAAAGTATTTAGTTGTTTAAAGAGCTAAATTGGGAGTCTAAAAAAAGGATTTTGAAGCAAAATAAATGAAAATTTGCCTTCAAAATTAAATTGTTTACACATGTCGATGCTGAGGAACATAAAATCCACAAAAGTTGTTCAAAATTTACGTTTTATTAAATTCTTTCCTTAGTCCTTGAGTAAAGTGTGCTGAAGTAGATTTTTAAGCTTTAACAAATTTGTCTACATTAATTTTCATTCGCTTTTTATATGCCCTCATAAATATTCATTCCATTTCATTGTTAAAGCACTCGAGAAATATTAATCGAAATTTTTCATTTTGGTATGACACTCGATGTCGAGTAAAATGTATCGTATTTCAGAAGATGGCTTTCGATAGCGACTGTAATCTTACTAAGCATCATGCCATAGCAAAGTAGCTACCGTAAGCAAAAAATACTTTTTTTTGAGAGGACGGTGGTCAAAAAAATGTTTCGAAAAATTCAAGTTTTATTTATTTACATACATACAAGTACAACAATTCTTCATGGACAATTCACTGCCTAAATTCATGCTATACTTTTTATTTTTCGCATTTGGCAAGCATTTGAAATGACATACTTGAAATGGCTTACAAGCAGTTTTTATTATAAAATATTACACATGTACGTAGTGATGTGCGTTTGGGTGGCGCCCGGAATAGTTTACATTCACAAATTAGTCCTGCTGGTTATCCACACCGCTGTCTATCCAGATATTGTCTGTTAAAAAAATTTCATGGGATTAAGAGTTCTAACCCGTGCGAGTCCGGGTAAAATAGCGAGTTCTGCCAACAATTTTTCATTAATACAAATAAAATACGTTTTGGCCTTTGATGGTTATGCAGAAAAAAAAATTTTAAAATAAAACTGGGATTGAGGAAATTTTAAAAGAAATTTATTGGTTTCGTTGAAGCGTAGCCACTAATAAAACCAATAGCGACAGATTAGAGTAGATAGAGAGACTACGTAGTCCATTTAAAAAATAAAAAAATTTAAAAGTAAATAATTTTCCATTTCCACAAAATGTAACAAGTGAAATTATTGAAATTTATTTAGCAAACCACTCCCAAGCACCTACCGCAACCTACACCTACAGCCCTCAATAATAACGTTACTCCCACCAGTTCAATCTTTGAATTAAATAAAAATATTCCTCATTTGTTACATTTGATATATTTTTTCTTTCATTTTTTTTTTTAATTTTTCTTCTTGGCCTGTTTTTCTTACTTAGTTAGGCTTATGACCTAAAGTTTAATCATTTTCTTTTATGCTTTTGCATTCACTTTTCTTTTGAATTTAAGAGAAAATAAACACATTAATACACACAAACACTCATGCCTAGAAACGTAAATGTAAATGTAATCAGGAAGAAAAAATAAAGCAAAAACAAACGCCCTTATTCCAGCTAAATGGGAAAACAATTTCATTTAAATTGAAAAGAGATTTGAATGGGCAATAAAATTAACGATAAGGATATTATTTAAACCAAATAATAACATCTAATGTAAAAGAACAACAACAACAATAAGAATTTTCTTTAATCGCTAAAGCAGTAACAATAACAATTTTAATAAATAAAATCCTTGTCTGCGTAGCTTCAGCACCAACTTAATGAACATTCTCATCATAATCATTATCATTAAGCGATTTCCTGTTTTAAAATTTAATTTCACAGTGTTGGTGAAAGCAACCACTCAGGAAGGTCTGCCAACTTGGCGTACTTTGGTGGGTAAAAATATATTAATTGAATATCAAATGCAGTTTGCTGTCAATCTGACAAGAGGTACGATTACAAACTTGGACACGAATTGGAAAAATGTATTTTATTTTATTTTGGTTTTTTTTCATTCTTTATGTCTATAAAAATATAAATTATTTTGATTAAAAATGCCAGATGTTTTTGAGGTTCTTTTCGAAGGACAACAATTTGAACATTTTGGCTTTCAACTGCCTTCCGTATTACGCACGGCAATTATGAAAAAAGAAAATTTATTTAACGACTACGAAGCCGTATCGTCAGTCATTAACAATTACAATGACCTTTTGGGTAAATTATCCCTGTCAGAGGTAAAATTGCTAAATCATCTCGTTTCACCACTTTTTTTTATTTCAAATAATTCATGTTCTAAGGTGAACTTCTTGCGAGATCATCTATATGAAACAGAAGTTGCTATACAAGTTGGACTGGGACGGTATACTTGGCAATCATTCAACATCAATAAATATTGTGCTGGCCTAAATTCGTTACTGCGCAAGCTTCAATCTATTGTCTCGCAAATTAATTACATTCGAGATGATGTACGCAATCGTATTGATCAAATAAAATTATTTAATATATTTGCCATAGAGGACACTGACACCACAACTGAAGATGTTCCGCAATTTGAAAGAGACTTGACAACAAACAGTGGCCATGAAGACGTCTCGCAAACACAAAAGAAGCACAAGCTGCAGATAATTCGTTTGCAAGAGTCTGATAATTCCTCAGCGAACAATCAAACACAATGTGGGACAGGTCTTGCTCACTGTCAGAATTATATGGAGCGCTTGGAACAGGTTAGAACTGAAAAATGTTCTCACATGAAAAGGATTTATGATTCCTTGGGACCCGTTTTAATAAAACTTGAAAGCTTAGTGTTGGGCACATTTACAGGGCGTTCTGAAAAAATGAGAGACTACTACGTATTCTGGGAAGAGGAAACCTATAAATGCATATTAGAGTAAGTCCTTACATACACATTCTCACATACACACCACAGTCAGCTGCAAATAAAAATCGATCTTAGTTTCACGTATAAAAATCTAGAGTGTTACTTAAGCCGCCTAACCGGCAAAGAGCCAATGTTCGAAATTAATGCTGTCTTAGTGTTATCAGAGATAATGTTGGAACCAACTGCAAGCGAAGTCAAAAATATGATTGCACAAGCAGCTAAAGATTTTCTCGAACGGTAACAAAATCATTTTATTTTATTTTAAAAAACGAGTGCTGTCTGAGTGAAAAAAAAATTATTTCAGGTTAAAAATGTTTATACGCTGGATGGATGGCACCTGCTTAACATGCCCTGCAATAGAACACCACGATCATACGAAATACACTTTTACATTTTACGAAGAAGTTATTAAGGTTTGAGTGTCTTATTATGCATGTGAAATTTAAAAGAAAGAGCAGAAGAATAATTTGTACCCTCTTTCTTTCAAAAGATTAAGAATATCTGGGGTTTCCTCATAAAGATTCAGGAGCTTGCAAATCGAGTTGTTGATGATGCGATCAAGTGTGTAAGAAAGTAAGTTTTTCTTTTCATTAAATTGTAAATGAATACTAAACACAAACATATTGACTGCACATATTCATCGCTTGTTAATAACTGACGAAAAATTTTATTGTGCAAAATTCTTTGCTTTCATTTCGATAAACTTCAATCACAATAAAGTTAATTAATTTTATAAGGCTTAAAATCTACATCAAGCCCTTTGTGCTTTTTAGCCCACTTTAGGTTTTTATCACGCAGATACGAATGTACCCACACGTGTCCGCTCCATTTTAACTGAATAATCTAAGCTTGTCCACAAACAAGTACACCTAAAGAATCAATTTGTTCATCATTGATTTGCTTATAAACAAACACACCAACAACAAGTGTTTAACTACAATTTATTTTCTAGTTCTCGATGATTATCCAAATCAGTAAGTAAAATTGAATACAAACAAAAAAGACAAGAGTAAGAATTGTCGTTAGCGAATTACACAAAATCATCAGAAATGAGCTTTTCATAAGAAAACCCTGAACTTTAAAGAGATTCTTCTTCTAAAAAAAAGCATTTAAAAAACCCAACAACGTTCTTTCATAAACGTCCGTTTATTTAGTGTCAGAATTCTACTGAATTTCAATTTCTTCTCAGTCATCTTCTCAAAAACTTTACTTTTTATTTCGAACTAGTCAACTAACCGACAGCGGTATTTCTCTAAACTATTAGGGGAAGTTAAAAACGAATCCTACAAAAACTAGTTGTCCAATTCGCAGCCATGACACACTATTTGCCTAGTGCTTATCGAAATCATTATTTACAAGTTTTAAATGAATCAAAGAGTATTTTCAGCTCCTTCCACACACACATACACACAAAAAAAACACACACACATACCAGCATCCGCATGTATATAAATATAAATTTACAAATTTGAAATTTCTATTCAATTGCATTTTCTTGTTGTCACATTTGCATCTCCTTCTTGCTGCTTACAGATTTAAGAAATACTACAATCTGTGGGCATACGATAAGGAAACAATTTGTGAAAAGTATGTGAATCGTGGTGTACCACTTGTGCAGCTTGATGAGAAATTTACATTTTATGCAAATATTATGGACGAGCTGCAGCAGTTACCAACACACTACGATGTCCAATGCATACGCATAAATTTGAAACCATTACTGGACACAATTTGCAACCATGCCCAGCAATGGCGCACAATGTTGGGTGAAAAGCTGGCAGAGAGAACGATTGCCAATATGGATGTAATGCGATTTGAAATCAAAGTAAGCATGTTATCGTATTTGCCACTCCCGGTTCTGTGTTGGTACGTACGTACGTACGCTCCTACTTATGAGCTGCTATTTTTTTTTTTTCTAATTTCCAAAGAAGGCCATTCAATAAAAACAAACTTGTTTCAACATACTCGTACAAGCAAATATAATATAAAAAAAAAAAAACAATAACAACTACAAAATAAAGTGACAATACTGCACAAACACACACACAAACGTTTCATTTCCCTTAGACACCAACTATTTTAACAAATACGTGGGAGTGTGTATGCAAAAGTAATGCGAAATACTCCATTACCTTGTAATGGAAATAATATAATTTCATAAATTCATAAAAATGACTTGATAATTTTTTGTTGCCAACAGACCCTCAGTGAAAACTTAAATAAAACCACAAGAACACTGGCGGACTTTAAATTGGTCATGCAAACTATTGCCACCATTCAATCCACAACGATTACCCATGAGATTGCAATTCGGGAAATTCAAGAAACGTACACGGTGTTAAGTGAACACAATATCAAGGTGAGTGCAATGAACTTAATTATAATTATTAACACACACACACACACACACATATGCCTTAATAAACTCGCTTAACAAACAAACAAAAAGTTTAAAGAAATAAAAAAGAATCAATACAAAATCGGTTAAAGTTTCTATTAAAAATGACCAATAGGAAATGTGGAAATTGCATACACCAGCAGCAGCATTTTATAAAAAAATCATTTTAAAGTAATAGTAATCAAAGCATTAAACACACACATACACATTAGGGCGTTTCAAAAAAGATTTTGAATTTTTTTTACAACTCGTACCCTCGCAAATGTTTCCATTTGCTATAAAAGGTCCTCACCAAAGATGAGCCCTGTAGCTTGTATTTTTGTTTTAGGATCGCGTTCAATTAAGATGGAACAAATTGAATTTACACACAATTTATACAATTTTTAGCAAAAAACCATTTCATATTCTTCAAACTTATAAAAATCTTTTTAATCAAGTATGATTATCATGTCTCTTTTACTGCCTTTTAAAGATTATTGTAAAAAAACTTTTTTTTTTGAAAAATTTCTCAACATTTTTACCCAAATCAGTAGTCAGTATTACATTTTGATAGAAAATGGTTGTCAGTACGTGGTGTAGAAGGCAGTCAGGAAAAAATTATATGGCAGCTTCTCTGTGACATATAAATAGATCGTATGTACTAAATTTTGGGAAAATCCATAGTGACGCTTTTGCCTAATTGAGTAACAAAAATTAAAATATTTGTTTTACATAGAATGTATTTTATTTAAGCAACACAAATCCGCGAAGCTTCTTTGGCTTGCCTGCAGAAAACACACAGGGTCTAGTCAGGAATCGAACCTGCTAGTACTCTATCTACAAATTTAGAAGGTCACCCGTATGTGCTTCCATTAAGGAAGTTCAAGAGAATCAATAAATGCTTTATAATTTTTTTTTATTTTCGTATTTGTATGTCACTCGAAACCAACTTTACTTTTCCATGCTGAAATTATTGGCTTTAAATTTTTTTCAATTGTTGAGATGACAAGACCTCCTCCAAGGCTCTCCACTGGAGTCAAACTTAAAAGTACTTGCATGCACATGTAATTTCTCGTTTTTTATTTTAACTAGCCGCTTCAAGTAAAAGCCACAAGATGAAAAGTGCACAAAGCTTTTGATACCAACATTTTCAAATGCAAGAGCGAAATGAAAATATTAAGTCGCATAAGTGTGTGTGTGTGTGTGTGTGTGTGTGTCGGAATTTTCCATATTTCCTATGTACACAAGCACAGGCGCTTGCATTTCAAAATTTAAAGCGGCAACTTTGCCAACTGTCCACACACCCGAATTCGAGGGCATAAAGGATCTTTCATTTTACATCCACTTGGTCACAGTGCTTTAGTAATGCTTACTTACTCCACATTTATTTGTTGGATTTGAGTGTGGCTGAGTACTTGAGTGTGTGTAAGTGTATGTAAGTGTGTGTGTGTGTGTGTGTGTCTGCAAGTAAAATGCACAAACATTCTTATTTGTGGCGAGATTTTGCAAAATTTTTCAGTCTGTGATGCCTCCAGTGACACAACTCATCTATTCATTTAAGCTGCTGCACATGCATTCATTTTAATTACGACACGTAAAACCAAAACAACTTTAAATCTCAAATTAAAACTTTTTTAATTTCTAAAGTTTGCAACAACAACAAAGTGTTAATTTGACAAGATCAGTTGCCTCAGCAATCAGTGTTACCAATTTATCACTTCAATTGTGAGATTTGGTAAATTTTCAACTCTTTTTGTGTATAAAATTCAATTTATCGTTTTTATTTTTCCCGTAATTTGTGTGTGTATGTGTGTGCTTTATATAAGCTATTTTGCTCAATTTTAAAATGTTTTTTTCCATTTCAAGTTCAATTTTGAAGACATGCTGATGGCACATCATTTGGCAAAGCGTTGGTATCGCCTCTATCGGTCATCTCTGTATCGCGTGGAGAAATTATTGCCGATAAAACAAAAATTTGCAGACATGACGTCAGTAGAAATATCTGGTTTTTGGAAAGAGGTACGTGCACAAGTCCAATAATCAGTCTCTGTTACCTGATTTAATTTTTTTTTTTTGTTTTGTTCCAAATTCATTTGGATAATGTTAATGGCGTTTTCTATTCTCTAAAAACATTCTGCGATTTGCGAACTCTCATTACGTTAACACCACTAAAATAAAATAAGGGATTTTTATGAAGAATATCTTGACAAAGAACATGTTGAATCTGTAAATTTGTACAAAAAGGCAGTATCTCACCTTCACTTACAAATTGACTGCAAACCATGTACCATTTTGCGATTTTTTTTGACAATAGAACGCAAACATTCTTGGATGGCAGAATATATGCAAAATTTTTGTTGGAAAAGAAAACGCCATAAATTAGTTGCTCTTCGAGAAATACATCCTGCGAATGGTTTTATTTATTTACTCTCTATTCTGAACAACTATTAGAATTGCTTCTATCGCTTGATTTTAAATGTAGTTTCATATGATTTTATTTATTTTCCAATTTTTTTATTTTTTTTTGCTTTGTTTCCGTTTTGTTATTTAATTTTTTCATTTTCATTTCAATACAATAGGAATTTAATTGGATTTTATTTTGCACAGCCAGCCAGACAAGCAGGCATCACAACTAAAGCCACCACCCACCCAAAACATAATGCATTTGTAATACACTTTACGCGCTTTTGCACCCTCTATCATCATCATTATTAATAATGTCAATTATATGAAGAAGCAATAATGTGGTTTCTGTAGTTCCTTTCCTGCATTATATTTGTCTACATTCACATTCCATTTTCTAACTCTATAAGCCACCGCATCCTTATCCGTTTTTGTTAAACTTTTTTATTATAAAAGTACAGCAAAAGAGTGAGTGCAATTTATACTACTGCTGTTGCCTGTCTTTCCGTTTTTTTTTTTTTCTTTTTTCTTTTTTCTTTTTTGCATGGCTTCCTTACCAGTTGTACAACAATTGAAGAAACAAAATAATATAAAATTAAAGAATAAAACTTTCTTTCGAATCGTTGTTACTAAGAAAAACGAATTAACTTAAAGTGTTTATTATACGCATTAAGATCGACAATCACATCTGCTACTTGTGCAATTTTGTTGTTTTTCTATTTTTTTTTTATCCCATTAAAGTTGCTGCAACAAGGATTTGATTTTTTACATAAAAATAAATTTGTGCGTACTAAATTCATAAATACGAAACCTTTGAAAACCTTGTTTCAGTATTTCATAAGCAACATATGAATGTCTAGCGGCAGATCTTTTTTTTTTTTAATTTTATTTAATTAATTTTACAATCATAAGGAGCAGTCAGTGAGCATGCGCACATAAATTATTTTTAGTTTGCGCTATTGCTTTCAGGATGATAAGCTTATTCAATACAAACTTGTATTATAGCTATAAATAAAGCTAAATTTAGAGTCCAGAAAAGGATTTTGAAGCAAAATAAAAAAGTTTTTTGTCTTAAAAAATCAATTTTGAATAATTTTGTCGATGCTAAGCAACTCTTAAATAGTTGTAAGCACACCCGTTAATTCAATATAAAAATATAAAATCCACAAAAATCGTACACAATTTACATTTTTTTACATTTTTGGCGTCCCATCTCTGTGGTGCTTAAAGAATTAATTTTTTCCACTTTTATTTAGTCTTTTAAAAATTTTTCAACTTAATTCTATTGCTTTTTTTTAGTTGAAAGAGTTTTTTGTAGATTTTGAAACTAATGGACCCGGATCAGTTGGCAGCAATCTAGAAAAAGGTTCAAAGCTAATGGAGCCTTATGGTCAAAAAATTTATGAATTTGATACAAAACGGCGGGAATTGGGTAAGAATAAGGCATTTAAAAAAAGGATGTATAAGAATGAAATTGTTTCAAAAAGTGTGAATGGAATAGAACGTTGTGTCACCGAAACTTTTTATTTGACTCCGGAGACATTAAAAGGAGCGGCGCTCAAAAAGTTTAGCCCACAAGCGATTCGCCTAAAGAAAAAATTCTGTCTTGACAACAAATGAATTTTTAAGTTAATTTTGAAAGAAATAAATAAATATTGTTCAAGCTTTTAGGTCTTTTTATATATTTTAATTATAATTAAACTAGATGTTTTTGTCCGGTCTCGCCCGGCCCGGTCGGTATGCTTAGAAAGCGTTTGTATCAATTTTTAGCGATATCCCTTTACAAATAGAATTTTAATTGTTAAAAAAACCAACCAAATAAATACAGTCATTAATTACTAAGAAATAAATTATCAATTTCTATTGTAATTATGGTTCACTATTTTGACGATAATTGCTTCCACATAAGAGATAGACATATGCAGTCGCGGACTTTTTTGTAGGACTATTTATGATAAACATATCGCTCGAAGATTATACTCGTATATGTGTAACTTCAACGATATTTGCGGCGCACGCCAAAACATGTCGTCAATTGTAGAATTTTTTCCTACTTACTTGACACCTATCGTTATATTTTCGACAATTTACACAATATCTTTATAAATTATAGCCTATGTGTTATTCTGATATATAAGCTAAATTATTGTAAAGTTTCATCAAAATCCATTTAGTAGTTTTTGCGTGAAAGAGGAACAAACATCCACACATCCATACATCCCCACTCACAAACATTTGGCTTTATAATATGAAAAGACCTAACAGAGCTCTCTCTCTCTCTCTCTCTCTTAAATAATATTTATTTATTTATTTTTAGATAAAAAAGGTCAAATAATCAAGATTTATAATTTTGAAAAATTTATAAAAAATAAGTGTGCGTATGTGTGTGTGTATTTGTAACTTTTTTATTACTTTTAATTGTTCTTACTCATTTGCTTTTCTTCTGAATAATCCAATTCCATTTTTCTATTTCCCTTTTTTTTCTCATTTTCAGCCAATGCTGAGAAACTTTTTAATATGCCCATGCAAGATTACAATGACTTTTCACGTATTAAAGAAGACTTTGAAGGCATGCAAATTGTAAGTTCAAAACAACTCGTCCCACTCTTCTCTTTACTACAGTTTCGTTTAGCACTACAAATGCTTTTTAACACTACGAAACGTAACAAATGAATTTGACAAGGCAAGGCAAGGCGTATGAGAACATTGTTCTTCAGAATAATTCTTGTATGTATTTAGCAGACAGATAAAGTTTAATTTTTCAATTACACTATTTGTGTTGCTGTTGAGTAAACTTTGTTGTCCTTTAGAAAAAAGCACAAAAGTGCTTGGGCAATCAAGAACCAAAGAAAAAAATTAAATAAAAGTAACCGTAAGATGATTGAATATCACATTTTTCATTAGTTTCTTACTTTTTTTTGTTCTTTGTTCTTTCTTTTATTTATTTAATTCATTTGATTCTGACTCTTTTTCTTTCTTTGCTGTTTCTTTTTTATATTTTGAAGATTTACAAATTATACAAAAGCCAGAAAATAGCACGTGAAGGATGGTCAAAAACTTTGTGGGCCGACTTGGATCCTTCGGTATTGACTGAAGGTGTGGAAAGCTTTTTAAAAGAGTTTCGTAAACTACCCAAGCAGGTAAGAACAAGAAAAAGAAACAACAACAATTTTAAATGCAAACAGTGAGTGATCTCTTTGTAGATGGACTTTAATAGCTTTTGATGCCAATAAAACTTTTTTAATTAGTTTATAAAATAATAAAAATGATTCAAGTCATAAACTAAACTCAACAACAACAAACAACAATATTCAAAAAACTAATTTATTTGTTTAAAAGTTTAATTACCTGTTTGGTTGAAAAACAGTTTTATATTCTTTGTATTTTTTTTTTTTTTTCTTTCAATAAGTAGAAACTCAACAGAAACAATTTTGTGATTTAAAAAGTTCAATAAAAAATTTTGGGTTGCATATTTGGAAATGCATATTTGTGCTGCACAAATATTCGTGGCCGGCTGTAAGATTGAGCTGCTTTGTTTTACGGGTTCATAAATGATTATTGTTATTTTAAATTGTTATAAACAAATTAGATTTTACTTCGCATCTAATTAAAGTCCCGGAATTTTATTACTAACCGGCCGTGTAGATCCGTGTTACCTTTTAGCCATTTCAAGCAATTGAGTAGCACAACAAAAGCATTGACGTTTTAAAGCGTTTCACATAATTTTTGAATGTTTGTTTAGGAGTATTTTTATTCGTGCGCTTTTTACAAAAGGAAAATACCGGCTCAACAAATTTATGGTCTAATTAACTTTTCCATATTAAGCAGAAGAATCATATTAAAAATTTAAACAAAAATAAAAAAAAATTGATATCGCAGATTTAATTAACAAACGAATGTCCACAGGCCCATACAAAAACAAACACACACTCACTCATATTTTACCAGAATTTGTGTTGCACGAGATTGCATCGCATGTTGGTGCAGGAGAAGCAAAATATTTTGATTATAAAATAGTTTTACATAAAACTATTGAACATGATGTTTGGGTTTTTGCAAAGCGTTTTGTCCCAAATACATAATTTAAAATTATTCATGAAATTCGTTTTATTAAATGATAAGATGAATTATAGAATTGAAAAACACAAAAGGGTGATGCAATTATGGCTAATTCCATATTAAATTATTACAAAGAGAAAGAAACACACATTTTTGGTAACAAGAAATCATGTGCACAGCAAATGTTTTTAATTAAATAAAATTAAAAAGAATTTTTATGTTTCAGCATGTTGAGCAAACTTTATGTTTGAAAAGCATTGGATGCATTCAGAAGGCGGAGCTGTTGTGCAATTGTTGAGTGTTTGTCTTGGACCAGGAGCCGACACGGCAATTTTAGTTGCTCAATTCTTGATTTTCGAAAGGGATACAACTTGCTCGTACTCCGCAGTTTAGTTTTGTTCTGTAAAAAAAAAGGAAGGCAAGTAGCTTGAATGCTAAAATTGTCGAAAGAAAATTGCTGTCTAGAGACACAGCGGCAATTTCAACAGAGAATTAAGAAAAAGTTTCGCAACTAAAATTGCGGTTTCTGAGCAGTTGCGTATTTTGCTGCCATTTTCTCCATCTACCTGGAGTCAACATGTTGTCCTAAGAATTTTTTCAATTGTTTACTGTGCAAAACAGGCTGTGTTTTTGTCATGCCCTGACATGATTAGAAATTAGTTTCCCCCACAATTGATTTCAATAATTCCTTCAGTTTTATACGGTTGCACAATTAAGTTTTCCAAGTTAAAAATGTCATGGAAACTCAATTGAAATCACCTCTTATATTTAGTTCGCGTCATAAATATTCAATTGAAATAACAATTTAGATTTTATGCAGCGATATGACTGAAATAATAAATTAACTAGGTCCCTCACACAAATATTAAATTAATTTAATTTTACGAAAAACAAAACTTTAATAATTTTAAGTTTTGTGGTGAAAATATGGAATGAATTTTTAGAATTCTAAAAAAAGTTAAACCAGAATTAATTTATTTTTAAACTCGTACCGTCTTTCCAGTATACAAGCGATATGTAGACATAAATGAGATACAATACCTGCGCAACATAAATGTAATATATGATAAATGTAATAAATGCGTTTCAAATTTCTAAAATGAAAATCAAAAATTAATTCAACAGTTTTTTCTGGTTTTAAGCGTGCGAGAAATTTAAAATAAAAAATACGAAGAGAGAATATCAATGTGAGCCATCAGGTTATTTCAAATTGAACTGAAATCTTTTAAATAAGAAATCAACACACTTAAATTATCTGAATACAAAAAGAAAACTAAATTGCTTAACGGCGGATTTAAAAAAAAATGTGATCCATGTCCGTTGAAGTTACAGCGCAATATATAAAGTTAAGCCAATAATACAATGTCCTGCATGTCCTTACGATAGCAAAATGTTGAGTTAATCGTATGCGCTACTATCAATTAGAACTCCCCCATTTTTATCTTGTATCCCTAAAAGGGATAAGTAGCTACTCCACAAATAAATTTACAGAGACAGACTAAGCACAAACGCACGTACATGCATAAAATATAAATCTTTAAATATTTTTTTTTTCTTTGTGTGTTTTGGATGGTTTTGGCATGACAGATACGACAACTGGCGGTTGGTCAAATGTTGGAGTTACAAATGAAACAATTCAAGAGAAGCGTACCGCTAATGGTGAGCTTAAAGAATGAAGCATTACGAGAACGTCACTGGTTGCAGTTAATGGAAAAAACTGGACAGGTTTTTGATATGACACCGGAACGTTTTACTCTTGAGAATATGTTTGCGATGCAGTTGCATAAATATCAGGTACAACACTTTTAAGTAAACATGTTTCCACTCATGGCTGTTAATGTTTGTCAGCAATCAAGTTGCAACTACACGTTTGGTTGTTGCCTGTGAAAGCGATAGCCAACAAAAAGCAATTACTCAAAGTGGTATTTTTTGTTCTTTCTCTGTTGCGAATGTTCTTGCACGTTTTCACAAACACTCAAAAGTCTTAACTGGACTGACACAAAACCAAAAGCAACAGTCCAAAATACAACTGAGAAGTAAGAATTCAAAAAACAAAAACAAAAAATGAAATCTTTATAATTCTGTTCGCATGGCATGTTGTTGTTTTTGCCTCTTAATGGTGCATTATACTTGTGTACTCGTATTTGGTTACTTGGTTGACTGTATGCTTTGCCCCATCCCAACTTAAGTTTTGTTTTGTCTATTGTCTATTGAAATTATTCAATTTATTTTTTCTTTTATCTTCATCGACTTGCTCTTGTAATTCCTTGCAACTTTTCATTCAATAGGAAATAGCAGAGCAAATCCTAAATAATGCCATTAAAGAATTGGCCATCGAAAAGGGCGTAAAAGCAGTCGAGGATACTTGGGCCGTCATGAGCTTTAAAGTGCAAAAGCATTACAAAGGACTTGAAGGACGTGGTTACACTTTGGGTGCAGTCGATGAAATAGTTCAGGTGCTTGAAGATAATTCAATGAAACTTCAGTCGATGGTGGCCTCCCAGTAAGTACACAAGAACAACAACAACACTAAGAACAATTTCAGTATGACGCAAACGTAAAAATTATTTGTGTTTATTCATCATTATCAACATTGATGGACTACAGTGGCACAATTCTGCAGTTTTAAACGAAAAATATGAAAAAAAAAATTAAATTTCAATCAATTCAAATTCATCTTAAGCTTGTTTATGCATAGAATTCGAACTTTATGTGATTTTAAAGCATAGATAAGCATCATTTAAACTATAATAATGTTAGTGAACCAGAAATAAATTGTGAGAGAGCAACCCAGCAAGCATGATGACAAACATTTTCTAAATTTATGCTTTTATCAGAGTTTCGTATTAGTAATAAGTGTTTTATATGTGAAAAATTTAAACGATTGCGTTGCTTTGAACAAATAAATTTTAAGTCCGAAAAACAGTTCGCAGGAAAGCATCATAAGTCCTTTCACAGTAGAATAAGAGGCATTGAATATTGCATTATTTACCATGAAATATTGTTCACGAAGCTTTATTTGAGAATTTTAAGTAGAAACCTACGTGCTTACTGGGTTAGAGTAAAAACAATAGCATAGGCAACTAAATGTGTCTGAATTTGTTGTTTTCACCATGGTGTATTTAAATTTGAATTCTTCCCATCTACTCGTATGTTTTAAAGTCATATCCAACGCCTAGGACTTTAATTGCGATTTTAATGAAAGAAACAAAACTAGACTGTAAAAACATGACATTTTCATAAATTTAATAATAAAGTCATGCAGAATCACTTGCACAGATAAAAGTACTTAGAATAAAAAAATTATCCGCTTGCGCACTAGTCTATACTTGGTTTAAGTGCGTAAAATAAGGCTAAAGTAAATTGTTTTTATTTTTCTTTGCAACTGCATTTCTTATTCATTTTCAGATTTATTGGCCCTTTCTTGGACACAGTAAATCGTTGGGAACGAAATTTAGCTCTCATATCAGAAATCATTGATGAGTGGCTAGTCGTTCAACGAAAATGGCTTTATTTGGAAGGAATTTTTATAGGTGGTGACATTCGTTCTCAATTGCCTGAAGAGGCTAAAAAATTCGATGACATTGATAAGGCTTATCGCAGGGTAAGAATCCATTACTTTTTAATTTCAACTGATCAACAGTAGAATTGCATTTTCACCCAAAGTTCTATGTCGTTTTAAATAATATTTACACTGTCTGCCATAAAAAAAAAAACATTTGCTTTTGAAATACAAGTTCAGTACTATTCAGGACAATATGAAAGACATTGTCTTGCACATTGTCGTTAACGCGATTAAAATTAAAAACAAAAAAGTTAGATTCGACCTTAACTCTATCACTTAGTTTTTAAACAAGTCAAATCATTTCGTTCTTTAACATTTGCAAGAACTAGGAAAATTAAAAAATAAAATACAAAAGTCTTTATAATTTACTGGCATGAGGTTATTGCATGACATTGTTGCCTATCTATAGTGCGATTCAGTAATTTTTAGATTTTCGACATGCTGTTTGCACTAACGAATGCGTGATTCAATAATTCTCGATTGATGAATACCATGTACAGCAACCAAAAAGGTTACGAACCACCATGTACAACAACCAAAAATGGCTTATTTATTAAATTTTAAGAGTCATTCATTTTTATTTGTCGGTTAAGTGAACACTACACAAAATTCTGACTTTTATTTAACCACAGAGCTGACAGTTAAAAATTTTACTGAATCACAAGATTTTTAATTTTAGGGTTAACTATTTTTAACCAAACATTTTTCTTTAAAATCCCACCAGTGATAACTTGAAATTGAAAAACAAAATTAAATTTTTGTTTTCTCCTGTTACCTGTTTCTTTTTCACTTAAAAATTTTAAATGTAAAAAATGTTTCATATGAAAACACGTTGGTAGTAGCGTACTTTAAAAAAAATTGTCGTTTCCTTCGATACTTTTTCATGTTTAATATTTGACGGCTATTTTCCATTGCATCAAAAAACGTTACGTAAATATGAAGACACCTTTCATTTCACGTTAGCAGAGAACAATAAATGACTCTCTGGTTGTAAATGTGTCTACGACTTTTGCTTGAAAACGTTTTTTCAATAAGTTCTTGAATGGAATTTTTAATTTTCTCTATTTTTTATTTGACTAGTGAATCATTTAAAACGCACAAGCTGTAGGTTTTACTTGTAGATGCTTCACACAATTAAAAAAGACAATTTCAAGGACCTAATTTGGTCTATTAACCTCCAAATAAAAAAATGTGATCTCAATCTATTGTCAGATAGCTCTCGAAGTAACAGACCGCGATACCTTGCTGCTTTGCTATTGTCATCTGAACTGGAAAAAGAAAAGATTCGTATCCTTTTTTGAACAGAATTGTTAAACGGAGCTGTTTGCCTCTTCTACGAGTATCAATTTTTCCTTTTTTGCTCTTTAAATTATTGTCGCAATAAGTTTGCCTTTGTGTACTTTATTCGAAATTTCATTATTTACATTCGTAAAAATCTAAATTTATTATTCGCTAAACTAATATCCGGTACACACATGCACACACACAAATATTCAAAGATTTTAAATAAACAATTAGTTGTTAGAAAAAACGAATCTACATTGAAAAAAAAGAGACAGAAAGAGAAAAACTTGCAGATAAACAGTTTCATGATGGCAAACGGCATCAATTCTGTTCTATTTATTTATATGAATCTTGGGTTTGGCACTTGATTTCATTAGATTTGCAACATTTGCCGCAGTGCTCAATGAAACAAACATATTCCAACGTGCATATGCTTATTCACCACATGCAAACTTAAAAATACAGACACACATGAACACATACTTCATACTCGAGGATGAACGAACACATTAGTGACGACTGCTTTGATTTATTGTATTATTTGCCTTTTATATTTGATATGTGTTTTCATTTTCGTTTTGGTTTCCTTTTTCTTTTTCTTTTTTTTCCTATTATTTCACTTTATTTATGTATTTATGCTTTTTCATTTATTTACCATCGTGTTTATTTTACTGTTGTTGTTTTGTATTTATTGATAATATTTTTTTGTTGACTCTTTATTCGTGACACTTAGATAATGACGGATTGTGCCAAGAATCCATTGGTGGTATCATTTTGTATCGTACCCGGTAGATTGCCAGAGATGCTGGGCTTAAGTATCGGTTTGGAAAATTGTCAAAAGTCATTAAATGAATATTTAGAATCCAAGAGACGAATATTTCCAAGATTTTATTTTATATCCACTGACGAATTGCTATCCATACTGGGCAGTTCAGAGCCATCAGCTGTACAAAATCACATAATCAAGGTAATGACAAAACTAATAATTCAAATTGCATACATTTTGTGGTATCTATGGGATGTATGTATGTACGCTCAAGCTGAAACAAATTACATTTTAATATTATGAAAACAAAGTTACTTAATGTAAGCAACTACGTATGTAACTATGTCAGCAATGAAGGAGTGTGTCGTTGAATAAACCACGAAATTTAATTCTTTAATTCTAAGACTAATCAATCGCCTGTTTATCAATCTTGAACGTCATCGTTCGCTTGCGTTTTACATGAGAAAAAACTTGCCCATGGGTTTTTGTTGTTCTAATTAGAAGCGTACGATAACTTTTGAGATTAACAATTCACCTACAAATTTTGAAAAAAAAATCTGTAACAACTATGGCTATCGGCGTGAATTTACATCTCAATTCGTCCCCATTGAAAGAATTTTTTTTAATTTTATGTTGTTTTATAAACCAAATCCGAAAGATCTTAAAAAATCACCCAGTACAATGAAAAAATTCATGATTTTTCATCTAATGACACGTTTCCTTTGAATCAATGAAATGTTATTATTGTTTGGAAGTTTATCTATCTATCAGTGTAAGAAATGAATTTTAAAAAAATCGACATTCAATTTTTAACTTTGTGTAGGTCACTTCTGCAAGTTCTAATTACGATCAATTAGTTTAATGTAAAACTATCGAAACCCTGTGTGATATTATTTTAATTTACCCGACTACACAAGAGTTAAAGAAAATAATTATTTATTTTGGATGCATGTAAAGTGTCCCTTATCCAGCCCACTGCCTGCATTCTGGCAGTTTTGAAACAGAGAGATCTCAAATCAATTTGGAAATATACCACAACTTTGCGCTGCTTTTGACGTTATCGTATTTGGTATGATAATGCAGAACCATCAATTCTTTATTTCTCAATTCTCATTGACACACTGTGCTCATTTAGGTTTTTTAATAACTTTCCTTTTTTTAATTTAATTATTTATTTAATATTGCAGATGTACGATAACGTAAAATCGTTACGAATGATAAGAGGAAGCAATAACATGCCTATTGTGAATGCCATGATATCGAGTGAAGGCGAAGTATTGGACTTTTGTCAAAATGGTGGGTAGCATTGAGTGCAAAATTTTTAAAAGTTAGTTGTCTGCTGCAGATTTTTCGACGGATTTTACTTTCGTAATTCATATGTTTTTTATTTATCAATGAGATAGTTTAGGAGAATAAGAAATTGTCCATGTTGTTATTTTGGCTTATAGTGAATATTTCAATTTGTTCTTTAAAATTTTTATCACCATTTCCTTTTTCCCTTTTTTAAATACAAAACGAGAGTGAATTTTTCGGCTGCTGTGCAGAAACAGGTCATGATTGTTTAATGAAAAACACACATTGGCAAGCAATAAAACAAGCAAGCAAGTGTGCGAGTATTACAATTCGTCTAAAATCAGATTTAAATTCTGGCAATTAATTGCAATTGAGATAAAATGTTTGTCAATCCGTTATTTGTTTGAAATTTCTAAGCTAAAGAAAAGAATTTGAACTGAAACTATTAAACTGGTTGTCTTTTAGTTCGAATCCAGGGTCGTGTTGAAAATTGGATGAACGATGTTTTGAATGAAATGCGCCGTTCAAATCGTTATTTATCAAAAAAGGCCATTTATGACTATGGCACTGACCTCGAAATAACAAGGTAACCAAAATTTAATTATTAATTTGATATTCATATTTATGTTCATATAATATGTATACACCCACACACATCCACATACACGTGCACAATCTACGATTTAATAGTTTTTTTTTTGTCCAATTGTTCACGGCCTTAAAGGAAGTTTTACGCTGTGTGAAACGATTTGTCAAAAATTAAATTAAATGAAAAATTTTGTAAGTGTAAAAACAATACATCGAAAAATACGGAAAAATTTCTAAATTTTTATATATTTCATTGTATAAGGGCTGCATTTCTGCAGACGAACAAAGAAATGACAAAAACAGCTGACAAAATTCAATAAAAACTTTAATACTTGAATCATAGTGTAAAACCTCCACATGATTTTTCGACAGTCCTATCAAATACAATTTGATTTTGCTCTTTAAAAATCCAATGAAAATCTTAACTTTTATATTATATTGAAGGCCACCCCCCATAAGCAACATTTTTCAAATTGAGTTTGCACAAAAATAAGTTGTTTTTTTGTTTAAACAAAACCAATTAAAGCACTCGTTTACAAACTATTTAAAAACAACATCGACCTGCTCGGCTCGTATTAATCTGTAAAAGTAATTCTTGGGTGAAATAAAATAATTAAAAGTCGGCAGCAGGCTCATACACCTGCTCTTACTAAATGCCAGAGGCAGTGCCAACACTACAAAAACTGTTTATTCACCAGCAACTGCCCGAATTTTTCTTCTCTATAAAAAGCAAATAAAAACGTTATTTATAAAAAAATGTAAATGTAAACAACAAGAGAGAGAGAGAGAGAGAGAGAGAGAGTGAGAGAGGGAGATAAAGATTTAAGATTTCACATACTTTTACTAAAGCTGTACTTAGCCCGGGAGACTACTTACTAATTTTTTAAATGTTTGGTCAACTGGGCATGCACGTACACCATCATTGAACGTAAATGCAAGTAAAAAAATCAGATGTTGTCTGGATATGGTTGTAGGTATTTACTATGTGTGTATGTATGTATGAATGCATTTACTTTTTATATGTATGTTTGTCTGCATGTATGTATTATGGATCTGTGTATGATTGTAAATTATGCTTTAACATTAAGTGCGGTGGCGGCTCTTCTTGTTTTCGACCTTAAAATTATTCTTGTTGTTGTTGTTACTGTTACTGTTGCTTTATTGGTATGAATGTTGTTATTGCTACTGATGGTCCTAGTGCTGCCGATATTGTTTTTGTTATTGTTTTTTATGGCTTACAATGAATAATTTTGTCGTTATAAGCGATTTATCTTTTTATTGCCATCGATTAACCGCAAGACCAATATAACACTGTCGTTGGCAATAATAACAATTCTGATGTTGATGATGATGATTCTACAGATCCACACACACACGCACACATGTACGCATAGATACGCACATGTTTTAAACTATACAAAGATGTGCTATACAGATGCAGATACTAACGAGGCTGTTGTTGAGTGCGTCGTTGCCCACCGCAGCGGATTTTATTAACACTTTAAGCTCGACTACATGCACACGTACGTGTATGTGTGTGTGTATGTGTGTGTGTGTTTTTTTTTTTTTTTTTTTTTGTTGCGAAACAGTAAATTTTTTTATCATAAATATTATTGAAATCACTTAAACATATTCGCACACAAGCACAAACACAAACATAAATCAATAAATAACTGCATACACTTGAACATGTAGCGTGTGTGTGTATTTAATGCCATAAAATTGATTAATTTAATATTTATAAATTGTAGGATCTGCAGATAGGAGATGGTTTTTTTTTTGGATTTATTAAGTTTTATAACATCTAGTCTTTTTTATTCCCACAATCACACGAATTTTAGACCAGATTGGCTGATGAAGTATCAGAGTATGGTTGGGTTAGTAGCCAGTCAAGTGTGGTGGACCGCCGAAGTCGAAGAAGCATTTAATCAAGCGAAAAACTTTGGGAATCTTAGAGCGATGAAAGATTTTCTAAATAAGCAGAATTACCAAATGGATGAGCTAGTGTTGAAGGTGCGATCAGAGCTGAGCTCAAACGATCGTAAAAAATTCAAAACAATTGCAACCATAGATGTTCATGCGAGGGACATTATTGAAGGCTTTGTAAGAGACAATATTTTGGATGCCGGCGAATTTAGTTGGGAAAGCCAATTGAGATTTTACTGGCTAAAGGTCTATGACAATTTATTTGTTATTCAATGTTCTGGCCGATTCGATTATGGATATGAATATTTGGGTCTGAGTTCACGATTGGTTATAACGCCTTTAACAGATCGTATTTACTTGACCCTAACACAAGCGCTGCTTATGAACTTGGGAGGAGCTCCGGCCGGTCCAGCTGGTACCGGAAAAACTGAAACCACTAAAGATTTAGCGAAGGCTATGGCTCTACTCTGTGTTGTAACCAACTGTGGGGAAGGAATGGATTATCGTGCAGTGGGCACAATTTTTTCTGGACTTGCTCAATGCGGTGCCTGGGGGTGTTTTGATGAATTCAATCGTATTGACATTTCTGTCTTAAGTGTAATTTCTTCTCAGCTTCAAACTATTCGTAACGCTTTATTACGAAAACTACAACGATTTGTTGTAAGTATTGAAAATTAAAAAGATTTTTTGTGTCTTTGATTTGGTTTGAATTCACGATTTTTCAACGGCTTAACTTTTAGTTTGAAGGCAGTGAAATCAGGATCGATCACAAAGTTGGCATTTTTGTAACAATGAATCCTGGATATGCTGGTCGTACAGAATTGCCCGAGTCCGTTAAAGCTCTTTTCCGACCTGTCACCTGTATTAAGCCTGATCTGGAATTGATTTGCTTAATCTCATTATTTTCCGATGGATTTTTAACTGCTAAGGTTAGCATCTACTACCACTAAAACAGATTGTTTCTTACAAATGTAATACAAAAAATTTACTAACGTACACGAACCGAAAAAAGAAATTGATTCAACATTTCCACTGTACGGCAAGTGTTTGCCATTTTCTTCCATTCGATACTAAACTTTTCATTTTATTTATTCAATTTAAATCTGTTCGTTCTATACCAAAAATACGGAACTACAGTGGGACCTTAATTAATTTCGCTGAATGCTCCTACTCGAAGTATTTTAATTGTTTTCTGTTTTTTCTTTTAATTCTGGAAGATATTGGCGAAAAAAATGACAGTTTTGTATGCACTCGCTCAAGAACAGCTCTCCAAACAGTGTCACTACGATTGGGGTCTACGCTCGTTGAATTCGGTTTTACGCATGGCTGGTGTGATGAAACGACAATCCAAAGATCTGCCAGAAGCAGTTGTGCTAATGCGTGTGTTACGCGATATGAATTTTCCAAAGTTTATTTTTGAAGATGTTCCACTCTTCCTGGGTCTTATAAAGGTATTCATTCCATTTGTGTCATGATTTCATTTTTTACATTCGAATGCTTTAAGGATTTATTTCCTGGAATCGATTGCCCACGTGTCGGTTATCCAGATTTTAATGCCGCCGTTCGCCAAAGTCTTGTAAATGATGGGTTCATTCTGATGCCAGATCAGGTAAAATTTCATTTCAATTTTCAATGAAAATATTTAATTTATAAGAAAATACCATAAAGGAAGTTATTCAATTTTCCCTGTTTCCTTTAATGTTGCATAACGTTTTGTTGATTGTGTTCTTTTTCTTCCTTGAGAAAATGGACAATGCAGTCTTCTTCTCAATAATTTTAATATTGAAAAGAGAACAGCAAATGCACCATCCAATAGCACTATGTGTCAGTGTGTTGTAAAAAAAAAAAGCTTGTGCAGATTGAAAACATTTTTGTAAATCTTTCCTGCATTGAAATCATTTTATTTACATACACACTCACACACAGGCATGAGTACAAAAGAAAAACATATAGGAGCTAACGAAAATAAATGGGACGTGGAATTTTAACAAGTGAAAGTAAGTGTTATAAACAAGACTCTGGTGTTCCGATCAAGCATCTAAGAAATCCTCTAGAATACGAGAATTTAATGCGACTCTTCTATTTGAAGAGCATGAAGCTCTATCGAATTGTAGTAGTAGCCAGTCAATTGACACAAAATTTCATCATAATAAGAAAACTTATTCAAATAAAAATAATATTTTTATTCAAGCTTTAGTCAGCAGATTCATTATTATTTTAGATATCGCCCATATGTACATGCATAAATTTTATATTTTATGGTTGGAGCACTCCTGCAGACATACAGACACATATTGTGACGAGTATTTACTTGCACTCATTCGGTGCAGATGTAGTTATCGTGTTTTTGCACTGTTGAAGCTGTTAACAACAATGTCATAATCTTACCATTATTATCCCTGACATTTTACGATAAATTTAAAATAGCAACAATAACATCAACTACTACAAGGCAAAGAAAAAAAACGGAAATCCTTTTTGTGCATCACAGCCGTAGACACTTTGACACATTCTAAATTGTACTTTCAAAGCAAAAACGTAAAGAAATGAATATATAAAATAGAACAACAATAACAGCAACAGCAAGTACACAAAAAATTTCAAGGGACAAAATATTAACGTGCATAATTTCATCTAGAACATCATTTCAACAAAACGAAGAAGAAAGAAAAATAGTAAAGATTCATCAGAAGTAAACTAGAAACTTCTTCTTTGGAACAAACAACAAAAGCATCGCTATCACAAGCACCTAAATAAAGCACACACACACACAAATATTTTTATTTCGCAAATGCACTTGATCTTTCAACGTTTCAACACCCACCTTTTCCAATGATTTTATTGTTGGTCATTTGATTCGATTTTGTTCTTTTTCATCTTAGTTTTTTTTCTGTTTGTTTTTTAAGGTGATGTTCCTTTGTGTTAATTGCTTTTACTTTTAACACTTTGGTAATTGTATGCTCTTTTTCACTACAGGACTAACATGAGCTTGTCATTCCGTTTGCCACAATCAGAAAGACAAATCTTCTTTTACAGAAGACTTTTACATTTGGCACAGACTTGCTTGTACTTGACAATTCGTTTTGTTCTTTCATTCTTTGAGTTCTATTTATATATCTGATTTGGTAAAGAAAAGCAAAACGAATAAACGGTAAAGTAAACGTTTGCATTGTGAACAGTACGGCAAAAGTATTCTAAAAAATGTGTTCAAAAGCAGCACGAATTTTTGTTGTTTTAAATAAAAATTTATCGTTCGCTTAATTTAAAATTAAAATGAACGACAACGAGTGACATAGTGGGCGAACCCGTGGAATTCATGAAAAATAATTTATGTTTTATGAATGGCCTGAACAAATAAGTTTTCTTAAAGAATACCCTCATCGCTCTCCTCAATCACAAAAAGTAATGAAATGTGGACCCGCTTGCACTGGTTAATGATATTGGTATTTAATTGTAGGATATTCTACATTCAGTACACTTTCCATTATTTAATCTTTTTCCCACACAATTTCAATCCTGTTGATACATTTTTTTTTTGTAGGAAGACAAAGTGGTTCAAGTGTATGAAACAATGATGACTCGACATTCCACCATGATTGTTGGCCCTACAGGTGGTGGCAAAACTGTTGTCATAAATACACTAATTAAGGCCCAAACCATTATGGGGCTGCCAACAAAATGCATAACATTTAACCCAAAAGTAAGTAAAAAAAAAATAATCTGTAAAGTGAAACAGTTTATTGTTGGGCATAACCTACAACATCAGAATGTCAGTTTTTTTTAATCTCTAATACTGTTCATACTGTGCCATAAATTTTGTAGTAACTTTGATGGGCTTAATTTCCAAAGGAAAAAATGTGATTTAATATATTCAGCTTCGAAATTCTAGTTTAAATAAGGGGCTGCAGGAAAACATTATAGAGCCACTTGGGGCAGTTAAGGTTTATCAATGAATTTTTTTTTATATTAGTGATTTTAGGAAACGCAAACTGTAAACATTGAATTCTCGCTCACATAATCAACTACAATAGAAAATTAAAAATAGAAAAACAAGTAAAATACCAGTAAATGCTAATTGGTGGTTCAACAAAGTAGAACTAATTTAATACGAACAATACGTGTGTCAGGTGCGGACCACAAGCGAGAAAAAAAGGAATATCTATTTCCAAAATCCGGTAATTTCACTCATATTTAAAGGTTGTGCTATTTTTCCCTCCTTCAAAAACCTAAAGTGGCACCTTTTTTTACTATTTTTGTTTTTTTTTTTTTTTTTTTTTTTACAAAATATTAATCTTTATTTGTGCTTAATTCCAGAAATTGTGTTGGTTTTAAAATGTATTCTTTTACTCATGATATTCTCATGAGTTATTTATTCAGTACAATAAGTACTGAAGGGGAGAGCATACCTATATGGACCATTTCATCAGACGCTACTCCGAATCCTCAGTAGGTTACTCCCAACGTTTCTTGCAAACATTAGAACCTTTATATTGTAAAAGCAATTGACTAAATAAGAATTATTAATCAAAAGTTACAAAAAGATTCAAATATTCAAACAAAAAACTCAGTAAGCATTGAACTGAATAAACAAATAAATTTCCCAACCAACATTTTTAATATTGAAAACTATGTATTCTATTTTTATTCTTCTCTTCTTAAGCACAAATAAAGATTAATATTTTGTTAAACTTTTAAATTCCAAATAGAAATTATTACATATTTTTTTTTTTTTTTGATAAGCAAATTTGGAAATCAAACAAGTATTTCTGTTTCGTGAGTTTTTTTTTAGCCAAATATTCGTAATTGGAAGGTTTACAAAGCAGCTTGAGGTTTTCAAAGATCTCTATTGATTGATTATTTCCTATAAATTTTATAAGCACTTTGCGTTGTTTTTTCAGGCATGTTCTGTCATTGAGTTGTATGGCTATCTCGAACCGGACACACGAGATTGGGTAGACGGATTATTTTCGAATGCATTTCGGGAAATGAATAGACCACTGGAACGTGAGGTAACTATTTCTTATGGTGTAAAAAAGCTCTGTATGCTGAACTTGTGAGCTTACTTTTACAAATGATACAAGCATACAAACATTTAATAAAATTTTTATTTAATTGAATAAGAACCAATCACAGTTACCAGTTACTTTTCAAATGTATCATTGAACATCTTCAGTTGTGTTGTGAACTTTGCTTTTATTTTTATTATTTTGTGCAAAAAAAAATTTATAAACTTTGATTTTCATTTATTGGCCTAATTAATGCCATGAAAAAAATAAAAAACCAAAGTTTTGCGCTTCGTTAAGTAAAAAGCAACCTACAACTAACTGTTTAACCTTCAGTCTAGTGTTGCCAAAGAACTCACACTATTTTTCAATGGTTATTCCCCAGGAATTAAAAATGAGAAATATCACTTCTTTGATTACAAAAATGTGGTAGAAAATTCCCTTTTTGCAGAAAAATTCAGTTTCTAAATATATAAACATCGCAGTAATCCTGCAGCTTTAGCAAAAAACTAAACACGTTGACTTTTATTCTTTAATACGACGAACCTAAGAGCTGCTGTTTCGATTTAATATTATTTTTGTAAAAAGAAAAAAAAAACAAAAAAGTGGAAATAGGCTTAATCCCAACAGACATGAATGTGCAACAGCATGCAAAGAAGAAAACAGTAACATTGACACTAATTTTATCATTTTCCGTTTTGATAAGCATGCAACTAGCTGCAGCTTTTGTATAAATTTGTTCGTAATCAAACATCACCGCCCCCAATTACTAAATCAAAATGCATCAATATAATCATGTTGAATTATAACTTTTAGAGTGCGCCCTCACAATTACGAGTACACATGCAGAAGGTGGATTATTATTTTTTAATTTTCTTATTTTTTTATATTACAAAGCTCGACAATACCAAAATAATTTATTTTTGGCCTGCTGCACATAAACATACAGATATATTGATGACTACATTTTTCAATTAAGAGCATAATTGCACAAGAAAAATTTGTGATTCACTAGGGCAGCGATAAATACAACTTAAAAAAATTAATTTACTTAATCATTAAAGAAAAATTAACATTTTACTTCTATTATTTTGCATTTTAGAAAAATTTCTAATATTCTGTTTGTTTTTTTTATTCTAATAACCGAAAGTACTTTCTAATAAATATGTGCTGGCTTTTGTTATTAGTTGTCTGCAGGTCGGAAAATAAAAATAACAAGAAAAATAATCTAAATTTGCCTGTGCGAAGTCTTAAGTCTTTTCTTTTTCAATTGGTGCGTTCATAAGATGTAACATGTTGAGCAATTCCGCTTAACTCAACAGTTGCATATTTGCTGCAATTTTTTCCATAATAAAATATTTTATCTACCACTCCTTCAGCATCGGTCAAGAAAAAATCCATTAAAAAATCTCTAGTATCCATACTTTGAAGGAATTGGATTAGTTCATTTCAATTATTTCATTTATTTTATAAATTTTTTCAATTGTTTACATGCGTCAGTTGTTCATTTAGTAGCATATTCATCAAGCCGTTGTTGTGCTCAACGGTTGCCAACAGTTGTGTAGCAGTTGAACTCAACATTAACGTCTTTATTATTATTCACCCTTATTCCATTTGATGTCGGCAACGTCGTCATCAATTTTAAAACAACATCAGTTTTTGTCGTTCCTAACAACAGTCATAGTTTGTTTAAAATTTTTAATAAAAAAATTTTTTAGAAGTTTATTTTATGAAAAAACACACGGCAATATTGAAAGCAAACGTTTTTACATAATACCAAATAAGTGTCAACAGTCATCAATATTGAGAATTTTAATACAGACTTATCAGAAACGATAAAAATTGATGTCGTTTTGTGTCGATGACACCAAATGAAATAAGGGTGATTATTTAATATTAGAAATTATTTCTAAGATTAAATTTGTTAACGACCACTTTTAACTTTGACCATCGGATCCCAGGGTCCGAGCAGCAATCGAACCTGCGACCGCCAGATTGACAGGTTAGCACGCTACCCATAAATCTACAAGGCAACCAGTTACGTTTTATGAACGCACCCAATATTAAAACAATTTAGTAAAATGAATGTCAAATATTATTTGAAATGCAATTAAATATTTAATTTCATTAACTTGAAAGAAAGTGAAATTAATGCCATTTTTTAATAAAAATCAATGTAAGAGTGCATCTTTGTCAACCTTTTACAATATCTTTACCTTGGTTGCTAATGACAGAGTATTCTTGACATTTTATAAAAAAGAACAAGACATTTCAAGCTTCACGAGAACATTGCCCCGTAGAAGAGTGGATAGAGTACTAACATATCAGTCTGGGGGTCGTAGGTGCGATTACTGCTTAAACCCTGGGTGTTTTTTGAAACGTTAAAAAAATCAGTCAGTAATGAACAAAAATACACAGACATTGAAAATTATTCCTTTTGTTTACTATCTATGTGGAAGCCAAATAAAAACTATTAAGACAATCTTATAGTGTTAAAAACAAACTAATGGTTCTAATTTCAGGGCAAGCAATGTATTATAAGCGTCTACTGTATTCAAATTTTTAATATTTCGCTCTTTACTGACGAAGCTTCTCAAAGCAAAGCGAAATATTTAACAATATAAAAATATAATACCTACAACATACATATAACATGATAAGTGTCTGGATGGAATTAAAATTGTTTCTACATTTCAGATAAAAAGCGACTATCCACACTTGATTGATTTTCAATATGGAATTGCAATGAGACTACTCGTATTGAAAATTATTCACAAGTATAATGAAACTTTTTATAAAAAAAGACTTAAGCTCAACTAATATTTCAAATTAAAAAAATTAGAAAAATCGAAATCAGTTCTTTACAACAGAATTACAGTACAGAAAATTAAAGTTTTCCCAAAACAACAAATTAATGAAATTTTAACATGTTCGTCATCATTCGAATTCACAACACAAATACTTTTTTCTCGGTAATTAAAAAGAACAAACAAATCTTTTACTTAAACTAAATAAATAGAATGATCGAGTTGTTACCCATCTTTCTGAAAGCCCTCAGCACTGTATCATAAATAAACATTTTCGTTCAACAATATTGCATTTTATTTTTCCGTCTACATTCGAAATATGAAAATTCTGATCGTATCTACTAAATTTAATGATTAAATGATTGCAAATATGATACATCTATGTCGTATAAACTTTTTTTTAAATAATGTTTGCAAAGCAAGCCCCAGTTTACTTCGATGATTTTATATTGTTAGAGAAATTTCTTATAAAATCAAAAAGAAAAGTAAACTATTAATAACCCCACAGTATCTACTTATATGTATGTATGTATGTACTCGTATCCTTTTGCAGTAGTTCTTGTAGCTTAGAAAATAAAAATAAAAAATTTAAAAGTAAAAAGCAGCGAACAGAATTAAATTCAACCAGTTTTGTATTCTCACAGGAACGTCGATATGTCTGCTTTGATGGAGATGTAGATGCGCTTTGGATAGAAAATATGAACTCTGTTATGGATGATAATAAGCTGTTGACATTAGCAAATGGTGAACGAATTAGATTGGAAAACTATTGTGCTCTTCTCTTTGAGGTCAGTGACAGTGAGTTGACAGGCTGATTTTAACTAAGGTCAAAGCTAGTTTTTACATCCGTATTCCCCAGAGAATGATTTAAGCTGACAATGGCTCTGTTCCTCTTTAAAGGTTAAAAGCAGCCAGCCAATAAGCCAATAACTCGCTATTTTCATGTATTAAAATCAAAATGTTTATAATTTATTCTTTAAGCGCAGGTTGGCAATTTAAATTATGCTTCACCGGCTACAGTATCGAGGGCTGGTATGGTGTTTGTAGATCCTAAAAATTTACGCTATAGTCCATATTGGCAGCGTTGGATATTAACTAGACCAGAATCTCAAAGAGAATTGCTGCAGGTACACATTTATGTAATTTGCCTTTTATTTACTTTATGAAAATTTTTACATTTATCTAGAACATGTTTGAAAATATTGTAACACAAGCAATAGCATTCATCCATGAAGGCTTAGACGGTACGTCCCAGGGAAATCCATTAAAGACAGTCATTGCACAAACTGAATTGAATATGATCGTTCAGTTTTGTAATGTTTATGATGCTCTACTACCGGCATTTGATAAGCAAGATGGTATGTCTTTAGATGCTCCTACGCCGGTGCAGTACAATACGGATACACTGGAATGCTGTCTCATACAGTGCATCTATTCATCACTGGGTGCTTGTTTAATTGAAAGCGATCGTGTTGTTTTTGATGAGTTTGTAAAACGTATTTCGGGTTTTCCATGTGTACAGGATACCAAAGAAAACCCAGCATCTGGAGGGCAACTACCGACCAGTAAAAGAACACTTTATGAATACTTTTTTTGTCGTAAAACTTTTTGTTGGTTGGCCTGGGAATGGATGGTTTTGCCTTACTTACACGATCCAAATATGAACTTTAGCGAAATCCTGGTACCGACTGTAGACAGCACAAGTATTGTTAACATTTTAAGTCTCAATAGTTGTGTAAGAATTGAACTATAATTTTGTTTTTCTATTTAGTTCTAATTGCAACTCTAATTTACAGATAAAACGGCCTGTATTGCTGGTGGGTGAGGCTGGAACATCGAAAACTGCAATTATATCACAATATCTGAGAAATCTTAATAAGGACGTCAACGTATGTTAAATAAATATGCTGAAATATACAATTTAGTTCTTGATTTTTATTGTTATTTAGAAATTTTTTGAAAAAATCTTGAGGTTTCATCCACTCAGTTGTTTTGCTGAGTGTATCTATTTATACAACAGTCATATTCTGTTCATTTTGAATTGTTTTTTTTTAGATTATACTCAATATTAACTTTTCATCGAGAACCTCTTCTATGGATGTTCAACGAACACTAGAGGCTGCTGTAGAAAAACGCACAAAAGACACGTACGGTCCACCAATGGGAAAAAAGATTGCATGTTTCTTCGACGACATGAATATGCCTCAAGTTGATGAGTAAGTATTGGAATCATAAAATACGTTTATGACATTGTCAGAATCAAAATTTTGTTGTTTTTTTTTATTCATTAGAACAGGAAAATATTGGGCCATAATAATAGTCACAAAAAAGTAGGCTTTTATTAAGAGCTGACTTTTGTCATTTTTAAAAATATACCAACTTTAGTGTGGCTATGATGATGGCCCATTATTTTTACTTAAAAATATAAAATCAGCAATTCTTGCAATTGCCTTTCAACGATACAAGTAAAAAATAAATTTAACAATTTAAATATTTTTCAGCTGTTTACCCGGTGTCTTCCAGTCCTCTACTCAGAGTAAAGAAACTGAATGTATTGATTTTACGAAAATTATTACTCAGATATCTCTGGCTTTTTTTTCATTTATTTTATATAACACTCAAACGTTCACATAACAAAGGAAAAGTCGTGTTTTCTAATATTTTGTATTTTTTTTTTTCTATAAGAACGCTCCTTATGAATTAATAGAAAATAAAAGACAAGAATTAGCTAAATTGGTTGAGCAGCTTAGCAACGCTTTTGGCTATTATGATTTTTTCTTCCGCTGAAGTTGCGTAATATATATATATATATATATATTTTTTTTTTTTATTCTAGTCCTGATACAAACTTCTCTTTACATATGAATGCTAATTTATTCTTTTAAAAAGCACAAAACTTACGCATAATAATTTTATTTGTAGTTGTCGTGTTTAACCCGTTAATTTAAAAAAATCTTTCTTTTTTTTATTTAAAAGAAGGAAAACACTTCTGTGTAGCTAGAAAGCATAAAACGGTGTTTTCACAAAGTAGTTCACACCAAGCAGTACAAATTCTTCAAACCGATTTTGCGGTGATAAAGAGAATGACTTTTGAAAATGTAGAAATGCATTTGCTGGGACGCCTTTGTATGAGTATGTGTGTGTCTGTGTATGCGTTAACGAAATCTGAATATTAATTGACTCTTTTGGTTTGAAAAATATACATTTTTGGTTCCCTTCAATTTCTTTCTTTTAATTTCAGATATGGAACCCAACAGCCAATTGCATTATTGAAACTTCTTTTTGAACGTGGTGGGATGTATGACCGAGACAAGGATTTGAATTGGAAGAAATTTAATGATTTTACATATTATGGTGCCATGGGGTGTGCAGGTGGAGGTCGCAATGAAGTCGATCCGAGATTTATTTCCATGTTTTCTGTTTATAATATTGTTTTTCCAAATGATGAGTCTCTGTTACAAATTTATACATCAATATTCAAAGGGCATCTAGAACACGGCGAAGCATTCAATCCAAAACTTGTGCCCACAGCTGAAATTATCGTCCAAATAACTTTGAGACTATTTAAGGTATGCCTTCCATTTCATTTCCATTTTCACCAAACTTTGCCCTAGAATTAATTTAAATAAATTTTATTTTATGATCATGTAAAAAAAATCGTACTTAGTACCTATTTATCGTATAAATCGTGTGTCCTTCGTTGTCGTTGTCGAATTGAGTAGAAAATTTATGGCAAACGATTTGCATATGCAAATCGCATCAATTTTTCATAATCTTTGCCAAATCGTTTATTTTACAATCGAAAATTATTCAAAGCCAAATAAAAATACTTGTCTTGCTCGTAAGAAATAAAAAAAATATTTTCATGGAAGTAAAATGAGTAAGTATGTGAAAAGAGTAAAAAAAATGCATGACAAAGCACAAAAATATTTACATTTGCAATCATTACGTGTGTATGTGTGTGCTTAGTTATAACGGGTGATTTTTTTTCTCTTCGATTTCTTTCATGGTCGATGAGAAATCATGATTCATGCTGTTCCACGAAAAGCAATACATTTTTAAAAAAATTTGTAATTAGAAATGCACACAATTGTGATTACGAACAAGACTTTGCTATTGTAAAATCTGTAAGAATAGTCGTAGAAAAAGGTAAAAGAAAAGTAAAATATAATTTTACAAATTCTACCTTTAAGGCTCTATGGATTTGACATTACTAACGCACAATACGCAGCTAATTTGGTCAAATTATTCGACGATTTGATGTCTTTACTGCAAAAGCAGAAGCAAAAGAAATGGCTAGGTGGCCATTATTGCTCGAAATTATTAGATCGGTTTGCATAGGATATGAAAAACTCTTTCCTTAGCATGCAGCCTGCACTCCGGGGAAATTATTAACTCAATAATATTTATATAAAATTTTTTTAATTATTTTATTTCTACTTACTTTACAAGCACATTCAAATACATTGACATACATACATGTTTGTTGTAATTTTATTTTTCTATTCAAATGCGCATTTCTTTTTATAAATATAATAAAAAAGACACAGAACCAAGAAAAGCTCACACTCATACTTTTTTATTATATAAAAAGCAAACAAGGACTTTACAAAAACTAATAATCAAAAAAAAAAAAAAAGGGAAAAAACACTTAAATAAATGTATGCATCAATGCGTTGTTTAGTAAAGTAAAAAAGGAAAATGCATACATCACGAGCGTTTAGAAATGGTTGAACAGAATTAAAAAAAATATGTGGAAATATTCGTACCATCCTACTCGTACTTTAGATAAATTTGCATGTTTTTTCTATTTTCTTTTAAATGTATTAAAATATTTTGGAACCAAACTACAAACTACAAAGTACATTTACACAAAAAAACATGTACGTTTCAGTTTCAACTACCAATTTGAAAAGTATCACAGAGAAGTAATTTCCATAATGCAAAGAAATTTTCATTTTCATAAAATAAATTATTCTGGCCGTAGTAATTTATTTGAATTTCTTATAAATATTCTTGTCATTAATTATTTATATTTTTATTTTTAATTTTGCTTAGATTGTCATTTTGGAATTGCCCCCGACTCCATCTAAATTTCATTACATTTTCAATTTAAAAGATTTGTCACGCATATTTGCTGGAATGTTACTTACCCGGCCCAATTACTTTCAAACAGTGAGAAATTTGGTTCGTGTTTGGCGCAACGAATTTACGCGCATTATTTGCGATCGTCTAATTTCAGATGCGGTAAGTAAGATATGGAATGTGACACCCCTGTATTATTTACATCTATATGAAGCTGAAATACACAGATCACAAAATATGTTTGGGATCTTTTTAACTTCAGATAAATAAATACAACTGAAAACAAAAATAAAAACATTAAAAGACTTTGGAAAGTGCTAAAAATTAAAATATAAAATTTATAATTACTCTGCAGCACACCAGCCAATAAAGTTCGGTAAAGATAAGTTTCTTAATACTGAAATTGTTACTTAAAAAATGCCCAGATAAATCAAAAATATTAATTACTTGTGCTTAAGAAACCAGCAACTCTAGCCAATTATAATCAGAAATTCTATTTTTGTGATCAATAAAGTTAATGTTAAGAACAAATATTTATTTTCACAAAATTTTCAATAAACTGCTTAGCCGGCTTAGATTTAATAATAGAATAAGTTGATTTTCAAATATTGAAAGTATTTGCAAAAAGTCATAAAATAGTTTTCGATTTGTGCCACTCATTTCGCAGCTACACAAATTTTATACGTACAAAAAGTATAATTTTTTTTAATTTATTATTTTTCGAGGTTTTTTTAAGTCAATAAAAAATGATTTCCAATATTTGTTTGTCTGTTTCTTTTTAAGGATTTGCAACTGATGAAACGTCATCTAGAGTGTGAGGTCAGAGAGACGTTCCCTCTTGATTTTGAATTACAACATGGTTTCGAAGATCCTCTAATTGCATCTCCCGGTAAATTGTTTTCACTTGATATTGATATTATTTTTGGAAAAATATTTTTAAGTCTTTTTTTTACAAAATAGTAAATAATTATAAGAAAAGAACACATACATACACATACACTATTTTCCAAGTGCGATATTTTTGTAGTGAATGCCTTTCAGAATTTTAATTACTAAAAGGAAATACAAATTGGAAGTAAATAAATGTAATAATTTCTATTTGGAATTTCAAAGTTTAACTAAATATTAATCTTTATTTGTGCTTAATTCCAGAAATTGTGTTGGTTTTAAAATTCATTCTTTTACTCATGATATTCTCATGAGTTATTCATTATTATGAGAATATCATGAGTAAAAGAATGAATTTTAAAACCAACACAATTTCTGGAATTAAGCACAAATAAAGATTAATATTTTGTTAAATTTTGTTTTTAAATTAGAACAATATGAAGGCACTGGATTTGCTGAAAATGAAGAAGAAAAAGTCACATTGTCAGATTATGTCATGAGAGATCCATGTCTATTTGGTGATTTTCGAAATGCCACCAACGAATCGGAGCCGAGATATTACGAAGACCTTTTGGATTACGATGCCGTATATCATTTGTTTAACGAGGTCCTCTCACGCTTTCACAAGTAAATTATGAATTTGTTCATTTAATTTTATATTTCGGTTTTAGATTCTTGAAGAGTATCAAGAACGTGAAGGTAAAATGGAGTTGGTCCTTTTTGAAGACTGCTTAGAGCATCTGACAAGAGTCCATCGAACATTGAGAATGCATCGCGGTCACGTGTTGCTAGTAGGCGTTGGCGGCAGCGGCAAAAAATGCATAACAAAATTATCATCGTTTACTGCTGAGTGTGAGATCTTTGAAATAACGATTGCCAGAGGCTATAACGAACAATCTTTTCGAGATGATTTGAAAGTGCTTTACACCAAAGCCGGAGTTGAACGCAAGAAAATCGTATTTCTTTTTACGTCTTCTCAGGTAAAAGCTTACAAATTAATTTAAGCTTGTTTTTTTTTAATTTTTATATTCACTTTCAATTGCTAAAGATCGTCGAGGAGGGCTTTTTAGAGTTAATAAATAATATTTTAACGGTGGGTGTTGTGCCAGCACTGTTTGCTGATGATGAGAAGGATGCCATTGTTAATGAATGTCGTACGGCAGCAGTAGAAAATGGATATTCACTATCAAAGTATTCAACTCATTTTCATTTTATTCTAATTAAAACATTATTGAATGTCTGTATGTCTTTCAATAAAAGGGATTCGGTATGGTCTTACTTCTTAAAGACCTGTGCTCAACTAATGCATGTTGTGTTATGTATGTCACCTTCTGGCGATGCCCTGCGCAATCGATGTCGTAATTTTCCAGGTCTGATTGGAAGCACGTATATTGATTGGGTATTTCCATGGCCGCAACAAGCCTTATCTGCTGTAGCAAAATTATTTCTTACTGAACACGCCTTAGTAAGTCAAGTTTCATTATTTAATTTCAATTTTTTAAATATTTTCATTTTCAGATTCCTTCTGAAAATCGTGAGAGCATAATGAAACACGTCATTTATGTACACACGACAATGCAGCATTACTCGAAAGACTATTTACACAAATTAAGACGTAACAATTACGTTACTCCCAAGCACTACTTAGACTACATCAATACGTACTTAAAACTTTTGGGTAAGTGAAATCTAATCAGCTCTAAAATCAATAGTTTTTCGCATTGTCCATGTCAATTTTACAGAGGAGAAAAATTTGTTTATTACGATGCAGCGTGATCGTTTAAAAGAAGGCATTCACAAAATAGATGAAGCTGCCAAGCAAATTGATGAGTTGCGCATTATTGTTACTGAACAAAAACATAATGTGGCAAAAGCATCAGAGGAATGTGAACAAATGTTGGCTGAAATTGAAAAGGCCACCATAAAGGCAAATACAAAAAAGAAAGAAGCTTCAGATAAATCGGTGGAAGTGGAAATAAAGGAAAAACAAATTTCAGTTGAAAAAGAAGAAGCAGAGATTGTGTTGGCTGAAGCTTTGCCGGCTTTAGAAGAAGCGCGGCGTGCTTTGTCGGAATTGGATAAGGCGCAAATTACGGAAATAAGATCATTTGCTACACCGCCGCCACAAGTGCAGGTTGTATGTGAATGTGTGGTCATTTTGAAAGGCATCAAAGAAATTAGTTGGAAAGCGGCCAAAGGGATGATGTCAGATGTGAACTTCCTCAAAAGCTTAATGGAACTGGATTGTGAAGCACTGACGGGCAAACAAATTAATCAGTGTCGAAATCATATGAAAACCCAAAATTTGGATGAAATGGAAAAGATTTCCATTGCTGGAGCAGGACTTTTAAAATTTGTACGGGCCGTTATTGGATTTTATGAAGTTTACAAAGAAGTTAAACCTAAAAAGGAACGTGTTGATTTCTTAGTCCAAGAACAGGAGCAACAAATAAAATTATTAAATCATTTGAATAAGGAAATTTCAAAGCTGGAAAGCCAATTAGACTCGCTAAATCATCGCTATGCAGAATCCATGACGCAAATGAAGGCTTTGATGGAAATGATGCAACAAGCAGAAAGACGATTGGTTAGTACTTGATTCTCACATTAAAGAAATTGCGCTCATTAAATCAAATAATTAATTTTTTTTTTTTTTTGTTAAAATTTTTCGCAGATCGCATCAAATAAACTGATAAGCGGTTTGAGCTCAGAAAGGGCACGGTGGAGTTTGGATTTTGAAAAGTATGGCCTACAACTGGTAGTTATGGTGGGACAATGTCTTTTGTGTGCCTCATTTTTAGCCTACACAGGATCGTTTTCATGGGAGTATCGTAAAACCATGATATTTGATGACTGGCTGCGAGACATTCAAAATAACGAAATACCCATTCAAATTCCATTTCGCATTGATGAAAGTCTTACTACAGACGTAGAGATTTCCAATTGGACTTCACAGGGCTTGCCATCCGACGAACTCTCTATACAAAATGGTATACTAACAGTCAGATCATCACGATTTCCTTTATGCATAGATCCACAACTACAAGCCTGGACATGGATAAAAAGAAAGGAGCAAAAAAACAATCTGAAAATTTTATCATTTAACGATGGCGACTTTCTGAAACAGCTTGAGATGTCTATTATGTACGGCATTCCCGTATTATTTGAAGACGTAGATGATTATATTGACCCGGTTATAGACAACGTGCTGGAAAAGAAAATACAGGTTGTCAGTGGACGCAAATATATTATACTTGGTGACAAGGATGTCGACTATGATCCCAATTTTCGGATCTACTTAACTACGAAATTTTCAAATCCAAAATTCGATCCAGCCGTCTTTTCAAAGGCCATGGTTATAAATTATACGGTAACTCAAACAGGCCTGGAAGATCAACTTCTAAGTGTTGTTGTAAGAGCAGAGCGGCCAGACTTGGAGGCTCAAAGAGAAGTTCTAATTGCAAACATAAGTGAAAACAAACAGCTCCTGCAGCAGCTGGAAGATTCACTCCTTAGGGAACTGGCAACATCTACAGGCAATATGTTGGACAATGTTGAGCTGATAGAAACGCTAGAGAATACTAAATCGAAAGCAGCTATAGTTATGGAGCAGCTAAAACTAACCGCCGAAACACAAAAGGACATTGAGAAATTACGTGATGGCTACCGACCAGCAGCCAAAAGAGGAGCTGTTCTATTCTTTGCGCTCTCTGACATGTCTACAGTTAACACAATGTACCAATATGCTTTAGCTGCTTATCTGGATGTGTTTACGTTTTCATTAAGAAAATCTGTCCCAGATACAGTCCTGGCCAAACGTCTGAACAATATTATCAAAACCTTAACCGAGAATATTTATTGCTATGGCTGTACTGGGATATTTGAAAAACACAAGCTTTTATTTTCCTTTCAAATTGCTACAAAATTAGCTCTTCGTGATGGACTTTTAAGTCAAATCGAAATAGATTTTTTCATTAAAGGGTCCGTTTCGTTAACGAAAAGTGAAAGAAATTGTCCGGTGAAATGGCTTTCAGAAAAGAATTGGGAAGATTTGCTGAGATTGGCTGCAGACTTTTCCAATCCTTTTGAGGCGTTACCCGATCACATTACAAAATTTACAACAGAATGGAAGGAAGTAAGTGAAAGGCAATAGCAACAATTTACTTTTTATAAAAATTATGTGTGTGTGTGTTAATTTTTCAGTGGTACGATTTGGAAAACCCTGAAGAGATCTCCTGCCCGGGCGAGTTTAACGTTAATTGCAGTCCATTCCAGGCAAGTCAATATCAAAAATTATCAAGAAATCTTATTGTGGCATCTACATCGAGTCATATTTCATATATGAGATGCAGATAATTTTGTTCTTTTCTTACGTTTAAGCTAAATTTTAATTGTGTTTTTCTTTAATTTTCATAAAGAAATTAATGTTTATGCGCTGCCTACGTGTTGATCGAATTTTCCGTTCAATAAATCAGTACATTGTCGACACCATGGATGAGTTCTTTATTATGCCACCCGTTGTAAGCTTTTCAGCTATCTATGAACAAACAACATGCTACACTCCCGTCTGCTTCATATTGAGTGCTGGTTCAGATCCTACCAATGACTTGATGAAGTTGGCGGAACAAGTTGGTTTTGGTTTGAGAAACTTTTGCCATTTATCATTGGGACAGGGACAGGAAAAGGTAAATAACACGAATGATGTCATTTTTTATTTTCTTTTATTGAGTATGACCGAACACTTTATTCAAAAACACATAAACATCATTTTTGCTCTGTATTTATGTCTGTATACATACGAGTACATGTGCGTCTTTGTGTAACTATTTATTGGCACATGAACAATGCACATCGGCCATTGTGTCAATTTTGTGCTTCCAAAGCAAATAAACAATAGATAAACACAACGAGTACACAAAACAAACACACAAATAAAGCTTTGAGGGATCAAACAGGCAATAGAACAAAGGACTCGAGCAAATGTGTAAAAACACATTGTATCAGCTGTACGACCATATAGAAGAGAAACAAGCTCAAACCTCCTTGTTATTCTACCCAACATATAATGACAAGCACAACAGTAAGAAACTTTTTCTCTTCATGCCAACAAAGTGCTTGAGGTGTGTGTTTCTTCACAGTTAATACCCAATTTGCTCACCTTATTGGAATTCAGAAAGCGAAATAAAACACGAAAATATTCGTAGTCGAGAATTAAAATGTAAAAAAGAGCAAAATACATGAATTTTTAACTTTTGCTTGATTATATCTTATTGACATCGTAAAATGTGTAATAAAAAAAAGCAGTCACTTTGAATCGCGTTGTAATAAAAATTTCCAAAATGAGCAATCGGCTAAATCGAGTGTTACCTGTATTTTGGTATGTTTTAATAAAAAAGTATTGCAGTTCGTATTAGTCCAGCACACAGATGTGAATAAAACAACTGATAAACAAGTAACATTTCAGTCGTAATTTTTCAATCTGCTTTATATGTAATTTTTTAATTATTTGTAAGATATCTTGTGTAGGCCTTTTTTACGTATCTTTGATTTATTTTTTAAAATATTTTAAAATAAAGAGATCCGATTCAAATGCATGCACACTTTCATGTAAACACAAAAATTATTTTAATTTCAGAATTCATTTCCAATAACGCTTCCACAAAAACCAAGAACAAATATTATGAGCCATAGCTTTTACAAACCAAATAAAACTTTTAGTCACGCACGTACGGATACACGCAAAAGTTAATGTCAGTTAGTTCCCTTATCAAGATCAATATAAATATTTTATAAAGAACTAGCTACTTTACCCGGTCTCACTCGGCTCTTTATTTTTGAGTTTCAGCCATTCAGTCTCCCTAAAGGGAGAGTAGGTATTAAGTTTCAGAGGTGTCTGCTGAAAAAAGAATGGTAAAAAACTCATCTAACTTGTTCGATTGAAAAGTGGGCGTGCCCTATTTAGAAGTGACTTTCGTTTTACTATAGCGATTATATCTATCGAATTGCAGGCAATTACGTGAAAATTATTTCCATTTATTTAATTATCTCTGGAGTATGATTGTTATTATATTTTATTTTATTTATCCACCAATCATACGATTCATTTTTATTTATACAGATATAGAATATAGATAGAAAATAGAATAACAAACATTTTGTCTCTATATATTTTTTTTTTTTGATTTCTCTACTTCAAAATCTTAAGCAGACTTTTCGTTGAGTTTCTGTGAAACTGTGAACTTCAATCAATAGAAAATCTGGTGAAATGCAAAATTTATTTATTCCATAAATACATGTTTGATTAACTTTCAGGCAGCTATGAATTTATTGGACAAATCGATTCGACAGGGAATGTGGTTGATGCTGCAGAATGGCCATCTTCTAATTAATTTTGTGAAACAACTGGAAAAATACTTGGAAAAAGTAGATGCACCACATCCTGACTTTCGGTTATGGATTACAACTGATGCCAGTGACAATTTTCCAATTGGCATATTGCAAAGATCTTTAAAAGGTACAAAATATCAAAACTGTTTTCTAAATAGACAAAAAAAGATGCAAATTTTCCAAAAAAATCTGTTTGTAAATTTAAAAACACTTTACATTAAGTTAAAAAAAAATATAGCAAAATGCGCACGCTTGCGTGAAATTTGTTTTAAAAAAAGATATTTTATTGGAAAACAAATTAGTAGGTAGCGTACTAACCTATCAATCTGGGGGTCGCAGGTTCGATTGTGCTTTTTGCAGACAATCCAAGAATCCAAAAATCTTTGAAAATATTTTTTTATTCGTTTCATTCCAGTTGTAACTGAACCTCCAAACGGCTTAAAACTAAACTTGCGTTCAACATTTTTTAAAGTTCATCAGGAACGTCTAGAAAATTGCACGCATCGTACCTTTTTACCACTAGTGTATGTGTTGGCTTTCTTTCATGGTGTAGTTCAAGTAAGTCTACCTGACTGTTTGAAAATCAAATTAAAATCACACATTTTCCCAAACGGTTTTTGTGTTTAAATTTGTTGGAAATTTTCTTTATTCACTGAATAAGTGCAACGGGCAGATGGGCAGCATACAAATTTTTTGTTTCTTTAATAATTCACTTTTACCATGTAGGAACGAAGAAAATACAATAAATTGGGCTGGAACATTTGCTATGACTTCAATGAGTCCGACTTCAATGTCTGTTTGGACATATTGCAAACTTATTTGAGCCGAATCAAGGACGATAAAGTGCCATGGAACAGCTTAAAATATTTAATTGGAGAAGTGGGTACAAACTTACAACGCTGCACTTTATTCTAATAATTTTCTTTTCTTTCTAACACAATCAAACAGGTGATGTATGGCGGACGTGTTATTGACGATTTTGATCGTCGCATCACTCGTACTTACATGAACGAATATATGGGAGATTTTCTGTTTGACACATTTCAGCCTTTCTACTTCTACAAAGATGAAAGTACAATCTATTGTTTGCCCAACGAAGATGTCGTACTTAAACAAGATTTCATTGGTGCGATTAATAAAATCTTTTGTCTTGCCATTCCGTCTATTTCCTTGTACTTTTAGCTCACATTGATAAACTGCCTCTCGTCAATAAGCCAGACGTTTTTGGTTTGCATCCTAATGCCGAAATCGGTTATTACACACAAGCTACAAAAAGTATATGGAAATCTCTTATAGAACTACAACCTCAAACAGGTACGAGCAGAAATTAAATAAAATCCATTAACTAATTTGGTTTCTTGTCAGCAAAAAAGCCAATAGCGCTTTAATACTTATGGCGGCTTAATCAATATCATTTTGTGTTTGTACCATATTTCGTACATTTTAGATGTTTTGTTAAGCACCGATAAGTAAATTATCCTATCAATTTTGTCCATATAAAATAAAATAGTATGAACAAAATGCTTTTCAGCAGGACACAAAGTTAAATAAAAAACAATCGGAAATACATTAGTGGACACACTTACACACAAACGAGTATAAAAAAAATCAATTGCTTTAAATTTAATTAATTAGTTGCGGTTTTGCAATTAACTTTATTGCAAATTTTTACACCAACTAGCGCATATACACTACAGCTGCACAGCGCTTGAATATTCATTCCAATATTCATTTATTCATTATTTCTGTATTATTGGCAGCGCTGCTATTGAATTCCTATTGCTGCTTAAAAGGGATTTTGTAATTTAAAAGCTTTTTAAGGGGAACACATATCTTTCAATTTAGCATATTTCAATGGGATTCAATGTTTCACTTACTATACATTTCGTGCAGTTATGTAAATGACATAAGTATCCATCCATGTCCATATTCAAATATGCAAATATTCAAACATACATAAGCACACATAATTTCTAAAAATGAAAAATGAAATAAAATAAATTAAAGTCATGTATTTTATTTGGCGACTTTGCTTTCACAAATCTTAGCTCAGCTGTGAACAGTATGCGCGGAATTTACAAATACAGATACACAAAATTAAAAAAAAAAAAATATTTTTATTTAATCCACAAGTTACACCACTCTAACTTCCCCAGTTAAGCTCTACTTGTTGTTGGTACACACATTCATTACTGTAACAACCCAGTTCGCCAATGTGCTGATTTTCTACTAAAAAAATATTTCTTAAAAATTTTAAGACTTAAATTCAACTACAACTCTATTTAAAGTCATAAGCGCTTTTTTTAACGCGACAGCAAGTTTTAATTTGAACTAGAAAGTTCTACGTACTTAAGTCTTGTTGTCGACTATCAGAAGTGAACAGCTGCTTGGAGCTAAAACTATTCTCTCTCTCCTTCCGTACTGGATAAAAGAGAGAAAGAAATTTCATCAAAATAGACTTGAGGGTCGTCTGCGTCTCATGAAGAAATCATACAAATTGCTGCACATCAAAACCTAGTCAATTGGGAAAGTTCATTCATGCATACGTATGAATTCAAATACATACAGCTACTACATACACACATGTAAATGAAGTACCAGAGGGAGGCTAATCTAAAGAAAAAAGGAGTTATTTAGCATTTCAGTATCCTTATAACCCATGTTTTTATATTGCATATAAATAGTCCTAAAACCTGATCCATGTTTTTGTCACATAAATTCCATAGCAATAAATCGACCACATTTGCATACACCAGTTTCCCCACTTTCCCCACTTTAGTGAAAGCGGGCTGCATTCCTAAAATTTCTACACAAACAAATACTTATTCTGAGTGCATACGCATCTGCGCATATATAATGTAATTCTGGTATTAGTTGACAACATAAGCAGCTCCGAGTGTTACTTGCATGTTGCCAAATCCAACAAAAAGTCATTTTAATCTTTACGCACATTTTGAGTTAAAAATCTATGTATGGATGTATTTAGCTTAATTTTTACTTTACTTATATTTTAATATATATAATTTTGTTTCTTTTTTAAATTTTACTTCGTTTTATTTACACGTTTTACAATAAATCTCATGCGAACACTATTTTAGCTGAATTATGGAGTCCGCAATTGAATGGTAATTCCTTTCATCACCTTTAAAATGATTTTATTTGTTTTTAGCTCACAGTTATTTATAGGCCGTGGTAAGAATATAAAAACGGAAATAGAATTTGGTAAATGAATTTCATGTGTAATTTCATAAGGACTTTCTTTTATTAGAGTTCTCATTCAGTTAGTGCGAACGTTTTATTTTTAGGGAGAGTGCAGGTAGCTCATCCACACTTTCAGTTTTCAAATTATATGAAAACACATTTAAAATTTTTTTTTTTAAGTCAGAAAACTAGTCTAGCAAGTCTGCAAAGATTCATAAAATACTCAGGGTCTGGGTAGGAATTGAACATGCAAGCACCAGACTGGTGATGGTTTTGAAATGGCGTGAGTAAGTGGATCATTATATACATCCTCTTACTCAGGAATTACTTTAGTTATTTTTAAAATATATTTGAAATTCCAGTACTGTTGCTCAGAAAGATTTTTAAAATTTTCGGACGAACCATGAAAGATTACGGGATGAGACACACGCCGACATAAAATATTACAAAAGCAGCAATGTAATTGCATACGATGGTGTTTATTAATTATTTAAATAATATATTTATTGAATTGATTAGTTTTGGTTTTCACCACTTTTTATTATTTATTTTTTATAGGAGACATTTCTGGTGGTGTTAGCCGTGATGAATTTATTGATAATGTGGCTTCTGATATTTTGGAAAAACTACCATTAGAATTCGAGACATGGCGCATAAAAAAACAAATCCAAATGAGCTTAACTCCAACCGGTGTGGTACTTCTTCAAGAACTAGATTGTTTCAATGTATTGGTTTCACGAATTAGAAAATCTCTTGAACTACTTAGAAAGGCAAGTGTGAACAACTTTTTGCAAAAAATACTTGGAAAATGTTTTCCAATTTTTGGAATTATCTTAAGAATTATCTTAAGAATCAGGTATCCCAATGAGTCTATTCTTTAACAATTTCACACTAACAAAATATATTGCGAAAGCAAGGGAGCGTAATTAATGTTCCCTACATTCTACCAAGAGTCTTTTTTCTTTCATGACACTATATCCTTATTCGGATAATAATACCGCATAACTTCAACTTGAGATAACTGGCATTTCGGAATAATTTCGACACATAATCGGTGCATTACTAACATCTCTCTATTTTGCATGCAATCATGCATTTTCATCATTTCAGGCAATTGCTGGCGAAATTGGAATGGATAACGTTTTGGATAATATCGCTAATTCATTGTTCAATGGTTTTCTACCAAACTATTGGCGAAAACTGGCTCCAGAAACATGCAAGCAATTAGGCGATTGGATGGAACACTTGCAGGTGGTTCTAAATTATTTTTCTCTTTTTATTTTCAATATCTTCAAAATTACGATTGTGGTTTTCAAATGATTTACTATTGTTAACCTCCTCTGTGGTTTTTCTTTATACTCAGCGCCGAGCAACGCAACTCAAGTATTGGTCAATGTCTGGTGAACCATTAGTGATGTGGCTCTCTGGCTTACACAATCCGCAAAGTTATTTAACTGCTTTAATTCAAGTGCGTGACACTACAGAAAACCTTTACCGTTCAAATTTAAAATTTTTTTTATTAATTGCTTGTATGACAAAACCATTTCAGGTAGCATGTCGTAAAAATAACTGGCCATTGGATAGATCTGAAATTTATACTTGTGTTACGAAGTTTATTGATCCGGACGACATTGAAGAAAGACCCACTTCAGTATGGATTTATTTTGTTCTCTAATGGTTTGAAATGGTTTGTTTTAAAATTCATTTAATATTTTTTAGGGCTGCTACATAAATGGTCTTTATATAGAAGGCGCACGATGGGATTTAAATCGTATGCAGTTAAGTAGATCACATCCAAAAGTCTTGGTAGAAGAATTACCAATATTATCTGTAGTGCCTATCGAGACCTATAGGCTTAAATTACAGGTAATAATTTGAATAATAATTCTTGAACCAAATAAATAAATTTTTTTTTGCAGAACACTTATCGGGCACCTGTTTATACCACATCGCTGAGACGTAATGCAATGGGTGCGGGGCTTGTATTTGAAGCAGATCTTGTCACTTCCGAAGACTTGAGTCATTGGATTTTGCAAGGCGTTTGCCTTTTTTTAAACAAAGACTGAGTTTTTAATAAATTTAATTTTAATTTTGAAATAAAAAAATTAATTCAAACTCTTTTTACTGTTTTTTTTTTTTTTTTACTTTTGACAAAGTTTCTAGTGCCATCAAAAAGAAATCTAACATAAAAAAACGTCTTTACAGCGTCTAATACGTTAAATATTTCCGCATGGGAATTCAATAAAAAATATTAAAGTTTCAAATAAGATTTAAAAAAGAGGAGAAATGAATTCGTGTATCTGATAACTAATAAATATTTTTTGAGAACGACACAATTTTTTATCAAGAATGATGTCATGGACTTGAAGAAAACTTAAAAGAAAATTTATAATTTTAAATGCACGAATTTTAAAAGCCATCGTCAGGTGCTTAATTTGAAAATATTAAAAGAACTTTTTATTTCTACCAGCTTAACTTATCGCGAGCTTTGATTAACTCGATTTATACTCTCAATAACTCTGAGAGCCTCGAGAGAAAGGAAAAGTACTACTATAAGTTAATTTCAGATCAAAATGTTTTTGCTCTCATTGTTAAGCTTTGTGCTATTAATTAAATTCTCTATTTCATTTTTTAAGACATTAAATTATATATTTCTTGTATTATATATTTCTTGTACTATTAAAAAAAAAATAATCTCAATAAAAGTTAAACCTAAATTTAAAATTATTCTCAGTTTAATTTTTTTAATTAGAGCTTGTGTACAACTTATTTAAATTAATGAAATAATTATCTTTGTAAAAAATAACTAACAAAATATGTTGCTGGAAAATCTAAAAAATTTTAATCATAAGTGGAACCTCTATTTTTGTTAACTGAAGTCGGTGCTCCGGTTTTGTTTTTTTTTTTTTTTTTTTTTGTGTGTAATTTAATAACATACGAGAATTTTGGTTTCAACTTTAAAGTTGTTTCTTCTTCCTGGCTTGCAATTTCAAAACAAACGAAAAAAAATATAAATTAAAATTTTATTTAAAAAAAATTCATTATTTTTGTACGCTGATTTTAAATCTGCATTTGGTTTCTGAGATAGATCGTCACGTCTTAAATGCAGCAGAGGACACGACATATTGCAAACGGTTTCTTAAATTTTAAATAAAATTCAAAATTTCGCAATAAAATTTCCTTTAAGTCATTTGTGCCAACACTAAGAAAAAAGATAGTTTTTTAGATTTTTAATGAATTTTTTAAGATTTTTTTTTTTAGTTTTCCTAAAAAAATCTTTTTGTGCAAATATAATGACATAATTTAAAGGTTATTTTATTCCTCGTCATCACGTGCTTTTGTAAATTTAATCAGAGTGCTAGGCTTTCAAGCTATTGCAAATTATATGGCTTAAATTCTAAGCGTATGCGGCACCACCACAGGGATTTCTTGTACACCTGTGTTATAAACCAAATAAAAATGTTAATTAATTAAAACTTTGGAGTGTAATTGTCAAGAATTTTATATTGAAATACACAAAACATTCATTGTAAAAGAATAAAATTATTTTTTGTTTGGTCTTAAATTACCAATAATAATAATCACTTCGGTTTCAGCTGAGAAAGGTTTCAAAATGTACATTTCATATTTACTCGTAGTTTCATAACTATTAACTTGAGGATTGAAAACACAAACATGTCGTTAGGTAGTCCAAAAAGTGTCTTTTGATGTGGGGCTTTAATAATTCCAAATTTTGAGAGTCATTCGATTCTATATCTGAGTCAATATTCATTTCTTGAATACTAAAAGTATCGGACAGTTCAGCCTGCCTTTTGGAACGTTCTCTACTATGAAGATTTGGAAAAAAAGAAATCTCCTCACAATCATCGCTTCAAATAAATAAAATGGAAAACAAGTGTTATTCGCTTATGCATTTTTTTACTTTTAGTTCTTAAACAATTTAATTCTTTACCTTTCCGATTTATAATCGACCAAAAGTTTTTGTTCCGATTCTCCTGGTATAGATAACCTGCTAATTGGTATTAAAGTAGCCGATTGTGATTTCCTTTTCTACAATAACATCAGAATCAATATACTTCTTCAAGTTATAGTAAAGGAAACAAAAAAACTTACGTTTGTCTCTTGATAATGACTGTAGTTGCGTTTTGCCCTCTCAACTTTTAGTTCCAACTTTCGTTGAAGGATTCTACATGTATTTGGAGGTCTCAAGGAGTCTTCTGGATCGCTGCTGCAGTTGGCTGGTGATGATGCCGAGGGCTGTGGTTCTGTTACAATTGAATTTCGTCCTATGAATGTAACTTCCAAGTCTGCCATATGCTTAGCTGTGTCATGTGTTGGCATGCGACCACCTGTGTAGTTCTATATGTGTAACAATTTCATAAATGCACCCAAAGACTTTTTATTAAATAAAAAAGTTTAAATACCGTTTCCATTTCATCTTGCAGCATTGAAAATTTATCTTCACTTTCAATACCGCTGTCTTCTAAAGCTGGCATTATTTTATATATATATATTTTTTTTTGATATATTTGCTTCTTAAATTAATATTAGAGACTTAAATAAGAAATAATTACAAAATGAATAGTCAGTTTTACTTTATCTACGCAATGCGCATGAGTGAAACATCTCAGCTGCTGGTAATGGAATTGAAAAATCGATATTCAAACACGTAAACAAAAATAATTGATACACTGTGAGAATTTATTTATAATTTTGTTTTATTTACAGACAAAAAATTTAAATGCACAAATCTCGTTTATTACTGTTATTATTTAATGTATTTGTTGTTTCTTTCGTTCTCTTTTAATATTTAATATTATTTACTGCATCTTGTTTGATTTTGGGATAAATATTAATACTTTGTCGTAGTGGCGTTACCATTTACTTTATTGATTTGGACAATAAATAGGAACAAATTATTACTAAAATTCTTACATTTAGATAAGATAAGATAAGATAAGAAGGTTTCATTATTAATAACTTCTTTAGCTAAATCGCAAAACTGGCTGTGTTGTATGAAATTTTTTTTCTATTCGGAAAATTTCGTTCTTATTATCTTGATAAATACATACACATACATTTACACTACAATTAATTTGGTTTTTTTTTTTTCTTTTTTACAATTACAACGGCCTGAGGATTTTTATACTCGTACAAACTACTACGTTTTGACATCTTTAGATAAAATGATCTTAAAATAATAGAATATTTCTGTTTTACTAATTAAAAAAAACCTCTGGTAGACTCTGGTAGTTTAAAAATACGGAGCATCGATAAGATGATTTAGAAAAAGAATTATAGCTGACCAGCCAAAGCACATGATCTACAGCAGAATCTGGCGTAGTATTTGTTTTTGCAATAGCGTCCTTTCACAATTAATTTACAATTGGCAAAATGTTCATTGTCTATGCACTCGGGATTTAATGGAATTGTTGCTAAATTAAAAAAAAAATATAATTATTTTTATGTTTACTTCGTTTTCCTCTTCGAATAACGTAACTTTTTAATACTTACATTCGATGTTAATACTTTCCTCGCTGATGCTATAGCTAACAGCATTGGCCGCCTTGCAACCATATCTGCCAGAGTCAGCTGTGCTAATATTGTTAATAATTAAACGATAAGGTTCTCCTATAAAGAAAATGTATCAGCAAACAATTTATTATTTTTGATCAAATAAAAGTACAAGTCCAATTAATAAGAAGACTAGATTAAATTATGGCTGACTGTCAATTGTTTATTTCGCAAATTAACATACAAACATACAAAAACATACCAAAAGATATTTGAATCCGTTCACTTGATAGTAAGGGAAGGCCGTCTCTAATCCATGTCACATTTGGTTTTGGATAACCTTGTACAGAGCAGCCAATGGCAATAGTGGAACCAGGGTTATAATTATTATTTGGATCCATACCAATAACAGCACTAACAGGAACTAGATAAATAAACATAAAGAAACACGAGCTAGAATTTCTTTTCTTCTTACATTGCGGCCAACAAAGGATTTTATGAAGAAACTTTATCAATCACTATATAAATGAAGCGTTCATGCTATTAAAATAGTGTTGTTTTAGGATTACACTTACTTGCTGGTATGTAAGGTGGTGGAACTGCTGGTGGTCTTGTAGGGCGATAGGGGAATGAAGGTCTTTGTGTCGAAGGAGCTTTTGGTGGCTCCACAATGTACTGCAAATATTGTGCATCATCATTTGTAACTGCTCGTGCTGGTCCAATGGCAACTAAAGTTACTTTAATCGATGCCGGACGTCTACTTAAACGATTCCAGGCTTCACAAGTGTAAGGACCCAAATCAGAAAGTTGTACTGAACGGAAAGTTAATGAATAATCACGAGCTAACTCAAAACGTTGACTAACCAATGGCAAACGACTGCGATTGCGCCACCAATGCACCATTGGTGCTGGATGACCACCAGCAGGACAACGCACTACAGCAGGTCTATTTAATGTGACTATTTGAGTAACATTTCTATCACCATACACATAAGCAGGCATATTAACAGGCTCTAAATTAGTTAGTTGGAACAAATATTAAGCAAATACATAAACACATGCACAAGACCACAAATTAGTAGTTGAATTATTAACCACACCAATAATTTTTTAATAAAAAGTGAAAAATAGAAAACAAAAACACGCACCTGTAACTTGCAATTCAATTTCACGTCTTACAGGTTCACCTAATCCGTTACTGGCCACACAAACATAAGAACCACTATCGGTCTGTCTAACTTGGACTATAGTTAAGTCTCCGCTTGAAGTCAAGACATAACGCCCTTGATTAGTGTCAACCTATATTCGGTAATTGACAAGAAAAAAATAAATTAAGATGAACGTTTCGTTATGAAGAAACCACAAATAAGGAAGTACGAAAATATTTCTTGTCACTTGTATCACTAATTTATTACAAAATATATTTTTCTTACTTACCACTACATTATTTCGGGACCACGTAACGTTAGGAGCCGGGTTTCCAGTTGCAAAGCACCTCAAAACAGCAATACCACCCATTGGGGTATGCACATCTAGTTCAGGCTTCTGTTTGGGCACTAAAGATGCTCGAATTTCTCCGGGATAAACAATAACTGGTGCTGCTGTTGTGGGTGGGGTTGTGCGTACAGTAGGTGGTGTAGGACGAACACAAATAAATCCACATCCATTGCTGCAACATTTATTATCTGTCCTGCAATCAGCATCTGTGTAACATTCACGTCCACATACACCATAATCAGCACTCAGTTGAGGACAAAGTCCTGGTTTATTAATGAGTCTGCAAACGGGAACAAATTGCCCAGATACTTCAGGGGAGACTTCTATAGCGCACTGCTGGCCTTCATCACATTGATGCTCAGCACACGGATTGTTACATTTACATCGTTGGCATTCCTCATCAACAGCAACACGTCGCACGCCATATGGACATGAAATTGTGCTACATTCACTTTCATATGGTTCACAGCGGTTCGGTAAAACTTCATTAACAATGTCTGGTTCTGTAGAAAAAGATTTTTGTAACTTTTAAAAATTTAAGAACATCAAAGTTTTGCTGTTTTTTGTCTGCTTTAGGATCAATTACGAATACAAATACAATATCCGTGTGCAAAATTATTTGTGATTTGAAAATGCATACAAACTAATTAACTCTATTCCATAACCAGATGTAGAAATAATTTTAATTTTAGTTTCAAAATCAACCAATTTCCGTGCTTTCATTTAATGTAAAATAAACTACTAGTACTACTTTTTATGAACGTGCAAAAAAGCGTAGGATAATGTGCAAAAGCTTTGATGTGTAAAATTAATACTAAATAAGTAATAAAAATAATAATAATAATTTTTGTTTGTGCACTCTAAGTGGAAATAAAGTGTTAAGGTGCAGAATAAGATAGTTTAAAGAAGCCCATACAGGCAAACTGGGCTTACTTGAACAGTAATTATAACAAGATTCATAAGAGCGGAAATTGTTTTGATTGCCCGCACAACCAGAATATATAAACGAAATACAATTGCCACGGGCATCATCATAATACCATCGACGTTCAGTCACGGAAGGACCACTACAACGTCCTACGTCGACCTGCTGTTTACAGATATCTATACCCACAATAAAATTATTAATTAAATTCTTTAGATTCAAGTTTCTTTCTTTATGTTTCTAAGTATTATTTTCCTGTACCTTTATTATGATCGAAAGTGGGCTCTTGACCAATTATACACACTGATTCACATTCACCACGATTTTCAAATCTATTTCCAGTACCTTGACATCCACCATATGTAAATGGCTCACAGGTACGGGTACGCTTATTGAAGTAGTAACGTGTTTGCCACTGACGACAGGGTCCCGTTGCAACATCTTCATTACACACGTCTAGACGAAGCTCAAAAACATTACTTACCCGTTTTCAAAGTTGAATTTTTGACATGGAAATTTGTACTCACCTACTCCCTTAAATTCACCACATTGGCGTTCACACTGTTCTCGAGACTGGAAGCGATTACCATTTCCACCACAACCAGTATAAGTGAATGCAACACAAATCATATTTTCGTTATCGTAATACCAGGCGGTAGTGCTATTATCGCATTCCCCTGCCTCCAAAGGCTGTTCACAAACCGAATAAGTCTATATTGAAATATATGTTAGCTAAAATTTTGTAAGAAACTTAAACCGAAGTGAAACACTTACTGGTGCTGGTGGTTCGCCACTTCCACAACGTGACATACATTCTTGTTCAGTTACAAAATTGTTTCTATTACCACGACAACCAGTAAATTCAAATTCGGTACAACTACCCGTATCCTGATTGAAGTGCCATCTTATCAGAGTTTCATTGCAATTTCCTCTTAGTGGGAGCAGTACACATGTCTCTTGAATGGGGAAACATTCGTTTTCACATTCATCTTCTGACATGAAATTATTAGCATTTCCGTCGCAGCCTGTAAAAACGAATTGCTCACAAATGCCATCCACGCTGTTGTACTGCCAACGAACTTGATAATCCAAACAGTTTCCAGTAGCAACCGGCAAGAAACATTTGCGAGTATCATTTGGTTCTGCATTTGTATCTAAATCGGTTCCTAATCTATTTGTAAATTGAGTATTTTCACTACATCGAGATAGACATTCCTCTTCTGAAACAAACCGATTACCATTGCCTCCACAACCACCATAGTAAAACATAGAGCACCGAGAATTTAAAGAATCGAAGTACCAAAGCTGAGTGTAATTATCACAATCACCTGTAACTGCGGGTAATTGGCACACTTTCTCATTTGACGACTGTGCTGGCTGATTTGTAACGGCTACTTCTGGAGATATTTTTTCGGCAATACATTGTTTCTCACAATCTTCTTGACTTCTGAACCTATTGCCATTGCCTCCACATCCTCCATAATAAAATTGACGACATACTGAATGTTCCTTATCAAAGTGCCACCACATGGTAAAATCATCACATTCTCCTTGATCTGGCTTTTCTTCACATGCACTAACACTAGGCGATGGAGGTTGAATTTTTTCAATTGGTTCGGGCTCAGGTTCAGGTTCCGGTTTTCGTTCACATCGTTGTATACAAGCTTCTTCCGAAGTAAACTTATTCTCATTACCACCGCAACCACCATAATAGAATAGACGGCAGCTCTGATCTTTGGTATCATAATACCACATGGTTTCATAGTTTGCACATTTTCCAACTTCGGCAGGAATTTCGCATATATCCTTAGCTAAACACATACACATACAAAGTAATTATTTACATGAAATTTAGTTCTGAATTACATAAAAGTTTATTATGTACTTTTGCGGACACATGTTACTTATCGGCATTATTTCATATGATTTATTTATGTACGCATGAAAGTGTATTAAAACCTTACCAACTTGTTTGGGACAATGATCCTCGCATGATTCCAAAGATGGGAAATTATTTTTATTTCCTCCACAACCGGTATAATAGAAAGGCATGCATTTTTTGTTGGCTTCAGAATAATGCCAACGTGCATGATTTTCACCACAATTACCAATTTTTTTAGGAAGTGAACAATACTCTGTGATTTATGAATTTGGATTTACATGCACATATTTTATCGAATATAAAAGCAGAGCAGGCAACAAAACAAGCAACACATAAATAAGCGTTAGGAAAAGGAAATAAATAATAAAAATAGATTAAATAAATAATGCATTCCATCACCAAATAAAAAACTAAAAATAAAATTTGTAAGGATGCTATCACCACTAAAGATGTGATGGAAACTCAAACCTTTGTGTACTCCAGGTTGGCGGCAATGGTAGTTACAGGAATGTTCTGTTGGATAATTATTTTTGTTACCCTTGCAGCCACCATATGTAAACGGTCGACACACATCGGTCATATTATCGTAGAACCAACGCTCAAAGTTACCCTCACATGGTCCTTGGTCCATTGGCTGCTCACAAGGAGCTACGATTATAATATATAATTAATTAACATTAACAGTATAATCTCTAATTTTATAAAAAAAAAAAAAATACGCACGAATACTTTCACTAACACTGCAAGCTGACTGACATTCTTCCAGGCTGTCGAATCGATTATTTGTGCCATAACATCCGCCATACTTGAACTCTTCACAGCGACCACGTTCAGCATCAAAGTAATATTTTGTAATATACCCCGTACAAGGACCCTGGCTCTTAGGTAAAAGACATGCATCTTTGCCCTTAAAGTCTTGACAAGTTTCCTTACATTCAACTTCTGAATCAAATCTATTGCCATTGCCTTCGCATCCTCCATACCAGAATTTGGCACACGCACCATATGATGTGTCAAAGAAAAATTTAATGGAAAAGTTACCACAAGAACCGGTTTCTTTGGGTAGCTTGCAAGCCAACTGAGGTGGTTCTTTAACATTTTCACATCCTTCAAATTTCTCACCTTGAGCAGATGTAATACCATCTGGGCAGCAGCCATACTTACTCTCCAAGCATGTACAACCTTCATTATTGGGTCCTTTAGCTGGTGTTTTTTCGTCAGGACAACATTTGAATTCTGTTTGAGAGCAATGACAGCCGTAGTGATGAGGTCCTTGAGCCACAGTAATGCCATCAGGACAGCAACCGAATTGTAATGTATGGCAAGGACAGCCATCAAATTTAGGACCAAGAGCGCGTGTAAGTTTATCAGGACAACATCCAAATTCTGAAGACTTACAACCACACCCTTCATTATTGGAACCACGAGCAGCAGTTCGTTTATCTGGGCAACATCCGTATAGTGAATACTGACAATCACAATCTTTAAAGTTGGGACCACGGGCACTATTAATGTTATCTGGGCAGCATCCATATGGGGAACTCAAGCAGCAGCCTTCGCCTAGTGGACCATGAGCTGGAGTTTCATTATCTGGACAGCAACCATATGGTTCATATGTGCAAGCGGAACATCCTTCATTATCAGGACCTGTTGCAGACGTTCGACCGTCATGACAGCAGCCATACAGAGAGTTCTTACAATTATTGGGATCTATCACATTGTCACATCCTGCAAAGTTTTTGCCAGCTGCAACTGTTACGCCATCTGGACAGCAACCGAACTCACTAAAGGAACAAGATTGTACAGTGACTTTTGGAAGTATTCCATCTGTTGTTTCCGGAACATCAGACGTATCGAAAATATTTGTACTATCACTTTCGCCATCTTTAGATTCTGTTGTTTCTTCTTCTGGAATTTCAGTGGTTGTAGTAGGGGGCAATGTGGTTGGTTCTGGACATCCTTCGTTATCATCTCCTTCAGCTGGAGTAAATTTGTCCCAACAGCATCCAAACAGTGTTTCTTCACATTGTGATTTAGGACAACCTTCAAAGTGTTTACCTTCAGCAGGAGATACGCCATCATGACAACAGCCAAACTCGGTTTCAGAACAGGTTTTGGCAATTGGACAACCTTTATCAAAAGGACCTTTTGCAATATTTTTACCATCAGGACAGCAGCCATGCTCTGTGTTTTTACAGGCTTTTAATTTTCTAGCTTTACACTTCTTGGGCTTAGATTCTTTTGTAATAGCTGCTTCTAGTGTATTTGGTGTACTTTTTTCAAAGTCCTCTTCAGTTTTCCATATATCAACTGTTGTAAATTCGTCAGTTGAAAGAGAACTATCGGAGCTTGACTCACGCATATCTGATGGTGTAGTTGGTTTTATTTCGATGTCACTAGAGACACTTTCAATTTCACTTGAAGAAGTTGCTTCAATTAATGAATCAGTCGTTGAATCTGATGTTAAAATGTCAGCAGAAATAGAAGCTGTAGAATCTGTTGATTTATCTGCAGCTTCAGTAGAGGCAAATATATCAGTTGAACTACTGGACTCCGATGATTCCGATGCTACTGAAGTATCAACAGAAGTATCAAAGTCTGTAGTTGTTGAAGATACTAAGCCGCTACCTTCAGTTGTCTTCGAAGTATGTGTAGCACTTGAGAACTCTGTCGTCACGTCAGCATTCAACGTTGAAAGTACAGTTGATTCAGAAATATCTGTAGATTTCAAACCATCTGTGGAAGGTGAAATATCAGTGGATTCAGTGTTTTCGGAAGAAATCGTAAAATCATTTGATGTAGATTCTGTAGAGTCTGATGATTGTGTAGATGAATCTGGTAAAATTGTTGAATCGGTTGCATCTGAAGTAGAAAATTCTGTATGTTCGGTAGATTCAAATGGCTCTGTTGTTTCAGTAAATGCTGATGATTCTGTAGAGGAATCTGTAATTGATGAAATTTCTGTGGAACTAGTTACCGCTGACGAATCTTCAGTAGAGGATGAAGAAGAATCAGTAGATATGTCTGAAGAAGTTGATATATCCTGCGATATAGTAGTTTCGAATTCGCTTGTAGAACTAGATTCCAAATTTTCTGTAGAACTTGAAGAGTCAGTATTTTCAGAAATATCGGTAGAAGAAGATTCAGTCGAGAGATCAGTAAAAGCAGATGATTCAGTTGATAATGTCGGTTGTGAGATGTCTGTTGTGTCTGAAATATCAGTAGCACCGGGCTCAGTAAATTCAGTGGATGATTCTGTTGATTCAAAAATGTTTGTTGTTTCAGCACTATCACTGGATATGGAGTATTTGGATTCAGTTGAAGTATAAATATCTGTTATATCAGACGTAAAGTCAGTTTGCGATGATTGTGTACTTTCAGATAAACCTGTAGTATCAAACGCCAATGTTGTCACTTCCATTTCATCACCACTACCTTCAGTTATTACACTATACATAACAGTACTTTCTGAATGATCACCTGATCCATCAACAGTAGTTAGAGGTATGTCAGTTGAACTTTCTTCATTAGTTGTATCCACTGCAGAAGTACTGTCACTCATCATAAGCTCGTCAGTAATTAAGGAAGACATTGTGGATTCTTCATCTAAATCAATGCCATCAGAAATTTTTAGATCTTCACTCATTTTATCTGTTACAAATTGAACATCATCTTCTGCATCTTCATCGTCACAGTCATCTTCATAATCTACATCAGTTATTGGATTATCTGTACTATCCACTGGAATTACTTCGTCTTCAGTGCAAGCCTGAGTGTTGCATTTTTCAGACAAAGATTCAATTTTCAATTCATCGCAGTTATTAGACTTTGTACCATTTGCCAAACATAAAACCTCTCGTTGTCTTTCTCCACTACCACAAGGCTTAGTGCACGATTCCCATGGGCCAGTAAACCACTGTCCCGGGCATTCTTTAGCTTCACCTTCACACTCTTGCTCAGCTTCTGGTTTAGTAGCAGCATTACATTCAGCATCGTCTGTCACCATTGTAATGGTTTTACCATCAAACTCTCCACACAAAACGACCCTAGATTGAACACCTTTACCACAAGGTGATGAGCACTTACTCCATTCAGATGTAAACCACAGAGTTTGACATTTTTTTGATTTACACGACCTCGTCAGCAATGGCGTTTCTGGAGCACAAAATTCTTCATCATAAACGTTTCCAGATTTGGAGGCACAAATAGCAGTACGTGTTTCTGTTGTTTGTCCACAAGCTTCACACTAAAAATATTCATAAACCTAATACTTTATATATAAATTTATTTTAAACTTGCTTCACTTACACCACTCCATGGTGATATTATCCAATCAACACCTTCACACGGGGTTAGCATACACATTTTTTCAGTTTCTGGTTTTTCCTCTACACAGTCACTATCAGCTAGAACTTTTTTTCTGCCATTTTCTTCAATATAGCACGTAACTCTACGCTTTTGTTTACCTTCACCGCACAATTTGTCGCACTGTCAATAAATATTGAAACATTTTCAATTAACACACTTACGCAATTAAAAAAAAAATATTGCATATCTTACCGGTGACCATGGACCCAAATGATATTTGGGACAATTTTTAATATCCCGATTACATTCTTGTTTATTGGCAGGTTTGTTTCCAACTTGTTCCAAGCAAATTGCATCACTTTCAACTGTATGCTCTCCAGTTGGTGAAATACGCTGACAAGTGACATTGCGATTTTGAATTCCATCTGAGCCACAACCTTTAGAACATTTTCCCCATGCGCTAGAAACCCAATGCGGCGCACACGGTTCTGTTCCACATTCCTGACTTTCCGCTGGTTTTGCCTTTTCATCACAGAAGTTTTCATTAACCTCTTCCAAATTAAGCCGATTGTTACATGTAACAGCACGTGTCTGAACACCACCACCACACGATGTACTACATGGCCCATACTCCATATGAGTCCACGTATAAACATCAGGAGTATTTGAACTCACAGATTGTGGAATGCTGTATTCATAATCAATGCTAACGTTTTTATCCTGAACCAACATTACAATATAAATTGACTCTGTAATAGGACCTCTACAATTCAACTGATCTGGTGCAGCGAACCCTGTGGGCTTTCTCTGATAATTCCACCAGGACCCAGCAAAAAACATTGGCCTTGGAAAATCTATTCGCCAGTTACCATTCAAAAAATAATGACTACTCAAGTTACGACAAGCCAAATAATTGTTTGATGGTGTTGTTTCCTGTATTCGAATATTGGTTGCGCCACGTGGCACCAACAACAGGTCATTGTAACCTGCAGCAAGATTATTCGTTGTAAATTTATCAGCAATCGTGCGGCATGTTGTACCATCACCACCACATTTCCGGCAACTGTCCTCTTTTGCATCTGATCCCAGCATCATATCACATCCTACTGGTTGGCATTGACCATCTACACAGACATCCAAATCTTGATCGTTGCATCGCGTTCCATCAATTACTTTTGCTTTGTGCCGGTAGTAAAAACGTTCACCTTTCGGCATGCAATTTAGTTCACAAGGATTGGGAGCATTTGTATAAGGCACCCACTCGTAAAAGATTCCATCAAATGCTTGATGATTGAAACGTGAACACTGTTGAGCTCTGAAATCAGGCTCTTCCTCTGGACAATCTTGCGTATTACAAGAGAAATATTTACGATTTCCTCCCCTACACAAAGGTGCTCCGTTCGGTCTAAATAAAATACAAGCAAAAGCATGTATATCAATTCTAATAAAGAAAAATATAAATACTAACGCTGTTCTCAAGCATTCCCTTGTCTGAAATGAAACACCTCCTCCGCACGATCTAGAACATTCCGAAGGTGAAGTCCAATCGCTCCATTCACTGCTATCCTCTCCCTCACCTCCAGGTATTATAGAACTAGCAGAAAGATACATGTGGGCGCCATTCTGTCTTTTTAATCTTCCACCAAACTTGTATAAAAATCAAACAATATTTTACATTAAATTAACTCAATTATACGCCATCACCTTTAGTGGCTTATGGCTCAAAGGTTGTTCATAAATTACGTAAAACATCACACTAAAAACTATTTAATACGTTTCGATTAACCATTTAGTGTGTGCTGGATGTGTTACCTTGCAGCTGTTTGTTTTTTTTTTTTTTTTTTAACCAATCTAAATCTTGAGAGTACATTTACAAGCAGAATGTTTTAAACAGCCTTTACTATCTGAACTCCACGTACAATTTCTTTTTAATTTTTCCGAAAAGAACAATATCACACCGCCTCATATTTTAAAAAAGTTTTAGGTAACTTATGAATAACCCTTTTTACATGCACTTTTGCGTCTATACTTACAAATCTTGAATGTGACCTCTGAATGCATATCAATAGAATGAATGCTACCAATGACGGCACTCTACAATTAAAACATGAACGAGTACATGAATGAATGGATCATTTTCAAGGCGATAATTTAAAAGATCAAAGTTGATCATTTGAAATGTGTTTTCAAGAAGATTCTGTTTTTTGTCACTAAAATCAACACTCATACAATAAATTAACTGAGTGACATGAGAGCATTTAAGATTTTTCAGTAGTAAGACGCTAACCACTCACATCTATGTGTCTACCTTCATTGTTTTCAGATACGTAAATATGTCTGTACGAATATGATATATGAAAACAATAACAACTACTATGCCCAACCAAAAAATTGTATCTTAATTATCACATCTAGTCGTAAAATCATAAATAAATTCGTTGCGTATAAAAGATTTTCTTAAAACAGCGATTTTAAGCTAAAAATAAAGTAAAAACACATTTTTGATGACCTGTTGGAACACACATTTTATTTTTATTTTATTTTTAGAATTTTATTTTTAATTTAAAAATTTTGTACGAGCAATACAAAAATATAAATTTGGATGGATAGTAAACAGTAAAATTCAGGCGGCACTAAGAAAACATCTGCATGTAAATGGAATATGGATGCATGCACTTAAGCAGAGTTGGGGACAGCGTACTCAACACTGCATGCCTTTTTATTTCAATGTATCTGTTTAAGCATCACCATCACCATCACCATCACCACATGTCCATCGTTTAAAGAGACTGATAGTGCAGTTCATTAATTGACAGCAAGTGTGGTAGTGAATTATTTTGTACCCCCAACTTCACACACACTTACGAGTACATACGGAAATAAAAAAGAGAAAAACCATCCCTATTTTACTTAAATATGTGTGATCCTTGATTTAATGCCTTTTTGGCATATTTGTGTTAACTTTTTAAATTCAATGATGTCAGTTTCAGAACATGATTTAATCAGATGTTTTGTACAATTTTTTGTGCTTTCTTAAACTTTTAAAAATTCTAGGAGAGACTGGCTAGTCTTGGATTAGAATTTACAAAAAGATATCAATTTTGAATGTGTGTGTGTATGTGGATATGAAGTAAATAATTGCAAAATACATTTCATTTGCATACACATACATACATGCGCGCACATCACCCGTAATAAGTTTTTAAATAAGACTGGCTCTATTGCAAGTAATCTTGTACGTATTGAAATAAAATATATTTCTGCAAATATTTGATGTGAGAACATGCGTTTTAATATAAATACATACATACACACATATGTATGTAGATTGAGATATATAAGTGTGTGTGCATATTTGAAAATTGTACAGATACAAAGTAGACAACTGTAGCAGACTGCCTGCTGAGGGCAAGGCGTCAAAGCGTAATATTACGTGTGTATGTGTGTGTGTCAGCAACACTATTTCATGGTTATGCCAGGTTATTCTATTGGCGTTTATGGTCGCGTGCCACTTGCAGTGACAAAATTAAATTGGCACATTACCAAAACACCACCCAGCACCCAGTGAAATATGTACTTTACTGGCATATTTGATTGCGTGTGTTTTTGTGGAATTTTACTAGTGTATCGGAATGATTCCAATTGAATTTGCAAGAGTGTGTTAGTTACTACAGTGATGATTGCGAATATCAAAAACAAAGTTTGTACTTGGTAGATTCTTGGGGCTTAGATGTTTTCTTTGTTCATTTATTATTTTATGTATTTTAAATAATAGTCGGGCGTCTTTTCGTCTGCCATTATGACCATATTATTATGGCATTCATGTGCGTGAGTTATATTTCTTGTACATGTAGATGAGCGTTTGTATGTAAATATCTATTTGCTGCTTTTTTTTTCAATTTCTTATTATTATTTTTTTTTTATTCATAAATAAAGCGACGACAGTTTGTCGTTTGCTGTTCTATGCCTAAAATATGGATCGTTAATTCTTATATTAAAAAAAAAGTATTGTGTGTACGATTATTTTCTGTTTATTTTTCCGCTTATTTTAATTTATTTTTTTTATTAACTCTTTATCATTGCCACTCTTAAATGCTTTTAATTATCCATGTTGTTTTGGCACTGCTACTGCAATCATAATAAACAAATTAGTTGAGGCATAATATTTAATCAGCAACACTTGACCTACAGCATTGCTCTTTATGGAACAATAAAATCTAAAGAAGCCTAATAATTTAAGTTAATCTGAATGCAATGAATTGTTCATCACATGCGAAGCACTTGCATTGACTTATGAAGCCATAACAAAAACTCCATTTAAATACACAGCATGTGAAAGGCACCACACTCATGTCCAGTCACATATTTAATGTTCAATGCGAAAAACAACAACAAAAAAGCAAAAAAAAAAAAAAACAAGTGTCAAGAGATAGTCGTAATATTAAAGGGAATGCATCGCATATACTCGTATATACAGATTGATATGTGAAATAGCAATTCTTTTTAATGCTGGAATATAAGGAGACACTGCATTCCAATCTGACCAATTTCATTAAAAATTTTCTTTTCGTAAGCGAATGAGTTGCTCATGAAAGAAAGTCTAAAGAGTTTTAAATCCATCGATCAAATAATTTTTTTTTTCACAAAAATTTTAAATTAATTTTTTAATTTCTTACAGCCAAACTTGCCAAAAAAAATTATTTAAAATTAAAATGTTTTTTTTTTATAAATTTGGCCGTTGAATTGATATAAAATAAAACCTTTTTTTTTAAATTAACTAAATAGAACCTTCTAGAATGTAACGTTGTTTCTTCATTCAAAAAAAAAAAAAAAAATTATTTCAATTGTCTTTAATTGTTCTGCATTATGCTTTTTAATTTTCTATAATTTTTGTTTATAAAAAAACTATTTGCATGATTGTGTTACGCGGTCAAAGAGACAATCTTTCTTTCTTTCTTTCTTTCTTTATTATTGGACCATTTTTATGCCCATAATATGAAGACTAATGTTGCTGCTGTTACTGCAACCGCTTGCTACTTGCAAGATGCAGACTGTGGAAAAAAATATCTCATCAAGTGCCAACACACACAAGCTCATTTTGAGAAGATCAAAAAAAAAAAATAATAATAACAAATTTAAAGCAACAAGTGTCGAGCACGCAAACCTCTTGCTTTCTTCAAATAAGAATTCATCTCAAATCATCATTCAACTTAACCAACTAAATGGAAGACAAACGAAGCACATGAGCGTACATTCATGCCTACATGTGCTACTTATGTCAGCATTTAATGTTTCCTTTTTATTTATTTTTTGAGTCTGTGCGACAATAAAAAAATATTAAGTGAAAGTATTGCGATTTAATTAAACTAGAGGCAACTAACACTGTGTGTATGTGCATGTGCACAAAAAACCAAAAGTATCTATAAAGAGTAATCGTGAGTGAGAACTTATTTTTAACATAACAGAGCCAGGGCTCATGGTACATTGAAAACCTTTAAATCTCTGTCATTAATTAACTGAATAAGTTATAAACAAACGCATTTAAATATGTATGTATGTATGTGCCATGTGTGTGTTCATATGAATGGAAGTCTATATTTCGTATGTATTTCCAGGGGAATCAGAACATGCGGATTTGCTAAAAGATTACGTAAGTATCTGAACATAAATATTTGTGTGCCTGTGTGTGTTTGTGTTGGCATATTTTTCTTAAAAAAATATCTTCGATAAACAATCCAGAAACAAACTTGAGGATGCAAACATTTTCATACCAATTGAGCAAACAAACAAATTCTAAATATTTGTTTTAAAATTATTACTTTAATCATTAATCGTTCGTTCGAGTATAAAAAACTAAAATAATTATGTGTTGAAATTAAAGTATAAAACGTACATGCCTACATACACATTTATTAGTTGCCGGGACGCATACACACAAAGGAGATGATAACTTTTTATTGCTGTGGAACGTACGTACATACTATTTAGAGATTAGAGTTCAAACCAATTATATGGGTGGGTGGTAGATGTGATTTATATTTTGTTTTTTTTTTTCATGTACGTCCATACATATAGAAGAACTTAATACTTTATGCACATCACCATCATGCTGCAAAATAAATATAATTGATCCACTAGTACAACAATCCATGATGTGTGATGTTATGCTAAAATTTCCAAGAAACTTAAAAGAACAGAACACACTGTGCTGGAATGCTCAAAGTGAGCACCGCCCACACGTTATTTATACAAGTTTCTTATTAACAAATTTGCACGGAAATATTTCTAGAAAAATATTATTTTTTAAAACCAAATAAAAATATACAGAAATCAAAAACATTGACTTTGAGCCCTTTAGGATTGTTTTATAACTTTATTTAATTTGGAGAACGATCAAGCTGTTCCAACACCAATAACAGTCTAACATCTTTCTCTTTACAGCACTATTTTCCTCGACAAACGATTTGAAAGCAATCAGTTGTCTTGGTTGCTTCTTAAAAATAATCTACCAACCAACTAGCATCCAGTAAAAGAATTTTATAAATAAATCATTTCGTACGAGATAACAAAAGGTAATTTATTTTCTCCTTGGATTAGCTCCAAGTCTCTTGCATCTGTAAGTTAACGAACGCGAAGTTATTAAATATTTGTAATACAACAATCGTCGAGGCATAACCGAAATAAATATTTCAGTTAGATGAGCCATCCATGCGCTCAAAATTATGTATATTCAGACATGTTTTTCTTTCTTTCTATTATTTTTTTAAGTTGAAAGCTTTAAGCACAGACTTCCGAAGGAATGCAATTGAGAGTAGGGGAGCAGAAATAAGAAATTATTCTAATATTTGGTAGACGCTGAATCCACAAAGTTTTCAGTAAATCATCAGATTTTCCAGATGGTTTCTTATCACCTACATTTACGTTTTCTAGGAGCCTAGCAGCTGACGAAGCCTTCTTTCTTCATATTTAATAAATTCGTGTACTACAATTAATTGTAAGGTTTCATATTTGTTTTCAGCTGGTGGTTCTTCAAATATATGAACTACATAAATTACATGCTCTCAATACTCGTAGATCCACCAGTGTCTGGTATTATGTATGTTAAAGCAGAAATAACAAATTGAGATTCCAGCTTTGGAAACCATAACTTTGGAACACGTACTGTTACTCGCAAATTCACTAAAGATGCAGATCCAAATTCTTCAAAAGTTGACATATTGAATCACCGTTCTACTTTGTTTTTATTTTCAACCTCAAAAGTGTAATAATAATTTTTCTTTTTATAAATAGTTCACAATTTATTTGTTAGTTTATTTTACCTTTTTCTTTTTAATTAAAATGACTATTTTATTAAGCTTGAGGTCTTATTTCATAAATTGCAGCCATACAAAAATAAGACCTTAAGCTTAATAAAATAGCCATTTTAATATTTGACAATTAGAAATAAATATAGTTTCGGCACACTAATAAAATATTTTTACACATAAAGAGAAATTGTAATTAAGTTGACGAATAAGTCCGTGAGTACTTGCCAAAGTTTTTGTTTTGTTTTTGCCTCTTTAAGAAAATGATAACAACAGATCGGTCGATAACTATCAAACAAGTGGTTGTCTTGAAAAAAAATTTATTTTAAAAGTATACAAAGCGGTGGTGGCAAGTTAAATTTTTTTTCTGGATCATTGTTTGAGTGAGCTTGAATGAATAAATTTTAATCTCAATAAAAAAGCCATTTAAAAACAGATCACTACTTTGTTTTTTCCAAAAATTTGGAATTTGAAATGTTTATGTTTGTGGGTGTGTGCGTGTGTGTATGTCTATGCCACTGTGCGTGTGTGTGACTGTAATGTGACATCTCTTTGATGCGAAACTGAAACTGTTTGTCCTTCAGTTGAAAAAATTTACGAAACGGCAAGAAAAAAAGGAAGATAATTTGCCACAAAAATTTCAAATTATAAAATTCTTTGGATCTTAACTTTCGTTAAGTACGAGTATGTATTTTGTAGTAAGTTCGCTTAATGTCAGACAGACAGTCAAGCCAAGTTGAATAAACAATGTGAGTGCTTGCAAATTGTGTTAGGTTGTTAACCTTAGCCCGTTTTGTCTTGACTTGTTCCTTTTTTTTATTTTATTTTTATTTTTTTGTTATTACGTACACATATTATCATACAAGTGCATACAACAAACATACACACATTCATACACATTTATTTTATATTAAAGCAACTGCTTTTGAATTGATTGAATGTACATGTGTATGTACTCTCGTTTGTGCACAAGCAATCTAACATACAACATGTTGCGTTGTTTTATGTCTGCTAGGCGAACAAAGTATGTAACATCAAATCATCCGATCTAGATCATACACACAACATAAATAATATTGTGTGCAGGCAGCATTCATTTTGACCCACAACTAACCTAAAAGGACTTGCATAAATGTTCTTTAGTATTTCTTTTTTCTTTACTTTTTTTTATTAATAATAAAATGTGTATGAATGCATGAGTGAAGGAAGGGAGAGGGTAGGCATGCAATTTCGCAAAGTTATTAGAGATAGTGCGGATATTTTTTTAAATATTCATACACATGCGTGTCACATGTTGATCGTTTATAAATGAACAAGTTCTTTTCATCAAAGTGATTTCGATTTAACTTTCCACTTCATTTACAAGAACAAATAAAAATAAATTTATTCTTTCCCACAGTGATCTTTTTCCGTCATTCCTTCTCTGACATATTCGCTCATTTAAAAACATTTGGACCGATTAATGATGTGAATGACAATAATTAAACGCTTGATTAAAACGACTGAAAAATGTTGTTTTGCATCAACATTGAGAAAGACTGTGCAATTCTAACACAAACACACGAAGTTAAATGAAAACTTTAAAGAATTAATGAAAATTCTTTTAAATTAAAATTAACTTTGTTCCATGGAAAAGTTAGTTATTTACACACAACTTGAAACTCAATATTTGTTTTGTGTTTTTATTTCTTTGAGTGAAAAAATTTTTAATTTATTACAAGATATTGATTGTATTTATTTCTTGGTCACAACCCAAAAATTCCCTAAATCAAAATATTTCCAAGTTAAAAACTTCTACTTCAAAAGGAATTAATTAAACAACATAATCGTTTTTTTTTTTTTTTTTTTACCAGAATGTATTTAATTGAGCTGCTAATATTGAAAGTGGTATAAGTCCACTTTATATTAGCAAGATGTAGACACCATTTTTTCAAATATAACAGCTCAATTGTTATGCGAGTTCAAAATTGTTGAAATTTTTGTGAAACATCGACAAATGATGTGTTAATACCGCCCATTGATTTTTTATTTACATTTTCGTGAAACAAATGATGACGCACATTTTTAAACTGTTTCAACATTTGAGAAATATTTTTCCAAATGTATTTCATGTCTTACGTACATGAATTTTTATTGAAAATATTTATAAAGTTTGCAGATAGCAAATACATTTTGGCTAAAATATGTGCCAATTTGCCAACAACTGGAATCAAATCAAAATTGTTTTAGTAGAAACCATCAATTGAATTTTTCAAATTCAAAATGACTGATTGATTCAGGTGAGTTTTTCAAAAAGAAACTTGCCAATAGTGTGGTTGTAATGCTATTGGCCTTTAAATTATTTCGAGCTGAAGTAAATTAGATTTTATTCAAATTATTTCTGTTACTAACCACTACTGAAGTATAAAACTTGTTCCAGCAAAAAAAAAACTGACACAAAAATTTTAATAGATTAAATTGCCATCTTCAGTTTAAGTTTGCTGTGAATTATTTATTTATTATTTTAAATAAATAATTCACATTTATAGTACATGCATGCATACATACACCAGATTTTATTAGCAGTTGAGCATAAGGCCTGTCCAAAAACTAAAATAATTTTGGTCAGTTGGTTGCCGTTTTAGTTGTTCGCTGTGATCGCGAATCAGCAGCCCAACTCAAATGTGTCTATTAAATATTTCTAGTATTATTTTTAAATGTTTGTTTAGTTTTCAGGAATAGTAAGTATTTGCTTAAAACTAATGAAATACAGACAAAGACGTACATACGCATACACACGCGCAAGTGCAAAAATCAAAGCAATTAAATTGTTTAACTTTTTAACGCTTGCCCATACAAACTTAATATAAATATTTATATTATCTGCTAAATTAATGAAAATAAAAAAATTACGAATCTACAGATTTTGGTTAATTTTAAACAGCGAAGAGATACAACAAGCACACGAACAAGAACACTCACCAAATAATTGTTTTTTTTTTTAAATAACACAATTTTTTAAATGCGTTTAGAGGCCCAAAATGGATGTTTCGGTTAGAAGAATTGTTTGTCTTAATGAATGGTATTGTTTACATAGTGACTACATACATACATCACATGCATGGGATCTTTCATTGACATTGAAATCAAAAAGCATGTGTGAACACAATATACTTTGTATCAATTCTATGAATTTTAACAAATCCGTGGATGGAGAAAATTCTTATTTAAAGCAGCAAAATGAGAACAACTCACGCATTTCAATAAATAAAAACTGTTTATTAATCACCCCCAAAAATCACTTATAATTCAACACGAATGGGTACGCCAGTTGAAGTTAGAACTAATGAATTACTCCCATGTATGATAAAGAGTGATTTTTTTGCTATTATCTTTTTGGCAACACTAGTTTTGACAGCTCACGCACGTTTTGTATCTTGTGTCACTGTCAAACATCTTCAGTTTGGTCTATAATTTAATCATGAATCGTCTTACAAACGAACAACGCTTGCAAATTATTGAATTTTATTACCAAAATGCGTGCTCTGTTAAGAAAGTTCATCGCGCGCTTCTTCCATTTTATGGTCAGTTTAATCGACCTACTGAGGCTTCTATTCGGGCTATTGTAACAAAATTTCGCACCAAATTTACATTGTTGGACATTAAACCACCAACACGCTTACGTAGAGTGCGAACTGAAGAAAATATCGCAGCCGTATCGGCCAGTGTTGGTGATGACCGTGAATTATCGATTCGGCGCCGTTCGCAGCAATTGGGCCTCTGTTACTCCACTACGTGGAAAATTTTGCTGAAGGATTTGGGTGTGGTGCAAGAATTGAAGCCAAACGACCTACCACAACGCCAAATTTTTGGTGAATGGGCTCTTGAAAAGTTAGATGAAGATCCACTTTTTTATCGAAGAATTGTGTTCAGCGACGAGGCTCATTTCTGGTTGAATGGATACGTGAACAAGCAAAACTGCCGTATTTGGAGTGAAGAGCAGCCAGAAGCATTGCAAGAGCTACCAATGCATCCACAAAAAACAACCGTTTGGTGCGGATTATGGGCTGGCGGCATCATTGGGCCGTATTTCTTCAAAGATGATGCGAATCACAACGTTACTGTGAATGGTGAGCGCTACCGTGCGATGATAACAAACTTTTTTTTGCCCAAAATGGAAGAGCTTGACTTGCATGACATGTGGTTTCAACAAGACGGTGCCACATGCCACACAGCACGCGAAACAATGGACCAATTGAGAGGCGAGTTCGGTGAACAGTTTATTTCACGCTTGGGACCAGTCAATTGGCCGCCCAGATCGTGCGATTTAACGCCTCTAGACTATTTTTTGTGGGGCTATGTTAAGGCTAATGTCTATAGGGACAAGCCCGCTTCGATTGACGCACTGGAAGCCAACATTGCCAACATTATTCGTGAGATACCGGCCGAAATGTTGGAAAGAGTATGCCAAAATTGGACTAAGCGGATGGACCATTTGAGGCGCAGCCGCGGCCAACATTTGCATGAAATAATCTTCAAACATTAAATTATATCGACCCAACTATCGATCCAAATAAATATTTCATGCATTTTTCTGAATTTTATGTGTTTTTTTTTTTTAATTTCCGATAGTTCTTATAAAATCACCTTTTACCTACACTTTTTTTATTTTGTTTATTTTACAAACGTTGGCATTGTATTTTACTGTAAAACTTAATCCATCAATTAAGAAAAGAGCTTTTTTGAGTGGTTTATCATTGTAAATTTATGTTTTTTAATAACTTTAAGTAAACACTAAACTGAATTATACACACTTTGTATGTTTTATGGATTTACTTTACTCTACTTTACTTTATTAATATTTTATATCAATCGTAAATTGAGATTCTCATAGGCCTAGAAATTTTAATTGTTGCGTAATCCTGCTGTGTTTTTGGTTGCAATTATATTTTTATAACAAAATTATTTTTGTACAAAAATACATCAGCAAACATTATTTCTTTAGTATAATTGTATTGAAAAGAAAAACAAATTTTCGTAGATTGTTTTTGTTTTCAATACAATTATACGAAAGCTTTGGTTCACATTTAGCTGAACAGGCAATATATAATAGATTTTCTATTGAACATTTGATTCCTATAACCAGTTCATGGTGTCACTTCATTCTTCTTGAGGAATTCGCATTTGAATTTCATGTGCTTGAAAAATCTGGATCAGTTTTCATTAAACAACTTTCACAATTACTGTGGCATTTTTTTACTTTGAACTTATCACCTGTTGGCAGCAGATCTTTAGAATATTACAAGAACAAGAATAATTACTATCGCCAATTAAAATTTACTCCAATTAACACAGCCAACTAATGTGAAAAATTATGGGAAAACAATTGATTGAACTTTAAATTTGTTTGTATGTTTTTGGTAAAACAATTAGTCTACTTCAAGAGCAATTTGATTCATTCTATAAATGCAGCTTTATTTACCTCAGAGTTCTTCTGTCTATGCAAGCTATGGAAATGAGTGTAAAAATAATTATTTTCACAAAGAAAATTATGAAATTAAAAATGTACAAATTTGAGCGCAAAGGAAAGTAATCAAAGTCTTAAACCTGATTAATTAAAACGATAAAAAGTATTTAGTGTTTGATGCAAATCGGCCTGCAAGTGCAAAATATCGAAATCTTTCCTCTTACTATTTTATTTGCATGTTTTGTATAGATAATTCACTCATACCTAAGAGACACAAGTGGATTATTAGCTCTTCTCTTAAGTTCATAACACCAAATTATTTGTCATTTGTTCATGTATATTTTCAACATGTTTCTTGGTGTAAAAATGATAGTTGACTCAAAACTTTAGAAATTTTTTTCCAAAATAAACACAACGTGTCGTACACATGTACTACATACGAACATGTCATGACAGCGATCGCCATCTAGAGAACAAACGTGCAGTGCAGTGTTTGGACTCATATGACGGCCACTGATTTTTTAACAAAAATATTTGTAAAAGTTCTTGTTAGAATTTTATTTAAATACAGCACAAGATTGGCAACTTGAAGGCAGAACATCCAAATTAAAATAAAACTTGTAACAATTTCAATTGCGTATTCATAGATTATTCATTCATTTATATGATCGGGGCGATAAATGTGGTCAACACATGACTTCTGTTGGCCATAAAAAGCGTCAGCCAAATAATGAAAGCAAGAATAACAAAATATTAAATAATAGAATAATTTTGTTCAACTTTTCTTGTTTTGTGTTCAACAACAGTGGTTTTCTTTTTTTGCTTCCTTTTCATTTTTTCTTTTTTTTATTGCTAAAATAGTATGTATGTATGACTATGTATGGACATACATAAGTAAACGTGTGTATGTACATACGTTTGTACATTCATACACAAACATACAAGTCCACAGTTTTATACTTTACACGTAAATTTGTAGTCATGATTCCGCAGTTCGTTAACTTAGGTCAAGTAATTGCAAATTAAAGAATAAAAAATGACAATTAAATAATTAACATGTACCAGTTGATTACAGAGCACAATCGCAGGTAAATGAGTGGTAAAAGTGAATAAACAATTTTTTTTTATTACACAACTTGAAACATTTATTTTTATACACGAGACAGAAAGAAAAATTAATGAAATTAACAACAACAATTGGATGGCCGAAGTCATTACGGCAGGCTGCCATCGAATCCGCATTTGAAGCCAATACACGAGTTTTTTATTTCAATTTATTTCTTTCATTTTTCTCTCTTCACACACTATGTTCTATTTTACCCATAATTTTTTTAGATTTTCTTTGAATTTATTTATTTCTAAATTGAATAATTTATTTTTATTTACAACTAGCGATTTTTATCTGGTTTCTTATACTGAAAATTCCCAGCGACTTGTCTAAAATCTGGTTTTGATTACCTGCTTTTACCCGGTCTCAGTGGGTACATTTTAATTGTTGATGACTTAATGGTCTGAAAAATAGACATAGTGTTTTCATATAAATATAGCGTAAGTCGGTATTCTTATGTACCAAGTTTTAGAGAAATCCGTTTAGAAATAGAATATCAATCTTAAAAACCTTCCATAAAAATCAGCCATTCACTACTTTACAAAGTGGATCATGATTGGCAGAGGCGCCAACTAAAGTAGTGGGTGAAAATCATTTAAAAATTGATGTGAAGATCAGCGTGGCTGATCAAAAAGTTAAGAGATTATATTTGTCAAATCCGTTTCAATCAAAAATTTGTAAATCGAACAAACAAACAGACAAATTTTTCTACGAGTACATACGTATATATTGACCCATGACCGTCTTTGCTGTAAATAAACAAGCAATGTGGACTTAAGCTAAAACTATTTCTACTATAAAATTCGAACAATATTTCCTATGCCTATGAAATTTTGATAGGTGATGAAAATTTTCACATTCTTGTGATTTTTATAAAAACCGATAACGTGATTTTCTTGGCGATTATGGTTCGATGTATTGAATAAAAAAAATGTGTAAAAGGTTTGATGAAAAATTTTTCAAAAAGAATTTAATTCCTCCCTATTAAAACCATATTAATTCAATTTCAAAACCGAACTTTATGTCCGAACATTCGGCCGGACATCAAGAACTTACACACATAACCATGTAAATGTATTTACATTTTTGCACAGTTTCTAGGTTCAAATAAATAAATTTTATTCAAAACCGTGTTTGTATGCACATGCAGACATTCGTAACTCGTTAATTTTGTTAGTAGAGCAACTTCTACTAATAAAAAGCAATTTAATTATTTTTTTTTTTTTTGCTTTAGTTTTCCACCTTTTACGTAAAAGTTTAATACGATTTTTTATTCGAAACAAGTTAAGTGCAAAATTAAATGTTCTTTGTACAACAAATGAAATTTCTATTACGAAAAGAGTTTCAAGTGTTTATTTTTTAATTTACTGCATTTCTAAGATTTATTAATATTTACTAAGAAAATACATAAAACGTATTGTTTTTGTTTTTGTTTTTTTGTAAATATTTTAATTTTTCGAGGTCAATTTACGCTCACACAAAATGTTGCTTCGCACAATTTCATAAATACATGTTAGAGATGCACTGCACACAGCAGCAACGTACGCACGATTACGGCGAGCTGCGACTACGCATGACTGCAATCAAATTCGTTTTCAATCAGGTAAATCATAAATAAGCTTGAGAAAACACAAAGCCGATCTAAGAGAGCACGCGTGAGAATTTTTTGATTAAAAAAATTTTTTTTTTTTGTTGGCCTAATGTGCTTATCCAGACTTAATATGCTCTGCAAATACGAGTATATGTAATCAAATGTGTAGAAGAAATTTTTTCTCAAGTTCCTTGAAGTGTCATTTGACGAAGCAAACTGTGCTTACTCAATAGTAAATGTTACCGCTTTCTTTATAAAATTTTTAGCTCCGAATACAATTTTGAATGGGGAAATAATTTGAAGAAAATAAATTTTAAACAATTCCTTTATTTACTTGGCTTGCACGCACATTTTTATCTTGATTTCTATGTAAAATCTATCTAAAAATTTTATATTAAAAAATTAATGAAATATTTTTTAAAATTTATATTTTTCTTGAGCACTGAAGCTTGCGCAATCTGGTGAAATTTTGTTATTTTAAGTGAAGATAATACTTTCGTTATTTATTTGGCTACACATCAGACACGATATCCTTCTAGCAGTTTTTTTTTTTAATTTACAAAAATCCTAGTTATTTTATTATTGTTTAGGGTGAATCCCTCCCATTCCAAGCAATCAAATTGTGTAGAAATAAAGTTTTTATTAACCTGTAACAAACACAAAATTTTGTACTTTTAAAGGATAGCAAAAGGCCATTACGAGTATCTGCATTCAATTAAACATTAATTGAAAATGAGTTAAATCAGTGAAATTTTTTTTTTTTTTTGGAAAATAGAGAATATCAACGAGTACAAAAGTAAATTCATATTTTTTTAAAACGAAAATTTTAGAATGTGAAGAGACCGCTTGTATCCAGCAGGCAAATACTATTTTTGATTAGAATTAACAGTCCAGATATCCTCGATGAACATTGTATCTTTTTCTATTCATAAATAATCATTCGGTTAAAATCGTGCATGTCTTTCCATAACTTTGTCTTTTTTTATATATTAAAGTGTCCTTACCGAGACCGCCTTGATAAATCCATTTTCATATTTAATTGTTTTTTTTTTTTAATTTTCAGCTTTTAATTAATCAATCACTTTGTTTTCTTATTTTAAAGGAATATTCAAATGTTTTAAAAAACTATCTTTTTTCACTTTAATTACTTTTTTTTTTCTTTTTTCTATTAGTGATTCATAACACTACTAGTAAATTTAATGCATTTATCGTATAATACTAAATAATTATCCTTTTTTGCAGGATCTCGCTTTCAATTGCTGTTACAATTTATTGATATTAAAAAAATATATTTATTTTAAGTAATCGCTTCATTTGGAACGTAAAGTCAAACACAACCGCTGGGACAGAGCGCCAGTCAGCAACTGACCCTATATGATAGTGCGCACTGTAAAAGAAGCTCGCGATCGCTTCTAAAAGGCATCATACAGCATGATCCCATCAGTAATGTAGAACAAAAACCACACGATTGTTGCTTGCCTGTTTGTGTAAGTAATCGCACCAACAACTATGAACAAACGAGTAGTAACACACACACACGCACACGTATGCATGTGCTACAAATACTCTACGGAGTGTTCAACGTTTGGCTACTGAATTCTATATCGATTTGCTCGTATACGATCCAACTTATTAATAAGTTTGTGTGTATGTATGTCAGTATGAACACTTCCGCTTTATGCACACATACGAGTACATTCGTATGTACTCACATACGCTTTTCATATTTTTATCGTTTTTACACTATATGCTTGTGTGTCCTCCGCAATGTTACCAGAGTGGTGATTTTACAATATCGTTCTTGCGATTTTTACATAGATGATGGCATTTCATGGCATGCTTTCATTGACTGAACTAGAACCTTTCTTAGCAACGTTTTTATATCTTTCACATTTTCAGAGTTCTTGCAAAAGTGCAAAAGCGTAGCGTTTTATACTTTTTAGCAACATATCTGTGGAAAAACCGCTTTTGCCTTATTAAGTCATTTTAGAACACTTCAAATTGTTTTCATTGTCATCTCGCTGATTGTGGAATATATCGCCCCACTACCGCTGAAACACAATAATAAAGCTATTGAGTTAATTGCGACAACAAATTAATGTTTTCTTAAGTAAACCTAAGCGACTTTTCTTAATTAGCACAGATACTCGTATAGGTATCTCGAATCCCAAGAACTCAGATAGAAATAAGTTTTAAGAAAATTTTATTATATGAAAGTTAAACATAATAAAGCACTTCAAACCGATTAATTTTGTTTAGATTAGCGGCGTGTTTTGGTTTTTTTATCACAAAAAAAAATTTTTTTTGTTGAATGCTCCTGGCAATGCTGGTTTTGCCATAATAACCGAAGCATTTTTCATTAGGAAACCATGATTTTGTTGTATTGAAATGAGTATGAAATTTCAGAGAACGGATATACAAACGACAAAAGCTTATCACTATTTTAATACACACAACAATTAATAGAAATGTGCGTGTGTGTGTGTATGTGTGCGTAAACTTACTTGAACAAAATATGCCTAACCATGTTATACACTTTCGCTTATAATAAAATTTAAATATTTAATTTTTATACGTCAAATTTAAAAAAATATATATATTTTTTATTGATTGGAGTGGATTGATTTATTTACTGATTTATGTCAACGGGGGTACCCTCCCCGGAGGTGAAATTTTTTTCTCTTTCACAAAATATGATAAAAAATATTTACAACAAAAAACGAGGTTAGTGAATGTGAATCTATTCAGTTATAATTTTTTTTAGTTCGGCTTAAGTTTCCAATGTCAATGAATAATTAAAATGTGAGTACAAACTGAATGTAATAAATAAATATGAAATTTGTCGTACCGATTTCGATATCACACTTGAATCTCATCACATGATGTTATTTTAGAGAGACACACATTAAAATATTTAATTGCCACAAAATTATCTTTTATTTTCCATTTCAATTCGGGCATGTAAAACGATTAATTTCCTTGAGAGAATAGTACTCGGGTGTATGGAATTGCTAAGGATGAGTCTTTTTGTATGAGATGAAATTTTTATGAATTTTTCAAACTATCAACTTCCCAACACCAACTACACAAGTATTCACATACATAAATGAAGTGTTATAATGACAGTGGATGACACACACACACAAGCACAAATAAAGATCATAATGGAATATGTATGGATGGACTGCAAAAAAGTGGTGCTTTGAAGAATCGAGCCTCCCCTTTAAGTTTTAAATAATCATAAAGAAGAAAGATGCAATGACATTGCCGAGGCTGTTACAAAAAAAATCCACTAATTGTACACACATGTGCAGTTGTTGCATAAATAAAAGGAAACCCGCCGGTATAATTAGAGTTAAGCACATACATACACATTGACACATACTTATGGAGTTGTACAAAAACAACAATAAGAAGACTAAGAAGAGACGAACTTAAAATTAATTTTCCTTCGAATGCGCTCCAAGTCTAATAAAATATATTGAAAGTATTTTCTTTGCGCAACATAAAACAATTAAACAACAACAGCAAAAAGAAAACATTACGTTAATAGAAGAGTGATTCAGCCATCGCTTGTAAGAATAACAATAAAAAGGATGATGTTAAGTGGTTCCAAGATTAATAAATACGATAGTCTAATAAATGCGTAAGTATGCACTCGCACTCGTACATAAAATATAAAATATGTATTTGTAACATGTGTTCTTGTTTTACGAAATGCAGATCATTGAGCAGGGTAAACATCTACTTTGGTAAAGTCGTGTCATTAAAGACGTGCATACAAAATTACTTTTCTTTTACAATTTTGTGATTTTAATAAAAAAAAAAAAAAAACATTTCTTTCTTAATAGAATCCTAAAAGAAAAAATATTCAGAAATAAAAAATTTAATTTTTTGTATTTCTTTCTCAGCGAAGGCAGACTAATGAAAAATTGCATGTGGCAAAAACAGTTTCAACAAATAAATTTAAATTTTATTAAAAAAAAAAAGAAATTAATTATTTTGTTTATGACTAGACAGATAAACTATTTAAGCGCCACATACATACATACATATGCCTATAGTTTTCATTAGGGATGTAATAAAAGTTTCCGATTACGTATGAATGGATGAATAGACGTTAATATTTTATATTATAGACTAAATATTAGCATGTGATTCGCATTTATGTGGAAGCAGAAAGAGGGCGACTGAATTCATATCAGATAAATTTATAAATGCAGCCTGAGAATTCTTTTTAAATTGCACTACAGATACATACATAAACCTGCAAGAATTAAAAAAATTTAACTAAATGCTTAAGGAAAATTTAAAACAAGAATATTTTAAAGCTAAAAGTTATAAAAAAACAGAGAAATCGTACAGTTTGTGTTTGTCAGTTAACAATTCTTGTGTACGGTTTTCTTTTTGAGGTCTCATATGACACATTGTACGTTTAACTTCTTACTGTAACAAAAATAATCAATTCCAACTGATACACAATGAATTAATTAAATTTTGACACATTCTCCACAAGATGTATCTTTGAAAAACTATAATTAACAGAAATTTTGTTTAATTTTTAAAAAAATTTCAACACACACACACAAACACACATATATTTTCTAGTACAGTCACTGAGCACACATACACTGAAACTTTTAAACTTCCGTTTTAAATGGTTAAATACATTAACACAGACGCACACACACACACACACACGCGTACCTACTTGTTTATTTTGAATTTAGTTTACGATAACAATTTTCTAAAAATAATAACTAAGAAATCCAGTCACTGAAATGCTGTGTATAAAATAAGCACATGTACGTGAATATCGTCAACTGAAATGAACAAAGGGTGTCTCAACAAAAGTTTAAATACAGCTTGTAATAGTTAATTTCACAAATAAGCAAAAATGAAAAGTTATATGGTGATTGATATTCTATTGTTTCTAATACAAGGTATAAGCACACGAAAGGAGTTTTCCTACTTGCTATTTAAGCCAAACAGGAAATTAATTTTCAACGGCAGAAAATGAAATAAACAACTTGTTTGTGTACAAATAAATACAAAAAATTAAGATCACAATTTTCATTCGAAATAAGCAAATGTTGGTTTCATTTTACTTGACGATATACGAGTACAATTTCATACAAATAAACATTAAAGTCATATAAAACCATTTTATGAATTCCCCTGAGGTAATGAAAAAATCTTATTTGCTTTTGGTTTCTAAAGGAAACAGATTGACCAAAATTGTTATCAACGCAGTAACACTTTAAGAGCTTTCAACATGGAGCAGAAAAAATTGTTTTTGTTGGAAGTTAATGAAAGTGCGAATAAAGTACAAGCGTACAAACAAAAATGTTTAAATTTTGTTTATTATTTTCTACATACGATTTAAATATTTATGACCCATTTTGCAATAATACTTTTGATAAAATCGTTCTTTTCTTTCAATGAATTATTTTTATTGCTTTTTTAATTCATATTTTTTTCAAAACAATAAGTGGTTTTGATACGTTGTTGCTGCCGCTTATCAGCTCTTAGTTCCGCTCACAATGATCTCGTTTTCTTTTATTTTATCCCAGGCATGTGGGTGAAGGGTGACTAGCGCTAGTATTAATATTAAAAACCTACATCCACATATATATATATACATACAATATTTATCCAAATACATACACACTGTAGTTACTGAAATACTAAATGTGTTTGGGTGTATTTTATTATAACAAATAATTTATTTAAGCGTGTATGCTTTGTACATAAATAAGTTTATTTATATTCATATATATGCATGCATACATACGTATATGTATATAAATCCTATTTCTTTTTTCTTGAATGCTTGTTTTATAATTTAAATTATTTTCAAAATCTCTTCATTAAACGAAATTGTAGTAATCAATGAATGGCGACAAATATAAAAATTTACATACTAACCGGAAATATTATTTTCTTTTTAGGGCTTTTATTTTAAGATCAAATATAATTTTGCATACATACTCGTATTCACATGTAGTGTTTATATGTCTGTAAAAGTTAATTTTTAGTTTTGAAATAGTCGCAGAAAACTGATTTGTATATTTTTTTTTAGCAAAAGCTGAATGCGTACCAGTAATTGATTTAGAATGTCATGCAAGACCTTTAGATGAATGTTTTGATAAATTAATTACATTTTATTGAGAGATTAGTCTTTTTTATTTCGCCAATTCACCAAATAAATAATGTATGTGTGTACTTTGGTAGCTTACATATTACAGTGTCGTTCTTAGCAGGCTTAAACAAGTTCAAAAAACTCGCTTTGCGAAAAATATTTTACATTTACAAATTCAAGAAGAAAAGCAAGTCTTTTAAGTGTTTTAATAATTTAACATGATGATTTTTCGGAAAATTAAAATCCTGGATCCCAATCACATTTTTGTGGTTCCATACGTATTGAATAACAAACAATAATATCACCAGGCTGCGGTAGAATTTTAGTATCTTTGAAACGTAAGCCGCACTCAACATCTTTTTTTATTGTATCTACTTCATTCTTTAAATGTCTCATAGATTCCAGTGGTCCTAGGAAAACAGAAAAGACGAATCAATTTACAACACAAAAGCTTTAGTTGAAATCAAGGCAAATACAAACCGTCATAAATAGCTTCACTATTTCGCATTAAGCGAAATTTGTGTGCTTTTTTCAAAACGCCTTTTGTACAACGACATCCTGCAACAGGTACTTCTTTTCGACCTTCCGTTATAACAAACTGCTGTAGCACATTTGCTTCACCCAATACATCTTCTACTTCAAGTGGAGGCAGTTTTTTACTTATTTCTATTTTTAAATCATCAATTAAACGGTAGATAATATTGCAAAGTCGTATAGAAACATTGTGAAGAACTTTCTTTGGTTGTTCTACTGAAAATGCGTAAATTATAGCACCAAAAGCATCTGCCAATTCCACGTCAAACTCTGTAACGTTTCCAACGCCATAATGAACAACATTCAAACGACATTTGTCGTTCCCGGTATAAGTTTCCAATACATCAAGTATTGCCTCAACTGAACCATGTACATCACCTTTAATTATAACACTGACACGAGGTATACCATCATCAGGCAAAGTCTCTTTTGGCCTTGGGCCGTGCCTCATACGAAATCTTCCTGCCAAACGTCGAGCTTCTCTTTCCGCACGATATTTCACCAAGTGTTCTTCTTCTTTTTTACGTATTTCTTCAATATTCTGCTCCGCTTTTTCCTTTTGTGCTTCCTGTGTTCGATATCTAAGAACAGAATGCGCTTTTTTCTAAAGAATATAAAATATTTAAAAATAATTCATTTAAGGCAATAAAATTAATTTTATTATGTTATTAATAATAAAAAAAAACCTCTGATTCAACTTCTAGAATTAAGTCTCCTGCAAGTGGAAGCTCTCTCCATCCCAATATTTCTACTGGCGTCCCCGGTTCTGCTTTGTCCAAAGGCTTACCGTTGTGATCAAAAAGTCCTCTAACTTTAGCATGTGCAAGCCCACTTACCAAAACCGATCCTTTGTGTAGGGTACCCCGTTTTACTATTGCTGTGGAAAGTTTTCTTGAAATGAGAATAGTAAAAAGTTATTTTATTCCAAAAATATAGTTTAAATAAACGAATGCGAAATATATTTACCCTCGCCGAGGATCGGTCTTGGATTCTATAACAATGCCTTCCATTAATCCTGTAAAGTCGGCTGTAAGACCCATTAGAGTAGCTTGAGTACTTACGGCTTCCGCCAATAATGGAAGATTTGTGCCATTTATTGCAGATATAGGTATAACTTGAATATCTCCGCCATGCTCCTCCAAGGCTAAACCCATTTGTAATAGTTGTTGTTTAGTTTTTTCCTAAAAATTATAAATTATGCAACTAATATGTGGTTTCAACAATAACAACAGAAAATACAGAGCAACAGAAAAAACTATGAAACAGAAAATTTTATACAATCAATATTAATTTAAAGGAAAGCCTGACTAAAAACGATTAAAAGTTAATGTTAGAAATATGTATATAATTTTTTTAGATAAAGTGTTGTAAGGATTAGTTTTATTCAGCTCATTAATTTGATTTAGTGGAGAACTTCAATCAACTGTTTATGTAACCTTTTTACTATCTATTTTGATATTACTTCTTTCCAGAATTCATTACGAAAAGCACACTTTTAGCTATTTTTTATTTATAGAAAACATATTTTAAGAATGTGAAGTTTTAAAAATGCACACAAAAATATGCATGTGTCTTACCGCTGATTTTAATTGCTGTATTTGGAGTTAAAATAATCAATTTACAATTGAGTATTAGCTTATGGGTTTGAAAACTGTTAGAGGTTTTCTATAAAATCATATATAAAAAATTCAACCATAATACATTGATGAGACTTTACTGTACTTCAATAGAGTGACAAGATATATATGATTAGCCAAACCCTTGCATATTTTAAAAGGTATGTCTCTATATACTTACAATATTTGCTTCAGGTTTATCAATTTTATTAATCGCAACAATGATGGGAACTAAAACAAAAAGAGGAAGTTGTATTAGTATAATTGCCCACAAGTTTTTTTTTTTTTCAAATAACTATGGAAATATTTGTTAAAAAAAATTGATATTGGCTACTTATTTATAACAAAAATTGCAATAAACTGAAAAAATCAACGTAAGACACGTATCTAGTAAGCTTATCCGACTTTAGGCAGTTTTCAAACGATATTACAACTTTACGAATGTTATTGGTACTGGGCTCCCAGTGACATTAAAAAATGAAGACCTTTTTATCGTTAAATTTCCTGAAGAAATAAATGAATGAAGTTAAAGCAAAAGAAATAAATCCTAACAGAAGAAAAATTCAATATAATGCACCGTTTGAAATAAATAATTAAAAATGTATTTGATTTTTGTTGTAACTTGTTTTCAGACTATTTTACCTTGTGTTTCCTTTGCTAAAGCAATAACTTCCTTTGTTTGTGCCATTACACCATCTTCGGCTGCTACAACTAATACGATAATATCTGTTGCAACAGCACCACGTGCTCTCATTGAACTGAAAGCAGCGTGACCAGGTGTATCTAGAAATGTCACCTTTTCTCCATTCTCTAAATTCACGGTAAACGCACCAATATGTTGTGTAATGCCACCAGCCTCACCCGATGCAACATCAGCACCACGCAGTGAATCCAGCAAGGTTGTTTTCCCGTGATCAACATGTCCCATTACAGTTACTACAGGCGGACGCGGTTTCAACTCGGTTGCAGTCGCAGGAGGCCTAGGGAATACATCCTTATCTTTACTGTCTACTTCAGCCATTTTTGCAGTAGGAGCACCTACAATACGAACTCTCGCTCCAAGTTTTTTAACAATATCTTGTATGATGTTCAAATCATTTAGTTGAGCTGTTGGCTCAATGTTATCAGCACCTTTTACAAACAACATGGCTTCCTGAATATCTTCTATAAATTCATATATTTATATTACAAATCTAGCAATATCTAACAATTTATACAAACCCAGAGGACGACTTGCAGATTTAGACAACTGCTCTACCGTCATATAGCGCCATACTCCAATTAATGGGGAGGGATTTTTCTTTTTAGGTGAATATTCAATTAATCGTGGTGATTTCTGAAAGACACAAAATCAGTTGGCTTTAAAGAATGCATTACTTAAGGTTTATTTATTTTTAAGTGAACCATATAACAAAATTTTTTAAAACCTTCCTTGCTGATTTTAACTCAATGTATACAAACATGTAATTAACTTAACATTAACAAATTCAACTTTTAAACCTTTTCTTCTGCAGTTTTCCTCCTTTTCCATTTAACTTCGCATGTAAATATAGACCTTGCATCTCGTTTCAAACGCCATAGTGAAAGGTTATTAACTGTAGGCACAAACCGGCGTACAGAAGATCTAAAATATGGAAAAAGGTCCTTTAGTCCAACTGATACATTTGCTCCTTAAACAATAATTTGATTTTTATTTTCGTTACATAATGTATAATTTATTTATTAAAAATTTATCTTGTAGTTTTACCGAATCACAGTAGAAAACATTTTTACGTAAATTAATTTGATATATTCTTCTTCTTTTTTTAACTAAAACAGCAGGCCACAGCTGATTGTTAATCTCAAAGAAAATAATTTTGAGACACCATGCTTTTAACCGGCAATATTTATATTTATACAGTGTGGCACATTTTAAAGATAAAATAATTCACCAACAGTTGTTTACTATTCACATAAAACGACAACACTAATATTATATACCTACTGGAGCTGCCATTAAATCATTTTTATGCAAAAGCACTTTATTTTACAAAAAGTACTTAATTTCCATACACGCTTTTTATAACTTTTACATTTGGTTGTTGTATACGGTATCCAAAGAATTTTTGGGTGCGGTACACGGTATGCATAGCAGTGGTGCCATACTACAAATAAATTAATTTTTATCCTATTGAGAAGTTGTAATTATGTAAAAGTTCATAGTCCGTTTTCGTTCAGTATTAATTATAACTAAACTAATAAAGGCTCTAATTATAAGACGGGCATGCTGTTATAAGAATACATATTTTGCAGTTATTTGTGCTTAGTAGAAAAATTTCACTGAAAGCTCATGTAGTTTTATAGGTAACCATTATGCTATGCAGTTGAAAACTGCTTTCGCTTGTCTGAATAATTAAAAATTTTTGTTACATTGTTACACGTATGATATATGTATAAGACACTCTAAAGCTATGCTAATGCTAACGTAAGCACACAATAAACAAATAATAATTAACAAATAATTATAATATATTTAATGTACACATTGTATGTATGTATCTATGTAAGCATCTAAAGAAATAGTAGAGAAGATAATTTTCATTTTTATTTTACAAAATAAAAATAATTTAATATTACTCGTATATGCATGTAGTACCTGTGTACACATATACATCCATATACACTATGTACGTACATATGGATTTTAATTAATATTTTCCTTCAGAGATGAGTTATGTGTGTATGTATGCCATCCTTTTTAAAAACCAAGTTATTACACAAAGAAACATGAAAATACAAGGACCTGTTTGAAATGTGAAAGTTGCCTCAACTCATCAAAAAAGCTCTTATGAAAATAATGTGATACTTCACATGTTTCCAAAGGACTTTGAAATTTATAAAAAGAAAATAACTGATGACAGGCAAATGACGGTATTTGTTTGATGTTAAGTTCATCATGTTTTTTTTTTTTTTTTTGATTTTGTATTTAATTTTCTTTTTCAATCGTACTTGAAAATCATAAGGAAATCTAATGAAAAATAAACCCTTAATATTACTATCTGTTGGTTTTAGGTTGGTGGTGCAACAACAATATGGTGTGTGGTCAAACATACAGGTAATCATCATCATTCTTCTAGGATCGAAAGTAGCAAAATATTTACAAAAGCGGCAAACATCTTATGCATCGAATGAAAAAATTTTAAACTCTTTAAATATTTTCAATGGTCGCATGTAAGTGCTAGTGTCACAACTACAACAAACAACATCATCTATAGTAAGGTAACTTCTTCATAAGTTTTAAAGACCCGATCATTTGTGTTTACACAATCACATTCATCTTTCGAAATTGATAGAACATGGTGAAAACACAGCGTCATTGTCATGACCAATAATAAAGTCTATGTTTAGTAAGACAAAAAAACAAAATGCATGTACATACACACATATCTATGTATATACTTTGGAAATGTTGTCGTCACGTAAGTGATTAAATTAAACTGCTGAACATTTTAATAAAGAAAAAGTGCAACTATTCATTATAATTTAGACAAGTGGCACAGAACAAAAAATATCGCGGAGTAACATCAAACGAAATCTGCTACTTTAGAAGGACCACACAGGCACTGAACAAACAATTCCTCGTATATTAATGACTTTTATGTATTATTGAGTAATGAAGTTATAAATTATAACTTGGAAAAGCATCAGGAAATATATACATCCTTACATATACATACATCCTATCCATCCACCATATTTACATTCGAAGGTGTCAAAACAATTTTTATTTCATTTTCAATTTTTTACTTTTGACCAATATTTGTTTTTTTTTTTTTTGTTTTTGTAAAGCGCTAGACAAATAATCAGGTCAATGATCAAACATGCTCAAACATTCCTATTTGTTTGATTTTTTATTCTGTACACGCTTCAATAAAGTGAACAAATAATACATAAATGAACTGGTATATTCATTGTGTACTTGTCATTTGAATGTTTAGATAGTGAACTAAGTATTTAAGTACTCTTTATCACGCTTGACAAAAACAGATTCATAAAATTATGTATAAAACTAACAAAATATCTACAATAAAATACTTATTTATGTATGTATGCACGTACAGATGAATGTATGTATGTAACGTGTTTTGTGGTTTTCAATTCCCTTAACATCCTTTATCCTTCCACTCTGTTTGGTGGACTTTAATACGCCTGCTTTCAATTGAGTAATGTAACAAAAACGCTCCACTTGCTTGTACCGATTAGGGTGGGTACAATATGAATGGAGTACAGTATGGATGCAAAAATTAAAAACTAAAAAATCGCAATAGGTTTCAATTATAAAATTTTATTTCTTTTCGAAGAGTTTCTTAACAATGTTTTGCTGCTGATTCAGTTTTTTTTAAATACTGCTGCTGTTTCTGTTTAAAGCAAATTGGCCCACCTTAATGTGTGTACGTATTAAAAGGTCTGTACAAGCATACTTGAAAGGACTTACAAGCACATTTTATTATAAAATATTACACATGTTTGTATTTATGTGTGGCTTTCAAGTATGATTATGCAGCCCTTTAATACGTACGTATGTACTATGTGTGAGGAATATGTACACAGTAAGCAAACAATATCAAACCAATCTTTTATGAAATGTATTCTTTTCCTACTACTCATGCCGTGGTCCTGCCACTTCAAATCATACAAAAGTTTATTGTTAAAATATTGTTTAGGTTTTGCTCGCTCAAGTGCCATTGAGATAAATTGTTTGGCGTCGTCGGTTTTTGCTGCATGACGTTGACATTAAACATTTATGCATACACACATGTAAGCACATACATACACAGCCACAAACGCATGCATAGCATACAAAATAGGTGTTCTCCGAAACTTAATTATTACAAGAAAAAAAAGTAAAAACATAATAAATAGTTGTAGGTACTTAATGGAAATTATAACAGCATACGAGTGAAAGGAGGATATTTCGATTAAAAAACTCATTTTTTTAAACCTTAAAGTAAAAGCGACAACAATTTCAATGTGTGTAAATAATTTCGTTGTTGCAAGTCAGATATTAGATACGTTAATAATTCCAAATGTTTTATGTGAAATTTATTTTCAGTCCTTTGCAACCTAGGTTAGGTTACACAGGGCGGCCAAATAAGAAAAACAGAAGCTGGGATCACTTGGCCCTTTGATGTGGTCCCTTTGTGATACCTATGTAAGAGGAACCCATCCTAACCTAACCTATTTTAAGTAAAGGTGACACACTACTTGGGAACTGCCCGCTATCTTGCATTTCACTATAGGTATCTTATTACAGTTTGACCAATTTACATAACTCCGACAAATTTTCAGCGCAAGTAATTTCACATCAGGAGTTCCACAGAAAATGAAAAAGTATCTCGTAAATATATTCATGTGCTGTTTTTGTCATACAGGCGATCAAGCCGCCTAAAAAATTTCATTCAAAATTACTGACAGTGCTACAGAATCAGCACGTTAAATTAATACATACATATCTAATATGAAAATACATACTTACATATCGCACCATTTGCAGTTAACAAAACTGTTACTCCAATTCAGATTACTTCAAAGAAAGAGTTCTGAAAATTTTTTTTGCTTCTTTATTATTTTCAATCTCGTATACTGTCTCGTATTCTTCTCTTTCTGTTTTACCATTACAATGATAAAAGGACGTTTGTGTCATTTTATTTCAATTGAATAAATTTTGCTTGTCCCAATACTATTTTTTTTTTAAATTTCTCTGTGATTCTGAATGTTCAGAAAAGTTCTCAATTTTGTTTTCAAAAATTTATATACAAACAAGTTTTGCATTCCACACTGAACCCTTTTAAGATCAGAGTCAGATTTTTAAAAAAGACTGAAATGATCTATTAATTTGTAATTTTTTTATAAATGTAAACAAAATTATACATAAATAAGGATGATAGAAATACAAGATTATGCCATTTCGCATATAAAATTGACACATATGACGTCACACTTTGTGTTCCTATTGTAATAATTTACAACTAAAGAGAGAGAGAGAGAGAGAGTATTTTTTTATTATTTCTATCTTAAGACAGTGGACAATATACGTCAGCTGACGGATGCGAATGGCGTATTCTTGTATTTCTGTCATTCTTGATACATTAACTGAGGTTGAAGACAATTTATCTACGAACACAATTTTTTGTAAGTAAATAGTTTTACGTCTCTCTCTTTCAGACGGAAACAAATAAGTTTGTTCTGTAACCGCTCGGTAAGAAGGTAATTTCAGGAACGAAAAAAAGTATTCGGCTGACATCTAGGTAGTTTTACGTTTCAAAACGAATTTTTCGAAATGGCTTAAAATGCTGCAAAAAAACACTCGTGCCAAAATATTTGCTTGAAAGAATTTTTTAGTTCGATAAATCAAGTTAAATCTAAGGAAAGAAATGATCGCATTGAAATCAAAATACTAACTCTTTGCTGTGGATTCCATACTCTTTGAGAAGATTTTACTCTTATTTTTAAAAAAGAAAGTTTTGAATTTTATACTAGAGTTATTCTTAATGTTTTATCTACCTTCTAGCCTTTTATTTCGGGCAATTGAACTTATTTGTTTCTAGGTCCTGGCAAACGCTGAAAATAACTTATAGGATTGTTGACCAAAATGCATTTTTGACGAAAGTCTTGTTTCACTTGTTGTGACTCTTTAATAATCGAGATGTGATAATGTCATACAACATGATGATGATTGGTGTATGTAGGTTTGCTGAAAAATTCAAATTGACAAAAATGTATTTGTGGGTGCTTGTGTTCAGTTGAAAATGTTTAAATTTTTTCATTAAGTATTTAATTTTTAATAAAACTGGGACTTGTTGAAGCATATTTGTTGCATTTTATTAATTTTTAATGTTTCTTTAGAGAATATTTTGGTTTTCCTGTTTGTTCGTAATCATTTCAGCACAATTACATCCTTACTTACATAAGCGTAGCACGTAGGCCAGGTTTTCGTATGTTGAAATTTAGCTAAACCTTTTTTTAAATTTTCTGTTATACATCTAACGTACAATAACGCCCTTTTTTGTGACAAGTACTTTGTATAAGTATGTACTACACACATACATATATACATACATATATACACACTTAAGTATGTCCTTACATAAATTCATCCATTCATTCATTCTATCTCAGAAGGGGTTGTTTGTTGTGTATCTCTATGTGTGTGTACCTATAATTATATAAAAGTGTGTACACACAGATGCAGATTTACATCACTAGGTTGCGATATAAAACATTTATGTATTCGTGTATGTATTTTACCAACTACCTCTTGAAATCGCAGACAGAATCGACGGGTATACTAACCGATATTTATAATAAAAGCTTTTTATAACTTGTATGTACCCGTATGTATGTGTGTTTGTGCATCTTAAAGATAAGCAATAACAACTACATAGTTTGCATTAGTTATTAAAACATTGTGTTATTATGTTTATGTTGGTGTCGGTTGTACTGTTTATTGATTCTACATTTTGTCCGCGTAATAAAAAAAAAATCATTTTATTTTTTTACTATGTTTGCTACTCGTATGTTTGAAGTTAGAGAAGTTTATACTTCAAATAATATCCTTAATTATTGTAATAAAAAGTAAAAAAAACCTTAAAAAGTTGAAAAGAGAAACTGTTTCTCTTGTACTCTTTGTTACTAAACATAAATAAATAATGCGTTTCTGTCAGCACTTTGATTATTTTAAACCTTGGACAGACGACATTTTACCAATACCTAATTCTCAAAATCAAGCTCTTTACGATTATGAATTAAGGTTACGTTACAAACCTAAGTTAACTTAACAGGCCAACACTTATAATTCTCATTTAGTACAAATTAGAGTATACACATAAGTCATTGATTTTCACAACAAATCAGGTAGCAGAGTTTTTGTTTCCACACGTATTATTTTATAAATATTATCGTAGTCAGCCGACCGGGCACCGAAGCATTTACCTTTGGATTTAATTATTTAAATTTATTTTTATCGACGGCATATTTTATTCGTATATCTTCAGTCAAGAGTCCAGATGACTTTATTGGTTTTATTCATCTTTTCTTTGGCTGTTTTTGAGCATCTTCTGAAGAATTTATTTATTAAAATTTGTAGAAATGGGACAGGACAATTAATTGTAAAATTTAAGGAAAAATTTGTAGAGCAACACTTGCAAACACAGTAATTAAAATCTTGTCGTACAAAATTTGTAATAATGAAAACCATCAGCGTGTAGTATTTTGCTAGCAAACTAATGATGTGTGAGTGGAATATGTATGTATCTGGGAGCACTTAAATACGTTAAAATTCTTGTAATTAATTATCGGTTAATAAGATTTATGGCAGGTAAGTGGGTATCAATGGTTTTAAGCGGTTGAACTTCAGGGCATTAGAGAACTTGGAAAATGCTTAATAGATGAGTAGTAAGTTATCCATGCAAAGATAAATTCATCTATTCATCCAGCCATCCATCCATTCATTCATTTATTCATTCAACGAGCCAAAACAGCCTGACTTGTGCACATATTTGCTCAGTTATACAGTTATGTTCAGATTTGCTGCACTGATCATCATCATAATGTAATACAAAGCTAAGCACACCAAACACATGCACACATACACACTCATCAACTTTTTTTTTTTTTTTTTGGATGCATAGAGGTGTATACACACATCCATACATACATCTGTACATGCATTCATTTCGTATCCAAGTATGAATATTCATGTTTTATAATTTACTTACATGGATGTGTGTGTGTGTGTGTGTGTGTGTGTGTGTGTATGCTTATATAAATACGTATTATGTACATAAGCATGATACACAAACACTTAAGCAAGCAAGCATAGACAAATTCTATTTGCAAACATTTCACTTGATTTGCAAAGCGAATCTTTCTTCCCTCTCTGCATGTAAACGAAAGCAAAAATTAATGTAAAAAAAAGCAACATTAAAAAAGTAACCATATAAAATCTGTCAGGTTACCAAACACCCTACATATTAAAAATTTGGTACGCATTCTACATGTTGTTGTCTTCTAGGAAGGCAGTCGAGCAGTTCGCAAATTAAAATTTCAAATGATAATAAAATGACTAGTTGCTGTAACGATGTGGTGCATCCACATTTTTGTCTTTTAAACATTTCAGCGTAGAAGAATTTTTTATTTGTTTTTGTTGTTTTTTCATAGTAGGGTATAAAATTGTTTGTGTTCATTTAAAGAAATCAAATCAAGTCATGAAACTAGAATCTATTTTTAAAATGTTGTTGTTACTTGTGTATGCAAGTACATAAAGCTGGGCGAGCACTTTGTCAAGGACGAAACCGATGACGACTACCAAGTTATTCATAGAAAAAGAAACAGAAGAAGAGCGAAAGGCAAATAAAATGGAAAACAGGAATGTTTCATTGCCTGCTCCGTGTCTCCATAGCATGTCTGCAACAACACTCTCGACAAATCGAAATTGTGTACTTTAGCAAAATATTGGCACAAGAAATCATTCCTTCCTGTTGACATCGTTCTACAGTAAGTCGTAACATGAACGTTTGTTCAAATATGTACATATGGATGGATGTGTGTGTGTGTAGGAAGAGAGGGGACGAATGGATGGATGGGTTGATATAAACTGTTGAGCTGGTGAATGTAAGACCGAGTACAGTAAGTAGGTGCTTCCAATGCACACAAGTATGTGTACACATCAACTACGTATGTATGTGTGCACTATGTACTCGTGTACGTCAATGCAAATATTTTGCTGTGTACAAATTTAACATCGTACTAACATAATCACACACACACACACACACACACACACACACACACACACACACACACACCAACAATTTAAAATAGAATGCCAGAATCGTTAGGAACGCATTAATTTAATTAAGTATTTACTGATGTTCAACAAACGTCAACTTTTTAAATGCGTTCAACTGTATTCAGCTACATAAAATTCTTCTTAATTATTGATTTCTTATTTTTATGCATTGTAGGCAAAAAGATTTATCTAGAGCCAGATTCAAAAGCTAAAAAGCAGAACTACTTTTCTTACGGCTATTGAAATCCAAGTCCAAAGACTATCAAAATGCAGACGTTTAAGGAATGTACAAGTTAATTTGTTAAATTAAAACACAACAAAACGACATTTAAATCTAAATATTTGAGTTTGAATTCTCCAGTAGAGGCAATCGCGTGTAAAAGAGTTTTGAGTATAAACAAATTGTTTCTTTTCTTTTTTTATCTTCATTTTTTTTTTTTAATTTTACAAAACACACAAGCACTTAAGAAGTGAGCTTTTTTCAGCTTTATTTTCTTTTATTGTTTTTTTTGTTCTCTCTTTCTATTAATGCAGATTCATTTTATTTTATTAATTTAAAATCACTGAAGCTCATGAGGTCACGTGAATTGTGCAAACAGCAGCATGCGTTTGCTGCTTTTGTGTTGTTTTTTCAAGTGTTTCTTGAAAAAAGAAAACGAAAATGAAATCAAATGAACATGAAAACAAAATTGTTACGTTACATGTTTGGTTTATATCTGGTATTATCCTGGGATTATTCTTTCCGTTATATCAACAGGACGTGTACGTAGTAGCTGCAATTGCTGTGTTGTTGGTGGTGGTGTTGTTGTTATAATTGCAATTTTGATTATTAATGTTTTCCTAAAGCAAATAAAAGTTCCGTTTAGCTGTACAATTAAAAATTTGTAAAAAATAAAACAAAAATAAAATAAAAAAATGTTTTCCCAACTTCTCACTCTCGTCTGTCTGATTCTGTATGATTCCTTACCGTATACAAATCGACAGCAAATATTTGCCTTGTAGAGCTTATTTTGCTTTTGCAATCATCCGCTTAGAGACGGGTGACTTTTACCAACTATAGTTTTAGTGTGTAGAGAGAGAGAGAGAGAGAGAAAAATACTTTGTTCCTTGCTTTCAGACTTGTATGTGTGTGTGTGTAGTTGTGTGCTTTAATGGATAGTTTAGTTAGCAGTTTGTCGTGGTGTGTATTTTACATTTTGTTTGGTCTAGTCAACAGTGAGCACTCATACATACAAACCTAGATTAACGTATGAATGTGTGGATGCACACAGAAACACTTGCTGCACATGAACTAAAGTGTCATGCTCCTTATTGTTTATTCTTTCATTTGTTCATCTGTTTGAACTTTCTCCAGTTTCGTTTGCATTTGCAAATATTTCGACTTGGCTTTGCTTTGCTTTGCTTTGTTTTGCTCTAGTGAATGAGGCGTCAGCCATTGCAGATACCCTCAATGCATACAAAAGTACTGGTGTTTTCCATATTCATCGTTTAGGTTAACTTTTAACATCGGAATGGATGCTTCAACTCCAACACTTTGAATTGTTTAATACATTTCGTACGAACATGGTCTGATTGATGCTATTAACACTAAACGAACTGGGAGGGTAGTTATTATTCCTTAGTTTCGTAGTGTTCCTTTGATCATCATCCTCTAAATAGTTTTACAATTTAACTGCCACCAGTAAACTCACATTTTGGCTCTTTCGGTCATGTTTTCCCATTAAAGAAAAACAAAAACAAACATCAAAAAATTGAATCTAAGCCAACTAACTACGAGTACCTTTACCGTTCCGTTTGCAGAAAGTAAAAAAAAATTAAATTATAAAAGTCTTAGAAAGAAAGTACGAGAATGTTTGTACTTGGCACATGTGAAATTATTTGATTAAACACTTACAGTACACAAGAATTTATTTGCAGACGAATAAAAGTCTTTTAATCGGTTACAATCAGGCAGTCAATCAGTCAGAGCTACCAAAAATTCTCCTTGTATGCAATTGCAGATCATGCACTCTGCATTTACAGAGAAAAGAGCTTTTGAAAAACCAAATATTGAATTAAAGTGTAAGTTTTCTTAAAAAAATACATGAATAAAAAATATAATAAATATTTCGAATAAATGATCAACAAACAAAAGATCCAGAATCTTTTTTGAGAGTTTTGTGTCCCATTTTGTTTAAATTGAAACGGTTTTGCTGACGTTACCTTAATGGGCATGTGTTTGTCTCTATTTCAGTTACGCTTTAGGAATTTTTTTATTATTATAATTAATATTTAATATTAGAAATTATTTCTAAGATTAAATTTGTTAACGAGCGCTGGGAACTTTGACCATCTGCTAAGGAATTTTTTACTTATTTTTTTTAACAGGCTTTTGTTTACAAAAAAAAAGGTCTTAAATTAAATTACTTACAATCAAAGTTAATAGCTTAAGACAAAAATAAATATATATCAAAATGTGTGTATCTATAATTGTGATAATTAATTGAAAATTAAATTCAAGTTTAATGTTTTAACAAGGTTTAGGTAAACTAAATCTGGTACGAAATTTTTGCTCAGCAAATAAAAGAAGAACATTTTGGGATGTAGATCTACATTCTCAATAAATAAAATAATTTTCTCTTCTGATTGTTCGTTATAAAAATTTTTTATTTTCCTACTAGCATTTAACTCGCTACTTCCTCAGCGAAGTACCATACTGTCGCTAATATAATTTAAGTGAGTGAAGATAAATCTGCCGATTTAATTTGTTTTAACGTAACCCGTTACGTTTTTTAATGTTTGTAAATATCTTGTTAGTATTTAAGACATATTTATAAATATGTTGAGGAGAAATATAAGTGCATGGGTACAAATATGCATAAATACGTTGACTTCTCACAAAGATTACGGGATGGAACGCATATCATTTTAAAGGGTAGGTCGTCTAGACTTGTAATCTACCACCCAAATACTCAGAAGAAAATGTTAAAACACTTCCAGAAAGCTTAGAGCCTACAGATTAAATTCCTTTTTGATTTTGGTAATTTTCCTGGACAAAATCGGGAATGGTACCTTGGCAAAGTGGGGAATGGTAAAAGTCCTTCAAAGAAACAGCTCTGGGGTATATGGAAATTTCAAAAATTTATTAAAAATAGTCCAAAGTAATTTGTGAGTGTTTGGACAGTAGATTACAAGTCTAGATGATCTCCCCTTTAGTATGATATACGTCCCATTCCGTAACATTCTATGCTTCGACGGGAAGTCACTAAAATCCCTGATTTCAAAAAATTTTTAAAATAGTCCAAAGTAACTTATGTGTATTTCGTTTTCATAAAAAATATCAAAAAGTACCATTAAATTTAATAAAAAGTACCATTTTATCCCTTTAATGATTTTTCACTTTGTTCAGGACCGTTTGAGCCCAACCTTGTACTTCTACTTCTAATGATTTCTCATTTCGTTCAGTAGCGTTTAATTCTATTGTCACAATTCGAGGTTTGCGCATAACATAAAAAGTAGCCCTAAAATTAATTAAATATAAAGTCCAATCTTATTTCCACCTTTTGGTATTTTTTTCTCCCTTGAAATTTATTTTTTAAATAAAGTTTTATTGGGTTTTACAAATTAATAATAAAATGTTCATACGCTGCATCATATTTAGAAATAGTAGTAAAAAGGGGTAAATATTTTATCCGGAGATATAACAACTTGGATTTTATCCGTTTTTAGCTTTTTTTTACCCTCTTAATATTCGAATTTCCAAAAATCAATTCTTATTCGTCCTACACATTGGAATAGGAACCTGCTCACCTAATTGCAAGCACGTAGATTTAGGCGTTTGGGCTGGGCGATGATGATAAGTCAGTCAGTCAGTAACGTTATTATTTTATATGTCTAGATTGATTTTGGTACATATGATCGGCACACTGTAAGGAATGCGGTCGCCATATACTTTTAACCGGCCACTCTCATTTTTAAGCCCAATTTTCAGTTGATTATTTTGGACTCACAGAGTCAAAAGGATTGGCACAATTTCATATAATGAAATCTAGCAGAGAATGATGGGAGTACAATACATGTACGTACATGTGCATGTAAATAAAAACGAATTAGATACTGCGTTTGCTGGGTTGATACTAAAGGGCTGCGCAAGCATACTTGAAATAGCTCACAATCACTTTTTGTTACACATGTTTGTAGTGATGTGTGGCTTTCAAGTATGCTTGTGCAGGCCTTTAGCTGATACATACGAGTTGTCGATGTTGTTTAGTTGTGAAATTTTGTGCTACGTGTTATTAAAATTATATTTAATTTCTGCTTCTTACTTTTTTTTATTTAAGCAGTTGTTTTTAGTCTTTAAGACAAAAAAAAAACAATAATATTAATAAAAACAATAATGAAAATTAGAAAAGTCATTGTGTGCGTATGTGTCTGTTATTTGTTTTCATCAATATCAGTTGACACAATAGAAAATAAAATTTCAAAAATAAAAACAAACACGATGATCACTAAAATGCTACAAATAAATTCCCTCTATTGTGCACAGAACATGTTTTGCACAAATACATACAAACAGTATATGTATGTGCATAATTCCATTAGCACCCAGTTGGCCATATTGCAGCCGATATACACAAATAACGTTCAATAATTTTTCCAACTGTTCATTTAGGAGTGTTAATTGACGACTTTAGGAAATCTTCATGGCCTGAACGACGATATGTTTAGGGATAATACAAAAAAATTAATAAAATATAAATAACGATAATGTATGTATGTATGTATGTATGTATGTATCTAGTGTAATGTTGTGTGTAAATAGACTTGTTTTTCACTAGTAATTAAGAAAGAAAAGAAATTGACAACAATATTTGCGCGTAAGTAAGTTTCTAGGATTTTTTTTTGACATTTGCCGTTAAGTATTATTTGTTATTCGTTTAAGCTTAATTTGAGGCATCGTATGCCATAACAACATGGCTAATTGGGCGATAATGCACATATGCTTACAGTGCGTATGTATTTCTTCTTTTCCTTGCAACATTTGTATGCCTCTCTGCTTACTACTCCATGGCAATACTAGTTATAAATATCTTATTTCTTTATAAATTTTTAACAATAAACAGCCTGAATGGTTAATATTTTCTAATACACGTACATGAATGTATTTTAAGTCGCCTTCTCGTAAGACAAGTCATAACACACGTCAACTGATCAAATAAACCATAGACAATACAATAAAAAAGACAAGAAAAAATACATTTTTTGTTGTTGTAAATTTTGTATCATTTCCAAATATGTTTAAAGTACATTCATTCAGCATATCAATCAAACCATTTGTTTTATCTGGAGATATATAGAATGCGAACAAAAAATTAAAGTGCAAGAAGAAAATGACAACAAAAAAAAACTTTTAGTTCAGTTCTTAGCAAAAAAAAAACAAAGCAGAAACAAAAAGAAAACAAATTGTTCTTTTTTTATTTCAAAAGGTAATAGAAAACAGTTAAAATGTTTTTAGAAACATGAAAAGGTTTGATATTATAAATCCATGCAATTCTATTTCCTACATCCGGACTATTTATTTGTTGCTTGGCTGCATGTGCGTTGGGTTTCTTTTCTGTGTACAGTGGGTCAGAATAAAAATTAATTTTTTCCAGACGACTAAACTGATTGCTACAAGCAGAGTTATAAGCAGTAAAAGAGATATATTTGCCTCATTTTGTGATGGGTGCTTGTTGTGGGTGCAGCTACTTGTATAATTTTTTTAAATTTAAGTTTAATTTTTTCTTACTTTAAACAAAATTTAAGAAAAAAAATAAATAAAACTTCATTTCACTAGTAAGAATTTGATGCGTTACATTTCTCTTAACCGAAAAATAGCAAGTGATATTAATTATTGTCTTTCAAACGTACTTCTTACAAATATAATAAATAAGTAGAAGAGTATGTAAATGAGGAGTAAGTACATGCATTCATTATTTGTTGACTTTTATCTTTTGAAAAATTATGTCACGTACGACGGTAGCACTCTTTTTTGTTTCTGTTTTAGTTTTTACGTGTGATGTATCTTTTCCTATTGATCCATTTAAAAAGATCAAAAAATACGTTCCGACCACGTATTTGTATGCTCTTTTGAGAAACGGTTAAATGGATGTCAAGGTATAAGTTTTATGTAAATTTAGAATATGGAACTTTGTGTCGGTGTTTTTTGTTTTCTGTTAATAATGTTCCTGTTGCCACTGCTGTTTCATCTATTGGACTTTTACAGTTGTTGGTTCAACAATAATTTTGTGTTAAATACGCGACAAAAATTGGAATAACGGAAGTTTTCATTTATCACGAACACAAATCTTTTGCTACTAACATTTTGAACCATCAATTCCATATGATGAAGTTGTTAGAGGGGAGTCAATATAATTGAAAATTGAAATTAGAAAAGAGAAATTAATTAACAACATGAAAGTGTTATATTACGAAGGAAGTATTTATTTCAAGGAAAAAATCTCAATCATTTTTTTTACGTTTAGAGTTTTATTTTGCTTCTTTTCAGTGACGAAAGCTAAGGAGTAAGAGGTTCGATCCTGAATTAGATCTTAGCATGCAAACAATAATCTGTGCAGCACAAAAACAAATTAAAAAAGAACAGTAGGCCTAAACTATTTCATATTTCAAAGAGCATTTTTAGTTTTAAATGATCTTTGTATTAGGGGAAACAGAAAAGGACATTATGATTTGGCGTGAAATGATTAAACACATACCAATTACAGATGTCCTGCTGCTTAACAAAAACAGCATTACAAACCATGAAACCCTTAATCATTTAACTACTTTCACACAAAGGCCTGCCAAAAAAAAGGTCATTGTTCCCAAATACACATTGCTTGCAAATAATTGTGTTATGTTATCTAATTTAAAAGGCGTTTAATTCAATTTGTTTCTGTTTATTGTTTGAAATTATTGAAAGGCTCTGCGGGATATTTTCAAATGTACGAACGTACGCACACTCAGTTTGCAGGATTCATTCATATATCTGGTTATTCAGTATTTCATATTCTAATAAAGTGTGGTCTTTATTTTTTTTTTACAAATTTTATTGTCCGCATAACATCCGTAACAAAAATAAGATTCATTTAAAATTGTACAAGTCAAGGGCGCTTAACGATCATTTTCTGGTATCTTGAGCCTTCTTTCAGCTTCCGTTAAGGTAGATTTGCTTTTGTATTGCTTTTTGTTAAACGAACGAACAAGAGAATAATTCCTTTTGGCATCATTATATTTCAGAGATTAAATGTTCTTTCTCTTTTGCTAAACAAACAAAAAGAAATTGGGTAAATATTTATATTTTATTCATTTTCCAAGTGTTGCTAGAAAAGAAAAAGGAAAAGAAAAAGGAAAAGAAAAAGAACTTATAATCTCAATATAACGATGTATGTTCGTATGTTTGTGGCTAAAATCAGAAAGAAAGAGAGCACCATTTCTTCGGTAATAGAGTGTAGCCCGAATGTGTTTTTGAATTCCATTTCCACACTGAATTAATGCGGAAACAGTGCCCATTAAAAATCCATATCGACATAGTTTAATAATAATTTTGATCATGTAATTCTTTATATTGTTATTCCTAGTTGCTGCTACTATAAACAATATTGAAATACATGTTTCGTGTAGCAAATGTTACAAATTCTACTCGCTCACAAATCCTTTCTTTGCTAATTTTAATCTCCTTTGATGCTGTCTTTATTAGGCATTTCATGGCAGTGGGCATGCGAAAGGGGGTTGCTTGCTTTCATTTACTCGTATTCCGCTAATTTATATTTATGATAAATCAGAAGTGATTCGTGCAGAGATACATACAAGCATGCACACACAGCCACGTACGAGGTATGAGAAGCACCCTCTGGCATCTTTTAAGCTTTAAATTTAATCTTATCAAAAATTTTTAACTTTTCCATAAATAAGAATCATCGCAAAATGAAAGGAGAAGTAAAAAATCAACACAGCTGGTGCATTAATAGTTCACAGATTTGGTTTTGTCAGCACTTGTAATAAAAGGCATTACGGGTGAGTATTGCCTGTGGATGTTTAACCTCCACTTGTAAATCCGTCCCTGCACCAAGCGCTGAAAAATTGATTGGCTGTCAGACAACGACACGACTGACTGTTGAAATCTAAGCATTGCAAAACTGCCCTAAGCATTAGAGGTATGTTAAGTTTACCATCAAGAGGTTGTATTTTTTTATGAATTTTTGAAATGTATGTTTGTATGTGCATTTGCATCTTGCATACATTAATAAAATGTACGTACACAGGGACTGGTATGTATGATTACTTTAATACAAAAATTGGCAATTCTTTCGGTCAGTCAGTTCCATTACAATTCTTGTCATTTCACTTGAAGCACTTCCGAGTGGATGGCTTACATAAACCTTGGAGGCAAAGCTTTGAGTTTTCATTCTTTGACATATAAAATTATAAATTTGCTCCATCTCCTTCGTGCGCATACCTGCACCATCAATACAAGAATAATTTCTTTCATTTTATTTCTCTATTAAAATTGCAAACATTTACCTACACGCTCCATAATTTGCAATAAATGGGTAAAGCTGTTCGTTCTATATTTTCTTTGAATTTTTTATCGTTCAGATTTGCTATGTACATAAGCACTTATAAATTACGTACTCGTACACATACGAGTGCTTGTATCGTTGTATATGTTAAAGGAATAACACACTGAGAAAATGAAAAGTCTTTGCCAACTTTAGCGTTGATTTTTTTACATGTTTTTAGAATACATCCTTGCACTTAGCCATTAAACATTAATTAGTAATACGCATGCATTATATAATAAACACGTACTTACGTACATTCATTTAAACCTTTTCGGCTTACTAGTAGAAAGACTCACTTGTATTTCACATTTGACATTTTTTTTTACTTTGACTACCTGAATAGACATTTTTCTTAAGTGTATTTGCGTTGATGGGTATGTGTAGCTGGGTATGAAGAACGTTGTCCGCTGCCGAGACGTAAATATTGATGATGTTTGTTTAGCTGTCTTTGCATCTTGACTGTCTAACGGAAATGATGCTGCTGGCTGCATTTGAAAGGCTTTTGGTTGCATGCTTCAATGCATAAAATACTTGGATGAGTGTTGTGGCAAAAGCTGTGTTTGCCGACTACTCATATTCCAGCAATGACAGGACAATCTAAATGAATTTTGAAATGCCTACTGTGGATATACACACGTACATAGCACAAGAATATTCATACACATGCATGTACCTATAGGTATATACGTACACGCAGACAAATCTGCAATAAATAATGGTAGCAAAATGCATATACTCGTATATCTACTTTGCACACATGTATGTGTGTACAAACATGAGCATAAAAAGATAACAAAAGAATGCAACTAAAGGACCGCAATATATAATAATTAAGTAGGTATGTATGAATGCATATACATATATTTTTATTTATTTTTTAATTTTCATACACTCGCACTCACACACATGCGTTTGTGTGTGATCATCTGCATTTGTATTTATAATTTAATATGAGCATTTTTTATTAAAACATACAAATTTAATCAATTAAAAAGTCTGCTTCTGTTTAATTAATTTATAAATGTGTTTCGCTATATTCTCATTCAAGGAGAAAAAATTGCAGCCATTGACTAGGTGTTTTTTAATGGATTATTTTTCATTTTATTTTTTGCTTAAAATTCATAGTCATTTGCTCTATCTCTTTTCTTGGCTCCGTTAATTTAGAATGCGAAAGTTGAACTTTAAAATCAAAATGTTTAAGAGACAAAAAATCAGTGGTTGCAAAAGTAAAACAATAAAATAACAATTAAAGTTTAATGACAAATTAAAATACGAAAAAAGCTTAATAACGAGTGTCACATAAAGCTGTACAATCCAGGCCAACAAAAGCCAAAATATTCGCAAAATCATTTAATTAAAATGATAATAAATTCGATGGCGATGGCAATGGCGATGAAAGTGATGTTGGTTGTTGATTGTTATTATTATTGTTATAATTATTAATTTTGTTATTGCGATAGTGTATTGAGGCGCGCTTTAATACCCATATACAATCCATTGGAGCGTGCTGATTGTTTATTTATTATACGAGTCTGCGACAGATTAGGCTTATCCAATTTCATAAAACTGTGACATTAATTTCATATACAGAATTTTAAATTTAAAAGATTTTTCATATAAATTTGAAATGAGGGGAGGAAACTGCTGCCAAAATAGACCTGTTTTGACCCTACTCTCAAGTTATATATTAAATTCAAAAACTTTCTTAGGAGATTTGTTCACCATCACCATGACGCTCTAAGTACCGAAAACGGGTCAAATTAGACTATTAAACTGCAGATCCAGTCATGAATCCCATGAAAATGTTAATTGCGGGTCAGGCCAAGCAATTCATTCGTTGCCTTCCGAGATCGGAATGGCAGGAATGTTTTTTCTAACCTGATACCGTTTGTTTCCATTCACTATTGTGGCAATTCTCCTTCCAGCCACTCCCTAAAACTTAGCTTAACAGAGCTCCAAGAGAGTCCGCAGAATTGTTCAGAGCCAATGAATTTGTTAGCCGCACCTTTTCTTCCGAATTTGTCTGCTTTCATATAATTCTCCATGTTTTAAAATTTTTTTTTGTTCCAAAATAATTTTATATTTTCTCAGACAGTTTTATTTTAGAAAAATGATAAAGTTCACAGATTAAGTTTCATACAAAAGGGGTCGGTCTAATGCGCTGCTCAGTATATTGGCAAAAATGCACATGTTGCCTGATGTATTGGTGTGCATTTGTACATACATGTATGTTTATGAAACGTACATACATATGGGTTTGTGTTATTTTAAAAATTAATTACACAAATGTATAAAATCTGTAAAATAAATTTATAATAATTTATTTATTGATACGCATTTAAACGACAATTCCGTTCAAATATCATTGTATAAATATGCATATTTCATATTTGTAGTCGAATGTTGGTACACACAAATAAAATGTGTGAATGTGTACAGACGCTTAAAAATGAAAATTTAAAAAAGATGTCCTTTTTTAATTTATAGCATCTGAGTTATTAAATTACTTACAAATATATTTGGCATGTATGTATATGCATGTACATACCTGTATGTACTCGTATGTCTATCTGAAGAAGATTATTACGTACTACTGCGTATAAAGGACATTTATTAAAACTCTAATTTTATTGTAAGCTAGATGTCTTTGTTTTTGATTAGCTGTTTTTATCCGATCTCAAGACTTCAAGCGTGGCCGATCCTAGAGTTTTATGTACCAAATTTTAAAAAAATCGTTTTAAAATATACAAGTTCAATTATTAAATCGTTGCATAATGGACGTAAATGTGGTTGTTATACAGCCTATGTTACTCGCTGATAATGTAGCTTTATAGTGGTGAAAGAATTTTTATAATCGGTTCGGTAGTTTTAGAGTTTATCCATTACAAACAACAACAAAATAAATTTTTCCTCTTTATAATATTAGAATAGATTTTTATAAATTATAATAAGAGCAGGCATATCATCATGGAATGCAATTGTAGTGAATACAAAAACTTTTAATTTTTTTCATTCAATTTCCTTCGTATGAAACAAAATTTTAAACTTTAAACTGTGGGAAAATTTGGACTAAAAAATATTTGACTAAAATAAGAAAATTTTACTACGCTTCTCTGCACTGAAAATTTTAATTTGCACAACAAAATGCCTCCAATAGTTTGCTTCATATAAAATTCTATTAAAATTTGTAGTGTTGATGTTGCACGAATACAAAAAAAATACTAATAAAAAGTAAAGGAAACGTTAAACACAAAAAGGAGTTCAACATCGGTTCTTTATATGAGTTAAATTTTGAGAGTTTTTGTTAGGAAAAATCTACAACTCTATAATTAGACATAATGGACACAAGGAGCGCAAAACACTTTGTCTTTTTACCCCATAACACAGTAAAAAAAATTTTTTAATCGCATACTGAAAAGCAAAACTTAAAACAGTTTTGATATTTTTAGCAATTTCAGCGTTTGAGAGATAAAATATCATCTTTCGAAAGTTAATAATTAAAAAACAAGTTTTCTTTGAATTCTACCTTTAAATGCGTTTATGATGGTCCTTCGGATCCTTCCTATTTCTCGGGACTGTTTACAAATCTCATTGGTTTTTTTCCACTTTTGCACCAGCCTGCAATAAAACGTAAAATGTACTCTAATGACCAATTGTATACAATTTGCACTCCATAATACATCTGAAATAATTACGTAACACATGAGGAGCAATTTGTGGTCCTGATTTTTAACAGGGAGATTAATGTAAATTTACTCTGCGAAAGTATAAAAGTTTTTCTTAAATTATACTTTGTTTTTTTTTCATTTTAATAAATTTGCCACATATAAAAAAACTATTCATTGCCACGTTTACAACCTCTGAAATACATACAAATTTTTTTCAAGAGGTTATAGCTTCTAAAAAATATGTTACGAACTTAATTTTTAATTCTATTTGAAGGCAGTTTACACTACAAAACTGGGTTCAATATATATACTGGTTTTGTTTGTATAAAAAAATTTTTATAAATAGTTTAAGAAATACCTTCAAAATTTGCGTCATATGAATAATACAAATTTATATAAAAAAGAACAGTTTACTCGTATGTAAAGTTTTAAATTTATTTACATTTTAAATTATCGAGCGCAATGGTCGACGAAACCAGTTTTATGACTTCAACAACTTACTCTTTGGTAGTAAACTGCTATCCAGAAGCATACACCTTACGAGGCGCCATGACTTTTGATGAATGAATTTTTTTGCATTGTCATGCTGGAATGTCCACTGTAAGCTTCCAAAAATATTCTGAAAGTGAGGTATTCGGTTACTATTGCAAAAAAGAGCTTAGCCTATAGTTGCTCGCAAATTCATTGCGTTAAAAATAAAAAGTAACTGCAAAAACATATTTATGATATCCTCTTTTTTCAGTTGGCACTCTTAAATTGACATCCTTAATTCGACAGTTAGATTACAAATTTCAATGCTCTTATCCAAAAAAAATTGACATGAAAAAATTATAGAAAAAATTTCGATAACGTTAATTTTTTTTTTTTTTTTTTTTTGGATAAGAGGGCAAATGTTTAACAGCCTTATTCAGAGAAGAAAATTAGTTTCTATATGATATCTACTTTAGTTAATAAAGGCTTTAAGCTAATAATCCTATATTAACATATTTATATTCAAAGAAGGTTTATTAACTAATATGCCCTTTAGCAAATTTTAAAATTCGATTCTGGCAATACTATTGTTTTGATTTGCCATTTTGTGTATTATTGTTGTGCATAAAAGATTGCTAAATTATTCGGTATTCGCAAATATATATTTCAGTGGTACATTTTTTTCTTATTAAGCAACAAAAAGTTTATTTAATTTAAAGAACAGTGTATATTACAACATGTTTACTAGTTTATCTTTAAGAAAATTAAAAAAGTAACAAAATTATATAGGTAATTTATGTAACTCTTCACAACGAATAAAAAGAGAAATGATTACCCATTACTTTTTTATTTGTTTTGATTTTATACACGTCTCTGAAAATTAAAATTTAAAATTTGTGAATTTGTGTGAATTTTAATTAAAAATCATAGAAAATAAAAAGGTCGAAAAAATTATCAAATAAATAAAAAAGTTATATTAACATTTATTTTGTTTTAACACAATGTAATAAAAAAAAAAACAAAAACAAACAATCAGTTGTAAGAGCTTAATATAGCTTTAAAGTAGGGCCATACCTACTTTAAAATTTGTGGATTTAATAAAGGTTTAAAATAGGATTATTAAGATTAGAAACGTCTCTGAATATAAATTATGCGATTTTAACTTAATAACGGCTTGCAAACCTATATTAAGTCTCTCTGAATTAAAACATTTAGAAAATTTATGAGCCATTCAAGAAAATGCAAATAAATACATATAAAAGAAATATTTTAAATGTTTATTTAATATGACGCTGTTCTTAATTTAGAAATATAAAAAATAAAATAAAATGAAAATGAAATAAATCTAAGATGAGGTGTTTGTAATTTTAAGAACACATAAACACACTCAATACTCCTCCCGCCGTGCGATCCATCTGATTAAAAGCAACAAGCAATAAAATGAACTGATGACATCCATATTGTAACACTGTGTTTACTAAAGCAAACATCACCAACAAAAATAACAGCCACCCACTAATAAAAAGACTCACACATACAGAAATACAAGCATACAATTTTTTGTTATTTGTGTACATAAAATAAAGTCCAACATAGCCATGTATACAATCGAAAATAGAAAACTTAAACCCTTTAAACTATTTTTTTTATATTTATACGAGTATAAATAATTATTTATTTAGACCTTTATTTGTATATATAATTAATATTTATTGAGCTTCAGTCTGTTTTTTATAAATTACTTATTCATTTTCAATATTTCGCTTTCCTGTGGAAGGCTTCGACAGGAAAATTATAAATATAAATAACAAAAAAATTTTTTGATTAAAAATGAAAATATTTTCATTGAAAATACTTTTCTTTTTTTTTAACATATAAAATTTTTTTTTTTAGAAAATTAAAAGAAAAAATATACTCTTCTCTGATTGTAGCTTCAAGGATATACAATAGGAGTTATGATTATTCCCGTATTCTAATTTCATAGTGAAGTTGTGTAAATACTTAAGTTGATGACATAAATGTGGACAAAAATTTTTCCGAAAGAGTCAATTAATTACATTTATATGCAGCACCAAGGAAACAATCGCAAAATGGCTTTTTTGAAAGACAAATAAACTCTTTCTTTTCAAATTGCCATATAGCATGATAAATACAAACTTTACTCTTAATAATGACTGACCTTGGATGATGTTCTTGTAAAAATGAAACTGTTCTTCCTTCAACTGTTCCATATATTTAGGGCCATTATGACAACATGCCACTAGTTAAAGTTAGGATTTTGTGAGGCAAATAATAGGTTTTTGTCGAGACATTAAAAAGGAAACTGAATGGTAAGGGAAGAACAGATGATTTAAAATTTGAGGTATCCATATCTTTTCGTTACAAGTGTCACTAAAAGCTGGCTTTGTGGCCTTCAAAATCTTCCCTTTATCTGTAGTTAACTTGTAATAACAGGCCTTATTCCGCTTAATTTGTTTGTTTGTTTGCTTGAAAACGCCAGAGGTATAGAAGTTGGATCCGTTTTATATGTATTTTGTGCACTCCATAACATAGTACCTTCCACTGATTCAGAAGATCAATCTCATTCATAATTCTTGTTCGAAATGATTTAATTCCTTTCACAATCTGTGATTTCTATATACAAATAAATATTTGTTTGTATTTGTCAACAAGAATAGCAGTCTAGTGCTTATGGTATGTGTGCGTGCAAATACTTATATTCTCTTCACATACACACACCGCCACATGCATATCTACATGTTACTCATACAATATGTGAGTAATTCCTTTTTACTTTAGATTCTCGTAAGCAACTATTTTCTTGCAAAATTTTTGTTAAAGAAAAATTGATTTAGTTATTATTTTCTGCGGTGTGTCTGTATAAATTGTTTGTCTGGATTCAGATTCTAGACGGAACATTAGGACGCATCAATTTTCCTACAGCAAAAGACTTTAAATAAACGTTTGGTGCATTCGTATTTAAATTGAAACTACTCGAAATTTTTTGTTCGCAATCTGCCCGTAAACAAATTTTATACCACGATACGATGAGTTAGTGAATAGTTAAACTGTGAATCTAGAATATCCTTAAAAATCTCAATTGAACATACACAATTGTAAAATTTGATTGACTATGTATACACCAAAACAAAAAAATACTGACCGAATGTCATTGAAATATGGATTTACATATGTGAATTCAAACACAGATAAATACGTAGGGGAGAGTCTAACAAATAGGAAATCTTGGAAGTTAACGAATATCAAAGCTTATTTTTTACTCACAAAAGAGTGCACAGAAAAAAATTACGAACAAAATTTTTGGTAACAAACTTTTGTTTGAGTTTATGTTTTTTTCTGCGTATGCATAGATCGATTTAGTCACCCAAAACAATTGAGGGTTCATTAATTGACATTGGCCACACTGCAAACAAAGAAATGCATTTAACGTTTTAAAACAATTAAGTTATGGAATTATTAGATAACAAATTTGAAAAATATATATATTTTTTTAATAGTGAATGAATGAGATACCCTATAGAAAAGCCGTAGGAAAACGTTAAATTTTTTAAGGGTTTCTGCAGAAATTTTATAGGCAATTTTATTGTTTGGAATGGGAAAACTGTTGTCCACAATTTTTTTTTTTTAAACTTCGAAATTTCAATATTTTGCTTCAATGTTTAATGTGATGATTAAATGACTTTCGTAACAAAATCAACAGATCAAAAAGAAAAAGACAAATATTATAATATTTGCAATGTGGCACCACTGCTGTGAATATCGATTACTTTTTGTTGGTATAAATAGAAAAAATTCGATACTTAAAAGTAATTTTTAAATATTTGTTATATTATTGTGTAATTGTATTACTTTATTTTTGTGTATTAAAAAATTAAGTGTAATATAAAATCAAAAATATGGCAACTTTAAATGATTAAGGTTCATGTTAAAAGTTATGGGCAAACATGTCTTTAGCTTACGATACATTTTTGGTTAAAGTGTGTTTGTAATTACCAAAAACCATTCATCTGTCCGATAACAAATTACCATCAGTTATTGCTTAGTTGTAATACCGGCCGTTAGTGTAGTAATATTGCAAATGTTAAAGTGAATAAGATTGTATCCAACGGCTTGCAATCTTACAGTTTCAAATTTTCTGCTCTTCGGGTAACAAATTAATTGCAGATAAGATATCAATTTCTTTTTATTATTAACAAAATAATAAAATCTGTCCAAATTTTCCTGCATTTTCTTACTCGTAATTGTATATATTATTATCACTATGGGCTATAATCGCACCGCGATTAAATCAAATTAAAATTTCATTTGGATACCGCACCTTGACTTGTTTGTTTTTTTGTGGGAATAAATGAATTTTTTATAGATTACAATTATTTGCACTATTCAAGTTTTAATTGCAGCTTTGTTTCTTCTTTTTTTTCGTATTGCAAGAGTTAATAAAATAATAATTTTTTGCCAACGTCCATTAGCAAAATGCACTAACCAATAAAATAATAGTCAGGCTAGAAATCACACCTTGGTAGCATGTTAGCTTATTCAAGTGTGAGTTTATGTTTAAATATTTTACAATTAAAAAGCTAACACTAAGAACACAATGGCTGTGACACAACATGCCCAGGAAACAATATCCAAAACAGACAACAACTGCCTGCATTTTGACTGGACAAAATTACTGCACAATGACTGTTTTTTAATACTGTGATATTATTAATATGGTAATAAAAAATACTAAGTAAATGACAATTATTAATTTTATTTAAGTCGATTTAATACATTTTTAGGAAGCAGGACCTCTAAAAAACTACGCAATTTCAGTCAAAACGAAATACAGGGTGGCCAAATAAGACCAGCTGATGTGAAACACAAATAACTTTTTTATTTTTTACCATAATTTATTTTTTATTTTTGCAGATTATAACTGAACTCTTGGAAATTTAAAATGAATACGTACAGTCCACAACAACGCATTAAAATTATCGATTTTTATTATTCTTCTCAACGATCAATTGTTCTGACGCAGCGAAGTTATTGCCGTTTTTTTTAACGTAAGATCAGTTTAGTTCGCCGTTTTGAGGAACTGGGTTCAGTTGCCGACCGTCCAGGAAGAGGTGTTCATCGAAATATTCGTACTGAAGACAACGTGGAAGCTGTGCAGTAGAGTGTTGCAAATGATCAATCTGTCTCAACTCGTTGCCGTTCCGGCCAATTGGATCTTAAGATGTATCCATACAAAGTTCAAATTGTGCAACAGCTTCTACCGCAAGACCCCCAACAACGACTACAATACGCTCACTAGGTCTCATTTGAGCCACCCGTTATTTAGTGAATTTCTAAATGCAAAATAATTATTGAGGAAACTGTTAAGAGCGAACAAATTTTTCAAATGTTCGTTGGGTATTCAAATGTTTGTCTGCTACACATTTTATTTGTTTTTGATGTGTTTTTTTAAATAAAATTTACAAGTGTATTTTCCCTCTACAGAGTCATAAACAATATCACCGAAATAAATAAGTAACAAAGTAAATAAATGCATTTATTTGATTTTTACTGTGATTTGATGGTGAGTGAAATACAAAAACTTGCAATTTGTTACAGTAAAATATTTCAAGGACAATCAAATCTGCAAAATTTTATTTGGAGAGGTGGATCTTGCATTGGTCTGCCAAAAGAAGAATTGTAAACTTGAACGATTTCAGAAAAAAGTTTAGAGTCTACAGATTAAATTCCTTTTTGATTTTGGTAATTTTCCTGGGCAAAATCATGAATGGTACTTCGGCAAAATGGGGAGTGGAGAGTGTTGTTCTCTAGGATTTTGGCAGTTTCCGTTTTGCATCATAAAATAAAAATGTTAAAACACTTTCAAAAAGTTTAGAATTCTAATGATAAGCCCCTTGTCTCCTTAACTCATTAAACTAAATTACTAATTTCATTAAAAGAGGACTATTTCCACTAAAATTAATCAGACAATCAATGTTTGTGGAACTAAAAAGGAATTTTTTTATTAATCCATCAGAATACCTCTAATTTAACTCCTCTTCAGATTCACTTAAATATTCTTCATTTAGATACAATTAAAATTTCAGAATAACTTTTATATTCTTTTGATATGATATATTTAGTCTATAAATAACAAATCATCTACACACAGGTCTGAAATCAAATATATTTAAGAAATCAAAATTTATTTTAATAAAACTGACTCTTTCATTAAATTTTAATAAATTACTTGTTTGACAATGGCCACTTAATTGTTATTTAAAGTTTAAACTAACACACACACACACACACACACACGCACACACACACACACACACACACACAGAAGAAAATATCTTTTCTTTTATAACTAATTTATTATTTTTGTTACTGCTTGTTGTTGTAGTTATCATAGAAAGTACTCTCTTCACAAGTTGTATCCCTCAATAAAAAAATTAAACAAATAAACAAACAGGGCTGTGTACTGTTCCTACACTCCGGATACATGTTAAAAGAAATAAATAAATAAAAGAAAAAAGTAAAAAAAAAGGATAGATAACGACAGCAGGAGCAACACACGCAACAATTGAAAAAACTTAAAATATTAAAAAAAAAGTAAAATAAAAATCTTCGATTAAATGCGGAAAAGATAATAACAAGACATAAAATAACAAACTTTTTATACAAAGTTAGCCAGCAATCCAACGTTGTAAAAGCAGTACATTCCAGCAACAACAATAAAAACTGAAAAAAGAAAATGAAATGAGAGGAAACAAGGACAAGCTTTCAAAAGAATAAAATGAAATAAAATCCCTGCCTTAGGCCACTCAATTCTACGAATGCAATTTAATAAATCTGTGCAAAATTTTCATAGAAAAATCCGACCGACCGCCAGACTATCTGTTCATATATAAACATCACCCAGCAAACAACGTACGAATCTCTTCAAATATTAATTTTAATTTCATACAACTCTAACACCAGAATGTTTAATTCAAATTTTAGCAAATTCATTTCATATACAAAATGAGTTAAATTAATTAAAATATTAATTTTTGTTTATCCTGATTCACTTGATTTCTTTTTCTAAAACGAATTTTCAACGCTGTGAAAAGTTGCCAATATAATTAAAAATTAATTTTAATCAGCTTTTTCTCTAATTTGTAATTTAATTCTACGAGTGTTACAGGGATTATTATAAATTTTTTTATTTCATTTTGTTTAATTTTTCATTTCATTTTGAAATCTTGTCAGTGTTTTCTTTTCGATTGTTTATTATTTTGAAAATATGCAAAAAAAAAACAAATTTGTTGAATGGATCCGATTTCAAATTGAGTTCAATTCATGACATCGAATCTTGTAAATCTTCTCAGCACGTATATTTTTAGTTTTTTCTTTCCACACATTCTATGTGATCCAGTGGGTGGGAGTATGCATTTTGGGCATTTCACATGCCACCAGCAATAGTAGCAAAAAATTTAAATTAAATTGAAATTAATTGTTTGATGGGTAAATAAATGTACAGCGCTCAGCTTGGTAGTATGCGTGTACCTTAAATATTGTGTGTGTGTGTGTGTGTGTGTATAAACCATAAGGTAAGCCAATGGATGGGTAGATGAATGAATGGATCTCGATGTTTGATTGTAATGCCTCGCACGAGTACAAGTTGAACTGAAAAACAATAAAGTGCTTATGTACATAAAGGATATAAATACTACGAATATTCGTTGTTGTGCTCACGCTGGCTGATATACTACTTTCATGTTTTCCCGTACACATTATGTAAGTACGTATGTACATGTGTGTGTGTGTGTGTGTGTGTGTGTGTGTGTGTGTGTATGTGTGTGTGTGTATGTGCCTCACATTTATATGAACACGAGTCTAAGTATGTACATTTGTATTTTATGTACACTAAAGTCTTTTAAACAACCAGTTAAGTTGAGCTAAAAGAACTTGGACTAAGGCACTCCCATTTACCTACCCCTCCCCCTCCATGCAGTAAAACGCCTGCAATAGAGAACACAGGAAAGAAAAAAAAAAACGAAAATGAAAATGAAACTAGTGTAGCAGAGCACAAAAGCATCTAATTGAAAACAGTTCAACTTGCCTGAGTGTGTTTGTGATTGCAATAACAGTACCGGCAGCGGGAAGCACACTTTATTGTTTACACAAAGTCGTTAATTTGGCGAAACCCGCTTTCAATTATCTCATAAATATGAATATAACGAAATGCTGCAAGCAATAAGTAGCAAATATGACATTTATGCATGTGAATAGTTAAATCGTTTGTTCAACGTTTGTCGGAATTGATGTATGAAAGGACTGACTGAGTGTTTCAAACTCACGTACATGCGAATACATAAACACATGCTTATTCATGAAAAAAAAACAAACCAATTACAATTGTTCTGACCATGGCTTCGTTACTGGCATTTCAAATGGCTTATTACAAATAGTTCTTTACGGTGACTGCAACTGTGTACACTTTAGATCAATCAAGAGAAAAATATTTTCACTTGAGGTGCATTTATTATTCTTTTGTTTCTCTTTTTTATCGATGCCTTTTGTTTTTTTTTTTTTTTTTTTTTTTTTTTAAATTCATCACACAATGTCTTCCTTAATTTCTCAATAAATATTTAAGTTCAATCAATTATGTGTGTTTGTTCGTTCATTTAAATAACTGCGTCCAGACTCTACTTTAGGTTAGGTTGATTAGGCAGCCTTATAAAGAAAGGAAGAATGCTTTTGTGATGTCCCCTGGACTGTTCATGTTATACAACAAGGACTTTTAATTATTTAATTTATGATTTTGCATACTGAATGTGTATTTCTACGCCTTTTATGAGATTATATGCTGTGCACCTGTAAAATATTGTCAATTCATGAGCTGGACAGATTTTAGAACCAGTCGATAGATTCCAATTGCTCATTAACTATCTACTCGTTTCCTTGTTGTTTTAAGAATCGAAATAGTAAAATTCTTAGTTTTTAGCTTCGATTCAAAAATTTGTTTGCAAGTCAAACAGTCGTACTTACTCGTAAGTGCTGTTACCAATTCAAGATGATGATTAAAGTGGAACTATAAATTGTGGATATTTCGTAAAAGTTTTATTTAACAAATTTTTCCTGTAAAACTTGAAAATTAACTGACAGCCTTTTTGCTGTTGTCATAAATTTTGCTGTGTAAATTATGTACTTTTGTACACATTGCAGACACATTATGTGTGTATGAGTTGTGTGTGTGTGTGTGTGTGAGTTGTGTAGAACATGTATGTAGGTATGATAGGTACATACGTATGTTTACGTGCGTGTGTGTTGCTCCTATGTATGTATTGTAATCGGTACTTAATTTTAACAAACTTATTAAGTTTACTTACTAACTTACTTAGATACATACATGAATGGATCCAAGCAAACGAATGTATGTGTGTGTGTGTGTGTATGTGTTTGTGTGTAGCCACTTGGCCCCACAACAACACATTTCAAGTCACTAAACTTTTTGTCAAAGTAAATAAATAAAAATGTTTACTTAATGCTGCAATGAAACTGAGGAATTTTTCGTTTGTTTGTTTGTCTAACATTAATTCATGTCGTTGACGAAACTTACATACGAGTACAAACATATGAATGTGCACATTCATACGTACATACATATTTGCCTATAAAGATCTCTCTCATTATTATTATTATTATTATTAGTTGAGTGGAGATGTTGGAGGGAGATGTTAAAAAAATCATTAAACGTGTGATCATAAAACAAAATATGGCAAATCTAAGGTGCGCTTCAACACATTTCGTAGATTGCAAAAGGTAAAAAACAAAAAGAAAAACAAATTTTAATAAAATAAGCAAAGTGGTTACGAGGTGCGTTTACAAAAGCATGCATTCGTTATATGGAATTATTTGCATTATTTCTGGCTCGAACCCTTTTGTCCCTAGGACACTGGGTCCTTTCCACGAAGAGCAATGCATTGACTTATTCCTCAAAAGTTATTAATTTTGTAGTAGCCACAGAAACAAAACATAAGATGGATGCTGAAGTGAAGTTACATGAAATAAATTCATGAATAATACGAATGTTTATTTCGGCCAGATAGCGGTAAATATTCGTGTCGTTGTCTCTGTCTATGACTCAATTTTCCAAACATTTTTCAATTACGCCATGAGTCATTCAATAATGGTTGAGCATTTTCGCTGCAATTTTCCTCTGTTGCCCGAACTGAAAGAATTTTTGTGTTCGAAAATTGTGCACTTGCGGCCCTACTCATCCCATCCCCTCTCGTTTAAAATATCAGTTTCAAATATTTCACCCGCCGTGGGATCAGTATTTTTTAATTTCAGTTTTGGGTTATTATTTTTGTCAAACGTTATTAGGATGATTGTGCTGGATGTTTACTTTTCAAAAAGCCTTTTCGTGTAACTGAAAATCATGTGTTGAAGCTGGTTTTATGTTAATTTATTTAAAATTTTTGAAAATCCATTAAAGGCGAACATCTCAATGGACAAAACGTACATCTGTTTGTTGAATTAAGCGTGAACATGTTTTTGTTTTTAATATTTAAAATTCATTTTTATTATGATTGCAAGTGCTCCAGTGCCGTACCGTGACACCTTCTATATAATGCTGCAGTAAAAGTTAAATAAAAAGTATTTATCGTTTTAGTGGAACTTGTTAAAAACTTCAGTTACTTTTCCAAAATTGTAACTTTAAAGTTAGAGCAACGTTTTTTGATCTGCACGTATTATTTTACATTCCCTGTTCTGTTCTTATAGTGAGTGCAGTTTGCTTTTCTTACTTAAAATGAAAGCAAACGAACGATAATGTGCATTGTGGGATGTTCTGTTTTAGGTTTTTATGAAATTCAAAAACAATTTAGTTTTCGTTACAAACATTTAATGATGATAAAATAATTTTTGCCACGGAATTGAGAAAATATGTTGATGGACGTTTAACATTTAATGCGACTTTATTTATACTCGTACACACAAATAAATGCAGCGTATATGCATTCACATCGTGGTGATAATGAGATCCTCGTCTATTTGTTTGTTTTTGTTTTAGTTTTCGTTTCATTTTTGTTTCTTTTGTATTTTTATTTTTAGAGTTGAAGTGTTTGCTTAAGTTGAAGATACATTTTTGGGTTAATTATGTGCTAAATAGCTTTCATTAGCATGTGCACATGTATGTGATCGTGTATCTTATTAAAAGTCATCATTAAATGTACGAGTGTTTATATAAAACAGTAGCATCTCGTTAGCTGTAATTCCAGTGCCATCTAAATGTAGATAAGAATTTGAAACCGAAAAATTAATTCAAATCAAATGTTTAAAATGAATTAAGTGCTGCCAGTGCTAATTCTAGTTCTAGTTCACATGTGCAGTTTTTACAGGCCCAACTCTGTAAAATTTACTTTTGAAATTTAGCAAATCGGACAGAGAGATTAGCGAGGGATAGCGTGAGCTATGCTTTCACGTTTTTTTTTTTCCATATGAAATTGAAATGAATGCATGAAACAAAACTACATCAACCAATCATTTGATAAAAATAAATTTTAATTTAAAATAATAAATATTATAATAATTAATTTCAGCTCTGTAATTGAGATTTTACTGTACATAAATACGTGCATTTGGTAAAGATTGTAATTGACGTGAATTTTTGAAAAAAAAAAAAGATATAAATATGTTGTATTACCAACTTGAAAATTTTCATTATCAGAACTCAGTGAATTAAAAATATATTTGGGGAATTCATGCCGATGCTCTAACTGTCATAAAGTTTTGAAGTGAAATTATTTTTGAGAGGTTTAAACAAAAAAGTCTTAATATTTTGTCGTAAGTACACAACAAAATCAGCTGATTCGAATTTGAAATAGAACACGAAATTATGAGTGGTTTCTCTCATGTTCGTGTTACTTTTTAAAACATATGACTTTATGACTACTGTGTGAGCCCCCTAATTATTTGAAAAGAGAATACAGTAAAGTCTCTTATAATGCGATTGTTCGTCAGTATGAAATTTAAAGAAAAAATGTATTCTTAAAGAAAAATATATTTTTAACGAATCGAGAAAAAAATGGCATTGAAAACAAAACCAAAAATTATATACATTGAGACATATCACAAGCATTATTTTTTTTTATCAGAAATGAAAACGGCTCTTTTATGAAAAATCGTGCCAAAAAATTAATTCAGCCTGATGAATTTTTTTTTACCACTTCGCAAATCGGAATCGTGAATGCATTTCAATATTAAAAAAATATTATTATTTTCAGAAAATAACATGAAATGTTTTGTAAAAGTAGACACTTTGATAAAATCTCAAATAAAATTGTATTCCCTATCGCGCAGTGTAATTCGAATGGTGCAGACAAAAATCTCTGAAGGAACAAGTTGAAATAATATTTTATGCTTAAAATAAAGAATGACATTCACGCTTTCTTATTCTAATAACGTTATATTTTTGTCATTAAAAGTAAAATGTTTCAAGTCTAGCAGGAAAACCGCAACTTTGATTGATTTTGGTTTAAGCATGAAATATTTCTATCCCACTTCATAGAGACTTTGCAGAAAAATCTGCTTATTTGAAATTGAAAATTAATCTGACCGCAAATCTTTTTCATTTAATGTTTCTATTTTAGCTTTCTTTAAAAATAAAAGGTGTTCCCGTAAGAGTGCATCTTTTCATTTCATGCTGCAATAAATCGACTATTTCACGCGGCGTATGCCAGTCACCGCATTTTCGGCTTCATCTTAAAAAAATTAAGGCCTAAACAAAATCCGCACCAGAGAGAGTTGCTCATTGTGGGTTCTCTAATGCCTTTTTACTTGCGAATGAGCGGACTTTCCATGAATCTTTTTTCAGTTTAAAGTTTTAATTAAATTTTTGTTTCCATTGGCCTGTTAGTCATTTTTATTATAAAATTTTCAATGGACCAAGAATTATGTGGTGGGGCATTTTTGTATTAATTTGTTTTTATCTTTTTGAAAATAAGTTAAATGAAAAACTAAATAAATAAACTTTACTCCTGCAGATAATGCACTGCAATCAAGAACATACGTGTGTGTGTATGTTTGTGCATTCATACATACCAGTAAATAAAATTTAAAAATGTACAAAAAGCCATTCTTTCTTCTTCTATTAATATTTTTATTATTTAGTTGTTATCTTATCGGTGAATACGAAAACGTTGCAGAAAAGCAAATAAGCTGAAACGTATAAAAATTACAAAGCCCGCCAACAGCAACATCCGTGTGTACATTGTTGTTTAAAACTGATAAGCTGACTGCTTTACAAATAGCGGTTTAATTTCTGAAATGTAACGTCTGAGATAACGAGAAGAAAGACCTTTTTTCAGCAATTATTCTGTAAAGAAAATGATGACTGTATCTTTTGTCCGCTGAGAATATTTTTTGCGGTTTCTAAAGTGTATTGGTGCTTTTCATTCGCTTAAATTTAATATACATTTTATATTTTCTATAAATTTTGGGTCGTCTTGGATATGATAATTCAATTGAAACCCATAAACGTTTGTCAGCGTAGACAACCCATAACACATCGCAAGTCGACGTGTAACGATTTCCTTTCATAAGAGAGGCGTACAAATTTATTTACAAAAAATTAAATAAAATATTCCAAGAGTATTCATCCATTAAACATCATCAAGAAAATATTAAAATTATTGGTTAACCTGCGTTAGACTATCAACTAGACGAACTTGCAATTAAAACGTTTTAGAATAAAAAAGTAAACCTTTAAATAATTTTTTTAATTTATTATAAATGTTGACATCACTGCTTCCTCGCGCATCAGATAATGAAAATTCTTACCGATAAAAAATCATAAACGAATAAAAACTGCATTAAGATATCAGGGAATGTGTATGTAAATCACTTTAAATTAAGAATAAAGCATTAAATAGATAAGCAAATGTTCATGTTTGAGAAAGCGATTATCTCAGGCTTCATAATAAAATGGCAGTACCATTCATACACACAGACGTACATACATCCGTACGTTAAAAGTGCTATGAACCGAGTCACAATCATAATTATTGTAATAATTATAAGGCATTGTTTGTCCATTTGCTTTAGGTACAAATTGACGGCCTCTTGGGGTTGGTGACCCCTACTTCTCATTGAATTCAAACGAATGCAAACGGCCATTATTATTATTTTTTAACAAATTTAGGTCGACTACGCGTTAATTAACAACAAATGTCGTTTGTTATCAGAACCAAAACATCAGCAAATAAAAACAAAAGACAATGGTGTTTAAGGGCTAACTAACCACTACCCCCACAGCTACAAAAAGGTTTAAAATTCCAGTACCTTAAAAAATCAATATTTTATAACACAGACATGCATGTATTATTATTATTTATACGTAGAGGAAACTATTTTAAAATTCGTTGATCTGTATTCAAAAAGATCAAACTCTTTTGTTAAAATTTACATTTTATATGGCTGCAATTGTGTAGTCGCTACTGCAGCACAAAAGTTTCACATGTGAAATCAAGAAAAGCATTCAAGGTATTTTCTCAGTGTATTTTCATGATTTTCTTAATTTGAATTAGAGACCATTGAAAGGCAGCTAATGATTGACAAATCAAAATTGCATGTGTGTCAGTCATATTTCAAAGTGGACATGCACTTGTTCATTTCTAATTATATTAATTCAAACATACATACATATGAAGGCATGTGTGTGCATGCATATATACTCGTACATCACACACACTCAAATTAACATGCATATGAATATGCTCGGGCTCTTAAATACTACCCCAACAAAAGCACTCAATTGGGGTTCTGCAATTTATTAAAACGTATGTCGTTTGGTTTACAATATACACACGCAAGTACGAATATGTATGCATGTAAATGTGAGTAAATGGATGTATATGTACAAAAGGTACACGCTCCACTATTCTGCAGCCATATTTTGTAATATTCTAAAGCTAAAAAGTGGAATAGGTTACAGAAAAAGAGTATATTTTGTCCAAGCCATTAGACTTACAGGATACCGATCTAGCGACATTGTTAATATTTTAGCTTCAAATACTTGCGAAATACATCTCATTAACTACAAATCCATTTGCTCTTTTTATTGCGATCTCCTTGAAGTATTAGTACTGAAATGCAATCAAATTGGATTACCAAAACACACATGCTGTTTCTATAACACAAGCGATCAACGCGTCTAAAAAATTTTTATGAAAAACGCATTACCTTTATTTTGCGTTAAACAAGAGGAAATTTTCCCCCCAAAATCGTCTACTAACGGATGACGTTTTATTAACATCAGAGCAAATTTATATTTTCCAACCAAATAATGAAATAAAAACGGCATGTTTTCCAGAAATCTATGTCTAAGAATTTTTCATGTATCATTATGGGCTATAATAGCACCGCGACCTTTAAGATCTATTGCGCATTTTCAATTTATTTTTGTTTTTTGCCTTTTTCATAAGATACCGATTACTATTTTAATTTTTTTACCAGAAATCATTTTTAACTTTACAAAATTCATTTAGAAAAAATCAAACAGGATTAATGTAGAAATACCCAGGAAGAATAGAACCTGCTACTGGATTAGTTCTGTATGAAGTGAAGAAGACACTTTGTTATAGTGATGTGATACAAGTTGGCTGAAACTTTTTTATTTTTCTTTCAAATCCACAAATATGCACTACCCCTTTTTTTAATGTCAGTACATAATGCATACGTATGAGAGAGTGTGAGGTTTGAAGTCATCAAATACCTAGTTTGTTTTGTTTTACACTTTTTGTTGGGGCACACTGCATAACAAGTTATTTTACTGGTGGCCAACAAGCGCTGATTGCAATTCTGATGCAAAATTAGCATCTACTAGATGATGCCAACGATGCTCAATACCGATGATGATGATGATGATGATGATGATGATGATGATGCCTGCATGACCTGTGCAACCCAAACCGCCTGTAATTTGTAGCTTCAACAACAATTTATTTTTCGTCAATCAATATTCGTAATTTGAATAATTCACAAGACAAATATGCACCTTTAATGGACAAACAACGTAATATTTTTTTAGAGTTGCCAAAGCCAATTTACCTGAAAAACAATATACACACACACACACACACACACACACACACACACACATACACGCACAATAAATAAATCTAAGTTTATTTAATAAATTATATCTCCATTAATATTTGCCCCAATTTATATGATAATTTTTCGCGAACAAACTTTAAAATTTTACATGAATTCAACAATTCCCTGTTGAAAATGTTGCTGTTTAATCGACAATCATGCAACGTCGAATTCATTTAAATGTTAAAATAAAGTTATCTATACGAATATGTGTATGTGTGTACGTATATGCATGTTCTCGTACATAGATGTGTATGTGTGTACGTTTACATTTAGTGCAGAGGGATTTCCCATGCAGGTAGTTAGTTGCCGAGTAAACACGGCAATTTAATGCGCGCTGCTTCGACGAGTGCAGATTGGATTGTAAGTCAATGTTTGACTTACGCTCTGATTGATTGATTGACTGATTGATTGCACAGCTAAAAAAAATAAACCAACGAAATATGAATGTACGTATGTTGTACGTATTAAAACAAAAACAAAAAAAGAACGAGCGCGGTAACTATAAAAATGCGAGTACTATTTACGATGATGGTGGACGTTTCATGCAGCATAGGTAAGAGTACAAGGTTTCTTGTTGTTTTATTTTTTTATCAGAATTCTTTTTATTTTTTGCTAAAACACAATCAACCAGCCAAGTCAATCATCAGCTAACCTTTCAACTCATCCACCCACCCACCCTTAACACTTTCTTTTTTAACATGAAATATTATTTGTCAATGCACTGGATGCCCAATTTATGAAAATAAAACAACAACAAAAACACACAAAAGAATTGATAATAAACATTTTTGTTAATAAAACGTCAGCAAATTTTTTAAACATTTAAAACGGCATATCGCTTATTCACCAGAGATACGCATGCCTTTTTAGCAGGGGACTATTTACATTATTTGACTTGGAATTGTTTATAAATATAAAACTTTAAAAGAAATTAGTTTTTACTGCAAAATTATCGGTAACAAGAGAGAAGAGCGTTTTCGATCACTGCGAACAGAAGATGAAATACCACGTACACAAAGTATTTGGCATATGATGACACAAGTAGTATCGATGAGGCAAAATGCAGTTTTTCGAAGGTGCTCGCTATACCAAACTAGTGTCTGGCAATATAAAATATTCAAATTGATTCATATTGATTGAAGTGCAGATAATCAAAGTGCCAGAAGAACTGCCACACTGTTTACAAAGATACCTGGCGGACCTTTAATTGTTCTATTACAGATGATTGGAAAACCAATGGACCTATGAAGTTGGTGTCATGAGAGTTGAAAGCCAAGTTCATTGTAATAAACATCGGCATATGACGTTCAGAACATCCTATTACTACACACTCACGAAGTCCATTAATCATTTTCCGATCCCGCCTGCAAAGAAAAAACACTTGTAAAGGTGGAATAAAGGTCTATTTGAGATATCATATACTCTGTGTGAGAGAGAAATAAGCAAACATTTTAGCAGAGCACACAAAGATTGTGTAAATATATAGAATAGTATTTTCCTACCTAATGGAAATTTTTTAGCATATTTACAATATTTATATAATTTTACCCAGAACCTAAAAACTCAAACTTTTAATATCTGATTTCAGTTGTACGAGTACTTAGAAAAAATTTCTTTGATGATTCAGCATTACTTTCCATTTTTCGCATCTATTCTAATTTCATTTTTTTTTTATAATTCTGGAACGTTTTCTTTTACATTTTTTAATAAATCATTCAAAAGTATTAGGTCTTTTCTTTCAATTCTAACGTTTCTTCCTTCTCTGTTTTTTGAAAATTGTTGAGTGAGGAAAATATTTTAAGTAATTCTTTGTAGTCGTTTTTCTATTTTAATTGTTTAATAGAAATTATTTTTTTAATATAAAAATTTCTAGATACAAGTTTTCTGCTCTTCTCTGTAAAAATATTTATATTTCTGCATATTTATTTAGTGCCTTGTGTTTGTTATGTGGCTACTAAGAAAGTAAATATAATCCAAATTAAAAGTTAAAAATAATTTAATGCTTTCAAATAAAATTACAGGTAAATTCCGATTTACATTATATTTTATTTAAGAGATTTTAATACAAACCAGTAGGTCTAAATTTAATTTTTACACGAATTGCCAGTTGACCTAAAACACACACTCGAATATCTAAAGCAAAGGATAAGGGGCGTTTAAGTGGCTAAGAAAAGGTAGCAAATAAATAAATGTGTGATTACAATATGTGGCTTAAAATAGTTAAGTTCTCGTTATAAAAAAGATTTCATTTTGTGCTTTTAGCTTTAGTTTAAAGAAAAATATCTTTAGGTGTTAGTGAGTTCATTTCTAGAGAAAATCTGATTTTTGTTCAATGAAGAGCAATAAAATTGTCTTAATAACTTTTGGAAAAAAAACAAACTACATAAAAAATTAAATGAAAACCGAGTTTTCTTGTTTAAATTGACATCCTAGTTTCCAAAACCATATTTCACTATAAAATTTGTGATTTACAAAAATTCTCTGTGATTTTTTAGTCCCAACAAGTTGCATGAATCGAAGGTTACCTGTATTTGATTGTATTAAAGACAATCTTATAATGAAAGAACATTAATGTGCATGTTACTTCGTACACACACTGCACCTACTTATTTTCATTTGGATGTGTATGTTTTTATGTTTGCGAAGGATTGCATGTTTGAATCAGCCATGCTATGCTGCTAAAGCTGAAAGACCACTACTACTACCAGCATTATCCTGAGTAAAGCACAGTGTAGCTTACATTTGCATAAAATATTTAAACAACATTTTGCTGTTCAATGGCTACTCGGTTGGCTCAAACAAGGCCATGCACACTTGTCGTACATTTAAATATAATCTACGGGCATTAACATACTCCACCTAAAAGTCTGTCTGATTTTTATTTATAATATAATTCTCTTACTCTCTATCTCTCTCTCTCTCTCTCTCTCTCTCTCTCTGGCTCCCTCTCTTTTCCTTACCTGCATAAGTTAATGCATTTCTTATGAGAACCAACTGCTTTGGCTCAGCCCCAATAAACTTAACTTGAATATTAAATCTTATATTAAATTGTGTAATCAATCAGCAATCTTTCTCAAAACTTTTGTTTGGCTTATTCGTTATATATTTTTTCTTTATTAACGTTAAAAAAAATATTTACATGCACTTGAAACTCATTTTCGAAGAATTATACCAAAAATTTAACAAAAAACGTTGCACTAGACTTAGATTCTGCCTGATGACTTTAACTCATCTGAGAAACAATTGCGATTTATGAAGGAATTAAATTCATGTCAAAATCAAAAAGAAGTATAAGACTTTTTAGTTTCCCTTTTCACAATATTTCGATACTATTCAATCTATCCGCTAACTATCCGAAGCAGTGGGTTTATTACTAAAACTAAATCTCTTCGCATAAACTCAACAATACAGGACTTTTTCACCATAAGCGGCTGCCAGACACATAGATGATGTTAGCCAGTTTTGCTACCTTGGAAGCAAAGTATCGATAACCAAATCCAAAAAGCACACCAAGCATTCGGCCGACTGAGACTTGGGTGAACATCATTATTATTCTCGCAGCATGATAAAATCCACTTTACTCTATCAGTGTGAGACGCTTAACGCTACTTCCCGGGAAATACAAAAAGCCAAGTATTCATTAGCCAACACCTCAGGAGGACTTAACGCATCTTTTGGCCGCCGGTCATTTCCAACGACAGGCTGTGAGAACTTAAAAAGCAAAAATTGCTTTGGATTGAACATACTTTTAGGAAACCACGGGAAGATATAACAAAGAATACTATAAGGCTTAGCCCACAGATGAAGAGAAAGAAAGAACGCACAGCTCATACACGGAAGAGACAAATTGAAGCGAAAATGAGAATAATTGGAAAATCTTAAAATGTTAGAGCAAGATAGGACCATGTTCAGCGGATTTTTTGAGGCCTCATGAATGCTTCATAAGCTTGTTCAGTTAGCACGAAAGTTTTCTTACAAATTTTTTGTGTCGTTTTAATTCTTTTTTCACTTTTTATTACATTAGAAGATGATTGTGTTTTACCCAGGTCTAAGAAGATCCAATCGACCAACATTTTATCCCGACAATTTCTAATCTTGTAAAAAGTTATATTTCAACTTGCACATAACTTTAATTTACCTTTTTATTTTAACTGAAGGTGGTGTAAAATTAGTAGACTTTGTAGACTGTTCTCCATAAAACCATCAATATATAAAAATTCTCAATCAAAGCTGTGTTCACATTATGCGTACAAGTCATATGGAATGTCAAAACTTAACATACATAAAAGAATACACATAATGTGATCCTCTTGATATATAACATATGAATGTGTTTTTCTTATGTGTGATAGCAATGTTATTTTTTTTTTTATTTAGAGCTCGTTCTATTTGATGTGGAAAAGCGTATGTATTATCGTTAAAAAAATAAAAAAAAAATCACCAGCAAACATTTAACATAATTGTGTAGAACGTTTATTACGCAACAAAATATCAAAATACTGTATGATTAACACTACTGGAAACACTTTAAACAAATGTTTGTTTGTTTTCGTAAATTAGAGGTTATGTCATATGTACATAACATATATGTGTGTGAACACAAAAATTATAAACCGTATGTAAAACGCAAATTTTGACGTACATATGAAAATCCATAATTAAAAATTTTTGGCATTCCATATGACTTGTACACATAATGTGAACACAGCTTAAGGCAGCAACAGACTAAAGAATATTTGTGTGTGTTTGGACATCTTTGAGTCGTTTTAAAATTTCCAATTGTTTTCATATCAACCACAAAATAAAACAGGAATAGAGACAAAAACAGAAAAAAAACAGTGACACACATACTCTTTTACATGCATATTTAAAAAAGTTTATGCAGGCATGCTTACACCGACACAAACACACACTTGCACAATTTTGCATTACCTACTCAGAATAATAATTTTTATAAACTCATCTCCTTTTTGTGAAAGAAACCTTTTTTGTTTTTGTAATATTTTGCTCCAAGTGCAAAATACAGCAACAGATTTCAAAAAAGATCAATTGAAATTAAACAAAAATCAATTGGACGAGAAAAAGATAACAATCAAAATGGGATAATCCTCCGTTTCCTTTAGCAACGATCAATTGAAGGGATTTACTCACGGCAAAGATAAAAATTTATTAAGTCCTTCTGACTGATCTACTACACATTTCGATTCACATAAAAACATGTGAACACAGAAACGAATCTACAATTTCCAAATTTTATTACGATTTATTCTTTCTTTCCATTTGTTTAAACAGAAAATATTTTTAACTTAACAATGAATTCGTTTATAAAAATTACCCTTCGATATTCAAGTTTCAATGCAAACAAAACTGAGGCAGACACTAGAGTTGCATTTATGTATCAGCCAATAAAAGTTTTCATGTCAAAGGTTCAGGCGGCCGCGAAAATCCACCGCATTTGATCGATTGGATTTTTCATGTTTATTGGAGTCGATTTTATTGATTAAATAGTTCATTACTTGGGTGGGAGTTTTGTTCTGTGTCATTTAATACAGTTTGATTTTTAGAACTTAAGTTACTGATGATTTCGTTAAAATGTTGTAGTCAAAAATGAAAGTTTATTTACACAAAAATCCACTCACTCACTCACTCGCTCACTCAATCATTAAAAAAAAAAAGGGAATAGAAAGAAGTAAAAAAAATAATCTATAAAAAAAAACTTTAAATCCCTATAAATGTCAATCATGCTCAAGTAGAGCAAGTTTTGTGTAGTTCTCTGGATTAATTGTTCAAACGGTCGTGTATTAGAGAAATTGTTGTTCTTTTCACCACAACAGACGTTAAAATAACGACAGATGTTGTACAGTTTGTTCTTGGCAAGACATGCAAATGTCATGTTTGTAAAAAGTGCTTCAGAATTCCAATCTAAAACGAAAGTACTAGAGAACTTAATACAGACCACGCTAAACGTTCGTAAATTCTCGGCAGGTGCAAATTCACTGTAACACTCCACTAACTGCGTGATGTAGTAAAATTTTCACAATAAAAAAAAAATTAAAATTAATAAATATAAATAAATTCTAACAGAATGTTAAGTACAATTCTACCTTGTGTGTGTTCTTATTAAGCTAGTGTGTCGTCGTATACATGCAGTACGAGTACGTTTTCAACACATGATATTCTAAGCTGCAAAATGAGGGTGTTTCTATCAAATGAAAAACACAAAATATAATAATAATAAAAATGTGAATATAATTTTTAATATCAACAGATTATGAGCCATTCAAGGCAGTCATATATATAAATTAATTTAAAAAAGTCTTTTATGCCACACTTTTCGTAAACAAACTTTTACGATAAGTAATCAATTTTGTAGTGGATTTTAATTCAAAAGTCGACTCTGAAAAAATCTTGATAGAAGAATATTAAACTAGTTTAGTCTTTTTAAAAGACAGCAAATTAAATTATGAGACGATTCGAATGTATTCTTTACAATTTTTGGAGTAAGTGTTTTGGGTATATTTCTGAAGCTAGGTGACCTATATTGTAGACATTTTCATTGGCAGTAGGTGTCAAAATTAGTTGGAATCTCAGAACGTCACCACAAAGAATTAGTATTGATTTGTTTTTTATTCTGTAGAAGACACATAAATAGAATTGGATGTTGCACTTATATTTTACTCGTACATAAATGATTAAGTGTTTAATAATATTATTTCATATTATCCCCAATCAATATTGTTTCATAATGAATTATTGTACTGTGTTTTAGATGGTGATTAAACGATTTCAGCGTGAACAACTATAGCCCCAAAAATTGATTTAAGTTCAGCAAACAATTGATAAATCAAACTTCAATTCTACAAATACCGCACCAGTATTTTTCTATCTTATTTTATTTGTATGTGTGTGTGAACATCCCCTTGTTTGATTAGTAGAATTCATGAGTAGAAATGTTTTATAAAAAGTGACAACTAAATTAAAACATTTGTTAATGTTTATGTGCGCATATGTTGCTATTAAATAAAAATGTGTTGATTGCTTGTGACATTGAATTTGTTCGGCTCACTTCATGTCACTTCTACCGTTTTTCTTTCAAATGAGTCAGTCGCTTAAAACCACCATTTAAGCCAAATTAACAATTACACGCATACACAGGTTATTTGTCACAACAACATTTCTGAAAGAATTAAAACTCAACATCAATGTTCCCTTCAGATCCCTGAATGTAAAGTGAGGTTTTTCTTCTTGTTTTTGTTCGGCTAACTGTAAAACAATAACAACACAACAATAATAAAACCAATCTATTGCACTACACATGCACACACACACACACACAAGACGCGACAAGAGTACTTTTTAAGTATCACAAAATGTAACCATGAACTTTATTTATCAAAACAAACCACCCATTTGAAAGCATCATACTCGTGCTGCAAGTATTATAGACGAACACCCCTTCTAAATGAAATTGGTCCATTGTTGAGCTCGTAAGAGCAACGAAATAAATTAAAAATAACAGTAACAATAACAATAACAATAACACGACGATAACAAAAAGTAAAATAAATAAATAAAAACAATAAAAATAACAAAAACATTTATTAAAAACTTTCCTCATAATGTGCGTGTTTGTATATTTAAGCTGTACGTGTCCTTGTATCCCATTATTTTTCAACTTATTTTTTCCACTTTATTATTGTTATTGTTTTTGTGTTGATGTGCTCTGGAATGTGAATGAAAAAAGTGAGAAACTTTAATTGATTATTATTTTCCTTTCTGCTGATTGACGGATGGGTAGATGATCCTTTTAAATAAAATCCTTGTGGGAGCAGGAGTGGTAGTAATATAAATACTGCATGCATAACTTGCAATCAATAAGTTTATCAAAAATATTATTTATTCATTTAGCTCCATACAAAAGGACAAATCACAAGCTCCGCTTTTATTGAAGAAACTACTAGTGGCTACGAGTATTAATCAAACAGTAGCCAATTGCTAAAACAAAATAAAATGAGTCTTGAATGCCTAATCTGTTTATTGCCCAATTTCTGATAAGGTTAAGGTTTTTTTTTGTGTCGAGGAATTTAAACAGCACAAAGGTAACACAGGAGCGAGTGGCCATGGGAAAGTATCCAACGATCTTTCTTTTATTAGAGAATTATTGAAAAGAAATTCTTGATAGCGATTGTGGCCATGCACTCTGTGGCGTCTCGGAATGAATCTGGGATTCAAAAAAACCTTACATTATGTTGGGTACCTCAGAATGTTGGCAATAATCTGCCCAAGTGGGCTTTCATAGGACTAGAATCAGTTTGGGGCATCTCTATACGTTAAAACCTGAGTGAATGTAAGCTGGGCTCAAAGAAGTGAAAGACTTCATTACCTGATCCTGAGTGTATCCTAGTGGGCACCAACACTCAATAAGAATCGGATTCACTGAATAAGATAATTGACGTAGTCTGACGCCTGGATCTGGAATAGTGAAACCCCAACTCATGTTAGAGCATTTCTTACCATCACACCTTATAAGACATGATTTTGATTTGATTTGATTTGATTTATTAAGGAGTAATATAAATACTTTTATGAAAACATATAATACAATTTACAAGCAAATTTGTTTAAAAATTTTAAGAAATATTTTGCATACATTAAATACATTAAATGGAATACAATTAGAAATTTTACTACAAATTTATATATATAAATTTCTTGAATTATTGTTTTTAACAAACTCAACACATTTACGATTGAACGCTTTGATATTAGATTCAATTTTCGCTTCATATGGTAGCATGTTGTACAAATTCAAGCCCTTGTAGAATAATGACCGCTGCGCTACATTACTATCCATTCGCTGCATCTGAAATCTTGCGCATTTCTAAGTTGGTATGGTTGCATGTCGCCGACGTACATAAGCTGTTCGCATAGATATTGTGGCGCGTCTCCTGTTTTCATTTTTTTTATAAATTTGAGTGTGTTTAATTCCAGTCGTTGTTTTATGTTCAGCCATTGCAATGTGTTTAACATGCCGTGAATTGTTGAATATCTATTACATTTTAAAATGGATCTCATTGCTTTATTTTGTAGCTTTTGAAGTCTTTCTATTTGTGCTGCTGTACAGCAAGTATATATAATGGAAGATCCATACTCAAAGTGAGGTTTAATTGTCACATTATAAATGTTTATTGCAGTAATCGTGGTAACTTTATTTCTTAATCTTTTAAAGAAGCCAATTTTTTTTCCAATTTTTTTGCATATGAATTCTAAATGTTCGTTAAATTTCAAATTTTTGTCTATAACAAAACCGAGATATTTTATACTATTTACTTTTTCTATTTCTATGTTATTAATTTTTATTAAAAATTGACTCTCCATATTCAGTTCCATTAGTTTAGTTTTGTTTTCATTACGTTTCAGTTTGTTCATTTTCAGCCATACAGTTACATTTTTTAAGTCATGGTCTAAATTAAATTGACACATTTCTTCATTTTCTGCCTCAGTAAATATAAGGGTATCATCATCATATAGAATCATTTCACACTTTTTTAAGATATTTGGTAGATCATTTATGTATATTATAAACAATAATGCACCTAGGATTGAACCCTGCGGTACACCAAAATCATTAATTTTTGAATCTGACCTTGTGTTATTTATATTTGTACTTTGTTTCCTGTGTGTAAGATAAGTTCTAAACCAGTTTAGTTCTTTACCCTGTACACCATACATACATAACTTTTGAAGCATTATTTCTCTATCTATTGTTTCAAAGGCTCTTTTGAAGTCCAAGAAAATTGCACATATTTTGTTGTTTCTTTGCTTATTTTTCCAACGATTTATTACGTAATTTACGGTACTTTCACACGAATGTTTTTTTCCGAAAGCTTAAATGTCGGTCTGAACGACTATATAAGAAATTTCTATAAAAGAAATGAATAGTTTTACAAGCAACTAAACACAGGCTTGCAATTTTTATGTGTCGAAATATCAGTTTCTCTTTTTCTTCATAACGATTTTTTCTAAAGAAAATATAACTTGATAAAGGTTTTTTATGGGGCTTAGATAATGGTGATGCCATTTACTGCAGGAGTTACGGACACTATGGATAAAAATTAAAACAAACAAAAGTGAATTTTAGAAATGAATTTGCATGGTAATTCAGCAACACGATGCATTAATCCTACAAGAAAAGTCCTCAGAATCAGATTGAGAGATTTTTTTTAATTTAAATTTATTATTTATTGAATTAGACTTCAATTGCTGCTGAAACTCTGCTAATCGTTAATTTTTGAAACAATAAAAATGCAAACACAATAATTCGAAAGGAAAGCAGTCTGAAAAGGAACAAGGATACCGTGAGCTATAGCTTTCACTGATTTATTTGTATCCCTTAAAGTTTATGAGCCAGTTTATGAAAAAAGAAACATCTTTCGAGTTTAACGGCAGAAACATTTAGTGAAAACGACAACTTTTACATGTCAACAAAACATACCGCATAAAATGCCAAAAAAAAAGAAAAAATTAAAGTACAAACCACCAAGAACGAAACGTTTTATTTGTCCGATTTAAAAAAAAATAAATAAGTGAACGGCAGAGGGATGAACGAATTTTTGTACACAAATTTATGAATGTTTGTTTGTGTGTAGCTGAGAAAATAATCAAATGAATGAGGGATAAACTATAGAAAGCACAAGCAGTTCCTTAGGCCTGTGTGTACTCGTACATGTGTGCATACAAGCCCATACGTACATATAATTCTAATAAAGAGAAAATAATAAATGCTGTCACTCATTAACACAAAGGAAGAAGGGCAATAAAATAATTGTGACAATAAGTATTTCATTATTTGCAATTATTTAAGAGATTTGTTGTTATTGCTCTCTGGCTTTTAAAAGGCTGTGATTGCATGTTTAAATGGTATGAAAATCAATCGGTAGTTGTCCCCCTTTTTCTAGTCCGCATGTGTGCATGTGTGCGTTCGTCTGTCCGTCCATCTATCTGTCAGTTAAACAAAGTTTCCGATTGTATGAACACACAAAAAACATGTGAATTGTAAATGAAAAGGAACATGGCCTGGTACTCCTTTGTTTGTTTGCTTAATTCCACTGACTCTGGCAGGGGTGTGATAATAAAATAAACAATTTTCTTTTTGTAATCATAATCTTCGATCCAGAGATTATTCGGTACACACATCTGATATGCAGTTAATAGTTTGCAAGTGGTTTTGCTTTGTGATCTTAACAGCTCTTTAATAAACCCACCGAAATTTTTATTGTGTCTCTTTATTTGGTCATTTGCACAATGTCAGGTTATGGATTATTCAATATTAGATTTATCAGAGGGTCGAATGCTGCAATTCCAAAAGCAAAAACAAAACTGCAACCAAATTCATTTATTTAGTCGAGTGTGTACTTTTTCTTATTTGTTAACATTTTTGTTAATTTATAACATTAATTTTTAATGAATTTTTAATTTTTTTTTTTTTTTTAATGTGCCAAAGTAGTTAGAACCGGAATTGCAGATTTAATCAGTTTTTACACACTCGTATAAGTATATTCATCAACTGCAGGTATCTAAGGCATAAAAATTGATTTTATGTTTTCAAAAGTCTAACATCAGTCCGTCTGAGTCATGTTTTAGATTAATAGAAAACACAAAAATCAAAAAGGAATATTTCCTGGTTATAATCATATATTTTTATTGATCTCAAATGCAGCGTATGTGTGTATAAAATTAAATAATTATACTCAAAACTTAACATTAAGGAAATCGTCATTTTAATTATAAAGGAAGAAATTAAACAGACTTACTTTACATCATTCTATTTACATCATTTCTATTTTTGATTTTTTCTTCATTTTCCTTACAAAAAACCTTCAAGAATTTAATAACTAATTTGTCGAGTTGCTAAAGATTTCAAAGAGAAAAGAAATGTTACACAGGAAACGAAAAAAAGAATCAGTTTGCTTGAAATAATTGTAATTAAAAATGCAAATAAACTTAAAAATCAGTCTGTTGGAATTTCTTATAAAATTTCTGTTTCATTTGTTTCTGTTTAAATATGTAAATGGAGAATGAAAAAATGGTATTAATAATGAATACTTAATTGAATTTGCCTAATTAGTTGAGAAAATTATAATGGCTTAGATTGTATTTGAGATGAAATGTAATTAAACTTGGAAGAAAATGCGAATCAATGATTTTTTTTTACGATTTTAATGTGAAAATTAAGTCCCATGCAGCAATTTGTCTAAAGTTGGATTCTCATCAACTAAAGTGTCAATCTGAAAAAGATGATATCAATTTATTTCTCTTTTCAATGTTGAATTTTTAAAAGCACCAACAAATTATCTGCATTACCATCTGGTTTAGTATTTTGGAACATTCAAACATACAAGCGTGCAGACCAAAGAACTGCAAAAATCGCATTTTTAGTTGATTGGGCAATTTTCAGTTGACTGATTGTTTTTAATCGTGCTTCGAACATGATTTAATCAAATGTTGTGCACTATTTTTTTGTGCATTGAATAAATCACACACACCGATTTCAGCTCTCTGGTGCAGACATACATGCACATTCTAGTTTTAATTTGATCGTTATCCATTTATTAGCTTTTGCATGATGGACTACCAGTACAGTTTTTATAATTTAATTTATTGATTTAAATATTTTGTGCTTTTTAAATGGTGCGTTTTCCATTCTCTTTTTAATATCAAAAATATTAGAATTATTCAGTTTTATTTTTATTTATATTTTTTTGGTGGACCGATTTCAGTGGAAATCTCTTTATTTGTTAGCTCAGTGTTTGCATCATAATACCCAGTCGGAGAGGTGCAATAAAATAATTTCTTTTGTCATTTCATACATGCGTACATGCTTGCGTACGTGCATAGATATTAAATCAGTCAAGTTCAACAGCCGATCTTCAAAATTTCCTTTATCTAGAAGAAGGCAATGCTGGGCTTATGTTGTTGTTGTTGTCGTTGTTGTCGTTGTTAAATGTGCCCACTTAAATTTAAATTAAAATGTTTTATATTGACCAACCAACAATGTTTTTAATGATACAGAATTAACACAAAAACAAAAACAAACATAAAAATGCATAAACAATATTTTTGCGAAATAAAATAAAATTAAAATACAATTTCACTTATTTAGAAATTTATTTGCACAACAAACCGAAATTAATTCACTTACACCATTAAAAAGCATTAGAAAACAAAATAGTTAACAGTGATTTGAATTTGTAACAACGATTGACATGCCGCACACCCATAGGAACTACATGTATGTATGCCTGTTTGCCTGTATTGCGTATGCTTGTGTGTATTCTGATTTGGAAGTTAGAGTAAATTAGAGAACCACTTTAAATCATATTTAAATTGATGTTTTATAACATACACACGTACATGTATACATGCATACGTTTGAATTTAAATATGTATGTGTGTGCATGTTTCTTTCTAAATAAATTGTTTGTTTGTATGTGTATTTTGATATATCCTTTCCAACGACATTCCAACGATTGTAAAATGAGTAAGAAGAATAATTACACAACACACACACACACGCAAGTATTAGTTTATTGCAAATTGTGTATGTGTGAATGCAAAATTTTTTTTTTAATTTGCATGTGTAGGCATTCTTCTGCATGTGTGTATGTTTGGGATATTCGCCTGTAGTTGAGTGTAGCAACATTTAAATTCGGAAGCTACGGTCTGCCTAAATACAAAACTAAACAGTTTCGTTAAATACAAATGAAAACAAGAGCAATTGAATACCATATTAGGCACCCTGTTTGAGTGTGTGTTTTTGGTATTGTGGAGGTGTGCGTTTATTGTCGTCACATTGAAGAAAAAAAGGAGCGTGACCAATAGACACACTATCTTAGAATTAAGAAAAACCCATTTAATTGCTTCTCTTTATTTTCGAACGTTATTCTTATGCTGCTTTTCTTAAAAAACAATTTACCTTTTTTCTGCTTCCATGAACGAATGTGATCTGAAATTAATAATTTTGTTTTCACTCTCCCTTTCACAAGCCTTTATTCTGATTTAGCACTTACACTGATCTAACTTTTATCATCATCTAGACAACAATGTTGAAGAGATTTTAAAACGATTAGGGTACTCTTGCCTCTTGTTCTAGCATCATCTACATACTCGTAAGTCAACAAACAAAAACAGTAAAAGTTTTAGATCTTCCCTTTTAGTTTTGCCAATTTTGAAATCACTTCACGTAAACTATTAAAAGATGAAAATTTTGCTTAATAAAACAAGTATGTACAAACGCATGTATGTAAATTGACATATTAAAATGTTTTATATAAAATTATTTTGATACTTTAGCAGTCGGGAAATACTTTTGTTGCTTCCAGACATGAATTTGCTGGCTTTTGATAGAGTTATTGCGAAATAGCGCTCTTGCCAAAAAAGAAATTTATTTTGGGCAGCCTAATGCTAGTGCAAATTAAACAAACAGTGTGTGTTTGTGTGTATGTGTCGCTTGGTATTTGAATATGTGAGAATATTTTATCCTAATTCACAATTAATGGTAAATCTAGGGTACGTATTTACAAACGTTGCATGCTAATGCTGATTTTGGGACAAATAGAAACCATAGGATGGGCAAATAGTTAAAATGGATGTATCTGTACAACTTTTAATAAATATATTTGTGTGTGTGTGTGTGTGTGTTTGTGTGTTTGTGTGTTTGTGTGGGTAGTTTGGTGTATGAGAAAATATTTACACAATAATTAATTGAATAATGTCAATAAATCTTCAACACATGTATCTTATCCACACATAAACATAAACTAGCTGATATGCACAATATATGCATGTACACCCACACCTACACATGTACACGTACAAATGTGTGAATACATTTACTCAGGTGTGTTTGTATGCAAGCGCACAGCAAGTCGAATATTCAGATCCACATAAATTCAATTGTCTGCAAACGTGTGTTCTCGTAGTTCATAGTTTTGCTGTATGCATATGTATGTGTGTAGGGTACGTGTATTTTGTTTGTATAATTTCTGTTTTAGTCACTAAAGTGAAATATAAACAAAACATCAGAAAATCTACATTTTCGACTTGAAGTTTTGAAAATTACCTATTCTTCCACCTAGAAAAAGAAGGAAAAAACACAAAAAATAGAGAAAAAAGAAATGCAGCGTCATCAAGATTCCGGACACACAAATATATTACAGTCCAATGTTTATGTGGGCGAGTATGTAAAGCGATTAAACGAAACAAATCAACAAATCAGTAATTTAGCAATTTCGGCAACTTTAGTTTAAATTTACATTCACACACACACAAACATTAACGTAAATATATACGTTCATATGTTGATAGAACACACATGCATACATACACACAAATCTAAAATGAAAGAAGGACAAATGTGTCCTTACACATATATACTCGTACAAGCAGTCATACGTGGCTTATAAAGACACAAAAAAGAGAAGAAAAAAAAAGGAATGGAATTTACATTTAAAGTCACTGCATGTGTTTGGGTATGAAGATGTGTAACACTATTTTTTGAAAGTTTGTCTTTTAATTTTCAAAATTGTATTTGTCTTGTAAAGGCGTCAAGCAGTTGATGTTGCTCTTTGATACACAGTCGTGCAGTCACCACCAGGCAATCACCAAATTGTACTTTGAATCGATATGCAAAAATTAAAATTGAAATAAACAAGGTCCTCGCCTCCATCGATGGCTAAATGAGTCCAAAAAATAAAATCAATTTACAGTGAGAGATTAAACAAGAACGAAAATAGTATTTCATCAAAAGTTTTCAAGTGGAACGTCAAAGAAAATTTTCAATTTTCAAGACCCGAAATAGATCTAATGTTAATGCCTTTATAAGCAAAGCGGTTGGTTACATAGCTGACGGCTTTTAATTGCTAAAAGCCCTGCCGTGCTAAAGCGTTTTTTAACAAATCAGTCAGTTAAATCAAGCCATTATTTTCTGCAAGTTAAGCTAAACCTAAGACTAGCGAAATATTTAATAATAAAATCGAAATCGAGAAATTTCAAATATTTATTTATGAAAATATTTCATTTACTTTGATAAAAAAAATCTTTGAAGTGGCATTTCTGGAAATTTATATTGAATTGTGACTAGTAAACTTGACACTTGAAATTCTTTTCGCTATAAAATTGGAAAAAAACGTTCCAGTCGTCAGATCTTTTACAAATTTTGCTTTGAACTGAATTATGAGATTTATTTCTAAATTTTGTGTTCTTGGAGGCTCCACTGTGCCATAAAAAATTAAAGAAAATTGTCAAAGCAACAGTTTAGCAGAAGCAAACGAATGCTTCAATCATTCTTTAGCCCAATGCCCTAAATAAACTTTTTGTTTTTGCTTGTTGTTTCATGTATATGGGTGTATGTGTGTGTGTGTGTGTGTGTGTTTCTCTTGAGCCAAACGAAATATCCTTTGGTTGGCGCGTTCTGTGCTAAGCAAATGTTTAACTTTGGAAAACACACTCAGCATACACATTTGTGACAGTGACATTGTCACTGAACAACAAAAGCACCGTTAACTTTTCAAAAACCCAGACGAAATCAATAATTAAAAAAACAGTTTCTGTTTCACGTGCAGATGTTTTGTATATTTGAAATGTTAATGATTTATCTTGTATTTTCCTTTTCATAATCCTTTCGATACAAACTGCATTTTAAATATCTTGAGTGCACGAATACTCGTCTGGTTGGTTGTTGCAATTCAGCAAATGTGTCTTGTAAACTTCTGCCGGATGCACTAAGCGCTGTAACCCACACATTGTTAATTGATGCAAATAAATATTTGCTTCTTTAAATAAATCACTCAACTGAATATGAAATTATTACTTAACACAACCAAGTACTTTTTCATGAATTTTCTTTCTTCTCATATTCAAACATTTGCTTATTAAACGGGAGAACAAAAGTCAAAAGTTCAAAATATCAAAATTATTGGTTTTTCATTTTTTTTTTTTTTTATAGTAAAGATGTGAATGGAGTTGGTCCTCATATCATACGCGCTCACGAAAATAATTTTTTCTTAGTAAATTTGGTATCATGCTTGAGTATAAATGTAGTTCAGATAATAAACTGAAGCAACTTTACATGAATATTACATTCTTAAAACCTTAAAATAAAAAATTATGCAGCTTACTTGCTTAGTATCAGTCACAAGCTTGATTTACACTTTGCAAAACCTTTGAACTGAATTTTTGTGGTGTACGGCTCACATAAGATGATTAGAAATGTATGTTTTTCGCTTTAAATTTGAAGAATATTGTTTTTCTTTCTGCTCTGTTCTCCCCTCAAAAGCCAGATTCTCGTCTACTGCAAAATGTTTTTCAACAAAGTGCTAGTAAGTTTGATTAAGACACATTACGAATAAGCCAACGAACAGTGATGTGTCAAATGTCATCCAACCAGAGCCAAAATTAAACGATACCAATCATTTAGCTGTATAAAGTTTGTATGCGTTAAAGGTGTGTTCGACAGTCGATAAGGCAACTTGCTAACTTATCCAGCCAAGACAAATTCATCAGTCATTGTCACACCCTTTCAATAATAAATTAAGGCAATCGCAGTAACTAAACGAACATTAAAAGCTGATATCGCCAGCGCCCAATGCGAGGAGTATCCGCATGTACATGGGCACCTATAAATAAAACAAAATTAATTCAGCTGTGAATAAAATGTTAAAAAAATGGATACCACCAACATAATTATGCATGTATGTACGTATAGATGTGTTCCTTGTAGTTTTATAAATTTTTTACGTTTGTGTGTATGTGTTTTTAGCTAAAATGATGGCTTCAAATGCGACAAATGAGCACCAAGTATCGTATTTATGTATGTATGTACTCATATGAGTGTGTGTGTGTGTGTGTGTGTGCATGTGTCTATCAAGTAATGTTTGGATTTAAACTTGTTTTGATTTCATTACATTGTATTTGGGCAGCATAAAAGCGGCAAAGTGCCAAAACGTGTGGCCACGTGCCCGCATTTTTACTTAAATTTTATATTGAACAAAGAAACCGTACGTTTTCACAGATTAATTTCAATTTTCGAGCTTAAATTTTATTCACTAAGGAACTACAGTTGATGACAAACACCAACACCAACACCAACACGAACACAACACAATAACAAAAACAATACCAATAACATTATAAATAATAAAAAGAGAGCAATAACATCAAAATAAACACCAACAAATTGTCAGGGATTTGCTGTAATTACTTTAGAGATAAGACCGTAAATAAAACAATGATGACGGGATGTTGTTGGTTGGTGGTTCATTCTTGTGTTCGTTTCTTTTTTCATAGAGAAACTTTGATGCAAGTGTCAGTTGGAACCTTTAAAGCTTTATAACTAGAAAATATCAAATTAGAAATAAACGAGTATGCGTGTATGTATGTATGCGTTTTTGTTTTCTGTTTTGTTTTTTTTTTTTTTTGTTTTGTTTTTATTTTATATGAATTAACTGCTATCGAAAATTTTCCCGAGACACTCTCTCCTGTTAACACCACTCTACAGTTTTGTCGTATTGGTTAGTCTGTTACCATGCCGTAATCCACAAGTGACGCATTCTGTCACGCAGTACAGCATTGGCCACTATAGCTGGAGGCTTTATTGTATTGATAGAGCACATTCTCATAGTACAAATGAACAAGCACACTTACAACATTGTACGTACGTATGTCTGTATGTTTGTATGAACATACGTGCTCTCAGTAATTCAGATCATGCATTACCATCATACTTGTGAATGTTTGGTTTTATTGATAAGGCAAACTTGGATGACAGTTTGTAGGAGCGTTAATAGGGAATTGATTGATGGCATAAACTTTTTATTATATACTTTAATATTTCACACATACATACATACATACTCGTATATTGCATCTGTTCACACAAGCATACATACTCATTACGGTTTATGGAATTAGATACACATACACATATACATACATGCATACATACAAACAATATATTTGTTTCAGGAAGTAATTTTTTTATTTCTTTGAAATATGTCATTAAAATCATTGAAAGCTTTTCTTTCGCCACATCACAGAAGAATCTGTCAGTGCATGCATGTGTGAATGTATGTTTGTGATTTGAAAGAATTTGTCAGAAGCAGATGACAATTTGTCATTAATTTCATGAAACTGAATTATTGTTCATTCGTATGAAGCTGTTCATTGCGATAACGAAATTAAATCATTACGAAAATGATGAATCCTCTTACTACATGTAATCTATATATATAATTACTCTATGTATAATGAAAGAGTGCGATTCTAAGATTAACTTTCAGAAGTTCAATTTAATTAACTATTTTGAAGTCAAGTTTAAGTGAGAAGGATCTCCCATCACTTAATATAAACAAAAAGTGTTTGCCTTATAAATAAAATTTATTCATTAAAATAATGAAAAACATTCAATGCAACCATATTGAATCTCATTTCTGCTCCAAAGCGTTCAGAAGATAAGATTGCGTTGAAAGCATGCTAAAGAAGAAGTAAGATTTGGAAATTGATCATGAACGTAGCACAATAGTTGACTACCAATTTCCAAACCTCCAGACTTTCTAACATTCACTGATGCTAAATTATTTCATAAAGTCATACGACCAATTTCGATTGAAGCAAAATCTAATAAATATTAAAAATAAAACAAGTTTCTTTTTAGAAAAAACATCCTAAACAAATGAAAACTTTTTGGCACATTTTAATTAGCAAAAGAAGGAGCGTGAATGTCTAAAAACTACTAAAATATTAAAATTAAAATAGACTTTGAGGAGCAGCTTATTATGATTTCATTTTTTTTTTCCCAACATCAACACATAATTAAATACAACTAAAAACATTACATTAACAAGTTAGACGCAGGAACAGAAAATTGAAAAAGAAAAAATTACGTATGTATGAGTAGATAACGACTGAGGTGAGAACTACCATTGAAAACTAAAATATACACGCAATCGATATCTTTGTAAATTTTAATTTTCAAAGACCAAAAACAAAATTCAAAAACCTTTTTTTTTTTTTACAAAAATACAAAATACAACAAATCAAATTGTAAATGGACACATCTTTTTAGCCCTGTTCCGATTGTAAAAGAACAGAGTTCTTATTATCCCTTATAAATGCTGGGCGCTATTTAAATAACTCATAGAATGGGGAAATATATCCTGAACCTTCCACATAAAAGAATAAATTTATGCTTCAGAATTATTTATAAATTCCCCATTCTTATGTGCATAACTAGCTAAGTCCCTTTAGGCAAGCTGCTTGCACATCGTTTCAAATAAAACACAAAAACAAAACAACACAAATAAAAAAACTAATTTCGTGTCTGTCTGAAGGATTAGTGTGGTCGGTGCAAGTGAATAGAACCCAAGAACGTTGCTGTGTGTAAGTACCCACACAACATACTGGTTATAGTGCATCGTTATTCATTATTATAATACTTTATAATTAGGTTTTCGAAAGTTAATTAAAATTCGGTTATGAAAGCGGAAAACTTTTCTCATGAACGCTTCCGGAAGCAGTACCAACAAAAGTCATGCCATTAAAAATAAAAATGAGAAAAAAAAGCGGTAGAAAAACAAAAGAAGGGTTAGAAAAATTATGTAAAATGCCAGGAAAAAATGTACACAATTTTTTTTAATGGGTTGTGTTCAGCTAAGAGATGAATTTGTATATCTCTTCTCCATTTTATTTTGTGTTCTGCTGATACTTGTCGTACTCCATTTTTATATGAAGACGAAAGTTGGTTTGGGGAGAAACGCATGTATAAAATTTTAGTAAAACTTTTTGTTCGGCAGAATTTTTTAAGTAAACATTTCACAGAAATTACTAAAAATTACACTGCAAATGCACACAAACTCATAGATACTCGTACACTTGTACATGCCAGTCACAAAAATACACTCACACACACAAGGACGCTTATGAGTTCATCCCATTAAAAGAAGAACATTATATTTTAATGAGCAAAAATTGTTGTTCATACGATACGAGTATACATAAACACACACACAGAGAACTGCAAGTACTACTTAGCTTTCTTGTTATAATATAAACGTCTGTATGTGTTAGTGTGTATGTGTGTGTGTGAATGTAATTTAAATAATTTTTTCAACATTACCAAAGCAGAAATTACCACTGGGATGGGCTAAAATGAGACGAAAGCTGACATTCAGTCCAAATTATTTAAAGTGATTAAAGAATGAAAATAAATTTTTGTTATCTTTGACCAACAGCAGTCATTGAGTGCCAAATAAAAAATTATTATTACAATGGAAAGCCAAGCTCGCTTCGGACCATTTTAATTAACTCCTTCATATTATAACCATCTACTTAAATGCATACGTATGCATGTGTGTGTATACATACATGCGATATGTGTGATACGAACAAAAACAATTAAATTAAATAAATTTCAGAAATTATGAAACAAAATAAAACTCTCTACAATTTTAACCTTTTTAAACACAAAGTGCAATTTTAGATCTACTCAGAGGGATGCGCTCGTCTCACTATAAAATACTAAAGAATGCAATTTGACACGAAAAGCAAGTATCATCAAGTTGTTTAGCAGAATCTTTGCAACAAACAATTAACGAAATAAAAATCCAATAAAATTTGCCTAATATACTGTTTCTTTAATACAATAAATTCGTCTAGAAATTGTGTACGAAACGTATTCAAAAAATGTTGATAAGCAAGTTGATAGCTTGTGTTACAGAAACACCTCATAAATATTGTAAATATATGTCAAGCATTCATTTGCTACAAAATTATATGGCTGAATATGGTCACCACAAAACATAGTTTGCTCTCAGCAAACATATTATTGTTGAACTGAAAGACGTAAGCATTACTACGATCACGATAAGTTTGAATTTATCAAATTTTAACTGCAACTATAAAAATGTTGGTAGTGAACACGTTATGATTGCAATAAATATAGTCTGTCTTAAATATCAAAAAAAAAAAAAATTAGCTTGAACTTTAAAGTAAACTTTATTAAAAAATGATATGAAAAATTTCTCTAACGTTTAGTTTAAAGTCTGCAAAATAAAAACTCAATAATTCAAATTCAACTGAGCTTTGTGACATAAGTGAATGAGTGGTGAGTTAATGCTTTTTAACTGCATATATCCAAGTTCGAGAGCAGGTAGAGTCAAATAAGTTTAAAAAGAAATTAATAAATTATTAGAAACAGAAAAAGGTGCCAAATAACAAATTTCAAACATCAACAAAACTAAACCCGGAAGTATTGTTGATATGTTTTATTTAAAAATATATTTGGTTAAATGCAATAATAAATCAAACCGTATTATGCTTCCCCTACATTATGTTTGCCTTAACCCTTTTTTTTTTTTGCATGTACAAAACTCAAACTTTAATTTAGCAACGTCAAATTCAAATTCATTTCTAAAAAGAAAAAGAGTCGCTATATTTTATGGATCATTTTACACGAGATATAGAAAGAAACAAGTTTTTCATTCGAAATATGAACAGGCTGGAGACAGCGCCACAAGTTCTGACACAAGTGTATTGGCTTTCAATGTATGCATTTATTCATAATCATAAGTGAAATTTAAAACTGCTGCAAGCATTCGAGTTAACTGATAATTAAACTAGAAATTCTGAACAGTTTCGATTATGAAAATTTATTTTGATATGACTCACGCCGACTGTACAAACCAGATTCAAATTTATAATTCTCACTTCCGAGATTGGTCTATTATAAATATATTAAATGACATTCATAAACAAAAACTATTTTCACGAAGCTTCAAAAATACTTATACGAATTAAAAGTCGTTCAGCAACATGAACTTTTACACTCTTTTTATGTTGTTTGACTGTTTTTCGACTTGCCCTAAAACAATAAAAATATGTAAAACAAGTTTATAAAGTTGCATCCATATTTAGTGCAAATTTGATTATAGAAAATACCACTAAACTGAACTGATCTGGCAGAGTAGGACGTACTTTTTATGAAAAAAAAACTTTCTTTATTTTTAATACATAAATGTATGTAAGTAACGAATACATATTAAGCCCCTTTATTACAAGCTCCTCCTATTTTGAAGGCAACATGCCAAGGTTTCCTCAAACAAATACTGGTTGACGTCCCCTTAACCTGCCACTCAATTTAAATTCAATTAAAGTGTTTGCTCAACAAAATTTTTAACTTTTAATTACTTTAATCTGCATTATGATCGCCGTTAATTTTATATTTAAGTCCGTTATTTGTGAGGGGTAAATAACCGGTTTTTCGTTAAAATTTTTAAACAAAAATTTGAGTGGATATTTTACTAATCGAAATTTTTAATTTAATGTTCAACCAAAAGCTTGATATTTGACTTTTAAAATCTTAACTTTAACTATCGGTAACTGGTAATAATGGGCCTTAGTGTTAAATTTTTTTTTTGTTAATTTTGATCAATATTGTTTTCGTTTTAAAATGTTTCAAAACAATATCGGATTGCATTCCATGCAAGTTAGTATCATCGATTTCCTAATTTTTTTTAATTTCCATCAAATCTGGCAGCTACATATAAAGACAAGTTTGTTTTATAAATTGTTAACAGCGCATGTCTAACATAAGAAAGGGGATTCTCATAAAACATGCTATGCTGGCCATCTGCTAAACCACCCATTCATCCACCCTTTCCAACTGAATTCTTCATACTTATAGATTTTTCCATTGTAAATGTGGCTCTGTGCCTACGTACAACTAGTATCTGTATGGTAAGTGAATAATAAATATTATGTGAATGTACTTACGTATACGTACACACATCCACGCAAATACATACCCACATACATTCTATGTAACACACACACATATGTACATACGTATTTATGTACGTACATAAATATGTGAAAGCACGAGTATATACAGTTCATGTGAGCATGTATATACATACATGCACATCAAAATTAAAGTGATAGACGCCATTGACAACATATGAAACACAACACAACAGAAAAAAAGTTGTTTTTTTTTTTTGTTTTAAATAAAGAAATAAGTTGATTTAAGAAGTATTGTGTTCGAGTGCAGAGAAATTTTTTTGAAGGGTGAAATTAAATTTATCTTCATTTCGTCAAAGTGAATATTGACAATTTTAGACTTTAATATTTGTTGACTGTAGCTACATTCACATACATACTTGTGTCTTACTCACTTTTAATTCATAAAATCGATATTCATTTAGACGAAAACGAGCCTGTGTGTGTGTGTATTTGGTTATAAAAAGTTTGTTAACGACATTGTCATCGATTATGTCTGCAAGAAATAAAAAAATAATATATTTTGAGTGAAACGTTATTGAGAACAAAGCGAATGATAGCGTCATCCGTTTATCAGGATGCGAGGTACTCGTACAATAAAACGATTATTTTTTAATATTTTTCTTACAATTTAAAAAATAAAATAACAATTGCAATAGAGCAGTTGGCAAAAAAAAACTTAAATGCAGTCACAGTCAAAAAGCAACGATAATAATTGCAGTACATTCTGCACACATTTACAACAATATGTATGTGTGTTTGTGTGTATGTGTGTTATATACATGTATTTTTATTTATGCATTCATTTCTTTAGCACGGCTTTAAGATAAGAGTTCAATATCAAGTTTCTAAGTTTGTCAACTGTCACTCACCTACGTTTACCCAAAAGCATATTCCTGTTTCATGATGTTGAGTGCCTCAAGTCCAATATTTTTCAGCAAATCTAATTGCCTTGTCTTTTTCTTTGCAACAGCTGCTTTTGCCGGTAGATATGTTTTCCTTTCTTAACGTTTTCCTTTTTAAAGTTACTATTGCTATATTTTTTTAATACTAAAATGCTTTCGAAATTAATATTATTTTGTATTTATAATAATTATAAAACTCAGCTCATGCCCTTACATTTTCTAATAAAAAAGAAGCGTTTTTCTAAGTTATTTAATTAATTTTTATAAATGATAAATGATGGTGGCAAAATAGCATTTCGAAAATGTTAAATCAATATTTTTTAATATTCGCCTCGATTGATCAAAACATATTCGAAATAACAGTTCAAGCAAGAGTAAAATAACGCTAAATGCAGTTTTTTGTTCATCTATATTCCAGCTAAAGGACACTTATTTCTATTAATCGAAAATTCGATAAAATTTTAAAAATAATTAAAAAATTACAATTTTGTTGCTGCGTTATGGCTGGACTATTTTCAGGCGAAGAGCATTTTTAATAACTAATAAATTTGACATATTTTAAAGTGGTTCTTCAAACCATGGTTGAAATGGAAGTTTGAAATGCGACCATTTTTAGTTTTGCAAGCCTATATGGAAATGCTTTCGTCAGCATTCGATAAAATTTGTTTTAATTAAAAAATATTCCCTTCGCAAACAAACTATATCCTTGATAAACAAAGCTTAATTTTTCATTTTTATCTTTTTTTATATGTGTGTGTATATGCATGCACAGCGGTTAAACCTATGAAACTTTTGATTCCCAGACCTCCTTAAAAGAACGAAGCAAAGACAAGCCTACATGTGAGTACTCAAAAAATGCATAAAAACTCTAAATCACATTTGTAAAAACTTACAAGAGGAGCAAAATATCTCTCTACAATGAGAGAAGAAAGTTTTCCAGCTTAAAAACGTTATTTTTTATTGTTGGAGCGAAAAATTTTTAAGGAAAATGTGAATTGATACGGTACATCGTAAACAATTAAAAAGTAGAATTTGAATTTTTTTCTCAATTTGAGGTCTTTTTAAATCATATGACGATATAAACATGGATTATTGTTTCCATTAATTTTTTATGATTAACTTTACAGTTTTTTAATTAACAAAAGAAAATGTTTTAGAAATACAAACGTGGTAAATGCATGCAAGTGTGTGTCTCTACTAAAGGGCTGCACAAGCATACTTTAAAGTCAGACATCATCACAAGCATGTATCATGTTTTATAATAAAAAAGTGCTTGTAAGCCATTTCAAGTATGCTTGTGCAGCCCTTTAGTCTATACCCATGTATGACATGTACTCGTATACAAAAATGTATTTGCATATTCGTTTTTTTTAATTAGTATAAAACAAGGTCTTTTTTATTATGGAATATATAAATGTTTCCATCGGGATTTTTTAACAGATGGAATCAAAGATCTTAATTAAGTCCAGCTAAGGAAGCCTTAAGAAGGGCTAACGAGAATCCTGTTGCATGCACTGTTTACATTCGCAAGTGTTTGTTTACCTATACATTTACACTAGTCTAGTCATTGCATACAGTGTTATAAATTTTCTTTTAGATAAATACGAATTTTACTTGAGTTTAAGAGAATTGAATTTTCCGTAAATCCAACCATCGGTCGGCTTAAAGAAAACATGTGTACGTACGTGTGTATGCAAGAATACAGCAACAACATAAAATTGTAAAATTTTTAGAATGCACCGTGTTAATGTTAATTGAAATGACAACAGCTTGTCAAACAAGCGACAACAACCGACAGACAGTTCATTATTTATCAGTGATATAAAGTAGATACATATAACGGCCTTAATTAGTAATCACTTTGTGTTGAACTTATCTTACAAATATATTCCAAAGATACACAAGTATACGAGTATGTTTATGAATATGAAGCGTAATTGATTACTATACCATCTAACCATAAATTAGACCCAACAAAAAAGTTTGATAAGCCACAAGAAAGGAAGTATTGATAAATCAGTTTGTGATTCGAAAAAGTATTTAACGTTCTGTCATAAGTCTAGGCGAATAATTGTTGTTCTTACCACACACATACAAATGTACACGGATTCATTGATATAAAATTTAAAAGATAGACAGAAAAGTATTTAACAGAGATTGTTGAATGTCACGTCTCTGGAAAATTTTGGGGAAGGTTTGTTATGCTTGACAAGATGCAACTCATTCCAGATGTTTTTCTTTTCGTAGTATGCGGCTATACGCTGATAATTATCAAGACATTTTTCGTCTTTTTTCAATCTATTCCTTATCTTGAACGATGAATAGTTTCGTTTATCAATTGTATTTTTTTTTTTTTTAATTTTTTCCCCAATCAAAAATGAATTGTCATTTTGTTATAAATCTGAGACGATAAGGAGTGCTTGATTGTAAACAAGACGCAGATAGGTGCATTTAATTAATGCAAAACTGATTGTTAAAGGCAAAGATCTCAGTTTAATAAAATTTACAGATCCAAATTAAATTTTAACGGAGAAGACACACACTCATGCACACATACTGTATAATTCAAGTTGTTTCAAAGAAACGATTTATCTTTATGTTTTATAAAGAAGAATTATTATTCATTCTGTTTTGTTGTTTTTTTTTTATTGTTATTATTAAATTTTAACTAAATTCAATTAGTTGTTTATGCTAAGTTTTATACGCTTTTAAATACAATATTAACAAGTTTGTAGTTTCTTCTTTTTTTAATTTAATTTTTGATAGGATTTTCAAATAAATTTAATGTTATTTTCTATGATGACTTTTGATTATTATTTTTGTTTGTTTGTTTGTTTTTAGTGAATATTTAAGTATTCATTTTAGTTTAATTGTTGTAAATATTAATTGTGTGATCTCTCATATTTTCGTTTTATTTAAATTCAAAATAAAAAAGATTATTTATTTTAATTTATTGAATAATAATGGCGTATATTTATATATTTGCATTTGATAATAAAAATTTCAAACATTTTATTTATTTATTTTTTTAAGTTTAATTTTAATTTTAATTTTATACTTAAGATTAATAAAATTTACATTTACATGTTGTTAGTAATAAAAACTTATGGCTACGGGGTCTTGGTTTATACGTTCGTAAATTTTATAATTTTACAAATTTTATACATTTCTTTGTGCACAACTTAAAAGAAAGAAGCATGACATGACGTACATGTAATTGAGTAATCGATTGAAAAATGAAACGAGAGCATTTCTATTAGAAAAGGTCACTTTGCGTTAATAACTTTACCGAAAATTGAGCTTAAATAGTGAAATTCTAAAAGACTTCCGACCAGAGTGATTAACTAACTATTTTCATATGAAAAAGTTTTTATTTATTTAAATTATAAAACAACTTGTTCTCTTTGTAAAAAATAAAAACAAAAGAAATTGTTAACATAATGGAAGTGAACTTTTCTATGGAATTGCCAATATATTGCTTTTTTTATTGTTTTTTCTGTTGATTCTGCGAGAAAAGTTTTGGTTTTATTGAGATTTGGAAATTGCACATGCAGTTGTAAATTGTTAGAGAAGTTGGTTTGATTGATTGCTTGGCTGACACAGTGTCATCCCACTCTTATCATTAATTTAATTACCTTGATTTTTTTAATATAAATTTAACGCAAAGCAAGAAAATGAACAAACTCATGGCACGGCTTTTAATTTTTTTTTATTACACTTTTATACTAAAATATTTTATTTCAGTTTTTAATAAAAATAATTATTATAAAAATTTCTTAAAACTACATCACTTTTGATTGCTGCTTTAAAAAGTCCAACCGAAAGACTTTTCAAAATTCATAGAAAATTTATTAAAATAATTAATAAAAAAAAATAATAAAAAGAAATTAAAATATTCTAAAAGAAAAATACTTAAAAATATTGTATAAGAAGAAATTATAATTGTTTGTGTGTAAGTGTAAGGGATTGCATATGCACTTTGGAAAATAAGAAAAGAAATACAAAAAATATTAATAGATATTTACAAGAACGTCTTTTATTTATTTGTGTAGTGTGAACTTTTTCTTTGAGATTATTTATGATCATATTCTACCATGAAGGTGCAAACAAATATAAGAGGTATCGGCATAAAGACCACTAGGAGAACATGCCGCCAATATTGAAAGTGTGTTAATTTTTCAAGTCGTACTTTTGTGGAATCAAATCAGAAGAAAAACAAAATGAAAATAAGATTAAAGGAAAGGGTTATCCACCTTCACAAAACAATGTGAAACTCACACCCGCCTATTAAAATATATTTTTTTTTGAAGATCCATTCGTGCCGAAAAAGGAATATTAGACAAATTTAAATGAAAATCTTGAATTCAAGTTTGTACAACCTTTGATTTGAATGGAAGGGTATTTTAGGTCCTTTAAAATTTGACTTGCAACATGTTCATACTCGTATTAAAATGAAAGGCTGCTAGTGGTGCTAGAGTAAATTTTGTAGTGCCGTCGCCCCATTTAAACTTAAGGTATGATTCCAGTTACGATAGGAAGATGCAGCAGCTGCGTATTGTTGGTAGTTGTTGTAGAGTTGCTGCTGTTGGTGGACTTGTTGCAAGTGATCATCATTTAGATCACTAGTGATGTTGGAAGAGTCTTCCTGTAAATCACTTGGTGTTAGTTGGCTTTGCAGCAGATTTTGGTGATGCTGGTGGTGATGAGCTGCAACCATTTTGCTGTTTAGATATGCTGCGGCCTTTAGTTTTTGGTTATAGAAATCAACTGCTGCAGTTGATGATGTTGCACTGGATTGTTGAGAGTCTTGCAAGTGATGTTGATGCTGTTGCTGTTGTGATGATGATGATGATAGCAATGTGGCATTCTGATTTTGTTGCAAGTGGTGATTGGCACTAGAAAAGATGCTGCTATTGGTTGTACATGAAGCTGTACTTATTGTTGCGCTAGCACTTGTATTTGCACTGGAGTTATTGGTACGCAGCATCTGGTCAGCTCTTCCTTAAGCCAAGGGGTACTGATGATGTCACAAGCTAGTCGTACCGGCGGGTGCATGATAACCCAAACTTTGGTAATAAGATTCTTGACCCAAGGCAGCATGTGAATTGGTAAGAGGGCTAAGAGCATTATAGCCGGCGTATTGGCTCATGTCATACATTTTAATGTCAGCCTTTGATTCGCTAGGTAAAAGGCGGTTAATTGAAAACGGGTGGCTCGGCGGTGCGTAGCCAGAAGGTTCCTGCTTTAAGTGATGCATTGATGAATGATAATCACTTATCAGAGAAGGATGACATCGATTAACCATACTTGTAATGCTGGAAAGGTCTTCTTGTTGAAGTTGATGATGGTGTTGGTGATGCGCTGGTGCATGCTGCGCCTGTTGGCCCAAGCATGCTAATTCCGCATTAGCATGTAGCATCGCCAAAGTCTCTGCATCTTTACTATGAGCAGATCCTAAAGCACCTAAACCACTATCTTTATGGTGGTGATGTGACTGATGATGATCCAGCCTGCTATGGTGGTGATGGTGATGCATATGATGGGAATCATCATGATCTTTCTTTCCAGGGGATGTGGCTTCTAAGCTACTGTGTGATGGTGATTTATGCAGCTGTCTTATCGCTTCTTTCTTTTCATCTTTAAATCGTTTTTGGCGCCTTAAATAACATCCATTTTCAAACATATTGCCTGAGTCTGGATGCAACGTCCAGAATGATCCCTTACCGGGCTTATCGGGTGTGCGAGGAATCTTTACAAAGCAGTCATTAAATGATAACGAATGTCTGATTGAATTTTGCCACCTCTGCTGATTTTGTCGATAGAAAGGAAAGAGATCCATGATGAACTGATAGATTTCAGACAACGTTAGCATTCGTGTAGGATTATTTTGTATGGCCATTGTAATCAGAGAAATGTAAGAATATGGGGGTTTTGCATGAGTATAACTACGTCGATATGTTGTAGGCTTCTCTACACGGGTTCGATTGAGAGAATTTGGAGATCCTGTATCCAAGTCTCGAGCACTTGCCGCAGCCGCCATAGATGAGTATCCACCCATTGCAGCCATTGTGGACATACCGCCACCCATGCAATTACCCATTTGTCCAAGAGGAGAACCCATCGAAGCATAACTCATGCCACCTGGTGTCATACAATTTTGAGCCATCGAGTTCATTGCTGCAGCAGCGCCCATAGAACCACCCATGCTAGCTACAGCCGCTGCCGAATCTAAAACACTAGATCCAAATGTTGCTGCAGACTGTGGGGATACCGAAGACATGCCTCCTCCGACTGGCATACTCATAGCATTCATACTATACGGGGCTCTAGCTAGTGGACTCATATTTGCTCCGTTACTGCTGTTTGCAATATTGTTGCTTGAGTTTTGGACATTGCCATTGTTGGATGAATTGTTTCCGCCGCCTGTATTGTTACCACCGCCCCCACCACCACCTCCACCAGATGCCGACGACTGACTTGTCATGCTCACGGGTCCGCTTGTCGGCGTCTCCGAGTACAACTTTTGCATTATATCGATCGTCGTCTGATGGGGCGATCCCTTAAGGAAACTATTTAAAAGTTGAGCCGTTATGATGACAATTTTTTACAACGCGTTATACCGGAAAATATTTTTTTCTAAAAATGAATAAAAAAAAACGAAAACGAAGTCACAATTTTACTACCGCCGGAAGAATTACTTCACTTTACTTGAATTTTATTTATTTTTATTAAAATATAAGCATAAAAACAAAAATCTTGTTTAGAAAATAAAAAACTTAGGAGCTGAACGTTTCGCCATCACACTAAATTGTAATTTTTTTTTTCTTTTAATTTTAGTTTTAGAGTTGAACTCTGTTTTAATTTAAAAACTAAAATTAATTTTTTAATTAATTTAACTTAATTTAATGAATTGTTAGTAGTGGTTTTCGTTTATTTTCTTCTTTTTTTGCACTTCACTTATTTTCTGTTTACATGTCCGTGATTTGTTCTTTGTTTTGCCAGTTGCTGTTTTATTTACTTATTTATTTTTTTTTTCTATCTATATTATTTATTTGTTTGAATTAGGTATTTTATTTTTTCACCATATACTACATACTTAACATGCATGTATGTATGTATGTATATGCGTTGTATGTACATATGTATGCATGTATTTATGTACATTGATTTGTTGTTTGTATGTATCTTGTTTTTTTTTTTGTTTTGTATTTATTGAAATAAAACACTAATAAGACGGTTTGTTGTTCCTTTTAATAAGACCGAACTGTGTTTAATGGAACAATATAATCATATGTAATTAAAATTACTATATAGGTATATTATAAGAATGAAGAATTGTAGTATTAATGATAATTTGTGTTTCTACAGTGCGCTCGAGTACTCTTTGGCTTGAGCTCTTGAATTCGACTGTTTACAGAGGGGAATACTGGCTTACTATTTGGCTTGCTAACAAATATTGTTCAGGCCGTGCTCAAGTGTATGCTTGCTACGATGTTTAAACGACAATGTGTTATAATAACTTGGGTAGTTCAGTGGAAAGGCAAACGAACGAGATACACTAACTACTACTGCATTCATTAGTGAAGTTGTACTCACACACACGCACAAACACACACACCAATGCATACACACAAGCATACACCCGTATACTGTAAGCTGAAAGCCAAGCACAAATGCATATTTATATTTATAAACATCCACACACAAACACGAACAGACACCAAAATCACTCATTCTCACTTAATAAGCAACGAACACATCATAGTCATGCAACCACCTTTTCACTGTCTGCTTCTTCTGTTAGTAGCTCTCTGAAAAAAAAAAAAAAAAACCAATATAGTATGTATGTATGTACATGTGTATGTATGTAGGTATCTTCTATCTGCATGTAGTAGGCATGTTTATACAAGAGATTTACTAACGAGATAAAAAACATCCAATGGCACCATAAAATCACCACCATATTTGTTGTTTTCATGAAAGAGAAAACTATAAGCGATGGCCATTAAGTGTCGTCTCATTTTCACTGAGCTCTCCGAGAGAAAAGTGGATGCAAAAAATTCTCTGCAATTTATAACCAACCAAAAATATTCTTTCATAGGGAGGAGCTTAAATAAAACAAGAGGCACGCCTACTCTCTTCTTCCTCCCTGTTTACTCTGTGTGTAACGTGAATGTATGTGATTGGGGTTGTGTATGCGAGTACCTAACTTTAGTTAGTTAGTATGCATGTACTATGTATGTGTGTATAACTGAATATTCAGATGAAACCATTTTCTAATGAATACGTATAACATTTGCTCAGAGAAAATTGCTTTTCTATTGCTTTTTGTTTTCAAAAAATAAAAATAAATACTTTTACCCTCCCTGCCTCATATCGTGACGATGGTTGAATGTTTAACATTCATAACAATGTAACAAACAGCTGTTTGTAAAAATTGTGTGCGTTTTTTTTAACCTAAAAACCTTTCATCCATTTAAACTCGTCTCGCATTCTATTTTAGCTTTCAGTTTTTGCTGCCACTGCAACTTGTATTTGCTTAGAGCAGAAACCAGCAAAGAAGTACACAATTTTGTAGCAAACTAACGTTGAGAGGAGTAAATTTTTCATTTTTAATTTTTTAAGCAAGATAACACACATGTATTCATACACACACATATACTTGCATATTCAGTATATTTATCCACAGTATCGATTCTACATTCATATGTGTATGATTGGGTGTATGCATGCATATGAATAGATGTTTTTGTATGAACAAAAGCATGTATGTGTGTGTTTTTTATCATTCATTCATTTAAACCCAACCGACAAGAATTGAAACCCGAAGAAAAAGAAGAAGAAGAGGAAAAATCAAATGTTAAAGATGATGAAATTTAACGGAGATGTAGGAATTGGAAAACAAAAACAATACAAAAAAACAAACCCTACTTTTGCAACTTCTAAATAATACTCAAGTGGGCTGGTCTGGCCTGGGCTGAGAAGGGTGTTTTGGGGTGTGAAGAATTCATATATTTGTATGTATGCATGTGCATGGTACAGTAATGAGATGTGTGTACGTTCTTGCCGTTCGTTTTCATATAATGCTAAAAAAACGTGGTTTACAATTTTCAATTTTCATGGCTGAGGTTAAGGTACAATAAAAATATTGGTCGTTTGGTTGGTGTTAACGTCATAGTAAAAATGCCAATGTCACATTCTCGTCGTCAATGTAAAGAAGCATGTAGACATAATAAAAATACGTAATAGAACGCGCGTTTAACACGGATGACGGCTTTGTGTTTCAATACAAATCACAATTCAATCGCAACAAACGTACATAAATTAAATAGAAATAAGCGGCGACCTAATTGTTATCACAAATTAAATTGATCCTGTAACTCATTAAAAATTATTTGCGTGTGCTTAAATATGAGCTTGAACAGTGGATAATGAAATTCTCGTTGACAAAAAGTAACAGTGGAATGCAGTGCTGGCGATAATACCGCTCTTAATGATGACTTTTCTTAAATATTTCAACGTTAATACAAAATACGTTTCATGCACACACACTACCATACATACATAAGCACATTTTCATGTATGTATGTATGTACTGTTTAAGGTGTAATAAGGATGTGTACATACAGACTTGCTGATGCACTCATACTAAGTCTGCAGGATCATAAAAATATTCACATGACGGTTATTTAATAGATTACATTACATATACATATATTATATTACATACATGTATATATGTGTGTATAAAGTGTGCAGATTTTGATGACTTCTTTATGTCACGCGTGTTCCCGAATAAATTAATAATTATTCACGTATTTCACGTATTAATAAATGATCGTTTATTTTTAAAAGAAATAATTATGGCGTAATAAGTGATTAATATACTTTTCGCGATCTGACCAAACTACTAAAACAGAAAAATGTTTCATGTTTCACGTTTCACTCGCATACAGATAAAATTAGTGTCACTTAAAGTGTTTGTGCAGTGATTATGCAGTGATGATTTCTTACTGTTTTCATTACAGAAAATTTTTTTTTTATTGACAATTTGTCACCGGATAATTCAGTAGGTGTCCAAGGCCTTAGCACCTGATCTATATTGATCGAAAATAAATTTTTATAGGCTATGTTGCAACTAATTGGAGAAGTGCTTGGTCGTCAGTTGGATAACAAAACCATAAGCTAATAATTCGTTTGGATCAGACTAGGAAACAGCAAGATGTTCAATAAAAATATCTAACAAGACGCACATGCATATGAATAAATATGTGTATGTACGAGTATGTACACATTTTGCAATATTAAAATAATTGTTTTTTCAATTAAAACATTAATTAATTAAAAAGTTTTTAGTCTTATTAAAGTCAGTTGAAGGATTACAGACGCCATAATAAGTTAAAATATCAAAAAAAATATAAAAAAATACATTGCAGCATTAGTGATAATCAATTTTATTCACAGACACACACACATACAATCCTAATAATTTTTCTTTTATACAAATACGTGCTAATATTTACAAAAAGAACAAAACTTGACTACTGAGATACTTTGATTTCGGTACTTGACAGTTTCTTTTTAAAAAATACAATTTTAATTCATTCATTATGTCATAGAAAAAATTAATTTCGTTTTTTAAAACATTCGTATCCGTTGTACACTTCAGAATACGCCTGCTTCCTTTTAAAATACCCGTTTACTGAACAAAGCAGCTAAAATAATGATTTTGGGCCAGACAAATGATAATTTGTTGCGATTTATTTCTTAAATCTGTAGAATAACAATGATTTGATTTTAAAGTTGATTTTTTACTTGTTTTTTTTTCACTTTCTTGTCCAAAATTAATTGAGAAAAAAAATAAAAAAATAAAAAAAAGTTTGTATATATTGCGCAACACATTGAAACATACAACATATTCATATAATATTTTATTAATGATACTCAAATAATGTCTAACAAGTGTCGATAATTAGTTAAAAAGCACTAGCAATATAGAACATCACGAAATCATCACGATCACGATAATAACAAGTAACTTATGAATAAATGAATTGTGGAAATAATTTGTATGTGAAAGAATTAAGTAAATAAGATTAGAAAGAGGTAACAAAACACAAGCGATGATACAAACGATGATTTACTCGTATGTCTGCGTGTATGTATGCACCCAGCAAACGTATAGGTGGGATTCGAAAATAAAAGTTTTCTCAAATAATGTGTGTTCGAATAAGAGAAAATCAAATTCATAAAACACAGATAGAAAGTGTGACATTGAAGCAAAGCGATGCACGATGAAAGAAAAATAAAAACTAGGTGGAATCATCAAGTATCTCTGTGCTTAAAATATTTTGCATTTCTAAAAAAGCCATCTCTGTTTTATGGACTCGGACCATATAAATGTACCCAATAAATGAACTGTAAACATATTTTGACACCCGTGACAGCTGACTTTTATAAATTTGAAATCATTTTTAAAACGATACTGACTTTAGTGCGACTGTGATTATAGCCCTTTATATTTAAAATTAGCCGCCGCTCTGTGTAGGTTTTCGGCGGTAAATGCTTCATTAAAGTTATGATTTTATAGACAAAATTTTCTAATTTTTTAAACCGTGCGATTTTGAGAAAACTTGTGTAAAAAGTGTGTTTTTCCTTTTATTAAAGCTAAATTGAAAAAAATTGTTAATCGAAGTAAGAGCAAAAATACAAAATCTAGTGTTATTTGGATATTTTTATTCGTTCGCTTATTAAAAAGAAAATACAAACAAACTTCATTAATGTGCGGCAAACAATTTTTCCCTACAATAATAATATAAATAAATAAATCATTAAAATGCAGATGAAGTGAATCTTTGGCATTCGACGAATGAGTACGGAAGAAGATTGTAGTTCAATTTTATCTTCGTTTGAGGAACAAAACTAATTTTTATTAATAACACTGTTCTGGTGAAATACAAATGGAAACTCTAATAAAATTTAAATACAAATTCGAAATTTCTTCTTTTCGTGCAAAAATTAGGGGCATTAAATTAAAAATATCGATAAGTTAAATATCGGATAGCCTGTCCTTAACTAACTACCCAAATTTGGTTCCAAAGTTTTAGTCAAAAACCGGTTATTTACCTTACAAAACCTTAACTTTAATATCGAAAGTTGTAATAGCAGGCCTTAAAATATTAAGCTTTCAATACGATTAACTTAACGTTTATTATACCGAATCCTCTTCTGAATAAAACGAATTAAAAAAAATTTTAATATTTAAGTTCGAACATTTCACAAGTCTATAACAAATATAAATAAATTTACCTCAACAGATAATTTAATCAGTTAGATAACCTTCCATTATTGGTGGCTACAACTCAGGTACAAACGATATAAGAAAAGTCTTTTAATTTTTGTTAAACGGAAATGAAACACCTAAATAAACAGTTTTAAAAATAAACTACGAGTATAGTTAGAAAACAAATAAAAAATTAAGATAAGAACACCTTAAATACTTTAACATCATACATATGTATGTATATGGGTGTATATGTATATCCATATGAATGGTGTAGTTGTAGTGTGTATTATATGGCAATAAATGAACACCCAAACAAAAGTTATCCCGTACAATTGTTTTTGTACTTATACATACGCATATGCATACACATTTGTGCATGCATGTAAATATTTCCCTGTGTGTGAACACTTTCTATGTATTTCTCAAATGTTAGAGGTGCTTGTTAGCAAAAATAAAGGAAAAAGTACGACCATAATGGAACCTAATTAAAACTCGCCAAAAACACAAAGATGTGAAATGTAAATACGGGAATGAAAAAAAAATTAAAACAAATTAAAGTGCGTTTTAGTTTTCAGAAATTTTCTCTACTAAAACATACACAGATGCATATGCATACACACATACATACGAGTACATGCCGCCATTCAATTAACTATAGGGTGCCGCCACCACAACTAGCTGGATAAACATGAACTACATTTCTTTTATACACACACGTACTACTTTCGCGTTAGTTTATTGCTACAATTATTTTCTGGTTATCCCTGCAATTGCTCCGGTTTTTCTTTGTTCTTCGCTGATATTCTGTGTTTTTCCTTATTTGAAAATGTTTAAGGATAACAAGCACTAGAATAAAGACAAACACAAAGACCGTAAAAATAAAATAAAATTTATCAACTGGTTGTTTGCACATGCGCACTGCGGTAAAAGTTTTATTGCCAAACATAAAACTCTCATAATTAATACAATATCGAGACAACATGATTACCAGCGATTTTTAAAGAAAAAAAAACATGCTGTAACAACAAAACTAAACAAGCAAAAAAAAAGGATTCTAAAATAAGCTGGTGCAGAATTCGAGTACATCGATTTGTAATTTATTTAAATTTTACTCGTAATAAAACATTGAAGGCTAACTTTTCTTAAACTAAATCGAGTTAAAACTCCGGTTTTATTGTCCCCTTTACGTAATTGCATGTGAGCACTATTTAGATTTCGGGACAAATAGTTTTCTAACATAGAAAGTTTTCAGCTTGTCAGCTTTGTTATTTTTATAAAAAAAAAATTTAATAAAATAAAGTTTTACAGCACAAAGTGAAGGTTTTCTGTTAAAAACGGATGCAAACGAATCAGGAAGTCGTGATTTTTATTACAATAAATTAAAATTATGATGCAAACTTATAAAAAACTTTTTAATCAAGTATGATTATCAGGTTAAGAAGACAGGTTGTTTCCATTTAAAGATTATTTGGAGAAACAGCTTGTAATAGTTTTTTGTTTTGCATAATTTCTCAAAGATTTTACGATAATCAATAGTCAGTATTGTATTTTTTTGGATTTAAATTTAAAAAATGGTTGTCAGTCAGTACGTGGCATAGAAGGCTACACTACCGATAATAAAATAAAAGAATTATATGGAAAAAAAATTTTATGATCTTTAAATGACAGACAGTAACTAGTCTTCTTGACATAATAATCAGATTTGATTAAAAAGTTTCTTAATTTAACTCTTTTTTTTTTTTTTGATAATACATCTCGAGTTTTTCTTAATGTTCTTTTCTGCATGTTGCAAAATCACTCCACAGCAAGTCCTAAAAGAGTAATTTTATACTCAGATTGCAAGTATGTTTGTATGCATGTATGTATATCAAATAAATAAAAATTAACATAAAAATTTTTTACAGATCGGGCAAAAGAAAAATGAGGAAATATTGGAAAAATTTTATAAACAAAGTGAGTGTAGTAGCACATTTGACGATGAGTAAAAGAATCTGAAACTGTAGGTGAGTAATGATGACAGTGTTAACCTAACATACTCATTTATTAATGAATTGCTTATCGACAGACCCATTCTAAAATGTACGAAAGATGAGAAATAGATAAGAGGAGCGCCAAAAAACAAAACAATTTATGTTTTAGGTACAGATATCGTTCTCTAAAAAAAATAATAAATTTTAATCTTAACTACTACTAATTATAATTCTGTAACATGAATTCATGCACACACACACACATACACATACACATACACATATGCAGGTACATATGTATAATTTTTATCGAAATTATGAAATAACTTAAACTCTTGTTTACTTTTATGAAACACTTTTTGTTACTTAATTCTTGTAGTGTTTTTGTTTAACTTTAATAATTGAGCTAAAAAACCAAAATGCTATCATTTCAAAATCATTCACAAGCACATACAATACATTTTCACACAGGCGTATACATAAATAAGCATACGAGTATGTAAGTTATTTGTAGTTTAAACATTTATTAAAACTATAATTTATAATTGAAAAGTAAATTTTTGCATTCATTACTAAACAATTCAATTACCAGCCGCCGCCAGAGGATTGAAGATTGCAATTGCATAGAATAATTAAGTTTTTAAGCGATAGTTTTTTTAATTACGACGAGCTTTTTATAAACAAGTTGACTTGAGCCATGTCGACTCGACACCTGAGTACACAGGGCCAACACGCTTCCATACATACAGATATACAACTACTATTCATATTTTCTAGCTCCATTTAGATTTAAGTCTCTTCTCTTTTACATTTTACTATTTTATTTCTTTATTATTACACAAAACGTCTATGCTCTTATCCAAAAAAAAAAAAATTACCTGGAATTTAAGGTTAAATTTATGAAAAAATTATTTGAAAAATTGCGACAACGTTGACTCTAAAGCCTACATTAATTTTTTTGGATAAAAGGCTTAACCAGATATATATGAAATGAAACATAAGAGCTTTTACTTATGGAACACCCTTATGTAATTGTAATACCAATCAAACGGGTGAACTAGGACACTGGAATTAAAGAATCTGTAAAGAAAAGGATGTAAACAATACATACATAGACTTATTACCTGATGTTAATTATCTTGAATAGAAAACATGTCGCATTTCATACCATGTACTAGTACAATTAATAGTGTAAAAATAAAAGAATTTAAAAAATTTTATAGAATTTTTTATTATTTGAAACTAACAACAAGAGGTAAGTAAGTATGACGCAAAACAGAGTAAAATTCAATACAAGCTGTCTTATTAACAAACGTCGAATAAAAACAGTCAAATTCATAACAAAAAGATTTTTCCTTCATAATGGCTTATGAAGTAAATTTTCTCTGGGACAACAACAAAATGGTTTTTTTTATTAATTTGGCTAAAGGTCTTTTATTATTCATTTAAACGTAACCAATATACGTGAAATCTTCTATTAATTTTTTACATAGTTAAATTTTTAGCAGCAATTACAAAAGCAGATTAAAACTAAATCACAAGCAAAAAAAAATTGTTAAAAATAGACGATAGTTTATTGAAGCAAAGAATTCTCATACGATGATAATTGTTTTAAGTTACTTGAGTTATTGAGTCAGGGAGAACATATTACGTTAGAACATATTATGGATTTTTTTTTCGTTGGAACTTTAGTTGTACACTAGATCTTGCAGATCGGGATGCACATATGGCCCATGAGTATTTATGTTTCAATACTTAAAATCAAAAATATTAATTCCTTTAACCTAAACATGTGCAAGTGAGAGAATAATTTTATTTTTTTTTTGTTGTACCAATTCTCGAATGGATAAGAATAATCTCTGGAAATATGAAAAGATTTCCTGATCTTATCGTCCGCGCATATAAATAAACGATTTTTTTTTTAATTTCAATTTAAATTAAAAGCAGTCAAGTTTTATTTAGTTGAAATATTTTCTTAATTTACATATTTAAGTCAAATTTAATAAGCACTTGTTAAAAATGGCTTATAACACGTCAACAAACAGCAAGAAAGACTCTTACACTCACACATACAAACACTAACTTATTTATACAGGGAAAAAAATATACACAAAATGTACCCTAAATTAAATTCAGATACAAATAGAAGAGGTATTGAATGAATGGCCAGCCGACCACACACGTTGGAAAAGAAAATTGAAATTGAAATTGAAAATGTGTGATTTCATCGACACTGTGTGAAAAAATGCGCGTGATGAAATGGTTTTGAACCTCCATCAACAAAAAAAGAAAAGGAAATTGAGTGTCATACGTTTAGATTGCGTATATATGCCACCTTAGCGACTCAACTTAATTCAAATCAATTTTTGTTGCCATTTCTACACCGTACATGTGCCACCCTATAAAGAAAATATATTCTGGATGCCTATAAATAGCGGAGTCGTTTTGTCGAAGTCCATCTGTCTGTCCGTAAAGGTGTGGAAATTAACTTTTTACTGTCCTTAAACATTGAATACCTAAAAACATTTTATTCTTAACAACATTTTTCGTGAAAGTCGATAACTTAAATTTTTTTAATAAAATTAATATGCTGTTTTTATGATACAAGGATCATACAAAATTTCCAGGCGAGTCGAAAGGTTGTGTTATAAAAACAGCACATAACCAAAAATAGAACTTCCAATATTATTTTGATCCTTGTATGAAATGGTTATTAACAATCTTTTGTATAATTGTTTGTTTGTTGAATATTTAAGAAGAACGTCCAAAATTAAAAATATGAAGGGTATAAAAGACTCGACACTGCCGAATTTAACTTTTTTTTAGTTAAATTAAAGAAAATTAAATTGAAAAAATCAAATATCCTGGTGGTGAAGGTTTATAAAAAAAATTTGAGTTTCTTTTCAAAGCAAGGAAGGCAAAACTAATTAATAAGTGTGTGCAAATGTAATTAGTACTTAATGCGCACAAAACAGAAAAATAAATTTATTATAAATGTTAATTTAATTATTAACTTACTGTAAGTTAAATATAGTCCTGCCAGTTTCACTAAAGTTTTCTTCACTACGAGAATGATACAACCATTTGTCAATAGTTTAGCCTGCTCTGGATTTTTACTTTAATCAACAAGAATGACGTCATACATGTGAAGTGATGAAGATCAGCTAAGCGCCACTTAAATGTCACTTTATTCATTTTTGAGTGTAGAAGGTGAAGTAGGCAACAAAACAAAAATAATATTGAAAAAAAAAAGAATGTTTAAGTGGAGAAGCCACATAAACAACTGATTCTATGGAGTATAGCGGTTATTGTTCCAACATTGGTTGCTAGAAACACCAGTCGCTTTTTTACAATTTACTGATGGGATTAACCACCTAAAACAGTATGGAATAGTAAGCACACACACGTACACATACACAAATAAAAATATTCATTCTGGAATGATTCGTGTTATTTTAATTTTTTTCTTTTTTGCTCAGCAAGAAGAGAGTCTTGCTTATGTGAACTATTTTTAACAGTTTACACTTAAAGTTTATCTTAAAGAACGTGTCTTGAAGCGTGACTCAGATCTAACATCAAGTACTAATTTTTTCGTATTAAAAACTCAACAAATCAAAAGTGAATTATGAAACACCAGGTAGATTTACATACGAACATGGCACTTCATAAACACTTCAGCTAACGAAATATATATTTGCATACAGCAGGAGAAGGTATGTAAAGGCTTGTGTTTGACTTTTCACTAAATTACAATTTTCCGTACAGATTTCTTTCAGACATTTTTAGTGAAATTTGTTCGCTGCGGTCTCAAGCAAACAAAACAATTTTGAATCCTTTTGTCATCATTTCCTCAGATAATGCTTATGTCGTATTATTACGAACAATCGTTATCAGACACTCACACACGTTTAGAAAAATCTTACAAGCACTTTGATGGGAGCTAATTTATGATAAACAAAAATTTACACAATATTCGCACTAACAACATTGAAGACAAAATTCATCTAGTTGGGAACTGCATTCATTATAGAATTTGCGAATTGGCTTAGTTTACCTGACTGTAATGCAAAAGAATAATGATTTGAGATGCGCCCATGTTTATATTCCCAAATATTTCTATTGGAGTAGAAATAGATAAAAATTACACTAAATTTTGTTTTGTATATTGTATGTCTGTCTATACATACTCGTATGTGAGTGCGTATGTATATAATCTTTATTTACCATAGCACATAGAAAATAACATAAAAAGCAGGTGCGTATGTTGGTGTCTACAATTTGATGTTTGCTTTAACAATTAAAGCTCAATTAATTGGAAAAAGTTATTATAGTGATGATGGTCATGGCCCACTTGAAATTGAAATCAATACGCGATGATAAGATTTTACCAAATAAACAATGCAGAGTGTTTGAGAGTGTTGCCTGCTACTAAATACTTTGATTTTGATTTAGATTTTTACTTTGATTTTTATTTACTAATTGTTTGCTTTCACATTCTATTGTTATAGTTTTGTATACAAATAGTCTGTCATAAATCAATAATTACCAAAATTTTGTGTTTATATATTCTATCTGTGTATGTGTGTACGTGGGAGTGTGAGTGTGTGCTTGTCAATTTATTGTAAACATGGATGTATTTTGTGTAGTATCTGAAGTTACTATGAAAATACATCTAAACATTTACATCAATACTCGCATATCAAACACAACTATCGATGAATGCACACATAAACATGCACACACGATGCAGAGCCTTAGTATGTATTTGCTTCTTTTAGTATCTTGGAATTTTTTTAAGCAATTGAACGTTTTTTATTAAAAGAAAAAGGAAAACTACGTAACCATTAGATCTTGTTTGTTGATTAATTTGATAAATGCTCGTATGCATAGTGAACATACGAATTTACTCGTCATAATATTGAATCTTACGCTCAAAGTTGTAATGTAACTGCTAACTACTGAAGGCCAACTAATGTCATCATCATTCCTGGATGAACTAAATGCATGTATTTTAATAGTCGTATATCAGAAAGAAAAAAAAAAAGATTATTGTGAATTAATCTACACATCTTGCATACACTTAACCTATAAACATTACAGCTTTTTTAATTAGAAATCTTTTTTATCATATTTATACTTTCTTATGTTACTGCGTGACCTGAAGAAGCATTGCTACCTACGCCTACAGAATAAGGAGTCTCAAATAGAAAAATGGTTGAAAAAGTAAAGATGAAAAACAAATGAATAAAAATAAATTTCATGCAGAAGCTGAGCGCGCCCAAATAGCTTATACTGAGCTTAAATCAATCAGTTATGAGGGCGACAAAATAGAATTCAAAGAAGGATATCATCCGCTCCCTGGAATATAAAAAACACAAAGAATCTGAGTTGGAGAAGCTAGAAGTTAATCCAAATAACCTAACTCGCATAGTCTTTATCGATAAATAGAAACTGAAGTGAGAAAATCCACAATATTTTGTTTAGCATTAATTGGACTTGATTGCATAAACTTATTGTTAATTCAAATAAAAATACAACAAAAATGTGCAAGAATTACATCCACATGTATGAACGTCGTCCGATTTGCTCGATCCGCATATTTGCATATTTTTACCCAAGTCGTGTTATTTAGTAATCAATAATAAAATACTCTAAATAAATAATTAAATTGGTGAAGCTAAGACAAATTTCAATTGTTTCAATTCTTTCCTTTTTTATAAGAAGACGTCACCATTAAAAGTTGCACGCGACCGAATGTAACATAATTACGTGTAACATAAATTACTTGCAACTGTAAAAGACTGCTGACAATACTAAATCCAAGCAAATTGCACCAGTTCATTTCGTTATTTCTTTTTTTAACCACGCGTTTTAGTTCGAAAGGAACTAAGTTTTTCACGTTAGGCATTAGCAACAACTTAAGTGCGATGAATGCAAAGTTGCACAATCTTGGCTTGATTAGCGTGATAATAACGGAATTTGTCATCATTGCCATTCTGCTCTAGATAATTCACAATTAAATTACATAAACAAATTTAAATGTGCTAAATTTATTTTAGTCAAGCGAGCACTCATAATCCCAACACAAAAATTATTAAATAAATTTAGAGGAACTACTGAGTATATTAGCAAAATTTACGTTTCAGCAGTTTCTACGAACTATTTTCTAGAATAAAAATGCTTTCGTTTGAGATATTCAATGCATATACACTGCAAACTATTCTATTCTATAACTCTTTCAGTGTGTGTGTTTTATCTATGAACTTACAATAACCAATAAATGTATGTATTGATGCTAATAACACCAAATTCACTACTGTTTTTGATTCGGTGGTGGCAATTTATTGTTAAACTTTTTGTGAAGCATAAATGACGACTAAGAATAACAAATCTGTGAATTAATTTCAAACGAATTTACGTTTATCCCAAGATAAGCTGTCACTCCACTGGCTTTTAACAGCAATCAAAACATCGACTTACACCAACCGGCAACGTTTTACATACACGCTACTGCACTTTACTCTCACATTACGAGTCTTGGGTTCATTCAAAGTATTTGAGGGAAGGTTTTCGCTCAGTGGGGTGGAAAATTATTTGCTTAAAACTTTGTTTTTTCTTCTTGATTATTAGAGATTACAATTGTTCTCTAGCCTTATTAAAACGTTCATGCTGGCTTTAAGCCCAAAATACACAAACAAAAACAAGGTAATTGTAGTATACCAACAGTTACATTCACGTGTGCGTGTGTGTGTGTGTGTGTGTGTGTGTTATTGTAGTTGAAAAAAGCCTGCCTCAATTTAAAACACATTTGCATTTACACGATAAGTAACTTCACACACACACACACACGTTTAAATGAATGTGTGCTTTTTCCCCTTGCCAATATTTTTTACTCTCAAGATACTTATGGTCATAATCAATTTTTGCTGATGGCACTTGCTTGCGTGTTTACTATTGATTTGTAGTTGTATAGATACGAGCATACATATCTATGTTTGTCCAGACACATACACGTACGTTCAAATGTTGAAATGAATGAATGAACAATGAATGCGCGCAATTACTATAACGTGGGAAGGCACTTGTTTTCAGATCATTTTTCTATTAATTATACGTTGTGGCTTCTGATATTTTTGATAGGGATATGCCGTCGATGTACCGATTGCGATGAGTATTTGCGGTTCCAAGCACTTGTTTCAGCCGCGTGTCAAACACACTTTTAATAACTTGAAGTTTTATGAAATTGAACGATTCCGACAACGTGTGCACAAAGCATGTACTATTTAGTACATAAATATTTGGAATATATTTACACTCATCCATGCTCGTAGATGACACTTACATGTATGCAGTATCGATTCTCAAAACTAAGATTTCATGTGTGTGACTGCTTCCTGAAGTCTTGCTTGCCTTGATTTCGTTTTAATTTTTACAAGATCTTGAAACCTGGCAAACGATAATTTTTCTATTATAAATGAAGAGGAATGAGGATGCAAAGGAATAAATAATTAGTTTATTTTGGAAATTCGCATTTCAAAATTTTCACTCGCTCTTTGCATACGATGCAATAAAATTAGTTTTATTCCCCCATTCTGCAGCAGGTCGCATAAAAAAAAAGTTGTCTCTTCTGTGATCAACAAGTGTTGTATCTCGTCAGGATCAATTTATTGAAATTCTTTATGATTGAAAATATATTAAATGAACAGTGTTTTTCATTCAATGTCAAGATTAATTGCCAACTGTCACATTTCACCTTCATGATTTTATTTATTTGTGTGTGCATGTTTGTGTATATGTGCATGTGCATGCAGCAATTTTTATAAATTTTTTGGTTAGCAGTCTTCGATCACTTGAGTTTTTTTTTTGAAATTTTATTTTTCCTGTTCCCATAGAAGTGGTCGTACAAGTGTCCATATGAATGATAAAGTGCTACTTGTCAAAGCTGAGTAGTTTTTACCTGAAAAAATTATAATATCAAACACACGATGACGGGATGATTTGATCCGCTGTGCGCTACTAAAAAAAGGAGCACCAAGACGAACCAAAAAGAAGTAAATGTATTCTGGTCATACATTAATACCCTATAACTGTTCCCAGAAAACAAAATTTTATTTTTTTCAACTTCATTTGGTGATGGGATGCAAGTATTAATCAAGCAATGAGACAACACACCAATAATACATATTGATCTTCTATTAATGTTTGTGAATTTGACATTCAAAGACGTGCCAAACATTTATTTTTATTTTATAAAGAGACAAAAAGATCATATTTTAACGCTGGTTATCAAGAAAATATTGAACAAAAGGACCGTAAAAGAGCTCTGAAAACTATTTAGGATATCGAAATATTTACTCAAGTGCTATGCATGCATGCACTGGGAGAAACAGCTTCATACTAAGCTTGAAGTCCTTCATTTCCATGGCTCAAAAGAACAAGAGGTTTGATATTGATGTTTATTAGATAAACTAAATACTCGTACGACGTTCGACATTTTTTAATAACATTCACCAATAAAAGTCAGTCAATTAAATACTTGAAAGACAGAAAATTATGAAAAAGTCAGTTTTCGTTATCGGCTCCTGGGATACAGTAGTCTGTTTGCATCGAGTAGTTAAGAACCCAGAAAAGCAATTCGAAAAAAAAATTTTTAACATAAAATAAATAAAAGTTTTGCAAATAAAAATAAATTCTGGCGAAAATGATAGATAGAAATCCTTTTGTTTAAATTGTGTTGAGCGTTATTCCTGATACGATTTAATTAATTTTCCGGATTTGTTTTTTTTTATCTCCTTTATTTATTGAAGAACCTGTTTTGACTTCAAATATGTGATGAAATAATTATACTTGTGACTCAGAATTGTCAATAACTACAGGAATAATTTTATTCCAAGTGTAAAAACACTTATTGAAGAAACCAGACATCCATGATACGTGTACGCATGGACATGCATTCGAATTATAATGATAGGTCACATTTTACATTATGTCACACAGTTCACAGCACACCGGACAAAGTGATAATTTAATGAAGAATATTAGCGATTAATCAATGTTAATTTTTCATCTGCTGCAGCAAAGTTGGGTGATCTTATTAATTTTACTTTCCATTTTTTTTTATTTAAAATAAAAGAAATTTCGGGTACACACCTTAGATTGAACATTTTCTTTATTTAAACATTAATTTGTTACGTTTTGGAGTGGTGGTGCATTTTAGTTTCTTGCAGCATAAATACGAAGCAAGTGGATGTTTATTTAGTTATTTATTTTTTATTACTTTTGACAACTTGTAAATGCTGTTTATTATAAGACAAGTGCTAATAGTGTAACTGCTACAACTATTCACAAGCATACATACACATGTACACATGTATCAATGAACGTTTGATTGAAAACACCGATTGATTGTCTCAGCCGGCGTCTTTATTTATTCTTTTTGAGACATAATAAAAGTTTATGGTTGTGATAGCTGCGTTGGAGATAAAAAACATAAGCCGCTTTCATTTTCAACACATTACACTAACTTTGATTTGCATTGCTGCACAGATACTCAAGTATTCTTATAAAATTATACACAAGAGTTCACGTTCATAAAATTTTGTTGGAATGATATAATGAACAAGTAGTAGCAGCTACACAAAAAATTATAAAATTAAATTACAAAAAAAAAAAAAAAAAAAAAAAAAAAAAAAAATTAACTTTAGCACTTTTCATCATTAACACCCAGAGCCAGGCTACTGTTCGTTTTTAACTCTTCAAAATTTTATAATATTCTATGTGATGTGAAATTAAAAATTATTAGCAGCTGTGGGAATTTTATTTCGTATTCATTCCTGTTTCTATAAATATTATGATATGCACTACCAGTAATCTGCTCCCTTTACCTTCATTTAATATTTATCACATCGTCAAGTAAATTGAACTAAAAAATTTACCAAGAAAAGAGTTTTGAAATTAAATTTTATTATTATTCATTTTCGGATAATTGCAGTTCAAAATGTTGTATTCTAAAACAGGCATAGTCGAGTTACCGTACGTCTACGCCGCACATACACTTCAAATATCACAGGTCACTAAATAAAGTTCTGATTAAAAATTAAAACTTGCGAATATCTTTTATTCTTGATCGTGAAATGTACGTAGAGTTTACATACATAGATCTGGTGTATCTGATTGTACTACTCTTACTTTCCAATCCGTTTATGGCCTATCCAAAGCAAATATTTCTATTTGTATTGTATACAAAATGTGTATGTAAATACGGCTGTGAGTGCATGCATATATCCACATCGATGAAAGTACAATAAGTGCAAAACATTAAGGATAAAAAATAAAAATTTGTTGATGTATGACACACACGATTATAAATACTAAAAATCAAATGATTTTATTTGACTTTTATTATGACATTAAGTTTTCTATGTTTGTTTGTATTTATTAACTCATGTGTAACGGTAACACCTCCTAATCCTATACCATGGAATGTGTAACGTGTGACTCTTCTCTGACTCTTGATTTTATCAAAAGAGAAAACTTATTTTGTTGTTACCTTTAATTAACTCGTACACTAAATATGTATGTGTGCAAGTACTCCTTGAATAACACAATAAAGTGATAAATATTTTTCAGTTATTCATATTTCGAATATTTTTAAATTTGCTGAGTCACACAAAAACTTTGTGTTTGTTTGGCTTATAACTGTACTCAGCTTTGTTACCCAAACATCCTTTGTAAACTCCCTAAAATTCATTCAGGTATTTTTCAGTAGGAATTATTTTTTATTTTTTTTTTTATTCAGTATGTTCTGGGGATTCGCAATGTGTTAGGTTTGGTAGAACAGGGCGTTCCGGGGAAGAAGATTGAAGAGGGCTCACTTATTACGTTAAATAAAAAAGGAAAGAAACGCATTTTAATTAAAAATAAATAATGGAATTATATTCTTCAGAAAAATCAAATTTTAGCCAAAATGTTCATTAAACCACAAAATCCAAACCACAGCTGAACTAGGAAAACCTAAAAAAAGCTTTCGATAAGTAACAGAAGGAATTGCACAAAAGAAGGAGTTTGTATTTTGTATATTGCACAGTATTATCTGCTTTCATGAGCTGCAACAATCAGCTAAGATGCTGAAGACAATACATGAAAAGTCACTGGCAATACGCTTAAAGTTGCAAGAGATCGCAAAAGTTATAGCCACCTCGAATATCTCCTGATATTGATTAAATTAGAACACCTAAGAGCAAAACCTTTGACGGTTACAGGGTATATCTGCTTGAAATTTAATAATGCTGTGTCTCTAAACGGGACTGAGAGCGTGAGTGTGACTTTTAAAAATCATGAGCATTGCCAGCAATTAATTCAAATTCAAATTATTGTATTTAAGATTTGATGACATGATTTTCTTTTACAAATAAATATTTCTAATCAGATACATGTACGTGTATGTGCATACTAGCCTGTATTTTACATACATACTTAAATGTGCGTATGTATAGGTAGTTTTGTATTTTAATAGATATTTAATTAAATTGTTTTGTAATAACATTAAAGGCCCATCACCCAACGATAGACACGCGTCAACCAGCAAACGCGGTTTGTTTTGCCAACGTTCAATATTTTTCTTTATTTTAAGTGAACACTTGAAGCACACCTTTGTTGAGCCAACATTAGGCAACATTAACCAGCCATGACGGCCAGCCGACCAACAAACCACCCTCCTTAAATGAAATATACATTCTAACCAAATTACGCACCATCAATCATTGCTTTCAATTTAATAATGACGCTTATGAGTGAATTTTAATAAAATTTAATATCGACATTTCTCTGTAAAACATTTACTCGTATCAGGGAAACCACAATTGTACAAATTTATAATTGTAGGAGTGTGTGCATGTTTGGGTGTGTGTATTTTAATCTATTTTATTTTCAATAAATATTTACGTCATTTTCGATCTACTAGAGAATTTTTTTTCAAGTTTTTTAGTTTTTATTTTGTTACTAGATGTTTTTGTACGGTCTCGTTCAGGCCGGTCATTTATTGCGTGATTTTATATCCTTAGAGTCGGTATTTCAAAGCATAATTTCAGGCCGAAATTACAATGTCAAACACACGTACAGTCGAATTTTATATATTAAAAGCCATTATTACAACTTACTTATAAGGTCTCAGATAGCTATAATTAACTTTAATTAAAGTAACTGATAAATAGATCAATAACTTTTTTCCATTATTACAAGTTCTCAATAAGATAAATATTATAATATTTGTTATGTGGCACCACTGCTGTGAATACCAATTACTTTTCGTTGCTATAAATACATAATGGCAACGGCATGCCTTTTTTTGAAAATTATTTTTCAAATAACTAAGAAATTCTTTACTCTTAAAATTTTATTTAAATATTTCTTATTTTATTGTGTAATTGCATTGCTTAATTTTTGTGTATTAATAAAAAAATTATTCAATGTCTATGGATGCTGAGGTTGCCATATCTAAAATCAAAAATATGGCAACTTGAAGTTCACGTTAAAAGTTATTAGCAACACAAGCCTATCTTTAGCTTATCACACACTTTTTATTTAAAGTATATTTGAAATAACCAAAAAGCATTTATCTGTTCGATAACATCCTACTTTTAGTTATCGTTTAGTTGTAATAATGGCCCTAAGACTAGCATTTAACTCTCTACTTCGTCAGCGAAGTACCATACTGTCAATAATATAATTTAAGTGAGTGAAGAAAAATCTGCCGAGTTAAATATGTTTTAACGTAGCCCGTTACGTTTTTTAGTATTTGTGGCATATTTATTAAAGGGCTGCACAAGCATACTTGAAACAGCTTTCAAACATCATCCCTGATTTCAAATACTGTCAAGCACTGTTCTATCGCATATCAAAACAAATACTTCAGTGACAAAATGTTTTCACTCCAGTAAAAATTAGAACCTTTAGAACATAGAACAACCAGAACACAAATGCACTAGGACAAAAATGAACATAACAATAACGCAGTAGAACAAGCAACACGACAGCAGAACTTTGTAGAACTTTGCTGTATTCACATGCATGTATGTGTGTCTTTAAAAGGAATGGCTAATGTGTTTGGTCAAGCTCGTGTTGACTAAAACAATATCTGTGGATGTATGTATATACATGCATGTATAATTCCTTTGCTCTAGTTTAATTTGACGTCACAGCTTTAAAACAAAATTTCGTCTTGAATTTTTACTGCCGTACAAAACACAAGTACTGTTAGAACTGTAAAAAAAATATTCAAAAAGTGTCAATGCTTGTTCTGTTGCGTCATTTTTACACAGAACTTTTTCGTCTACTGTAATTGTCCTAGTGTCCAGTACTGTATCGTGTACTTCAAATGGGCTTGTGCAGTCCTTTAATATTTATAAATATGTTTAGGAAAAATATAAGTGCATGGGTACAAATATGCATATGCCCAAATACTCAGAAGTTACTTTGGACTATTTTCAAAAGTTTTTTGAAAATTTTATTCACAAATTCTGATATATTTTTTTGAAATTTTTATTTTACTTTTATTTTTTCTCTATTGCCTGCATTCTTTTTTTAGTTTTTAAATAAAAAGAGAAAGTATTAAAATTAAAACATGTTTTAACGTCCTTTTTTACTTGTCTGCTACAAAGATTTCCACATTTAAATATTCGTGTTTTAAATAAATAACTCCGAGAATCTAGATGAATAAAACGAACAACGATCTACTGATCTAATAGTGGGTAGATTTTTCTTATGAGAATCATTAATTGTTCTCAAGAAAAAATCTATCCCTAAAATTTTAAATACTAATGATTTTTACAGTTAAGCGACCATAGTTCATCTTAAAAACGAGTGGTTGTCCAAAATTTTTTTTATTATTTAGATTAAATTTATTTTATTTCAGTTACTTGTCAGTACGAGTATGTTTTTAATCAAAATAGGTATCAAAATTAAATAAATACGTGAAACTAAAAGAAACTATTGTAATATTCCTGTTTTTATTCTTTTATTGAACGAAGTATGGATGTACGTTTGTATTCTGTAAAACTAAATAGATTTAATTACGAAGCGAGAATGTTCTTTTTTTAACTTGTTTGTATTTGTTTAAAGAAAAAAAAAATTGTGCACGATTTTCGAAAATAAAAATGTGCAATAAAATAATAAATTTGAAAAACTACTTTTTCGTTTTTCTTTATCTAAATAAGAGTACACATACATATGTATGTACATTGAAAAATCCTTATCATTCGCTGCTTAGTATAGCATTATCACCAGACCTAAATAAGAACTGCATCCACATACCCTGCATACACACTCGCATGTGTACATAAATATTCGAATCTGATTATTTACGTTTCAACTAATGATATTTGTCTTGTTTTAAACTAACCACTCAGTAACTATTGGAAAGTTTTACTTTATTTTTTTTTTCTTTTGGAAAAACAATCTTAAAATCACCCCACCAATAAAATATGCACGTTTGTTAGCCACTCTTACTTTGTATTTGAAATTATAAGCCAAATGGTCAGTAATTAAAACAAAATCCATTTATGTATTTATGTTTTCTCTTAAGTCTCTTAAGTCATTTTGGATATTTAAAAGTTTTTTCTAAATTTATTCGCTTTTTAAGTTGAAGCATTAATTTAATAAGAAAACTCAAATGTTTTCTCTATCTAAAAATATACTATATCTACATACAAATGTACATATACGAGTATGTAGTCTTTATGAGAAACAACTGTAGCAGGATATTAAAAAAATTTTAATACTTACAAGTCGCACTTTTGGAAGATCGTATCAATACCTACGTACCTATATAGTGCTAATACGAATCATATTACATTTTCAAAGAAAAATCAAATTAATTAAATTAACTAACTTTGATTCCCAAGCCATTGATTGTATGGATATTTCCTTGCGCAAAGGAAGTGGTTCAACAGAAAAAGGCTACTAATTTTACCAAATAAAATTGGAATATGTATTAGAAATGTTTCACTATGCATTTCATGAAAACAATTCAAAACACATTTCAGTCTCTCTCCCGTGTTAGTATGATATTTACTCCTATACTTCTTCATACTTACTTTTTTGAATATTATTTAATATAAATATAAAATACATAAATACTTATATGTAGTACATATTGACATGCATACGTAGTTATATGAAAGATCTACGTGCATGGAAACTTATTTGGTTGGAAATCTCTTTGTTTTCATATAAATGAAACTATCCTAATGTTCACGTAGGTATGACCACACATAGGCATACATGCACATGTACGTTTGTATGAATGCAAGTATGTACAACATACATATGTATGTATATACGAGTATGTATTTAAGATACATAAATGTTTGTTTACGTTTTTGGAAATATTAATGTTCATACCTCCGTTTCGTATAAATTGTGTAAATATTTGCACTCCTAAGTGGATTGGAGATGGATGAATTTATCATCGAAGTAGCAGTAGAGATATTCAACTCGTATGAGTACATACGAGTACACTGACATTCACATGCATATGAATTAAGTTGAAGAAGCCCATCATCATCATCATCATCATCATCCTTATTTTAGTCAACAACTCGTTGTACCCAACATTGGTATCGATAAGAAATATATATGTACATGCATACATATGTACATAGATATATGTGTATATTTGTATACTTATAAAAGATATTTTGATAGATGGATAAAAATATGTGTGTGTGCATGTATGGGATAAGTAAAATCGTACTCATCCATGAATGTAATATGAAGACTACACAGATCGATTGATGGATTGGCAATAAAATTTTGTATTTCTATCCTACATACATACATATACATATGTACATACATATGCATATGAATTTGTATATGTGGGCATATGTAATTTGTATGATTTAATGAATCATTATCGTAGAATATTTGCTAATAGTAACTCAACTTGAATTAAATATTTCCAAAAAAATAAATAAATAAAAAATAACAAGAAAAGTAATAATAAAGTAGATGTACATACACACATCCATGATTTATACTCTAATTTAAAATTGATGCATGTATATACGAGTATATATATATATTATATACACACATACCTACATATGTACCTATATATTTCTTAGAGCAACGCACAAGCATACTTGATATTAGACTTGTGCTCTTAGTTCAAAAATTAAAAAGGAATAGTTCGTTCATTTAGTTCATTTGATCTTTTGTATCTTCATCAATTTTACTTTTGATTGTCATTGAACGTTCTTTATTATGTAAAATGATATCGAATAGGGGTTGAAAATAGAAAACAAAATTTGAAAAAAATTTAAATTTAGTTTTCGATTTCTTTTTTATAATGTAATTCAAAAAGTACTTTAGTCACTATGGCAAAAAAAAATTAAATTTTAATTTTGAAATATTATAATAAAATTAAGCTCTTTAGCATGCACAATACATTTTCTATTCTTCAGTTATTTGTTTTAAATACTATTTTTGCAATAGAAAATAACTTGCAACTTTCGTTCCATCGTCATTGTTTTAGTTTAAGTTTAGTTCGTTCGTTCACTTATATGTAGTTCATTTAAAATAAAGAGCAAGAAATGAACTATAGCAATTCAAAACACAGACTAGTTCGTTCAGTTCAAATAAGTGAATAGTACAATGTGAATAGTTCGTTCGTGTACAACCCAATACTACTTGATATGGCTTACAAGCACTTTTTATTATAAAATATTACACATGTTTGTAGTGATGTGTGGCTTTCAAGTATGCTTGTGCAGCCCTTTAGATATCTGTGGTAATATGAAAAAACTGCTTTTTGCCTTTTTGTTGTGGTTTCTGCATTTTGTTTATAAATTAAACTGCATTATCTTTTGCCAATTTTACCAACAGCACAGCCAAAAACTATTTTGTATGTCAGCTAGCCAAGATAAGCCACACAAAAAAACTCTGGCAGCACCTCTTAAACTTTTTTCTGGATTGAGTGTAGCTGGCAGCTTTGTCAAGGTAGTTGCCATTGATAGCACCATAATGTAATTTTAATATTAAATATTTAAATATTTAATTTATAATTATATCCTGAAGAAGCTACAAAAATTGGAGCGAAATATCGATATAAAAATAAAAAATTTTTGAAAAATAATTATATCCTAAAGAAGCTACAAAAATTGGAGCGAAATATCGATATAAAAATAAAAAATTTTTTAAAAATAAGACTTCAAGCTTAACAAAATAGCCATTTTAATTAAAAAGAAAAAGGTCAAATAAAACTTACTAATAAATTTTTTAACAAATATTTCTTTAAATTCTTTCTGAATTACTTTTTGTCTTGTATTATTTCAAAATGATTCTTAATTAATTTCATAAAACGTATAGATATTTACAACAATATACAAAGGATATTTTTTATAATTAACTTTTTTTAAAACAAGCCATTTCATATTTTACAGAACCGCTTGTTAGTTACGATTTATTAGTTTTCAGTTTGCTTAAATTATTATGCCCAGTAGAGAAGGATGACTTTATTTAAGAGATCTCTTTTATTTACTTTTCTCTCGCATCTTAATTTATCTTATCGAAAATGCACGTTGCAAATATTTTTGTTATCTTGACACTAATGTGTTCTGAAGCATAATAAGTTTAATGGTTTTTGTTAAAATCGTTACTTAGCGACGATAAAATTTAGTCAAGATATTATCGGTCGACTGATCGGTTGATAATATCATCTACGACTACCGGGCATGGTGTTCATATTTATGCCTGTGTGTGCAGTTGTGTGTGCAAAATAATACATATTATTTATCTAAGTATAAAATTATTAATCTAATGTTGGTTTGGTTTCATTGTATATACATACGTACGTACTTATGTACGAGTATGTATGCACATATTACTTAATATTACATTCCAAAATACATAGATTAAAAAAAGCTATCACAGGTCTCAATATTAAATGATCTTATTATTTAGCTTAAATTAAATGACATGAAAATAATTACAACAGATTATCGTTTCCTCAATTATATGTTTAAGGAACTTAGTTTTTGCTTGTGGACAATTTATAGTAAATATTAATTTTGGGGCATATTGGCTTCCCATAATTTCATGTGATTGTCGAGAACTTCATGAAACCAGTTTTGTTTGTCTGGCTCATGGCGAAATATAACGTTTAAAGATTTAAGATCGAGTTGTAATATGGCATCATTTCCTAAAAGATTATCTAGCGTTCGAAGCAAAGTTCCATTTCCATGTAGTTTTAGTAATGTAACATATTTTACCAATAAGTACTCATACTGAAGTTTTCTGCGTGCCCATCTTTCGACTGTGTTGTTGGCACTAGCTGACCTTATTTGTCCTAAATGCTCAGCAACCCATGGTGCAAATAAATGATAGAGATCTTGTTTTGATAGAGCATTGATACCTTTCATTTTAATCCTTTCTTTAATCATTTGATAGTTCTTGCGATTATAAACAAATACCTGAAATTTAGACATTTATGTATGTATGAGTACATAGCAATCATAATAAGTATGTATGTGTAGTATGTAACAATTATTTACTTGATATAATGAGTTTCCTGTTGTATATGAGTTGATGTAATGAGTTCCCACATTTTCGAAAAATTTAACTGCCGTAGTCACATTTCCCATTACAATTTCATTCATTTTGTCTCTCACATCAGTTTCAAGGGTCAAATTATGTGGTAATTCCGATTTAAATTTTCCAGCTTCGCGAAATCGCACAACACGTACTAAAACATAAGAATAATCCCCTTGTATAAATGAAGTGTTTATACCAAGTTTTTTTGCTGCATTGTCAGGAAACCAGCCGCCGGTAAAGGCCTCCCAGGGTCTATCTAAACGCTCTATAGTAAAATCACGAAAATAGGCTTGATACAGTTGCCGGCGATTGTCACAAAATTCCATATGAAAATCACCATGAAATATCCCTGGTGTGTTTTGCTCTTCGCTCTCTCCTATATGACTAAGATCCTACAAAAATGACAAAATACATATTGAAAACGAGCATTTTAATACACAATGAACGTTCCGCAGAGCTGTAAAAGGATGATTTTGCATTAAAGCGTTCGTTAAGCATTAATTATTTCAATGCAATTCTATTTTGTTTAAAATGAATACATTTAACGAATAGATGTATTTCAGTTCGTGATAAATTAAAAAACATAAATCATTCATTTACACTACTGCAATTTGATTCATTTGAAACTTTACACTTTACTTTGTATATATTTCTTGTAGGTTCTTTAAACAGCCATCTGATATCCTCATTCGTATCATTAGTGGGGATAACTCGCATTGATATCCCCAAATATCCAAAACGCACAAACACATTTAAAGCTTTTCCCACTCTAAGCTGGGATTCGCGACTACTACTCTGTCGTGTGCAAGTGACCACTAGTATTAGTGTTAACTGCCAAAATAACCCATTTTTAGGGTTCATTGCTTTTTACAACCTAGACACCAAATTACATATGATGTATGTATGTATGTATGTGTGTGTATTCAACAAAAATAAGACAATATGGCTCATGTGTATGTAAATTAGCTAGAAATAGCAAATAAAAGATAACATATTAAAAGTAAGCACGAAGTATATACATGCATACACACACATATGTACATACTAGTTTATACACAAGTAAGTGCACATTCAGATAGATAGTATAAGTACAAGTTTTGTAACTTTCTTCCATCAATTAATTTATTTTGGATTTACTCGTGCCAAAAATCAATCTTACATTTAATACATACACATTTGTATATTTTGTATCTTTGATGTAAGGGTGTACATAATTCTGTTGTTCCGTTTTTAACCATGTGATCTTATCAAGCATATATATTTTGGAGTCTTATACACCGACATACTTAATATTTAATAATTTTGTTTCTTCATAACGATATTGATTGCGAATTTCAGTAGTGACAACAAAAAACTCCTCGACTAGTAACCTATTTATTGCTCCAAGCTGTTCGTAGCAGTGGCCGATACACGGCTTTCGTACATATGAATTCTTTTTGTTTCCAATTAAAATATTACTCGCTTTTACAGGAATTGGCAGTAAGTACCTACATATGTATACTAGAGCGATGCACACATCACACAAATGTGTATAAAATTTTATAAAAGAAATGCTTGTAAGCAATTTCAAGTATACTTGTGTTTCCTCTGCTAAATATATTTCTTCGTATGTACATACATACATACGTACACATGTTTGCATCTTTTACTAAATATTAAGAACATTTTTTAATGTCAAATCATAATTTGAGATACACGTGTATTACCGACATTTCTACTTGAATATATATATATATACATATGTACTCGTACATACTTACATAGAATACATACATACGTACATTAATGAATAGTATTTGCAGCTAAAAGCATCCTGCTAATCGAGTGTTGACGGTGAAATAAGTAAGACAATTTACTCGGTGTGTACCTATAACATTTTAAATTTAAATTTATTTAAATGCTTTTAGCGCGTATACTTATGTAGCTACTTCTAGAATAGCCATTTATTGCTTTTTATAAAAAATCAAAACAAAAAAAGCTTGTTTTATGCTAATGTTTCGCTTAAGTTTATTCATACTTTGCACACACATACAAAAGCAAATGCAAGAATAAATTTTATCGTGATGTTGTTCGGTATTCTCTGTCAATTGGGACAGTACAATCTTCGGAAATCAATCGGAGAGGCAACCATTTGATTTGCTATACTCTCAGTGGAACACGTACAAGTACATTTAATAACGATGTTAAAGGTCATCGTCTATTTGCGATTAAAATTGATACGTACGAATGCTTTGAAGGCAATCAAACAAAATACATGAAAATTATACACACCGTTATACAAAATTTATACACACATACATACATAAACACATACTTCCATGCACAGAAATTTATTGAACACGAAAACAAACTGTCTGCTCTGCATTGTTGGCAACTAAACTCTAATACTTTCTTTTGAAATAACACCAAAGGCACGAAAAGAAAAATAAATTATTTAATTACAAAATGCCTACATGCACGTACACAGGTATGCATGTAGGCACATGAACAGCTTTTACAAAATGTTATTAATCCATGCGCTTTTCGTAAAAATTAAATATTAAACGCTTATTTAAGAATATTCAGATCGGTTCTACATGGAAAAGAAAACCTTTTCAAAACTAAAAACGAAATGCAAACAAATCTCATCATCATAATCACTGCAACCCCGTATTACGCAAACAAGAAACCTATACTTACTAACTGAATTCTAGGCTTAACACGTGTTTGTTTTCAAAATTGTTAAAAATTCTTATTGTTGCCTTAATTATTTGGCATTTTCTTTTTCTTGTAATATTTTTGGGTACATTTCTCTCCTCAATATGAATCTCAAACAAGTAAACTTAAGGTCATTTATCAATACTTGACCAATTTTGTGTGAATATTTATATTGTTGGCGTAAATGTTGCTCGGTGGCGTAAATAAAAAACACTTAACTGACAAGTAAATAATTTTCAGCACTTCTTTTGTCAGAAAAATTTTCCAAGAAGCTTTCTAGTTCGATTGCAAAATTTAAAAATTTTAAGTTAAGTAGTTTTTCCGCTTAGGTAGACTGTCCATTAATTTTGTTAAGCCTATTTGGGTATAGGGTAAATGTGCCAGTAGTCGGCAGCTTAATGCGTTTCCTTTTTTCAAATTGGTACCATTTTATACAAGATCATGGTATTACTACGGTAGCACTCTGTAATGGTACAATATTTGGTATAGGTTTAAATGTATTAAGCTATTTTTTTTAATTATTTTATTAAAATTAAGTAATTTATAGTTTCTTTTTTTTGAATACACCAAATTTGCCAGTAGTCGGCATACATGTCCCAGGCATATAATTTTGCCTTTAAATTTTTTCAAGGCAATCAGATACCGACTCTAGAAACATGATCCTGTATTCGTCAGGCTTGAAATTACTTTATAAAACGTTCTCCCGACTACTGGCAAAACACAGTTTGTAAATAGTCGGCACCCAATGATGACTACAACCAATGATAAAAATTTTTTGTGCCTAAGAGCGAGCGACATCATTAAAAAGTAAAAAAAATATTAGTTTTCGCTAATTTTTACTTATCAACGACAATATTTCAACTCTTTTCTTTCCATATAAAATATTACAATATGGAAATTGCTTCAAATAATAGCTTTACCAACCCATTCAAAATTGGCCGTGCCACTAACTTTTTCGTAAGAAAACAAGAGACTTCTGCAGATGCTGCAGACTCATTTCAGTAAGATAAACTCAAAATTAAATCAAAAATGGTTTTTTATAAATTATAAACTCTGTTTACTCTTCCTATTTATTTGAGTTTTAAAAACAAAAGTGACGACTACTTTAGCATACCGAAATTGGGAGCGCTTACCCTATATGTGTCTATTTGTTGAAATTTGTAAAACAAAATATGAGAATGGTAGCACTTACACAGAACACTCTTCTACAACTCGTTTATATGTATGTACGTATGCATGTAGTTATACCGATATACATATGTATGTATGTATATAAGTATCCAAGAAGACGTAATGTTAAATAATGCAAGTTTCTTCATTACTGCATGCCCGTGTGTATTTAAAGTTTTGTGATCTTGAACTAAACTTTTGTATGTATGAATGGATGTACGAGTGTATACATCGTGTGTACGTAGTACATAGCAACATTTATACATCTGTACCTGTGTATGTTGCTATTTAATTATTTTGTCAATTATTTATTCTAAAGTTGCCAACCAAAATGGTTTCACTTAAACAAACACTTCCGGCTTTTAATTAGATTCGTAAATTTGATAGAGACTAAATAATTCATATTGTTTTGTATCTTTTGCAAGAAAACGGCTTTAATTAATAGAGATACATAGATAAGTATATGCATCTAAATACTCCTTCATGTATACACACACTCTTTTAGTTCTGAATTTTTTTTATTCGTATGCACTTTATGTACATACCTACGTGTAATGTAAAGTATGTATTTGTTTTGTTTTTGATTTTTTATATTTGATTTTTTTGGTTAAAAATAGTTTTTCACGCGCCGTCAATTCTCTCTCGATACTAGTCGAACATATAAAAACAGCACGAAATTCTAAACAAAACAAAAACAATCTTTGTGCAGCTACACCTGCGTCGCTCAAACTGTCTATTTTTAATAGTATTATTGAATTAACAAGAACTCCACTTCAGCGAACAAACTTAAAACACAACTTGTCTTTTGTTCGACTCGTATTTTATTCAACTCATGCTAAAAAAGCAAGACTCTTTAATACGTTGATAATATTTACGAGTAAATATTGTCCAGGTATGGTAAAGTTGCCACAATTGTACATTTTTTTTACCATACTCTACCAAGAATTATATTGTAGATCAAATGCCAATAATTGAGAATTCAAATAACTTTTTTTTTTGTAGCTTTGACATTGAAGATGAAAACTTTTGATATTTAATCCATTCCACTGATTACTTGGTATTCAAATCATACATTTTACTGTCCTTAATTATTCGAAATACCTTTAAAAAAAATTTTCATATCCTGTCTGTTATTAACATTTTTTAAGTTCATGCAATAGCCCTTACACAAACGAAGTACTTGCAGATATTTCAGCAAATATGTATCTCTGTACATACGAGTAGTACCTATAGTATAATTTTACGCGATTATATACATAGGAATAGGTAAAATCAAGATTTCAAAAAAATAATTAAAGTGGAAAACATGTAGGTACCTATATTATTAATAATAGTTTTAGTTATAAAATTTTAGTACATTTACGGGATTTCAAGTTAAAAAACGGTCGTTCATTGCAAACGAGCCCAAGTTTGTACCCACTCATATTTTTTCTGACTATTTATTTATTGGTAGTAATAATTTTTTTAAATAAAAATAAGATACAGTAAACTGTCGAAATATTCAACTCAAGAAAAAACAAGTAGACATTTTTGCAGAACAAATATTTGATATTAAGAGAAACAGTACACTTAAGAAAATGTACAAAAATATAATAAAAATGTAGTGTGTTAAAAAAACTCACACACAAATGTATTGCTAAAGCATACGACTCGTACTTAGCAATAAATAAAGAACTCATAAATAAATGAACTTTTTAAGGATTAATGTGCTGTTTTTACAACAGAAGCAATCAACTCGTCTAAAAACACTCAATATTTTGAGTACTTTTCATATAAAATAGAAACAGCACATCAATTTTTTAAATTAGACAGTTTTGGTTGTCGGGTTTCAAACGTGTTTTGAGCATAATAAAATTTTAATTTTATCAAACAACAAATACTTTTCTTTGGTACTATCCAGCAAGTAATTTTTATTACACTTAAATAAAAGGATTTAATATAATATTAAAGCTTTATGTGCCGTTTTTATAACACAAGCCATCAATTCATCTGGAAATTTTATATGAAAAGTACTCAAAATATTGAGTATTTTTTATACAAATTGTTTAGATGAGTTGATAGCTTGTGTTATAAAAACAGCACATTAATTTCAATTTAGAAATATCATTCAAATTAGGTATGTATTGCATAAATCTAGAGTTACCTGTATTATTGAAAACACTCAATTTAAATTGATCGATCTCTCTTGTTCTCCCTCTCTTGATCTCTTTTTGTAATTTGATTTATAGCAGGCATGGAAAATACAGTTCTTCTAACTTCAATCAATATCCATCGCAATTCTTCATAATAGTTTTTTGGACATGGCCGACAAACCAAACGTTTCTGATTATGTGTGTGTATGTGTATCTTATTCCAAATAAACTTTAGAAGTAGGAAAAAAAATAATTGTATATTTTTATAGATTTTTTAAAGTTTTCTAATAATTTTAAGTATTTCCATACCTACATGAAAAAAAATTAAAAACCTGTTATGATAGCATTTTATTCGTATATAAAAAAAACAATAAACCTATATTGTTTAAGGGTATTTAAATTAAATTGAACCGATTTAGACACAAACACATATGGAAATAATACAATTAGTTTCCCACCACTGCTTCGGGGTGTACTCTTACAATATTTGTTTGTATGTTACAACATATTTCATATTGTGTGCCTCATCCCAGTGAAACGATTTTATTTTCAATAGAAATGTAGATGATCAAATAACAAATGATTGCCAAGAAACATTAGTGTAATGGAAGTATGTTGGCACGCAGTTCGAAAATTTTCCCACTCAGTTAATAAAAAAAGTAAATTTCTCTACTGTTCAGAATTGTAAAGGTGAAGCATGTACTCGTATGTTTGAATGTACATACTTATTCAATTAATGCCATTTGCATACCCATTGCGCGCACTATTACTAAGATTAATGCAAAATGTCCGCCGGCAATTTTTTAAAGTTCAAATCAAAAATTTTTAAATTTTATTGTATTTCTGCACATTTTGCAGACTTTGTGTAACGAGTTATGAATAAATTAATATAAAAAGTTGGCAAATTTTGTACCGCTCCTAATTTGATCCAAGGATAAATTGAAAGGTAAACTTACTCTTCCAAAGTGATAAAAAATATTTGTATATAGAAAAACACAACATAAGTGCAAATATATCTGTAATCGGCCTTTCCAAGCTTCTGCCCAATTGTCGCATATGTATAAAGTTTTTTTAAAATTTTTATAAACTTATTACATATAAAAATGTATTTGGTTTCTGTTTTATTTTCTGTTCATTATTTATTGACTTGATGTATGGTGATAAATTTTATTAAGTTTCTTTTAATTATACGTATTTTTTTTTAAGAATCAACAATTTTATTTATTTACTTAACTTAGTAATAAATAATATTTTATCCTACTTATTTATTATATATATATATATATATATATATAATGTACTTTTATTTTAATTACTATTTACTTTAAGTTTTGTTAGCTTCATTATTTTTCTTTTTCTCTTTGTGTCTTTTAATAAATTTTAATAATTTTATTATTTGTTTTATTTTTAATCTTTTTAACACTTAATCTTTTAAAAATTCTTTAATGTGTTCTTTTGCATTGTTTGTTTCACGTGAACATTGAGCCCCTTTTTAAAATTAAATATTACTATTTATTTATTTTCTTTTTTTCTGTTTTATATGTATGCATATACATATATATATTTATATATAAATATTTGTATATACCTACATGCACATATACACTACTTATATATATATATATATATATATATATATATATATATATATATATATATATATATATATATATATATATATATATATATATATATATATATATATATATATATATATATATATATATATATATATATGTATGTATGCACTTTTTTTGGTTGTTTCCTTATTTGGTTTTTCTTTTTTTCTTATTGATTTAGTTTTTGTTGTATCTTACTTTTATTTTAATTCTGATCACTTGACCTTGAAAAATTATTAGTTCTCATTCGATTTTTTTTTGTTTGTTAAATACACACCCTGTAACATAGATTAACTATAGTATTGTATATAGTTTTCGCGACCTTATAAGTCTTAATTAAAGTATAAAATTTGGCATCTCAATTTTGTTGTTCTGCTTTTATGAAATTATAAATAGTAAATAGTAGTACATAGTAGTAGTTAATAATAGTAAAGTAAATTATTCGACACATTTTGCTTTTGTTTGTTTTATTTGTTAATAAAGTTTCTGTAAAAAATAGTACAGATTGTGTTTAAATGATTCTACTAACAATATTAAATAAAAAATTATATATAATAATGATGAGATGATGCTGATAATCTAATGGGAATGATATTTAAATAACAAAGTTGATCTTTAATAGAATTATTTCTTTCACTCAACCCATTTTGTGAAACCATAGTTTCTTTTTAAATACAATTTTCTATTGTAATAATTATGTATTTGCTGTCTGTGAGTGTTGTATTATTTGTTTTTGGTTTTTTGGTTTTTAGTGTTTGTTGCATTTTCATTATAATTTTGTTTGTGTTTGTGTGTATAAAGGAGGGATTTTTATTATAGGTTTGAAAAAAAAAAAATTGCAAAACACGGTGACATTAATTAAAATATGTGCAAAATATTCACTAAATCATACATAACTATAGACATCATTAGTTATTATTGAATTAAAATTAATTCTAATTCAGCAATAATACTTCCCAATAAAAAAGATTGATCTAGAATTTTTTTAATTATTAGATATCATTTCTATTAGAAATCAATAAATTTTTCAACAGTTAGGTAGGTAGAGAACTGCAAAAATTGCATTTTTAGTTTATTTTGCATGATTAACAAATTTTGTGTATAATCAATCAAAACACACAAACGAACAATTTGAGTAAAAATCGTGCACAACATTTGATTAAATCATGTTCAAGACCTGATTAGAAACTGATTGATTTTTTATGCTGGTCCACACAATTGAATCTAAAAAACAAAATTCAAACAGACGTTAGCATTCAACAATTCAAAGCCGTATTTAAATACAAATACACACAAACGGAAAAAATCAATACTATTTTACTACGGAGATCGTTGGTTTAATTTTTTTTTTGATATTTGTTTTTGCGTTTTGCTTTTTAAATTCAATCTTGTTGAATAGCATAAAAAACAAACATGATTTTATGCCTCAAATGTTGTGTACGGTTTTTTATGCGTTCAATAAATCACACACACCAATTTCAGTTCTCTGGTATGTAAGTATGTACATATATTACGATTTTTAGAAAAATTTATTATTATTTCATTATCGCTAGACTAGTACAAATGTTTATAATGAAAAATAACTCACAACTACTTAATTTTTAGCATTAAATAATAGTTTAATTTAATTCGTTATTATGTAAATGAAAAAATTTCAGCGATAATGTCTTAGTGAAAACTACAATACAGAAGTACTTATAACAAATGCATTATTTACTTGTGTGTATGTATGCATGTATATACTCGTATGTGTGAGTGTACTATAAGTATTTATAAGCATAAGCTAATTGATATCTACATTAACCAATTGAATTAAAATGGATTTATACAAAAATTCGTGCGTAAATACTCATATATGCAACATTTAAGTAGTTAATAGCATAATAACAGTTTTCGGACTGGTCCGAAGTAATGCAAACATGGATTTTATAGCCTTCTTCCAGAACATTTCAATGTAAAAACGACGAACTTTTCTTAATATACTGGGCTTCCTTTCGTATTATTCCTAATCTTTTATGGAATACATTTTTACACGCGTGAAGTAACCGTCCTTTTTGTCGGATGTACACACATGCACACACACATGCGTTATGAACTTACCATTCATTATAACTTTAATTATTTAAAAATCAAATATATCACTCTGAATTGCTATTTTAAGAAACAATATTGATTGAAGTGGAGTATTTTATTCACTGCTAACTATTTACAGAAGAGTAGGATCAGATGTCCATCAAAATGGAAACAAATGAGTACAATAAAACCAGCTGAGAGTAAAAGCCTAAGGATAATTTCACTATTCCAATATTTGGCTTTGAATCGAACGAATTAATTAAAGCCGATTGCTAAATTTAAAAGTTAAATGTATGGAATTCCGATTTTTTATTTATTTTTTTGTGGTAAATTCAATTTTAATGCATAGTTCATTTCCGTTAAAATGAGTGGTAGACTTATTAACAACAAATTTTTGTATTTCTCTACGGAACAATTTTGTCTTTACTTCAATATCATATGAAGCAGAATCGCATGTAATACACTTTTTAATTTAAAATTCCTGTGTTCGCAAGGAAAATATTAGAATTATATGTATAATCACTACCCAGCTTTTATATGAAAATGAAGTAATTTTTTTTTTCAATCCAGTTTTTAAAACAGGACTTTACAAGTCTGTAAAAATAAGATAATTAATCACATACATACAGACATATATGTTTACTATATGTATATATTTATTTTATTAAAAAAATTACTCTTTAGGCTACACTTTATAATTTCTACAGGTTTATTGTACTCTTGCCTTTTAATCTATATCGACTAAATAAGTGTAAAAGTAATTGAACAATTTATATAACAATTAACAACTTAAGTATTAAATATTAACAAAAACATAAATAAAAAATAAATATTATTCATATATTAGAATTTCCTATGTATATCAAATAAATACTATGATGCAACAAAAATTTTTACTTTTAAAAAAATACAGTGACAGGGAATGGAATGTGTTTATATTCATACATTTATTAGATGTACAAGCAGGATAGTGGAATGATTAGTAGTGGGATGCAATTTATGTCTTTCATTTCACTAAATTTTGGTTTCCATTTTATATTATAATATTTTTTTCACAGGCAAAACTGTTTATTTTTTGTATTTTTTTATTTTATTGCATATTTCTGTGAGGATGTAGAAGAACCGCTTAAGTCAAAAAGTTAAATTTTTGCTGCAAATATTGCAATATAATTAAAATGGCTATTTTGTTAAGCTTGAGGTCTTATTTTTCAAAAATTTTTATTTTTATATCGATATTTCGCTCCAATTTTTGTAGCTTCTTCAGGATATAATTATAAATATCAAATAAAACTAACTAATATTGCAATATATTTAATATTTGAGGACCGATTAAAATTAATACTTTATTATTTGCTAAAATGAAAATCAAATATAAACTTTTCTTTTTTTGCATATTGAAAAGCATTTAATACACAGCCATACACACAAACGTATGTATGTATAATACAGATATCGACTCCTTAATGTAAAGTGATCGTAAGCGACTAGTCACATTTTTTTTTTCTTTTTTTTTAAATCAAGTATTGCTACAACAAAATCTAGCGCCATATGATTTCAAACAAAAACAAATATTTTTTTATCTTCTTAATTTTAGGTAAGTGTAAGTAAGATAAAAATATGCATTTCCGTGAACGTTTTATTTCTATAAAAAATTTTTTTGATATACAATATTGCTTACGATCAATTTCTCTTCTGAAGTTTATAAATATTTTCATTTACGTAATAGGTACGTATTTAAATGTGTAATGTACGCTATAATAAAGTTGCATCCCATGTGGCAAAAGTACACTGAAATATAATCAATTTCATATTTTAATTGTCTTTTTGATAGTAAAAACCACGAGTCGCAAAACATACTTATAAAAACAAGACCATAGAACAAGACAAAATTCGCTCTGTGAAAAAATAACTGATTTGGAAAACAACGGTCTTAATCAATTTACGAATCAATTATTTACATAAGTTGTCAAGAATGTGAAAAACATGTCTGGCATGCTAAACTTAACTATTGTTTTTAGGTTTAGGAAATGAAAACTTATTTTTGAACGATTAACATCGAATACAAAAAAATACGTACATACATAAGTGTATGTATTAAGTATGTACGTATCTATATATGTCTGCATATGCATACATGAATGTGTGTGTATATAACTATGGTTATAAATTTAAATATAAAATGAAAAAGAACAAAACAGCGTATGGTTCGGCTCATCAAACTATATATACATACATGCACACACACACATATGTATGTACATACATATATTATACTGATGACTATAATACTTATGTAGGTTTATAATCTAATTTATGAATTTGCGCTTTTGTTTCTGTTGCCTTTTGTGAAGAGTTGTTTTAATTTTATAACATTTTGCTAAACTTAGTTAAAAGTATGTGCTGTATTTTCATTTTATGAAGTACTACTGAGCTTTGTTTTTTAAAAATGTTGCCATTTTTCTGTCGAACATTGTCCATTTGTGTAAGCATCCCACTCGCAATCGCAACCTTCTAAACAGTCAGGACATTCTAGTTCACTATCTTGTCAGTACATCCACGATACCGGTATCCATTGCGATGTGGTTTGAACACGTTCAATAGCCGTTTCTAAACATCCTATAGTCTCGCTGATGTCATTATTTACGATCGTCAAATCAAAGAAATGACCGTACATTTGCCGTAGCATTTCAGACTCTTTAGCTAAACGTTCTAAGCTGCCATCATACTGCAAGAAAATTTTTTAAATACAAATTTACTAAATACACAGCCACGGACGAAAGTGATCTTTACAAAACTATTTTCTTATGGATTACAAAGCAAATTTCTTAAATAATTTTACTATTAGGTGTACAAATTTGCTTCCGCCGTTTTTTTTTTCCGAAAGTCGAAGATTTATTGTAATAAACTGGTTAAACGTTTATGATTCAAAGTATTGTCCATCGCTGGTCAATTCTTGTTGCGTTCAGCACGTTCTTTCACTAATAGCGGCCTCACCATAGGTATTTGAGAGCATTCGATGAGCCTCAGCCGCAGATTTTTTCATATTAAAGCAGAAAATTAAAACCTCTCGCAAATGACGAGAATTTGGCTCGTAAGCTGCCATGTTTAATCCGGAATAACTTTATGATGCAGACACAAATCGACTAATATTTCGATGGTGTTATGTTTAAAAATACCTAAGCTTATTGGATGACGCTTACTATATATTTATTTCGACTACCAGTTACCGCTACAGCCATCTATTGCAAAACTGCGTAGCAAAGTTGTACACCTAATACTTAGGGAATTGAGTTTTTATTTCAACAATTTTCATAATATACCTACATCCTTGTAATCCTAATGATTTTCTATATTTTTTCCAGAAGATTCATATTGTATCTTCTGGAACGTAGTTTTCACTAACCGCATGTTTACATAAATAGTATTTATATTGAGCGACAATTTCTGGAGGGTTATTATGTATTTCGATTCGAATCGAAAATGCTTTCGAAGAGAATTTTCAATTTAAAAAATAAATTCTTTCTATAGACAATTCGAAAAAAAAAATTTTTTTTAAATTACCCTCAATATTGTTAATACAACTCTGCTGGATTTTCGAAAGCTTTTAATTTTCGAAAGCCATTTCGAACCCCCTGATATACCGACATATAAAAAGGACTGGGAAAAAATATTAACTTGCTTCTTGGACGAAATTGTGTTGTTTGTCTAATTCTTTTTTTTTAATTTTTAAAGTGACGATCACTCATGTCCGTGTGTATAGACAGGACAGACATCCTTATTTAATATATTTTAAAATTAAATTAACAACTTACATCTGCTATATTTTGCAGAGATGGTGCTGCTATAAATACCACATATGGAGTAAATTCCGATGTACGTAATATTTTTAGAGCTTGAGGTTCCACGTCCAGAATTGCCATTTTACCTTCAGTGTGTATACGTCTTATAGTGTCAAGTTTTGTGCCATACATTGCATCCTCATGTGTACCTTTAAACAAAAAATATTGTAATTAAAAAAATAAAAAATAACAAATTCAAAAATCTACGTAGATTAGGTTAATATTACAGATTATTTTTGGTTAATATAAACAAAATTTTCCAGTCGGACAGTTAATGTGAAGCTTTTTCCATAAGTCAAGCTTTCAGAAAAAATCTACATACTTACCATATTCTAGGTATTCATTAGCAGCAATATCAGCCATCATTTCATCATGCGATACAAAATAATAGCTACGACCATTTTCTTCATCAGGTTTTGGAGGTCTTGTAGTGTCTGTTATAATAATAATAATAATAATAACAAAACAACTTAATATACACACATGTAAGCATAGTCTATTTGAGAGATAACAAGTGGCGAGTCTTATAAACCGTTTACTGTATATTCAGTTATATTTAAGAATTGTAACTAGTAAATGGAATTTTTAACAGCCACAATATTGAGACGATCTCAATGTAGATTACTTACGAGGAATTGGATAGGCGTATTTGTCCGGATATTTGGATATTAAAGTGTTTTTGATATGACGTCGTCCCACACCATGAGCACCTAATAAAACTAAAGTTTTACGTTGAAAATTCGGATCACCAACTATAAATAATTAGATATATGATTATTATCGAATTTCATACTTAACTTGATACAAACCTGGCACTTTTACAACTTCTTCATATGTAACCAGCTCCAAGTTATCGAATATGCCACTATGTTTTGCTAAATACTTGTCACGACACTGCTTCTTCTTACGACCAAAAATTGAACAATTCACTGTCGAAGGAAATTTAAAAAATGTATTCAATTAAATTTTTAATAATTTTTTTTAACCATTTGATTATAGCTGCCAGATTACGAGTAACTTGACATAATTCTCACAAAAAACCCTCAATATTAACATTATCGGTATGATTTGGTTCATGTGCAAAAACGAAAAGGTATCTAAATAATTTATTGAAAATAAAGACTTTTTATCAATCGTGATCAAGGAAAATTAAATGATCTCGTATGTATCTGTTTTTGTATCTATTACCTTTAATTTTACAATAAACGGATAAAAATATAAATAAACAAAAAAGTTACATTTATATATATAATTCAAAATTATTTTTCCCGTCTTGGTTATAATAAAGAACCTAAGTAAGTACAAAAGTTAGGAAAGCTTATTAAATTTAGGCCGATAAAAACGTGAAAAATATTTAATAAATAAATAGCTTTCGATTTATTAATTTTCTTCAAAAATAAAAAAATTCAACACGTAATTATTTTGCTTTTTCTCCCATTTTTGTCAGAAAAAATTGTTATTTGACACTATGTATTTATCTGTGTATTTGCATTAATACATGCATATACGAGTACTACATACATACATATAATTGATTTTAAGCACTAGGGCCTATTATCATATTAGTACTTATGTAAGTGTACAAAACGTAAAACTGATTTTTATAAGCAATCGAGACAATCAATGAAGGTGATGAGATCACCTTCAATACGTTTATTTATTTTTTAAATGGGTCTGCACATGATCAATTTTTTTATAAAACGAAGTCTGTTGGAACATTTAGTTTTATATAAAAATATCATTAGTTAGTTTTATTTGACCTTTTTCTTTTAAATAATATAGCTATTTGGTTAAGCTTGAGGTCTTATTTTTCAAAAATTTATTTTTATATCGATTATATATATATCCTGAATAAGCTACAAAAATTGGAGCGAAATATCGATATAAAAATAAATTTTTGAAAAATAAGGCCTCAAGCTTAACAAAATAGCCATATTATGAAAATATTATTTAAAAAAAACTTAACTCTGAGTATATAGTAAAATCTGGCAGCTATGCATGTGATAATAATTTCAGTTCAAACTGCATGCGACGCATAACAAACGAAAACAAAAACCATACACATACACATAAACATAAACATAATCCATTAATAAATTTTTAACATTAACCCATCAAAACAGTAAACCTTAAGCTTTTCTCTATTTCGTTTATATTGATATTAAAAAAATGTACAAGCAGTTGTTAATAATGCCTTAGAAATAGACTGCACAGGGAGGTATCGGATATAGCGCTTCGCAAGGTTTAATACGAATTAAATTACTGAAAATAATTTTACTACAGAAATTATTATTGAAGTTTATACATTTAAAATTTTTAAAACATTCTTGCCGTTCACGGCAAATGAAGTTAGCTTCTTCTACATTTATGTAAAAGAACTTATACAAATATTGGGTTGAATAAGTTTTTCTATATAAAAGTTTACACAACACTATTTTGATAAGCTTATTATACGATTTTAAAGAATAAGATAAATTATAATACTATACTATGCCGAATTCTTAGCAGTATGAAACAATACTAACTTCATAATATAAGTTTTTTATTAAAAATTAATCAAATTTCGAAATTAATAAATGTGTCAAGTGCAAAACAATTGGCAAAATAATTTCAAATGTTTTTTATGCATTTCCTTCAAAGCATATGAAAAATTTTTATGTACTTCTGTTCTTATTTTTTAATTTATTTTCAAGAATAGTGAACGATAAAATTAGAATTAGTGACTGTTTAATTAGTTGTTAAATTAAATACTCTGCTTTTTAAACCCAACAAAATACTTTTTATATTATTTTATTTTTCTTTGACTTATCAAACGATAGGCGCAAGCTTTGCATAAAGCTACATTTTTGATCTTCAAAAATCTGAACAATAAATGTAAATATGATATCATTTGAAGGATATAGTTATAACAAATTATTGTCAATTAAACTGTTAAACATATAAAGAGAAACTTTATTTTAAAATTAATATTTACTTTTTTAATTTTATTAAAGTTTAGTCATTTTGTACTTTTTTAAATAATTTGTGTAATTATTTCAATATTTCGTTTTTTCGCTATACATAAATATATACTTTTTTTATGTACATATATACTACATGTCCCTAGTATTTATCTACGAAGTACCGAAATTATTTTAAAAAAATATTATTTTTTATCGATATTTTTTAGGTTTGCTAAATTTATTTATTTAAATATATATGTACATACATACAAGTACTAAAATTGACAATTGACATTTTCTAACAAAAAAGAGGCATATAACAATCTCAAAAAGTTCTCAAAGTTTTCAAAGAGTTAGACAAAGAGTCACAAACGTTGCGTGTTTTTTTTTAGCAAATTATGTACCATTAAATGCAAATAATGAATAATAGCTTCTACTGGATTACTTGAGGCCTAGTCTAAAGTATAGAAACATGTGCAGCAAGCACATACATATACTAAATTCTAATATCAAATTACTTATCTACTAATTAAGTGAAACGTTAGAAAGCTAAAAACTAGTGCCTACTAAATTGCATATTTTTGCTAGACGATATCACTAAAAGTCATACACACCAGCAAAATAAAAAAATCTAGTTAAAATTAATTGCTTTTTTTTTAAATCAGATTCATTAGATACTAAGTACAACGTTGACAAAATAAATTAAACTAAAACGTACTTTAAGGTACAACTTGAAATGAGATAAAATTCTCAAAAAAGTTTTGTTTAATATCCGTATTGCGGCTTACAACTCAGCTCTACTTAAGTTTACATTAAAACCGACTACAACTCTGAGTTAGTGCAATTGACAAAAATAGTAAAAAACTACAACTCATCAATGACAGTTGTATTATTTTCAACTCAATTGAGTTCAGTTGTAAACCGTAATATTGGCATAAGTCTAAAAAATGAGATATTTAATGATTGTTTCAAATAAAAAATTTGTTATCCTTTATGACAGAAAAGAAAAATAATGAGGAATTGATAGGTAATGGGTGGTGTGAGGTGATTTGATAGATTGTGTACGTTGTTGGTTATATTGCTATATACCTGCGGATCCATCGCACCCATCAGTGTGAGCGGAGCATCCAGCGCCAGGTTCTCCTGTTTACATATGGGGACATTTATAATTACATTAAATGTTTATATATAGTAGATATATGTATGTATGTATAAAATAATGACTGTAAAAAAATAGAAAGGCACAACAGCGAACATAAGGTATTTGTTTGACGCTTTGCCTAACTGCATTTTAAAATAATAAACGAAATTTCATATAAAATTAAATTCTATTTTTATTTGACAATTTAGGAATCATGCAATATTAATTATATTGCACATTAATTGATAATATACATTGTCTGTATGTAGAGTATATGAATATATGTATGTAAATTAGCAATAACAATAATAATAATAAAGAAAACATATTTTCATATACTCGTGTTAAAAGTTCACAAACTTTTTTATTAAAAAGTATGTGTACGAGTACTATAGTAGAAAACAAAGAGACATGGTTTATACGTATGTATGTATGCATATGTATGTGTGTACTTATAATTTGCTATGTATGGATGTATATTAATGTACTAAATATACATTTATGTGTAGTATGTTTAGTACGAGATTAATTAAGAGCAAATTTATTTTTCACAGATACACAAATTTAACATCCAATATTAAAGATACAAACACATAAATTTTTAATTATTATAAATAATTATAATGATAATTTACTTGATATAGTATGTAAGCAGGTATGTATGAATGTAGTATATTTTTTAGATACAAATTGTATTTTTAATAACCTTACCCTGCTCATTTTTTGTTTTGTCCATTGTTTGACACCGTATACGCCATTCTTGCAACTCAGGTGATGGTATTAGTCCAGCTGAACCACCAACAGCATCTAAACGAGCTTGCCACCAATGTTGATCATCTTTGCTTATGATCTGAATCAAATTAAAAATAAATTGTTAGAACTGTAAATTTATTTTAAGACTATAACTAAAACTATCACTGCTTTGAGAACCGAATGCATAAAGAGTAAGAAAATGTATATATCGATGGCTTAATAACTTTAAAAAAGGCGTAACTTGATTTTTTGTTACTTTACATTGGAAAAAAATTTAATTCGATTTTTAATAAAAAGAAGCAAAAAGTTTTATTTTTTAATTTATTAATAATTTATTAATCTAAGATAGACCCTTTTTTAATTGACATTTTTATAAAAAAAAATTAAGTTAGGTCTTTTTTAAACTGAGTGATAATAATTTAGGTTTAAATAATAAAAGAAAATAATTAATGATTAATTAATAAGTAGATATTATATGAGGTTTAAATCGTTTTATAATTTTGTAAAGTTTTATAATTTTGCAAAATTTGTCTTCTTTTTAGAAATATGTATTAGTGTACATATTTTCTATTTAAAAATTTACCCAAGGAACAATAATAATTTTATGTCCACTTTTTCAGTTGGTTATTAAAATGAAAATGAATTGCTTTATCTTTTTTAAGTTCCAAAAGGTCTTTGTAAGTTTCAAAAGAGTTTTATTATATTTAATTTCATAAATTCAAGTTTAGATTACCAAAATTTAATTTGTTTTATTATATTGATAAACGTTTAATATTTTTATAAATAAGCTTTTGATATTTTTTATCGGTTGTATGACCGATCTTACTCTTTGTCCGTCTTAACTACAACTCAACTCTTTTTCGTCTGTCCTGTTCTCTGTTGTAATTTAAGTATGTTTTAGTATGTCATGTCACTATTGATTAAATGTTATTATTATTACATTGTTGCCCTACTTCGTACGTTCTACGGCTCACACATATATTATCATAGAAAAAATGGAGGATATCTTTAATCAACAAATTTTAATCTATGTGGGAGAATTTCATAATCATCAATTTTGAAATAAAATAATACTGTTAGGTCATATCTCAAGGCTCGTGGCCTATTTATCGGTAGATCATCAATACGCCTACCTAAAAGTTGACACATAAGGGTTTGAGTACATAAATTTGTAGAGCTTTTATAGTAAGCAATATTTTTACCAGGTTGAATCGAAGAGTATTGTTTAGTCATGTTTTCAAAATTTAGAAAATAGTTGTAGTGCAAATGATGAACTTATAGTGGTGCTAGACCTTTTTCTACCTAATTTATTAGTTGAACAAATTGAGACGGTAAGTGTATTTGTTTTTTAAGTTGTAAACATACTTTTTGTAAGTGATAATTTCATGAAAACCAAACAAACAAACAAAAAACGAGTTAGGGCTTTTCCTTTTAATAAATTTTTGACTTAGTTTATGGCTTTTTTTAAATCGTTATGTCTGTTATTTGCAAATATAGTCCATTGAAATTTTAAATCAATGTGTATTTGGCATACGCTATTAAAAAAATTTATATTAAACCATCGATAAGTAATACTCGTATGTATATAGAATTTTTAATTACATATAATTTATGTTCTGTTTTCTTCTAAATTAAAAAAAAATATTTAAGTTCATTAATAAAGGTTTGATCACCAGAAACAATCACAAGAAACATAAACATAAAATCAAATATCAGAAACACATTCATTATGGCTCCATTGTAAATAATTTTTTTTTTAGATTTACCCCCATGTTCTGAAAAACGCGCGTTTCGAAAACTAAAAACGTTTTACAAAACGCCAAAGCTTGTTCTGGAAACCGCGCGTTTTGCTTACGTTTTTTTTTTTTCATAGAATGTGAATGGGAAAATGCCAGTTTAAAAGTAAACAATCAACAAAATCAAAGTAAATTTTTTAAAATCATATTTTTTATAGAAAAATTTTAGTTGAAATAAAAAGAAAACATATTCAATTTAAATTGTGAAACATTTTATATTCTCTTTAACTCCTTGTTTGTGTAAAATTCTTCACGTCGCTTCAGTATATGCTTGCGGTTTGAACACGCCAAAATTAAGCGTTTTGCGTTTTTCAGAACATGGCTGTAGTTATTGTAAATTAGCTCAATATTATACGTATTCAACAGAAGCAATTACGTATTAAAGAGCTGCACAAGCGTACTTGAAAGCCACACATCCCTGCAAACATGTGTAATATATTATAATAAAAAATGCTTGTAAGATATTTCAAGTATGCTTGTGCAGCCCTTTAGTACGTATGTAGATACATATTTGTGTATCATGTGTGTGCTTGCATGTAAATATGTACATACATTTGCAAGTATTTGTTTTATTGTAAACCGTAAAATTTAAAGTTTACTCACTTGTAATATATCTCCAACTTGAAAAGCTATTCCCGCTTGCGCACATGGTATTAGTTCATCATCTAATGGATTGTAGTCAAATTGTGCTCTTACAAAAATCTACAATAAAACAGCAATGCAACATTTTTTACTACTTGCAGTTATTTAATTTTCCAATAAAAATATTTTAATGCATCTATAAAAATGTGCAATTTCGAAAGTAATAGTTCAAAATTTTCAAAAAACTTAAAGATATTCTGGCATGCTAGATTCGCAGAATTAAAGTTGATTGTTAAATTTATATAAAATATTTTTTAATCGAAAAAAAATTAAAGAATATTAATAATAATATATACAATAAATATATTTTCACATATGTATGTATGCATATAGTATTTAACTGAAGTATTTAAACAAGAATAAATACATATGTATGTAAATGTATATATGTAAATCCTTTCGTGACACTTACTAGAACTGGGGCTGGTCTTATCCTAAAAAGCTGCATGATGTTAAATTATTTTATTTGTTGTTTACGAAAGAAATGAAAATGTTAAAATTAATGAGAAACAAACAACTTTATAACAAGGTAATAAAAATAAATTAAAATTAAATGTTTACAGAACTTTAGAGAACTACTCACGTACATAAAAAGAAATTAACTAAACTTAAAACAACAACTAAACAAGAAAAAATTGATGTATGTATAGGTATGTACATATATATGTAAAGAAAAAAAAATTACTTTTTTAATATTACTCACACCAGGCGGGGAGAAGGAAAAGGGAAGTAACTTCTATTAAAATCAATTTTATGCAGTACATACATACATAAGTATTATGTATTATGTATGTAGAATGTATATGCATGTGAGTGCACACATACAATCATATCTATATGTTATATCTATATGTAGTACTTATGATAAATTAATAATCCACCTTACAGAGCTTCACATTCAGGATCAAATAAAAATATTGTAAGGAATTTATTTCTTCACTAATTTTTAATTTATGTTTAGTAATATGTGGATAGTTCCATTTAAATAATAAAAAATTCGATATAGCCAAACATAACTTTTAAATTGGCAATTCAAAATAAACAAGAATAAACAAGTTCAAACCCCCAATATACATATAATTTACGGAATCCGCAAACTAGTTCTTTATGTTTTCATTAGTTCATTGGGTACTTTATTTCTCAATTTAACAACGAATAGATTGTACTGGTAACAATATATGACGACGATTTACTACACGACTTACAAGTGTCAATGTGTAACCACTTTTTTGACCAAAAACATAATATGCAAAAATTATGGAGATAAATAAATCATAGATTAATCAGTTAAGTCTACATAAAAAATAAAATATAAATAAAAAAAATTTTACATAAAAAAAAATTAACTTAAATATAACATGTAACACTTATTTTATATTAAATTCATTTATAATTACCTCGCACGGAGGGGGAGCACTTCTATAAGAAGGAACTATCTTAAAGGTTACCGAACCACGAGCTTCACGCTATATTCAAAATAAAACAAAAGAAACAAAGCAACATTAGTCGTTAGTATTACAATTGTATATTTATATGTATGTGTATGTTTGTATTTATGTTGAAAGATGATTTAAAAAATATAATATTCCAACCCCATTTTTAAACGCATATACATTTGTAAATATGAATGTTTGTACTTTTATAATTAACGTCATTATCTATTAGATATAGCATCAATATTTGAAATTTATAGCAATTGTAATTTATCATGTAATTGAATTAGAAACGAAAAATAGCAGTTAGTCGAATAATCAACTCAACGACACCAATTTAATTTAAATAATAAATATTATCCAAAGATCTGCAAAAAGAATAGAAATAGTATCATCTAGTTCAATATAAAAGCAATGCAAATAACAATTAGGAGTCGTTCAATGTAAAAGGTGATTTTATAAGAACTATCGTAAATTTAAAAAAAAAACACATAAAATTCAGAAAAATGCATGAAATATTTATTTGGATCGATAGTTGGGTCGATATAATTTAATGTTTGAAGATTATTTCATGCAAATGTTGGCCGCGGCTGTGCCTCAAATGGTCCATCCGCTTAGTCCAATTTTGGCATACTCTTTCCAACATTTCGGCCGGTATCTCACGAATAATGTTGGCAATGTTGGCTTCCAGTGCGTCAATCGAAGCGGGCTTGTCCCTATAGACATTAGCCCCACAAAAAATAGTCTAGAGGCGTTAAATCGAACGATCTGGGCGGCCAATTGACTGGTCCCAAGCGTGAAATAAACTGTTCACCGAACTCGCCTCTCAATTGGTCCATTGTTTCGCGTGCTGTGTGGCATGTGGCACCGTCTTGTTGAAACCACATGTCATGCAAGTCAAGCTCTTCCATTTTGGGCAAAAAAAAGTTTGTTATCATCGCACGGTAGCGCTCACCATTCACAGTAACGTTGTGATTCGCATCATCTTTGAAGAAATACGGCCCAATGATGCCGCCAGCCCATAATCCGCACCAAACGGTTGTTTTTTGTGGATGCATTGGTAGCTCTTGCAATGCTTCTGGCTGCTCTTCACTCCAAATACGGCAGTTTTGCTTGTTCACGTATCCATTCAACCAGAAATGAGCCTCGTCGCTGAACACAATTCTTCGATAAAAAAGTGGATCTTCATCTAACTTTTCAAGAGCCCATTCACCAAAAATTTGGCGTTGTGGTAGGTCGTTTGGCTTCAATTCTTGCACCAGTTGTATCTTATAAGGCTTCACACCCAAATCCTTCCGCAAAATTTTCCACGTAGTGGAGTAACAGAGGCCCAATTGCTGCGAACGGCGCCGAATCGATAATTCACGGTCATCACCAACACTGGCCGATACGGTTGCGATATTTTCTTCAGTTCGCACTCTACGTAAGCGTGTTGGTGGTTTAATGTCCAACAATGTAAATTTGGTGCGAAATTTTGTTACAATAGCCCGAATAGAAGCCTCAGTAGGTCGATTAAACTGACCATAAAATGGAAGAAGCGCGCGATGAACTTTCTTAACAGAGCACTCATTTTGGTAATAAAATTCAATAATTTGCAAGCGTTGTTCGTTTGTAAGAAGATTCATGATTAAATTATAGACCAAACTGAAGATGTTTGACAGTAACACAAGATACAAAACGTGCGTGAGCTGTCAAAACTAGTGTTGCCAAAAAGATAATAGCAAAAAAATCACTCTTTACTTTCCTGTGTGACAAAAATAAAAGACTGAAGACACGAACTTTACACAGCAAAAACTTAAGATATAAAACATCAAATATCGCGGTCAGTAATTGGTTGCTAAAAAAATATATTTTGTTCCATTTTGTAGCGGGGCAACTTGTTAAAGCATTGCCTGATTTAAGCATTTGTAATTTTTTAATTTTTGTTTTTACGAATATATAACTAACCGCAAGTAGTCGTAATAATACTCTCACTTGTGGTGGTGTGCAGCGTTTTATAAAACATTGACTTGCCAGGTACATTAATTATGAAATTTTATAAATACATATTATGTACTTTACGCCAACATGCATTTATGACGTGTGAATGTAAAAGCTTCTACTGAAATTAATTTAAATATTTCAACTCACCAGCATTCTTTGCAATTGTCCCACGGATTGGTTCTGGACTGATTGACCATTTATTTCACGTATCTCATCACCCACATGTAGTGTTGCTTGACGATGAATCATTCCTCCGTGCATTATACGTGCCACTAAACAACGACCATCTTCAGTCATTTTTAATGTAATTCCCTAGTATAATTGTAAGAAATACAATGTTGTTAAACTCTTTAAGCTTAATTTGAAAAAATTTTATTTTAAAATAATTAAATATATATATATATATATATATATATATATATATATATATATATATATATATATATTTAATTATTTTAAAATAAAATTATATATATATATATATATATATATATATATATATATATATATATATATATATATATATATATTCTTAAATTCATTTTATGAAGCTTTAATTAATTAAAAATAAATTTTAAAAGTATGTTTTGGAATTTTTATCATAACACCGAAGCATACGAATGCCCCCAAAGGCAATTCCAAAAATATAAGTTCACGTTTTATTTCCAAAGATATTATATTTTTTAACAATAAAAAAATAATTTACTTAGATTTTCTCCGCAAAACGGCTAAAGCTACGGGCTTGAAATTTGGTGAGCAGGTTCCTGTCACAATGTGTAGGATGAATAAGAAGGGATTTTTGGAAATTCGAAAATTAAGGGGGTAAAAAGGGTAAAATCGCAATTCTTATATCTCCGGAACTACAAAATATTCTACTAAAAAAATAAGCGGATGGGTATTTGGTACTTTTTCGATATTTTTACATTTGCTGGATAAAAAGGGTAAAAACTAATCACAGTAACAAACTAAATTGTATTCTTCTCTTCTTAAAAAATTCTAAAATATATATTGGCACTTTTTTAAAATTCGAGCAAATAAGGAGTAAAATATTTACCACTTTTTACTACTATTTCTAAATATGTACTTTTATGTAAATTGATACAGCATATGAACATTCTATTAATTATTTGTAAAACCCAATAAAACTCTCATTATGTATAAAAATAACTTTCCTATGATAATTGGATTGAAAGGTAGAAATGTAGTTTCTCCAAGATTTATTATTACACTAGCATTTGACTTGCTACTTCGTCAGCGAAGTAGAAATAGTTGTCTAGATTTGTAATTTACCGTCCAAATACTCAGAAGTTACTTTGGATTTTGGTAGTTTCCGTTTTGAATCATAAAATAAAAACTGCGAATTTTTCCGAAAATTTTGAAACACTTCCAAAAAGTTTAGAACCTACAGATTAAATTCCTTTTTTTGGTAATTTTCATGGGCAAAATCGGGAACGACATCTCGGCAGGTTGGGGAAAGGTAAAAATCCCTCTGGGGTATATGGAAATTTAAAAAAAAAATTTTAAAATAGTCCCAAGTAACTTCTGAGTATTTGGGCGGTAGATTACAAATCTAGACGACCTTTCCTTTAGAATGATATGTATCCCATCCCACAATCTTTATAGGTTCATTGAGAAGTTGTTAAAATCACTTAGAGCAACACCACTGGGGTATATGGAAATGTCAAAATAGTCCAAAGTAACTTCCGAACGATATATAGAAGATTACAAGATGGGACAGATATCATTTTACGAATTTAACTTCTCACTCTATCGCACGTGGGACCTCATCCTTTGTGGTTAAAAAAAATAAATAATTGATTTCGTTAAATATTAAAGGTGATGTAAATACTTACCATTGGTTCATCAGTATTCTTTTGGAATTGGACTAAGCGGACACGGGTTACATGCTGTAACTCAGCAACGTCTGTGTTTTCCACATCATCCCCATTGCAATAAATTGGCATTGGTGGAGGAGTTACACGTAAAGCTTCTTCGCCATAAACATCTCGGGCCACAACATCATGAGTATGCAATAATGCCTTTAATTATTTAAAAAAAAAATTATACAATATACACATATCCACATTTATTTGTATTCCTATACAATTTATTTATCTACTCCTATGTATCCTTTTCTGTATGATATACAGAAAAATATAAAATACATACAGCCCAATTATTAATAAAAATTCTGCGCGAGTTTTTTCACTTTTCCCTTTACGCTTATCATAAAAAATGCTCCCTTTATTAACATAGAAAATTCTCTGATAATTTTTTCCCAAAAACCAAAAAATTCCTAGGGAATATTTATGATAATAAAGCAATAAAAATTATAAAATACAATAATAACACAGGCCTGAGGTTTCATGGCCAAGTCGCTAAAGTTGCTGTTTAAACCTACGAGCTCTCCTGATATAAAGTTATAATATATAGAAAAAAGAGGAGGTTACACCATATAATTTGCAATAACTCGAGAAGTAACGATTTGATTATATTTACAAAAATACATATATATCGGGAATAAAATAACCTATAAATTATGGTACCATCAATTTTTTACCAGTCTTATAGTTTAGATATTCACAAATTTTAGTCAAAAAAACATCAACAAAATTTTAAAATCTCCTTAAATACGTACTATAAACAAAATTTTTAATTTTGTTACTAATTTTTTATTATAAGTATTATTCAAGCTAAAGATTTTATTAAAAGTTTTCTTCAGAGAAAATAATTATTATATTAATTAAATATAATAATTAATTTAATTTTCAATACAAGAAAGTCGAAATATTGGAAAATAATAGTTAAAATAATAAAATATTTAGCTTGAATAATTTATATGCCATACAATTTTCTTATCAAGTGCTTTTTTTATTATTTTAAAATAAGAAAATTTGTATGGCACAGGGTGTTAGGTGGTACCACTAATATGTGAATAAATTTGGAACTTATGAATGAATTTTGATGAAACAGGACTCGTTTTATCTGCAACATATACAGGTATCAACATTAAAAGCAAAATTTAAGATTTTGTTTATATTAAATTTTTAAGGAATTTTTTGACAAGACTCCTAAAAAATTTATAAGAATACTAGCTGATTCGGCAAACGTTGTTTTGTTTTCAAATTTTATTTATATTGAAAAATAATTAAAAAGAGGAAAAAAATAAAAATTGGGTTATTTTCAAACATATAATAAAAAAAATTAGGGAATTCGACGTAGAAGTTCTTCGATTTGGGAACTTGGTCTATTTTAATTTTCATAAAAATTCAAGTTGGGTTTTAACTGAAATATAAAAACCTAAGAAATCGTACTCATAGAGTAAAGGACCGTGCAACACCGGGTAAAAACATGTAGTACATAAATAAGCCAGATACCGCTGGACGGATTTGTGATGTTGAACCTTCCAAGTCGTAACACAAAGGCATACACAGAAATTCAATTAAATCAGTCCAACCGTTTAAGAGGAGTACAATGTCAAACACACGTACAGTCGAATTTTATATAATAAGAAGAAAATAATATTCCCCATCCTTACGTGTATTTGAAAATTTAAGCAGAGAGCTAGTTTTAGAGTTATTGCAAAATATATTCTGTAACCTTCTCTATATATCTCGAAAACTACACGTTGGATTCAAAAATTAGGTATACAGTGTTAGAGCATACTAGAAATCAATTTTAGTTTCAGTGCCACCAAAACCATTGTAGGCCTGTGTAATGAATGCTTACGTCACAAAAATCTTTTATATATTCAAAATATTTTGGCCTACCTATGCATGTGCATTTCGCTAAAAATTTTGATATATTATACATATATATTTTTTAATATTTTGTTTAGAATTTAAATCAAAATGTAAAAGGTGAAATAAAAGATTCAATACGATTTAGAAATTTCTTAAAACGTTATAAAATAAAATTTTTCGGACACTTCGTTTTTTTTTTTTTGTAATAAAATAATTAAAAACTAATCCAGGCGAGTTATTATGTATTTCTACAAATTAGCTTTTTCTTTTGAATTGAAAATTAGTCACCATATTGACATTAGCACAATAAAATTAATTTTTTTCTATCGTCATAGAACATTAAGCTTTTAATTAAATCTGCTTTAAAAAACTTCTAGTCGTTTAAAAGATACAAGACATCACAAACACCATTAATAAAACTTTTGTCGAAGTTTAAAACAAGAATAGTATGTAACTCTAAATTAAATAAATCCTATCAAGAATGCAAATTTAAAATATTAATATGATTTGTTATTTTTAAAAATGGTATAAGTCCACTTTAAAAAATGAGTAATTTTAATGAGATATATACGCCTTCTGTCCATATTTATAATCAGACATTCAATGGAGTACCATTTTTTTCATAACGAAAACAAATTTTGGCTATAAAATATTATCGTAATAATCTAATACTTGATTAATATTAAAACAACTTTTAATTTATTTAATTAATTTTTAAATTTTCTGGTTTTATTGGAAATTGTCATTTAAGAATGGAATACAATATCATTCATATGATTACCAAGACTGGCTCGGATGTACCCCATCTGATCAACCCAATTTTTCACCACTTAGGCACATATGTATTTAAAACTAAAACTATTTTGTTAATTATTACAAATAGTTGTTTAATTAATTAATTCACTCAGCGATTCATTAGCTTATTTTAAATATACACACTTTCAGATTGGTACATGTGATGAAGCTCAAACACCAAGACACAGTCTTACAGTTAACATTGGAATCAATTAACACAACATTTGCTGTACGACTATGTCTCAGTCATTGAGCAATATTATTTAAATCAATTCTTAGTATTACTATTTTATTTAACGTATTTCATTTTTAAATTACTCTGCCAATACAAAAAGGAATCTGCATTTGAAATTTAATATTCATTTGACGAATTTGAAAAGAAGCGAAAACTCTAAATAATACAAATATAAATTAAATGACTCCTTTTTGATTTTAAAATAATAATCATCCAAAATCTTTTAAAAATGTTTATTCTTACTAAAATGAATGCATTGGTATAAATAATAATTTAATTTATTAAATCATTTTGAATGCAATTGTATTTTAACAAAAAAAATCATAATTCATTAACTAGACGATATACAGTTTTATTTAAAATGTAAAATCCTTGTTATTTTCAAATAAAAACGGGTATCAGCATACTTCTTTGCAATAAGCCGACTGTTAGGTGTCCGAAAGCCTCAAACACCTAATCAATGATTTGTTGATTAGTCTACCTACAAATTTAGTTGCAAATGATTTTTACTCATTCCTGCTTCCACTTTCTTTCACACTTTATTTTAAACAGGAACATTATTGACAGGTCTGACAAGTACATTGTTGTAAATTATTGAAACCTGCAGAGATCATTTCACAAAAGACTTTTAGATACAGTTGTCTTGACTTTACACTTCGTTAACAAAAATGATTATTATCAATGCCGAGGTACTACGTAAATAAATAAATACTACATTCATTCATATGTAGTTGTGTGTGTGCATGTATACATACATACATATAGTCCAATGTACAATGTCAGTGGAATTGTGTTCATCATATCTAAAGAAATTTATTTTCAAATTCTAACAGATGATGACGTTCAAAAGGGATGTAGATAAATTTGTTAAATTCTATTTTCAGGTTTATTTGCTGCTGTCATTTAAGGAAAAAGCATAAATAATAAATTTATTCTACTAACGCCCGTTATTACAACTTTCGATAGTTAGAGTTAGGATTTTGTGGGGACAAATAAACGGCTTTTGGTTAAAACTTTCGAACCAAATTTGGATGGATAGTTTTTAAATTAGCATAAAGAAATACAGAAGTTTCGGCAACACAGGCTAAGAAATGTCAAATTTTTATTCACCTCAATAGAACAGACAACCTGTGTTGACAAAACTTCTTTCTTCTCTTTACACAATAAAATTCAATACACACCTAACAACACCTCACAATTATAAGTACTACAGACATACTCGTATGTGAAAATAATAAAACTTAAATCTACCTAAATGTAAAACATATACAACTTTGAACTACAGAAACCTAAATTCCCAATGCTAAATATTAAATGAATTAATATAAAATTGGAAATACAAAAATTATTCTAGTTTTATTCATGGTCCTTCGAGCCTATCTAAAACTTAAATATACATAACTTTGTGAATATTCTAAAACTTAAACCTAAACAAAATTGTGAAGTATTTAATATTTACAATTATCTAATCAATCAACTTAAAACTTATATTACATAAAATTACGTACACTATTTTGTGAATTTTCCTTAAACCAAAATTAAATTTTACAAAATACTTACTTCTCTTTTGGAGACTTAAACTACAAGTACCACCTAAAATAAAGGAAAATTAAAACTATTTACCTATGCTAAACCTTAAAATAATTGTTAATTAAATAAACCTTAAACCCGATTGTTAATTTGGCTAAACTGGAAAACCCTACCCTAGTTTTATTCAGATAGTTAAGGACACACTGTCCGATACGTAAATTATCGATATTTTTAATTAAATTCCAACAAAAAGCTAAATATATGACTCATAAAATCTTAACTTTAAAAGAAAATGATGGACTGACAAAAAAACGAAAAACTAACCGCCTATTCACATTTTGTGAATTCAGCCAAATTACATTTTAATTATATTTAATTAAATTTGCATAATTATCTTTATCTATTACATATTTTAAAAATACATACAAACATTTTCTAAATTCTAAATACAAAATGAAATTCCGCATTTTATGTTGTTATAATCGTATAATGCTACCCAGTGTGCCTCTAGTTTTACATAAAGAAAAAAATATATAAAAAAAACACTTGTTATTGCGCTTATAAAAATTTTTTTTCACAGATACATATATATAATAAATTATTTATTAATTGAAATTTTAAATTATGAAAAAAGTATTTATTTTACCTTCATAAACATTCATAACATCTTCAAAAATATCCACCTACTTTTTTTAAAATTAAATCTACAAATATTTTGATTCCTTCCGTATATTTCTGTACATACACGCATAAAACAACTTAGGATTGTTACCATTCGAAACATAAGTTATGCCGAATTCAATGATATTGTATTACTGAATTTCGATCACGATTTTCGCAACTAAATTTCTATTCTAACAAGCACAGTTGTTTTCTCTGCGTACAGGCATATTCATATGTATATATGTATGTATGTATGTACATATGAGTTAAACCAACAATAGAATTTTATATAAAGATAATCTTACGTGTCTTTGGCACAAAGTGCTATGGGTAATAGTTGAGTACATATCAGGGTAAAATATTATGGGCACTCTTACCTGCAATAAAATTAAAAAAGAAAACGAAATACGGTTTTGAGAATTCATAGGAATGAATAAAGGAAAAATAAAAAAATAATAAAAAACAAGTGTTTCTTAAATATTCATTGGAATGCGTGTTTGAGGCAAGATTTTTTAAATTACAGTTAATTGTGAATCATTCAATATAAAACAATCATAATATGTTTACAGTATCTATTTATATCATCATAAAATTATTAAATATGGAATAAATTGTATTTACAAAACACTAAGATGCCGTTGAACGAGTAAAAAAATTACCTGATGTCCTGAGCATATCGAACCGTTAGGTGCTCTTATCCGAAAAGGACTGTGAACTGGGCATGACGTTCTTGGACCCCAGCGTGAAGATGAAGGTCCTTGCATAGACATGCTACTTATGCTATTTGAACTATATGGATTAAAAATAGGCGGCGGAGGCACAGCAGCCGAAGGAAGGCCTAAGCTTAGAGTGTTAAGGCCGCTCATACTGCGGCAATGGGCACCACCCGCTGTATTTGGTGGTAAAATGTCATCCAGAGAACGGCCTGCAATTGATATACCGCTTAGTGAGATATGAGAACCTAGTATACTGCCATTTTGACCGTGCCCGGCGCCACTGGACATCATCGACTGTGCCAGTGATGGAGGCACAGCGTTTCCATGTGGACACATTGAACCTGACGTAGGAACCGCTGAGCATACTCCAACTCCGCCACTGCAACCTGCACTTACACTGGTTGCTTCCGCAGACGACCATTGCACACAACCACCACCACCACCACCGCTGCCGCTACCGCTGCGAATCTTTGACACCGAACTTGGCGTCACTCCTCGGAGATTATTTGTCGAATATGAATCGCAATAATGATCCACGGCAAAACTGTCTTGGCTACCAGAACATTGCAAAATGTGCGGTGGCGGTGGAGAAGACTGACGTGAAAAAATTTTTATTTATTTTTTGTTACGCGTTTGCCCAAGACGCAAACGACCTGATAATAATTTTTCACAAATTCTTAACAACGGCACTAGTATTATGATATGTTACTGCACGTTTCCCATGCACTACTAGTCTGTTTGCTTTAAATTTGACATAACTTTGTCCGCACATACTTTTATATGCGAAAACTTTAAAGTCTTTTCCATTTGCATCGTTCGTCAGTAATCTTCTACTCAAAAACACAGCCCACTTTATTACAATATTGGTTTCAATAATCACAGATTTTATTCTTTCAGAATTAATGTAATTTTATTGTAAATGGGTACTTGCTCTCACAATATTGGTTCCAATTTGTTTGGGAAAAACGTACATGCATTTTCTTCACTCTAATTTTTTCTTTCTTCTTTTTATTTTTAAATTAACAACAAACTAATTTAACAACTTTCAAGAAATTAATCAATACATTTATGTATATATGTATATATTTATACATATTATTTATATATAAACATATACATACATATAAGTATAAATAAATAGTTTCAAATATTATTGTCTACAAACAAAAAAAACAATTTTTAAAATATCACTGTACAAAAAGGGATTCTTTTATTGTTTCTTTCATTTTGTTTAAAGATATTTAATTTATGTTTTTTTTTATTATTATTTTTTATTTTACTATAAATAGTGTTGCGTCCATGTTCGATTTCGTTTTCGATTATGACTTAATAAAAAAAAAATTAAAAGTTTTACATTTTTCTTGTTTTTAATTAATATTCTCATTTAATTTAGGAAACAGTTTAAGTTGATTATTTAATTTTTGAGATATGATTCATTTTATATAATTTATTGGCGAAATTAAATTGGAGTTTTAATTATTTTTGATTATAATTTAGTTTTAAGAAGTTAAGCATGCGATTTGGGTTATTAACTCTGCAATTGAAATGTGAAAAGCAAAAAAAAAATTAGTTCATTTCTCTAGGCAAGAATTTTATCTACAGAAACAAAAACAAAAGAAATTTCCGAGTGTATCCCAGAATTGCTCTTAATTCAGTTCACTAAAAAATAACAAATAATGAAAAATTTCCTCTAAAATTTGTGCCAATTTTGTTCAATGAAAACAGAACATCGAGACATAATTTTGTATTAAAGTATTCTTAACCAAACCTTCATGCGAACATACATACGAGTACACACATATAAACTAGATTTTGTAACATATGAAACGTCTCCATTATTCTCCAAGGGAAGGACTTCCATTCTGTAATGATTTTTAAATAGACCACATACATACCTACAACTAATTTAACAAATATTTAAACTATTGAAACAAATTTCATAATGTATATGCATACATACATACGTACCACGTATATACATATTTGTTATCTTTTTAATCCTAAATATATCTACACATTTAAAAACGGAATATTTGGTGGCCACCTGGGTGGACAATTGGAAAAATGTATAAAACTTTATAATAGATATGGTAAATTTTCATATATTTAAATTACATCCTTGTTATTTACTAGTTGACCCGGCAAACGTTGTCTTGCCTTAATATTTTTATATATTCGATCTTCTTACACTAAGAAAACGTACTCATAGAGTAAAGAACCGTGCGAGACCGGTAAAAACAGGTAGTAGGCAAAAAAAGCCAGATACCGACCGGGCGAATTTGTGACGTTAAAATTTCCAAGATTATACATATAAACCTTCCTCTTCAATCACTCTATCTATTAAAAAAACCGCATCAAAATCCGTTGCGCGTAGTTTTAAAGATTTAAGCATACATAGGGATATAGGGACAGAGAAAGCGACTTTGTTTTATACTATGTAGTGATATATCTTTTTGCTTTTGAAGTTTTTTTCCAATTCTGAAATCCTTTTTTCATTTGACATAAACTAAAATTAACGGCAGAGAATGTTGATTTCATTCAACATGTACAAAAACAGACGCATATCGCTAAATAGACTGTCTATAATTATCTATAATGATCCACAATATATATATATACTTTATAGAGTGATACACGGTGTAGAAATTACTATCCAAGTCACAAATTTATACAAACTTATCCTACTTACAGTCAAGATTATAAAAATAGAACAGCAAACTAAAAATGAATCGTATTAATATTTATAACTCCACTCCTGAATCCAAAAAGTTTATTTTCTCTACTCGAAATATATTAGGTGACAAATTAGATTTTCCTAAATAGCGATATCTATCTATATGCGTGTGTTCTGTGTAGGAATGCCTATATTATTAAATTAATTTTAAGGAATTACGAGATGTTTGTATGTACATATACATATATGCATTAACAGCATTCATGTGTGTAGGTGTATTTGTTGTTATCATTTACTTTGTTTCCAGAATTATTAAAAATTTTTATTAATATTTGAATTGAAATGATTTTTCTAATTCTCTTTACAAGCAAATAATATGTCTATAACATACCTATAATATTAAGTGTTTAATTGTAATGCAGTTGAAAATATATCCAATAGAAAATAGGGTATGGATGACATTTCGGAATATCTATTCGAGCTACATTGAAATTTCGATCGATATCGAAAGCTGTAATATGCCTCCTTATCACACAGAAAAAATTTTATTTATGAAATTGTTCACTACAATTAAATCAAATGACAAATATCTATTTTATTTTTTAATACTAAAATAAACAAATAATTTTAGTCAAAGAAATTAAAATTTACGAGATCTAAGCAACAAAATGTGTGTACTTCATTTTTATAATATACAAAAAAAGTTGTAAGAAAGATATCCAATAAGAATGAAAAAAAAAATAATTTGATTTAATAAAATGTTTGCAAAATTTTTTTTTCTAAACTAAACGTACTTAAATAAATATTTAATATTAAAATAAAATAATTCAAATTAAAGGCAAAAATCAAAAAACTTCTCTCTAGCATCCCCCTGCCAATAAGACTTCTTTTTTCGTAGTTGTATTACACAGAAAGCATTTAAAAGACACACGTTTGTATAAGACCGACTGCCTCGTTTTGTGTTTGTGTGTACACACATTACGCATATGTACAGCTTAAAAATTTCCACTAAAAAACAAAGCCGAAATTAATGAAAAACTAAAATTGCGGCTGACTTTTTTCGATCATTTATGGACCGACCTTTCTAATTTTTTGCACAGACATTTTGGCTGTCATTTCTGACAAAACTGTGTATGTACCACTTTGTTTCGTGTATCTTGTAGTTTAGACTCCGGTCCGCTATTTACAGACTAATGGGCCTGAATTTTAATAGACACTTGAAGACAGCAACAACTGCTAAACTTTTCCGTATGTTGCCTAGGCACTTCAGAAAGTTAGCTTCAACGACTACACGGACAGACAGACAGATAGACATCGCTTATTCAACTCCGCCATTTATAAGGATGCAGAATATATATACTGTTTAGGGTGGTCCATGTACGGTGTAGAAATTACAAACGGAATCACAAACTAATATATACCATTCTTATTTATAGAAAATGGTAATGTATAAACACTTGCATATGTATATATAGATTTTCACAGCATTATCCATTTTATTACCGTTTTCAACTGCTCGAAGATGAAGGAAATTTTATTTAAATTCTTCAACGGCGTTTTCCTATTATTCTATCAGGAATATAAAAAAGACACAAATTTTCTTATCTATGCATGTATGGAGGTGTAAATAGAAAAGTACTCGTATAGCTGACAAACTAAATATTAGAAATGTCTAGTAAACAGAAAAGCATCATTAGCATCGTATACTCGTATACAGGAATATATGAATGTGTGTGTTGTAGCCTCTCATATTAGCTTGTGGAAAGGATAATTTTGTTTAAGAGAATGTGATGACTAGCAAAGAGTCCACATATTCAAGTGTTACATAACTATTAAAACATTTATTGATATTAAAACGTTTCTTCTATTTACAAATACAAGTGTATGTTATACGAGTATAATCACAACATTTTTGAGCTAGAAGAGTTTTATTGCAATAATTTTTGCTCGAATTCCATAAAATAAATGCTCGGATTCCACTGATGCTTTTTTTTGGAAAAAAAAGGATATAGAGAGGAACATTTTTTAACAAAAGAGAGAACTTTTAAAGCAACTCTGGATACACATTTTAAAAACTCCTAAGGAAAATATACATGTATATAAATAAAAAGTAAAGCTAATCATTTGAATACTTACAGCAAAAGTAAAACTTAAAAAAGTTACTACGAAAAATAGTCAATAGTCGAGTCACAAATTCAGCATCTAAGAACTATAATTTTAGTGATGATTTATTATTATTAATGTAGCCCAGTGCAGTTTTTATTCTGAAGGCCGCCTCTACTGTAGATAAAAATTTAATTCTGTAGCTTTGTTTGTAACAAAAATGTTATTGATGTATTCTTTTTTATTTTATTTTTTTAATTATTTTGTTGAACAAAATCAATATTCTTATATGTATGTACTATGTATGTATGTATTTCTATTGAAGAACTTCAATTTTTGCTTTCTATTGCCAAAACCTCGTTTCACCGTCAATAGGTAAATTATATTTCGTATTAATAACTAACTACGAAGTAAATACCACTAAGTATTTTCGGATTACATACTTTAACTTGCAGTGCACCTATAAGTATGTATGTACACAATACATATGTACATACATACATATATGTATATATTTACGCATGTACATTTTTATGTACTTATGTATGTATGTGTATCTGTACTCGAACATTATCTCTGTTTAAAAAATAATTCAAATTGCCCATCACATTTTTCAAGTCGGTAAAGTATAACTCAGGTTTTCTTTCCAGCTTCATCTATGTAATTGAATTAATTTTTACATGTAGGTATTTAACTTTGTTTTCTCTCTTAATAATCATATACGAGTACATATACAGTACGATGTAACTATGATGTACGTGCACACAAAAAAATAATTAACAATTCAGTACGCATAAATACGTCCTTTCAGGAATGCAATTACATATGTGTGTTTGTGTACATTTATGCATACATATATTTGTATATGGATATATACATATTTATATATGTGTATGTACACACATACATATATGACTGAGCAGCAGCCGTTATTAAGCTTATTTTTTAAATTTATATTTTTATGTAGGTATGTGTGTGTAAGCAAATATGCAGACGGATACAAAATTGTCAGATAGACAATGTGACATATGTATGTATGCACATATGCATACATATACATGTACACAGAAGGAAGGTATATTATGTACATATGGATATGCACATACGAAGTACATACATACATATGTATGTATGTAGATACATAAATATATAGCAGCAAAATTTCTTCAATGCATCCGAAAATCGGATTGTTGCTTTACCTGCGTGCGTTATATGTGTGTATATAGAATATGATATAGTGCGCGTGGTAGGTAACAACTCCTTCATACAAATGTAAAAAAAGTTAACAGACAAAACGAATACTAGTACGAAGTGAATACAGAAATTACGGAGTTCAACTACATGAACACGACCGTAATATGCAAATTTATGTTAAAAAATACATACATACACACACACATCATTCACACACACACACATACTTACATACATACATATAAATATATATATATATATATATATATATATATATATATATATATATATATATATATTAAGCACATATGTATACATACATACAAAAATACGGTTACAAGCTCTTTTTAAATATTATTTGATTGATCAAATATATATATATGTATATACATGTACTAACGTACATATGTATATTTATACATACATACATATATTATATTCTGCAGAATTGACTATAATTATACACAATTTTAGTATTTAAAACTTTAAAAAAATTATTTTACTCTTCTGTATGCACAAACCGAAATTTTTGTTTTATTGATTTATAAAAAAAACTCTTCTTTCCCTTTATACAAATATCCAAATAGTTTACTTTTTATTTAAAGACATTTAACATAGTGCAATATCGTGCACAAATGAAGAACTTATTTTAATTTAGTTGCATAAATAATTCTTTTTATGTAATTGTACCCTTACCAGCCAAGGGCTCGCGTTATACTGCCACAGTTTAATTGCACAAGGTGAGTCAATATAGATTACGAGTACTTCCATCAGAAGATTTTCTATAACGGTCATCAATCACTCTCTCTCTCTTTCTCTTTTTTCCTGTCCTTCTCTCTTTCTCGCTCTCTCTTACACACACTCTCTCAATCGAATTCTTATAACTCATGCTGAATGCATATGAAACGAAGAAATTTATCTACATTTCATTAATATACAACATATAGTACACTTAGCATAGATATACAACTCCGATGTAGAAAAAGGACAAAAATATTGCACATTATTGTCAATAGCAAGTGAGTGGGTGGTGGATGCTGTCGTATATACACCCATACATACATATGTATATCCTGATGCTGACACATGTTTGTGTACATACATGTTAATCAATTTTTTACAAGTTTCGTATTTAAAATTAAAATATTTTGATGAAGCGTGCGCAGTGTATCTGCCACCATGAAGGGCCTCTTTCTTTACTACAAGACTTGACCGCTCTTATTACTTAAGAGCAAAGATGAAAAATTCCACTTTTATTAGTGCTCTCGATAACTTTCATACGTACAGAAGAACAAAAAAAAACAATTATTTAAAATTAAAATACACATACATATTCAAGTCGATGTTTTAATGAGAAGTAAAAAATTGCCACTTAAAAAGTATTTATGTCACGGCCACACTTAAAAGCCCAATCGAGATATCGTTAGTAATGAAATAAATCTGCTATTCATTATAGACACAAATATTGATGATAATTTGTATAGGATTAAATTGTGAGCTTTAATTAAAAATTTAGCACACATTTTCCTATTCTAAATACCTACATAAAATATTTACATACAGCCATATACATATATACATACATATACACACACACATATGTATGCACATACCCTGCAAGCATGAAGGATATAATTTTATTTATTAAATGTTAATTGGCCAATTGGCTAAAAAAAAACAATTTTATGTATATATTTTTAGTTTTTACCTCCAGCTTGTATTTAATTTATTAGCGAATTATTTATTAGCCCCTATTTTTAAGCTTTCCAATTCCAATTTTTTCACAAATTATATCTAGAAAGTCCTAGATGAGGATAACAAAGGAATGAAAATAAATTTTGTTTTCATTTAGAGTAGATTCTTTAAATGAGATTAATTTTTTTTTGCGTAAAATTTAATATAAGTTTTTCAACGACTAAAATCTTCCGCACAAATATAAATAGTTACTTTTTAAATCTTCTCTAAATAGTACGCACATCTCAGATAGCTGATTGTAACTATACATCAGTACTAACTGTACCAACATAATTAGAAATTAACCTGCATGATTTAAAAAAAATTGACCTCCTTTATACAACAGAAATACATAATTTCTATAAATAAATTAAATCATTAAATTTAAATTTTTAATACAGATTTAGGACCATTGTTACAAGTCACCAATTTAAAGTTAGGATTTTGTAATACAAATATAGGTTTTTCGGCTGGATTTTAAAAACAAATTAAGGCAAATCATTTATTAATTAACTTGTAGGTCTATTTTAATTTAATAGTCATTTACATTGAACCGAAATCTATTAAATTTTATATGAAATCTCTTTTTAAATCTATACCATTTACATTAGGTAGTGTCTATACCTGATGTATTTCTATTATAGGAGATATAACGCCAGCAGAGCAAATGTCAATTCCATATTAATAGCAGTACATAGGGGAAGACTTTGATGGAATTATATTATGATGAAATATATATTTTTTGACATTTAATAAATAAATTTTATTTATTAATACGCACATATAAGCTGTAAAATAACTATTTGATCCTATTTTAAACAAAAAGTTGAAAGTAAACAAACTTCAAAATTAAATTCATAACAAAAATGACATTTGATATCAAGATAGAAATAGCATACCGAATAGCATGCTTTTTCTATCATAACGCTACGATAACACTAATAAATGGAGTCTATACCTGGTGATTTTCTATCATGATATGAATTTGACATTTAGCATGATAAAAATACATCAGGTATAGACCCCGGGTTACATTCTTTTTGGCATATATCAAGATTTCATTTTCGTAACAAGAACAAACTGCACTAAATTTCATATTAATATAATAAATAACACTTATTATTTTTTGTGTATGTATTTCCATCAATAATTTGGCGTAGTAATAACAAAACTACAGTTGTATGACTAAGTACACAAGTATTTTGATTAGATTGGGCAAAATCTAGTAACAAACTAGATTTTGTTTTGTATGGGAAATCTAGTCAAATTGAACTAGATTTCGATCAAAATCTCGCATGAACTAGATTTGGCTTCAGTGTAAATTGTCTATAAGATTTAACGAAAAACTGGTCCTGTGGTTTACAAAATATGTACTAACTTTAACTATTGATAACTTGTAAGATTTTAATTTAACTATCGAAATTATCTACCGACTTGCATTTAACTCGCTACTTCATCAGCGAAGTAACATACTGTCGCTATTATAATTTATTGCTCCGTTGTAGACCATTTAATCTCAGTTCTAGGATTTTAATATTTAAAATCAAAAGGTATCATGAAAATATAGAAGAAGTACCATTTTTTCAGTTTATTGGTTTTTCTATTTACTGACCACCGGTTGAGGTCGGTCTGATTGTTATAAACTCGTTAATGTCAAAAAATCAAAACGTAGCAATCAAATCAATAAAAAGTACTGTTTTGCCTCTAAATGAGTTTTTACTTTGCTCAAGAGCGTTTAACTACAAATTCGTAGTTCTAGGGTTGTTAGAATGAAAACTGAAAACTCCAAAAAGTGCCAATAAAATCAATAAAAAGTACCATTTTGTCACATTTATGGTTTTCCACCTTGCTTCAGACCATTTTAGCTAAATCTTGTACTTTTAGATTAATTAATAACAAAATATCAAAAAAAAAAATTATAAAAAGTACCATATAAATTTTTACTTTTCTCAGGACTCCAATATAGTACTTGCAGGTTCGTTTTCATTAAAAATAATCAAAAGGTTTCATTAAAATTAATAAAAAGTACCGTACTGTTCACTTGCTAATTTTTTCAATTTGCTGAGAAACGCTTGTCTCTAATCTCGTACGTATAGATTCGTTAATAATACAATATTAAAAAATCAATAAAAAGTATCATTTGTCCCCTTAATGATCTTCATTTTGCTCAGGAGCGCTTGTCCATAACCCAGTACTACCAGGTTCGTTTTCATTAAAAAATCAAAGAGTAAGATTTTGTCACTTTAATGATTTTTCCCTTTGCTCAGGACTTTTTAAGTTAAATCTAGTACTTCTAGATTCGTAAATAATTAAATATCAAAAATACCAAAATATTAATAAAAAAGCACCATTTTGTCCCCTTAATGATTTCTTATTTCATTCAGTACCGTTTAATTTTAATATTACAATTCTAGGCTTCCACATTGCTTAAAAAATAAATTTCTTGAAATATAAAGTACCAACCGTATTTTTTCCTTTTGGTATTTTTTTCTCCCTTAAAAAATATTTTTTTAATTGATTTTTATTGGGTGTTACTATAATAATTAATAATAAAATGTTTATATGCTGCATCAATTTACATAAAGGTAGTCGTACAAATTTAAAAATAGTAGTAAAAAGTGGTACATATTTTACCCCTTATTTGCTCTAATTTTAAAAAAGTGCCAATATACTTTGGAGGACTCTTTAAGAAGAGAAGGATACAATTTAGTTTTTGTTGCTGTGATTATTACTTTGAAATATAAATGGGGGTTAAAAAAAGTACCAACATTAGTTTTTACACTGTTTTTCCCGCAATTGTTCAAATATCGAAAAAGTAACAATTACCCTTTTTAGCCCCCTTAATATTCGAATTTCCAAAAATCTTTTCTTATTCGTCCTACACATTGGGACTGGAACCTTCTCACCGAATTTCAAGTCCGTAGCTTTGTCGTTTCGGCTGGGCGTAAGTCAGTCAGTCAGTAAAGTTACTCTTTTGTATTTACAGATAGATGGTGTCTATCGATGCGATTTTTTTGTTGTTAATTTTTGCACTTGTTATGAAAATCTTTTATTCTAAATCTGATAGCGAAAATAAGTACTGCATGTAATATAAGACAATGTATACACATAGGAATTCGTATATCAACGGATAACTACGATTTTCCTTGCCTTATTGGACAATAGTATTAAAATAAAAATCTAAGGATATTTTAAGAGAAATTGAGATTGCACTCACCTTAACGTGTAAATTGTTGTAATATCGTAGAATATAAGTTGGCAATTTTTCAGCAGTTTCCAAACCAATCCATTGCACTAAATGTGGATCTATTAAGAAATTAATATCTTCCTCGTCGTCCATTTACACAAACACACATTTATGGACAACAATACGACAAATTATTTGCACAAAATACATAAATGTCAGCAATGTAGTAAACTGTGAAATCTCTTTTAAACTTTAAAATTTTTATATTAAAGCAATATTTTCAAATGCATTATTTATTATAGGCAACGAATCCCCTCTGAGTGTTACTATTTTTGGTAAAAAAAAAAACTTTTATTTTTGTTTATAGTACAATTTGATAGAAGTTTATTCATTTAATAAAGCTTTCTCCTTTAGATGTAGTTCACACTACGTAGGTTTTTGATGTAATTTGCAACTGATTTTTTCAAATATATGTTCATTTCCATAGATTTCCATAGATTATAACTCAATTATGAGTATATATGTATTTATGGATACACTATGTATGAAAAAAGATGATTTAATTATTTTTTATGCGTAACAGATCTTTTTTGGTACTAATTCCAATTATGTTGGGTTTCTTAAGTTAATTATTTCCTTCATAATATAATTGTGGAGCGTTGTTTATTCAGTACAGGAGATCGGACTAGCTTTTGTAAAATGGGTCATTTGGATATACTATCCGCTTTGTACTTATTATACTGAATAAACAATGATTTGTGATTAGAATTAGCGCCAAAAAGGAGCAATTACTTTTTGTTAATAGAATCCATTCATAGATTCTATAATCATTTTATGCCGCTCTTTCCTATTAATTACATATCTTAAAATTCTTTATATATATATATATGTATATACGCATGTGTGTATATACGAGTACATAGTAAATGGAACACAATTGTTTAGTTCAATTATACTAAATTCCTTTTTTCTTCATTTTCGCTACACATACATAACTACGAGGGCGGATTAATATTGAACTAGCGCTAGAAGGCAGCACAAACACAAAAACTTTTTTTTTAGAAATTGCGATCTGTCAAACGTCAGCTGTTAAAATTTCACCCAAATTCATAGATTAGTTTATTTGTTGTGGTCGTTTGAAGTAAGCAACTTTTGTGTTTCTTGAAAAATGGAAAAAAGTGAATTTCGTGCAGTGAGTAAACACTATTATTTGAAAGGGAAAACGGCGAAAGAGACAAAAGAAAAGCTCGACAAACATTACGGTGGGTTTGCTCCGTCAGATTACATGGTAAAATATTGGATTGCTGAATTTAAACGCGGTCGAACAAGCACTGCAACAATACCATCAACAGGAAGGCCAAAAGAGGTGGTTACTGAAGAAAATATCAAGAAAATCCTCGATATCGTTATGAATAATCGCCGAGTCAAGTTACGTGAGATTGTTGAAATGGTAAACATATCATATGAACGTGTGTTCAACATTTTGCATGAACATTTGCATACGAAAAAGCTATCGGTAAGATGGGTGCCGCGTTTGCTCTTTTTTCAAGACAACGCATCGGTTCACATAGCATTAGATATGATGCTAAAATTACGTGAAATACACTTCCAATTGGTTGATCATCCACCTTATGGTCTAGATTTAGCTCCTAGTGACTTTTCCTTGAAAAAATGGCTCGCAGGAAAAAGATTCATCTCAAACGAAGAAGTGATTACCGAAACTAACGCGTATTTTGAAAGGTTCCCAAAATCCTATTATTCAAATGGCATAAAAAAGTTGGAATATCGTCTTACTAAGTGTATTGAGCTAAAAGGAGACTATGTTGAGAAATGAATGGTTTTTGAAAAAAAAATGTTTTTTTCCTACTTAGGTAGCTTCAATATTAATCCGCCCTCGTACATACTTACAAATTCAGCTCAACCATGAATACTCGCCAGGGAAATTTTTTATTTTTGGGGAAAAAAAAGTCGAAATTAATAAAAATCTAAAATTTGTAGACCTATTGCTTTCATTTTTTGCGCAGATATTACGACTGTCATTTCTGACAAAACTTCAAACAACGTTTTTTATTCCGTTTTATAGTTTAGACAAAATACGCAAAACCCACTCAGAAAATTGTCAAAAATAGAGGTAGTCCATAATGAAAGACAGAATAATTGACAGATTGATATGCTAAACTCTTCTGTAGGTCTTCTAGGAACTTCAGAAAGTTGATTTCAATGAGTACACGGACAGACAGACAGACGGACATCGCTTATTCGACTCCGCTATTCACAAAGATTCAGAATATAGGGTGTTCCATGTACGCTGTAGAAATTACAAACGGAATCACAAACTTTTATATCTCTTTTTTACTTACAGTGAAGGGTAAAAGTTTTGAAAGCGTAAACTAATATTTTTCACTAAAAACGAAACATATAAACGCGAAATCACCTCCTAAGCCAGGATTACCCGTATTCTAAAATTAATAAAACATGAATGTGTGTATACGCACATACAAATATATTTATTTAAAAGTATATGTCATGTCTTTTCTTACCCAAATACTCCACAATTTGGTATCAATTACTTTAAATATAAGCATACATACGAGTATATTATTATGAGCACAAGATTAATTTACACATACGAACACTCACCCGTACGTATCTATACATATCTATGCATATCTGTACATGTGCATATATGCAGGTAGTATGTTTGTATGTGTGGTTATATGACTGTGTATATTATAATAACTGCATACACACCCGCCATAAATGTAATACTTTTGCATACAATTTGCTTATCACAAAATACTGCAACAATAAACATAAGTACATACATACATATCCATACATACTCGTATGTATGTATTTCCATACTTCTAGGTACAATTCCTTTCTTATACTTATTTAAGTTTTTTTGTTTCAATATCTGCTAACAAATATGGCTTTTCCTTTTTGTTATTCTTAAAGGGTGCGGCGTGCAATGGCGGCAGATATACATACATGTACATGTGTGTACAAATATTCACATACATACACGTATTAATTTTAAATTTCTTAACAAAACACAAAATCAGTTTTTGAAGGATTTAAAAATTTAGATTAATTAAGAATGTTTGCGCTATATTTGAACGCACATACATATATAAATATATGAAGTATAGAATTGAAGTGTAGAATTGAAGAGGTAATTTTACACGTGAATTAACTTATAAGTAAATGTTTTTTTTTTTAATTTTTTATATTAATATGATATCGAGGACACTTGTTCAGAATGCAATAAATAAACAAACAAAAAGCAAACACCGAAAACTGGCTGTTTCTACCTTTTAAAAATTAAGGCGCAAAATACCGCAGCGATTTAATGATGTGAGCGATGTAAATTCTCGCAGGTGACTTGTTGTTGCTAAAACAGTAAATCATAATAAATACATCAAATCTTTATATCACATGAGAAAACACAAAAAAAACTGAAAGAACCTAAAATCCATCGTGTTTTACTCCACAATTGCAGATGCGAACTTTTTTACACACACAAATTTATCATTGTTGCCAGAAATGCAGAAATGCAGAAATGCAACAATAACATGCGTTATGGAAATTTTTAGATTTTTATCTCCCTAAAAAACAGCTTTTTTAAAACTCAAAATATACTAACTTTAAAAAATATATATATATATACGTATATAATTTTTTTAACTTTTAGCCCTTCTTTTCATCATTATCCTGACAACTTCTTTAAAATCCAATCGATTTATTATGGTTGTCAAATTTATAGTGAGGTGCTTTCACTTTCATTATATCCCTTTAATAGTAATCAACCGTGATGCAGTAGATTACTTGTACGAAAAAGATTCAATGTAGGCAAGATCACTTTTTTATTGCCCATACTTGATTATTCAGTCTTTAAAGAGGAAATTCTATTTTTTCGGCATCTTTAATTTATTCGTAGATAACTTGTCCATATACAATTTCCTGTAATTTACTACTCTTTCAACTACATATATAAATTCGTTATAATCATGTTACAATCAGCCCAGAAGAAAACATTTTTAATCCCTTATTTAAACGAAAATTATAACATTTTATCAACTGCTTACCAGCGAATATTTTCGAAACCGTAAGTAATATTAATACTGCTAATGCTATTCTAGGTGAATGATGAACAATAAACAGCAAATTTTTCTTTACTAGTACAAATAATCCAAAGTACTCTATTTCAATACGAATTGGGGAAAAATCATGGAAGCACTAGTATCTCCTTATTCTGGAGTACTTATTAGTAATTGCAAGACTATTTTTTTGATTGGATCTTGGATCTTTATCTATAATACGTATGAGGAGAGTCTCGCAAAGATCAGTTTTGTGGCACTTTATGGAATGTGATAGACCATGACATCCTGCGATTGCATTGTAAGTATAACTTTGTTGAAGGCCCGAACATGTGTTTTTTGTCTGTCCGATATTTGGTGCAGCAAAGGCAAATTTAGAACAATTAAATGGCACATAAAAGCCCGAAATACATTTTGACGTACGTACGATTTCTTAAAATTGGAAAAAAAAAAGTATTTGACTTTTGGAAATTTTACCCTCGACAATTTTGGCAACACTGTAGGTTGCCAATATTAAAATTAAATGAGAGAATGTGAACGAAACGATTTATTCAGCAGCAGTTATTTATCCACCCCCTTGCTCATTATGTTACATACTCATCTCATTCATTGTGCTACATACGTACGTATGTTTTTGCATTTAAAAAAAAATTTATTCCATATTTACTCGTATGTTAAACGCTGTGCAATTACATTACTGTATTAATTATACTTGATAGAATTTGAATCAGTTAAAACCCGTTCACACTTTCAAATTTTTTTGTTGAGATTCTAATTTTGACTACTTTATGATTTTGCATTCTATAAAACAAAAATAATTGTAACAATAATAATGTAAGTGTTCATGGAGACTACGATTAATCAAGATCGAGATAATGTTTGTTTTGTTTTTTTTTTCTCCTGGTCTATAGCTACAATTGTGCCGAAGACAGAAAAACAAAATTCTAATTGATTTTGGAATATGTATTTTCTTCGGAATAATCAAGTTTTGGCACATGAGGTTATAAAATATCAACAGCAGTTAGTATTTTCAATAAGTAGTTCGAAGAATTCCACACTAAATAGAGTTTGCACTCGATGACTTCAAATATGTTGCACTTTGTTATTTTAATTAAATTTTAATTATTATAATATAATATTCTTTTTCGATTAATATTTTTCAAAGCCTAGGCTTCAAAGTTAAGGAAATATTTATTCTTGCTATTGAAGTTTATGTGTTGCATATTGTAACTAAAAAGAATTAGGGCCTTTATTACAAGTTTCCAATAGTTAAAGCTAAGATTTTACAAGTCAAATATCAAGCTTTTGGTTAGACATTAAATTAAAAATATTGATAAGTTAAATATCAGATAATGTGTCCTTAACTATCCACCCAAATTTGGCTTAGCAAAATCCTAACTTTAACTATCGAAAGTTGTAATAACGGGGCTTAGTAAAATTACCACGACGAGACATTTTTTTTGTAATAGAAATTTAACTTATGTGGTGTAGGTATAAAATTAATAAACAGGCATTCTAAAAAATCTTGCCAAAGCGCAATACTATAAAATAATGTAGAACTAATTGTCTTTAGATCACATACCTGTAAATGAGGTGAAACCAAAATTTGCATTAGTTCATCCTTAAGATATTTATTACTACCTACAGAAGTTAATAACTCTATAACATCACGGCTCCGTGCTACAGCATCAGCTGTTGGAGCACGATTTGCAGACACAATAGTTGAAGTAATTCGATCGAAAAGCTGGCAAACAAATTATAAATTTGAATAGAGACATGACCATACAAAACATTTGTGTTAATGTCACAACGTACATGCAATAATTGGTGCAAACGGCTATCCCTTAACATATCCCGTAAGACGTCAGAATCAATATGAGCGTCTTGCAAAGCATAAATATCATCTAGACAATCTAGAATTCGTTGTACAGCTTCGATGCCAGCTTCCTCGTCAGCCCATTCATTTAAAATATCAGAAGCCGATGCAAGGGGCACTAAAAATAAATATTTATACATGCCCATATGAATGCATACATATATTTATAATTTTCATCTTACTAGAGTCTGTATCAGTTCCAAAAATAGGATCTAAAGTTGTGCCACCAGCAATAGCTTGCACAGCTCCCTTCAGCTTACGTCTAGCATTGTAACGCTTCAATTCTTCTACTGTGTCACCCAAATGTTGACGTTGAAGTTTGTCTCGATCCTACATAAACAAGAAGTTATACAAAGAGTAAAGTACTTTTAAAAATACATTAAAATTACTCTTATCCATGGATGTTCCAAAACTTGGGCAATAGATAGTCTATGATGGGGATTTGCGGCCAACATTTTAGAGACTAAGTCCTTTGCAGATGCAGATATAGATTTCCATTCTGGTGCATCAAACTGATATATGTAAGACCTTAAATAACTAATCAAAAACAGATGTGTGCATTAAATACCGTTAATCTGCTTCTCGCTATTGAGTTTTGTAGCCGCACTCCAGACCCTAGGAAAGGTAAACGCCCTGATAAAAGTACATGTAACATAACCCCAGCACCCCATACATCACATCCTTTTCCATAAAGACGTCTAGTTACAACCTCTGGGGCCATATAATGCGGACAACCTACTCGACCATGTGTTTCCAAAGCTTCTCTACCCCCTGGCAATTGAATTGCTGATCCAAAACCTCCCAATTTAACTGGTGCAGAATTGTCAACTGTTGCTAAAAGTGCACATGCTGGTCTAACATCTCGATGTAAAATATCATTTTCATGACAATAACGCAATGCTTCCAGTATTTGGCGCATATAATGACTGAGAGTAAATCAAGTAATTATATAATATAATACCAACATATTCTTAAATTATTATTTACCAAGCGACAGCTTCGCTATAAACGAATCCAGCAACTGCTCGGCGCACCACTTCAAAGCATAAATCTGATCCCTCCATACTTAAAAATAAGTTATTTTTTAAAATCTAAAAGCAGCTAGAGCTTTATTAATAATGACTTACAACTCGAATACCATATAAAGCATGCCTTCAGAACTGTACGTTTCTAAGAGTTCAACTATGTGTGGATGCTTAAGCATGTGACATATTGTAGCTTCGCGCTTCAAATCTGCAATTATTATATTTTGTTCTACATAAATTTATAATATCAGTATTCAAAAGACGCGTCAACTTCTTAATATAAGGGGGTAATAGATGTATCGAATGTCAGTTTAGTAGTTTTTAAACGAAATAATAAATTTTTGATCACATACAGATCACAAGTAATTTTATCATTGAATTAGTTTTCGTTTATAATGTTGAGGTGACTTCTTACACTTTTAAAATGACCAATGTTTGCCAAAAAAAGAGAGATTTCAGAAAATTAACTACTATTTTTTTTTCCTTCAAATTTATATTGTACCTAGATAATCTACCTCTCATTACGGTTGCCGTAAACAAAGGAATGTGACTAATGCTCTTATAGTTTTATATTTGTGTTGTCGCGTGCAAATAACAAATGTAATAAAAAGACCAAAATATTATACTCAACAATACAGATTGGAAAAATAAAAAAACATTTGTACGCGTAGAGTTTTAACAATTTAATAAAACTTGAACTAATACATGGTGTTGACATTCCACATACAATTCCTATATTTTATTCTTACCTGCTGTACTAAGTCCAGGACTTGCTGTAAATTTAGCTACATCAACTATTTTAACGGCAAACTGCTGATTAGATTCTCTATGTATGCAGCGTCTCACAATCGAAAATGGACCTCTGAAAAAGTAATAACAATTTTGAGAAATAAAAATATGAATTGCCTTCTGCGGTACACTTACTTGCCAATAACTTCACACAGCTCATAAACGTCGTCAAACAGAATCTCATCATCAGCCATATTTCAAAAGCCTATTTAGTAGTTATTTTGATGAATTATATCTCTAATTAATGAGTAGAAATATTGCGGCGTTTCAAAATTTCTTTTCTCACATATATTTTTATATATATATATATATATATATATATATATATATATATACATATATGTATATGTACATGTGTATACGTATATATATTTATGTACATAAATTCCGATAAATATTTTTAAATAGATGTGGTATATAAATATGTACACATACATACATGTAAGAGCAGATACCTTTAATGTTACATCAAACTATCAAAAAATTAATACATACATACATATATTTTAATAATAATACATATGTATCTATGTACATATAATTATTATTTATTAATATAGGCCCATAATCATAGTCATACTAAAGTCGGAATCTTTTTAAAACCGATTTTAAATTCATAAAACAAAAGTTAGCTCTTAATAAAAGCCAACTTTTTTGTGTCTATGATTATGGCCCATATATTAATAAGTTTTAAACTATTGAAGTACTTAAATGAGCGCTATCCTACTAATATTATAAAGCCGAGTGTTTGGGAGTGTGGATGTGTGGATGTTTATTCTTCTTTCCAAGAACTACTGAATGGATTTTAATGAAACTTTACAATAATTTAGCTTATACATCAGAATAACACATAGGCTATAATTTATTATGTAAATTGTCCAAAATATAAAGATAGGTGTCAAGTAAGTAGAAAAAAAATTCTACAATCGGCGACATGTTTTGGCGTGCGCCGCAAATATCGTTGAAGTTACACATATATAATGTATGAACGATATGTTTATAATAAATAGTCCTACAAAAAAGTCCTCGACAGCATATGTCTATCTCTTATGTGGAAGCAATTATCGTCAAAATAGTGAACATTATTACAATACAAATTGATAGTTTATTTCTAATACATATTTCTTAGTAATTAATGTTTGTATTTATTTGGTTGGTTTTTTTAACAATTAAAATTCTATTTGTAAAAGGATGTCGTTAAAAATTGATACAAGCGCTTTATAAGGATACCGACTTGGCCGGGTGAGACCGGACAAAAACATCTAGTTTATATATATATATATATATATATATACATATATATGATATTCAAGTTCACATGCATACGTATTTTTTGATTACAGCTATACGGCAAACTTTTTGTCAGACTTTCTTCATGTATTTTTTGAAAGTAAAAAAAAACCCATATTAGGTTTTACTGCACCTAGTGATTTAAAAAAGCTAATTTTTCTCTCTTCTTCCACTCTGTGTTGTTTTTTATTAATTTGGTTTTATTTGTTCCATGGAAAACAGGAAAGAAATTAAACCTTTTCGACACTTTCGCATTTTTGAGGCATTAAATGCAGTTTCTTCGAGTTAGTTTGCTTTACGCTTGTTTTATCCATAGGTACATTGTGCGGAAGACTGGAGCACAAAATTATAATTAGTTTTTTTTTGAAAAATCCCGTTATGGCCAAAATGTTTATGGGGGAATAAAAGCCAAACGGCAACTAAACCAGCAAAACCCAAATAGGGTTTTGTTCCTTCCAACAAGTACTTCAAGCAATTAAACCAGAAAAGTTTGCATTTTATGTGTTGAAATAATTTTCTAATTTGCAATTTAATACGATTTTGATATTCTGTATAAGGGAACGCTTTGTTTAGTTTCTTAAATTTTAAAGTAATATTACATATGTACATTTATTTGTATACAAATGTCTGGAAGAAAAATCAAGAGCAGAAAAATTCAAACATACTGAACTATCTTAATGACCAATAAATATTTTAAATTTACACTCCTTTTTAGGTACAACAATATATCAACATACTTACAATGTATGTAAGTATGTACATATGTGTTATTAATGTTGACAAATTTTTTTAAGTATACATAAGTATGTATATAACATTCCACTAAGAAAATATCCTTCATAAAACCAAAACAAGGGCGGATTATCTATCACACACTATAAAAATATATTAATAATAAATTTTAAGTTCCTTCAGTTTTCGTATAATAATTATAAAAATAATTTAAGTGAAATAGTTTTATATATCCACAAAAAAACAATCATATAGATGAGTTTGTACTCAGGTACTTTAAATAATGTTAAACTCAAAGAACCCACAGATGAAAAGCAAATCAACTTCGTGAAGGGCGGTAACGGTCCTTGATATTTCACTACCACTAAATATAAATGATAATTAGACGTATTCAGTAAGACAGTAAGTCAGATTTTTTTTCTTTTGCAAATATGATTTAAAATATTTTCTACTTGATTTATCAATACAATATTTTTGAGAAAATTCCTTGACATCACATCGTAGATACATTCCACTCTCGCGCAAACAGGACTTGAAATTATCCACCCTACATTAAAAATTGATTAATCACCTTTTTAATTTTTCAAATGAAAATAATTCTATTTCATTAATAAATTACAATCCCTTATTACTATTTTCACCAATTATCGAATTTCTTTGTTTAGTATATAAGCATTTTAACTAGACTTGTTTACACTAAAATATGTTCGACCGTGAACAAGAAATGCACAATTACTCTTTTCGAGCACCGAAATAAAATACTACTTCGTGTAACATTGACTTTTTATGAAGCGAAAGAATTTATTATTGACAGATGTAGAAACGGCCATACACTCACTTGTCATCAGTGTTACTAACTAAGCATTCCACTAAATCAGCTTTTTACAAAATCTAGTGCAAAATTTACATTATTTTAAAAAAATTTACAGGACGTTTCAAACAATATAATATTTTCAAGACTTTTTTTGTTTGTTTTAACAATCACCAATGAATACCGTGTACAACAAACAGAATGGCAACATAAATCACAGACAGGGGCGAAAAGCTTATATTTCACATTATAAGTCAACTGTGAGACAAACATGCCTTTTGTTTATCGGACACTTTTGGTTAAAGTCTATTAGTACTAATGAAAAAACCATTTATCTGTCTGATAGCATCCTGCCGTTAATTATGGCTTTGTTGCAATTATTACATAGACTACACTTGAAAAAATTGGATTTGCAGGAAAATAAGAATTATTGCCAATCTTACAACTAAGAAATAACTAACGGCAGGATGTTATCGAACAGATAAATGGTGTTTGATTATTGATTTTAAATAGTATGCTTAAATGGATGAATATACGGCAAACACTGTAAATGAATATATTATTGTTTATAGAAAAAGATGAAACAGGGATGTGACAGATTCACAACTCAAATGCAGAGACCACTGTTTTATAAATGTTAAAACTGTTTAATATGAAAGTTGAAAAAGACAACAATGTATCGAAAAGAAAATGCGTAAGTTTTGTACGATTTAATTTAAATAAGCTCTAAGTTGTTGAATATTACAATTAAGAAAATTGTTAAAGTATTTTTAATGCTACTTAATATTATAATAAAATATAAAATAATGGCCAAGTCATTCAAAAACTGACATATATACAAAAGTATATACATATGTAAGCACATATGTAAATACCTGGACATGTGTATATTATGTACAATATTGTTTTCATATACTTTCTTTACTGTTTTATTGATCATAGAGATGTTGCATTGCTAAAATTTTCTTTTATCAGAAAAGAAACCTTTATATATGCACATATGTATTTCATTTATTTAATATAAATGTATGAGCAAAAACTTCTTACCTATTTACAAATACAAGCAATAACTTCAATGTTAATCAGATATTAAGCATTAATAAAATAAATTAAATGAGATAGTTGAAAATTTGTCATTAAGTTTTTATAAATAAAAATAAATTTAAGATCAATATACATACATATGTATGTACCTATCTAAAAGTATTGAGCGCTTATTTTTTATCATTAAATATCCGATAATAAAATAAAACACAATAGATTCAGATGTTCGTGTTTTGGTCTAAAACATTTTAAACTCTAAAATGTTCAAATACAGCTTCTTTATAACCTTCTTTAGACACATACAAACATATGTATGTATGTACCGTCGAATCTCGATAATTTGAAATTCAAGGGACCAAAAAAAGTTTAAATAATGAGAGTTCAAATTATCAAGAGTTAAATAGAAAAATATTCAAATTAAGAAGAGTTTAATTAAGTATGCTAAAAGCGTGGCATAGAAACTAAAGTAAACGATTTTATATTTTGTTTGTTTCAAAAGCAGTAACAAAATGACATTACGAATTCAAATTATAAAGTGTAGAAAAACCAAACTTCAAATTATAGAACGTTGGCGAGCAAGATATCATTTCTATAGAGCAACGCATATTAACTAAAATAAATTGTTTTATTTATTTTATATTTTACATAAAACACTACATTAAAATAATTACAATTATAGATCGTAGAGCCAAAAAATGCAAATTATAGCGCGTCGCCGATCAATATGCCATTCAAATATATTCAAATTACCGAGGGGACAAAATTACATACATTTTTTCAATTTATTGAATATTTTTCAAGGGACCTGGAAAACAGTTCAAGTTATCGCGATATTCTAAATAACGAATTTCAAATTATCAAGAGTCAACTCTAGAGTAGAGCGTTCACACAACCAAATTGTGTTTATTATTTGTACTATAATAAATATTTACTTTCCAAGGGAAGTTCCATTCTTAAATTTCAAATTCCATTAATTTTTGTGGGCGATTCATTTTATTGATCTACAAAATTTTAAGACCTTCACCCCATTGAACTCTATGCAATTTATTTATGCATGCATGCACGATGGATAATCTATTTAAATTTTAATTTCTGATTAATTTATCATGCAATTTACAAAATTTTTTATAATTTTCTTTTAATCTGCAATTTAAAACAAAAACAATCTTAATGAATATAATAAAATAATTGAAAAAATCTAGTGCAACAAATATCTAATATACCTATTTACTGCCAAATTAATATAAAAAAACATTTTTGTTTAATAAGAGCCTATTAAAAAATGTTTTTTATGAATTTGATCGTTAATATTTAACTAACTAATGATTTTAAGAACTCCTAAAAGAAACATAAAATGTATTTATCATAATTATCATACTTTATTATTTTGTTGCATGTAAATGAGATCATTTGAAAGTTCACTTCAAATGTAAAAAATTTGAATTCCTGTAAACAATTAGTTAATTGTTTTAAATATAACTAATTAATTGTATTTTTGAGTGGGAGTATTTTAAAGAAATTTAAAAAAAACGTCCCAGCGCTTTTTTACCAATTAAAAATTATTTAATAATTTCACAGAACATAACGCTCCCACTCAATTTTAAGTAAAATATTTTGGAAAACAAAAACATTAGTGCTACTTAGGACACGTTTTGGGTTGACCCAACAAGTTTTAATGAAATTGTTGTACAGTTATCACTGGAATTATTTGTTCTGCATCTGTTTTCCTCGATTTCATCGTTTTGTTTATTTACAGAGTTGATAAAAGTTGGTAATTCTTCCTTTTTACCTGGAGTATCGCAAGCAGTTTGCTGAGAGATTAAATGTTGAGATAATTGTAAAGTTTCCATATTTCGATTTGGATTTTGAGAGTTTCCCAAAGTAATTTTTTTAAGATTATAGTCTTGCGCACCTTTTTCCATGCATACAGGATTTTTACGAATGTTAAAAGTTTCTGAAAAAAATTTAATTTTTACTTATGTAAAAAAAGTTTACAATTATATACATTTGTAGGTACAGACATACACAGGTACATTTATATTATATATAACTACTAATATTATAAAGACGAAAATTTTTTTTATTTGTGCTTTTTTGGTTGCAAGGCATAAACTCTAAAAATACCGAATATATTTCTCTGGATAATTAATTATACAATCAGCTTAGTCTAAAAATTCCTACATATAGGTAAAAGGAATGGGCAAGACTGGGGAGACCACGTAAAAACAGCTAGTGTTCAAATAAATTTATATATATATATATAGCCGACACATTTGCAAAGTAGTAATTTTGGTATTGATATTACTAATGTATCCACAAATGTAAATTTATTTACAATTATTATATAATTGTTTTACTTTTTGTTAAAAATTCAGCACATATTAGAACAGTAGAAAGCGTTTTCAACAAAATTGCGCATCCCAGCTCATTTGGAAAGCTTTTGTAAAGGCGGTTTGTAAATTTAACACATAAAAATCTTTAGTCTTTTTCGAAATCAAAGCAAATAGTGCTATGTTTTGTTGACTCTCACTAAGCACAATTCATTCGCTAATGTAGAAATTTATATTTGATAAATCCTGCTAATTGTTATTAGACAAAATGTACATATCTAGTCAATGTTCTATTCCTTAATCATCGCTTTTTTGATATTTACAGTTGTTTTTAAACTTACAGTATTTAAAATAAATAATTCGTAATACGGTCTTTTAAATTTTCTACAGTATGCGCAATAAATATCTTTTTAAGATCTACCAGAATTCCCAGTTTATCATCAATTGAATAGTAAATAATATTTATTTTATTAAGATTTTGTTGTACCTTTTAATAAAGACTGCCTCCTATATAATTTTTGACGTTCAACTGTAGGTGATTGAGAATTTGAGATAGAAGTCTTGAACAAATCTATATTGCAATTTGTCTGCCACTTCGAAAATTTTCCAGGAGTGCATCTTTCACCAAGCCGATGCTTATGCTGCCTCAATTCTTTTTCAATCAAAACAGGTGTTTGTATTGGCTGTATTTCGGACGTTGCTAACGTCAGACTGGCATTAATTTTATCTGCAGATTGATTACTTTCAAGTTCTCTTTCATTTGTATATTTTAAAGCCTTCGTATCAATATTGTATCTGTGCATAACGTAGGAACGTACTCGTTCTGCTTCTTGTTCATAAAGTGCTGTCATTTCGATTGGATCAGGAGAACCAAACAAATTTCGACTTACCCGGTGTATTTTGGCAATTGGAGGTCGGTTAAATCTATTTGTTGCAGCAAGGCTGGTATTAGATGCTTGTGGTAAACCTATTAACTGCACACGGCATGGAAAAATATCAACACTACTAGCTGTCATTTTTAAAACCAAATTTTGTTATATATATATAGCAATTTTTAAATTGTTTTTCTTCACTTTTGTAATTTGTATACATATGTATGTATGTATGTATAAATGCATTAGCATCCATCATTGAACATCCATTTTATTGACTTCATTATGCGTATGTACGTATATGTGAATGTATGTACATGTCTACCAATTCACAGCAATATAGCTAGTTTTTGTTTATAAATAAAATAATATATTTTCTTTACGCGTTTTTTACTTTTATTTATATGATTAGTACGCACTTTTTATTTGAAGCACAATGTAATCGAAGTCAATTTGCAAATGACCGCATTCATTGTCAGATATACTGTACTTTTTGTGATTTTTTTCATGTTGCTTTTTGTGTATACTTGGTTCAGTACTTTTCACTCACACCTTATTGAAGTGTTGCTAGTTCAGCGAGTTTTAAAATTGTAAAAGTTTAAAACGCTAAATATGTGTGCTCTTACTTAAGGCGAATTTAATAATATGACTGTAATAAATAAATTTAGACAACTTTAAAAATAAACTTTTTAGGTTCACAAATCCCAAGGCAAATTCGCACATGAATTTGCCTTGATAGATCCTGCACCAAATAAAAAAAAATAAATTTCATTCATCATAAAAGTAAAAAAAAGTTTACTTAAATATTTTGACAATTTCAAAGAAAATGAATTCGTCTTTGCTATGATATTCGGTAAGCAATCACCTTATATAGATTCGTCTTGAATGTTGTTCATAAAAGAAATCAACGGCACCGTTGGTATAAGTATTTCTCAAGGGTAATCTCCGCGAATGGGTATGTACGTAATATTCTGTGCTCTTTTTGTTGATTATTATATATGTCTATTACTTATTGAAAGCAATAAAAAAGTTGTTAAATTTAAGCAAGGAATAAACCATAAGCAATAAAAATTGCTATTTTGTCATATGCAATAATGTACATGGTAGTCCGAGATATGCAACAATTAACAAAAATCGAAAAATGTATTGTCGATTTGAATTTATTATTATTAGACGGATTCTAGCATTACTGGTTAATTTCAATATAAAATCTTAAAATGAAATAATATTGTTATTTAACTTTTTTTACCTATTTTTGGTAGAGCAGTATTAAGAACAATTATTTTAGCGACTACCGTAGACTTCTGATTCTGTTGAAAAGTGGAAGATATTTTATAGTTCAGCAAAACCTAATAATCTCAGAATTAACCATTAAATATTTTTTCAAATCTCTGACAATGGTTTTACATAGAACTGGTTTTTATTTTAAATATTTTACTACGCATACACACTACAGGCTAAATTCGTATATTTTCTTAACTTATAAAAATTAGCAAGTAAATTCTTTGGAAATTTATTTTAAAAGTTATTTATAAATATAAAAAAGTTTATACGAAAATAAATATTGTAGTCTTATTAAAGAAAATAATTACACGTATTCATTATATTCATAATAACTAATTGCATTTACAATTTTATCGAAAATAAATCTTTTTACATCTAAACCGCATATAAAATCGAAATGATTCCATCTTTTTGGAGGCAGCTTATAAATTGCTTGCACGTTCTTTAAACGTGTTAACAGTTTCAATATGTCTGCAATTGATACAATATAATCATTTTCAGCATAAAAAATACTAGTGGGTACAACAATATTTTCCAAATTGTATTCAGGGGGTTCTTTTTGACGATACTTAATGTAGTTCTTCTCTGCTCCGAGATCATACTGCCTGAATTTTTTTGACATATATCCTTGAAAGTAATGTATCAATTGCTTAAATGAACCGCCTACCGGAAAATTTGCCATAATGTCTGGAATAAGCGTCTGCAAAAAGAAAAGTAATAATCTATCTAAATATTATAGTTTATGAGCTTCTACTACATATCTTACTTTATTTAAAAGTTGTGTGTCATATCCAGCGGCTGGCCACAAACGGCTTAAGCACACCGAAGGTTTTTCATTTTCTAAACAAGCCATAGAAAGTAATTTTTTTACATACTTATTTGTGGAAACCATTTCAACATTTTCCAATATTTTAGATACGTAGTTTCGTGTTCCTAATAAAGGGCCAACAATTTTTGCCAAACTCCCTTTTGTATTACTTACATAAGCCACTGGAGCTAATAAGGTGGATGTTTTGAACGCGTCATTATAATGGGGTAACATTGAATTCAGAACTAAAAAAACTGTTCCACCCTGCGATATACCAATGAAATGCATGTTTGGTTCTCCCGTGTATATTCGAATGTAATCAATCATTGCTGGCATATCATAAACACTCATCTCATGCCAACTGAAATTCCAAAATTCTCGATCCGTAGTATTATAAAAAATATTTTCTCTCGTATAGATATTACCGCGATTATTTCCTAGCCATACATCGAAACCTTGACGTGAAAGTATATAAGGCAGAGAATTCTCCTGTCCGTTTAGCAACCATGTATCTGAAGAGGCGTAAATTCCAGCTAATAAAAATGCTACAGGTCTTCGTGCAATATATAATTTACCACTTGGTAATTTTTGTACAAACGGTATTCGATGCATTGCTAAAATATATCCATCTTTTGTTTGAACTTTATGAAGTTCAACTGGAAAACCATCGCGATGTATTCGCTTTACCTGAAATTTAACATGAAAACATTTATTTCTAAAATTAATTGTTCCATCCAGATTTTAGTAGAAAAACGTTTTTTAACGATTTTATTGCGAAACATTCTTCAAGCAACCTTACGGAAATCAATTAAAAATGTGACTCGAGTTTTTATAGTTTTGCAATTTTCGGTTTTTATTTGCAAATAAAGCAGAAAAGTGCTATTTGAAAGTGTTGCAAAATAATGAAGAACATATTTTTAGTTGTTCTTTAAAACCAGTTGTACTCGTATGCATGTAAATAAATACATACATAAAAGAAAAATCTAAAAACAGGCGTAACGTAATACTGATCTTACATAAACTTAAATACATTATGCATAATCTACATATATGCTTTGGTTGCTTAATTTATTTTTAATTAACTATTTCTTTACTTTTCATTACTGTTTACGCACTCAAAGTTTGTCTGTATGGTAAGGTACGTATTACGATCTACTCTTTGTCCACATATTATAAATAAATCAATATTTTCGATCGCGCAGCAGAAGTCGTTATTAAATAGGGTCATAGAAAAGTGAACTAAATTACATTCGTATGTATGTTTTTCTAAAATGTAATAAGTGATCACACTCACCACAGATATATATGGAATGGAATACTTACACACATACATACATATATAATTTTGTTTAATTTAAATCACATTTTGTGGTACGGATACTTTCCCACTTATTTCGTAACTAAAAATAACTGAAGAAATTCAAAAAATACTTTAAAATTACACAAAAAGTAACACTTTGTTGTTTTTTGACTTCCCAGTTAACTTATCATTTACATATGTATGTGTATCCTTCATATATTGAATTCAATTTTTTTCAATTAATTCATTCAATTTTTTAATAATGCATTAAAATTTTAATTTACAATTACAATTTCAGTTCAATTCTTTTTGCCAAAATAAGAATCGATCGTTTAGTCTTGTTATTCGTATATATGCATATTTTTATATTTATATTTTTTAAATTTTTAAATAAATATTTTTTAAGCTTTTAGGTCTATTTTCAGAAAGAAAAGGTCAAATAATCAAGATTTATATTTTTTAAAGTTTGTTATTAAAATAAGTGAAAATTTTACTCTAACAAATTTATACTTAGAACCACAAACATACCGCATCAGTTATTATGATTTCGCGATTATTTCGAAGCGAAATGAATGCAGAATATGATAAAAAATTCCTATTTTGTATAATCACCATAATAACATTGGTTAACAAAACTTTTGAAAAATTCAACATTGTAATTATTTTTTTTTATTTACGAGTTTGTTTTATATCGCAGTTATGATGATCAGGTTTTTATTTTAGCTTTCACAATTCCTAACATACATAAACAATTTTATAAGCGCCACACGCGACCTAATCCTTTTTCACTTTTATTCGACGGCTACGAACTTAATTACATATATATTTTGTATGTATATATGTGTGAACAATTAAATTGAGTACATACACATGTATTTATGCGTGTGACAATGAATGATCGAGTGTCTATCAGCGACTGGAAACAATCGTCTGAAAAATGTATGCTTACAATAGCAGATACTTTTAATAAATACAAGGGCTTGAATTGTATTTACAAAACAACATGCGCACAGGCATTTTAAATAATAATAATAATAATAATAAAAAATAAACTCCGTACATATACTAAACCTGTTGTCAACAGAAATATCGAACATCACGTATTTACTTGAATATGCAAACATATTTATACTTACAAGATTTTGTTTATTTAGGATAGCGGAATATATGTAGCTGACACACACAACTTTTGCGTCAGAAAAGTAATAAACGAACTTATATATAAACATAAGTATGTGTGTAAATTTTGTAAGTTTCGTAATGGTAATTTAATTTTACCATTACTCAATGACCCACCCCTCTATCCAATAATGACAAATTGTTTTTCTATTAGTTTTACTTAATTATTATAAGTCTTCATTCCATACCATAACATAATTTCTTAACTATCTCGTATGTATATACATACGTACGACATAAATGTCAGTCGTAGTTAATTTTTTATATAAAACTCCAATTTAATTTTATCAACTCATTTTTTTAAATACGTATGTATGTACATGTAAGAATTATCACTTTAAATTATTTTATTGCAAATAAGCTAGCCATTTTAGTTAGAAAACCGGCCACAAAGCTATAATTACTTTTTAATATATGAAAACTAGTTTTACCGATATTATTAGTAGAAACTTTTTAACAAATTTCGACCTATAAAGGCTAGGTTATTGTAAATAAATAATAAATTTAAATTTTTTATAACAATCAATCATTTTCAAATTGCAAAGAAATTTTTTATTACTTCCTAACAACATAAAAACGGCACAAGTATTTTTTCAATATTTCTACCGATCAAATAACACAAAATTAACTCAAAAACTAATGTACTCTTTTAGAGTTCTCTCCTTGTAAGAGATATTTAAAAACATGTAAATATAAAAAAACTTTGTGTGGACGAAAATATTATTCGGAACAAATGGATGAATTTATTTAAGGTATTTTTCTTAAGGTTTTCTTTATTTACGTCTGGTTAAAATTCAACTTTTATTAGGTTAATGCAGTAGCATCCAATTCACATAACAATTCAAAACAAGCCATTATTTGTTTTTAGTATTTGTTAATACAATTTAAAATAAATTAAGTTAAATTTTAACTGTTCAGTACTTACCAATTATGTTAAAAGATTGTGAGGTCAAAATCGAAATATGTCGCTCATTTTGTAGTGAGGTCGTCTTTGTTTTCAATTTGCTAAATGTTGGGCCCCATTATCTAAGGCTAATTTGAATTTATTTTTTTTATTTACTATTTTCCCTTATTAAAGACATCAAGTTTTTTATTAGCTCAACCAAATTTATTCATTCAGTTTTGAATTTTGTAAAAAATATTAAATTAGGCTCGTTGGCCTAAAAAACTGTTTGGAGTTACAGAAGCTGATGATATATTTGATTGGATTTGTTTAAAAGCAGACACTTTTTGTGATACTATGGGGTGCGTACATGTATTTAAAAGACTTCGAGCCATTTCTACATCACCTTGCAAAAATATAGCCACGGCCAAATTGTAACGTACAACGTTCTGAGCAGCATCTAAAGATTTTACTTGCCAATCTTTTGTTTCAAAATCAAATGTATTAAGATTAGAAACGAATGTAGGTTCTAAATAAGATCTGGCTTCAGATAATTTATCCATCATTATAAAAGCTTCTCCAGCGTACATATGTGCTAGCATTCTTAAAAAAAAAAGAATTTTGTTGTAAGGAAAAACTTAACTTTTTTAAATTAATATGTACAAACTTGTGAGCGTCTGAAAGATCTTCTGATTTTAACAGTTCCTCAGCCATTTCTAAAGCTGTAACATAATCACCCAACCTTAAAGAAACATAGCTATAAGCTGCATATATTGATGAAAGCAAATTATAAAACGAATGTTTTGTTATAGGCCGAGATGGAGGACAAAAGTTATTATCTTTAGTTGTAAGCCAGTTTTGGTTTTCTTGTGTTTTGCTCATAGATTGTAATTCTCCCAATTTATTTAAATAAAACTGAGTAAGAGTTAAAGCATTTCTTAAACTTAACCCAGCAAATGCCAACGTAGGCTCAAGGACTGTGGAAGATTGCCCATTTTCCCTTATTTTAAAAATACAGTTAGAATTAAATAAAAATTAATAACTGATTTTTCTTAAACAATACAAAAGCAAATCTAGATCTGCTACTGTGTGAGTGTACTTACAAGTAAGCTATTCTATTAGCAAATAAAGTTGAAATTCCCTTGAACTCAAAACGTTTCTCATCAAATCTGTTCTGAAAAAAAATGGAAAATAATAATTTATTAAATTATAAATTTATTCGTTATTTCAAGACTTGCATCATTATCCGTTACAGTTAGTTACAGTTCCCTAACGCTTTTACGTATACGGAACAAATAAAATAAAAAAATAAAAATATTCTGAAAACTCTCATAGGTCGTTACCATACAAAATTTTTAGAATGAAAGTAATACTTACAACTTCGTGTTTCATTATACAGGCTTCTGCAATTCTAAACCATAGTCTTGGATTACTGTGATATGTTTTTAGTGGCACAAGGAAACACTGAAATGCCTCTGAAGGTCGCCTCAAATGTAGCATAGCAATTCCCAAATTATATAAAATTTCGCAAGACTTTGCGGAGCTCATATGATGTAGTTGAATGTTGCGAATATCTACGGCTATATGTTTATCAAAAGAAATTGCATTTTGAAAAAAGTTTGCTGCAATCGCATAATGTCGTACTCGTAGGTGAATTACTCCCATGTTGTTGGCGATTAAAGCATTTATTTCTTGATCATACAAACTAAAAATTGTTATTAATTATATAATATAATTAATTAATACTTGTGTCAACTTGGTAACTAAAATAAATTATGACATTATTATCTTTTTTTTTTCTTAACAATCAACTTGTCTAGACAAAAACACTTAATTTTTGAATTATTTTCTAAGCGATTTGATCGGTAGCAACAACAAAATCAATTTTACCAATAAGTTGTAGGTATTTTGAGTTGAAACGTTTTCGGGAAAAAACAGTTACTTAACTATGTTACATATTGAAAAATACGTTCCTTGAAACTAAGTTAAAAACTATTTTGTTGCAAATACTCAGCAAAGGAAACGAACTAATATTATATTGAACTGAAAGTTTTTATCCAATTACGTTTTCTTGTTTCAAACATGCAATTTGTTAAATTGAATTTGTCAGGTGCAAAGCCTAACACAATTTTTATCTATTGCAAAAGCAGTTAACAATTTTTTTGTTAAAAAATACAGCTATCTAATCTATCATTTAATATTAATTCGATTTTCGAACCTACTTTTAATAAGTATATTGTATAAAAATTTTGTTCACTGTTTCATTACTTTACATACATACATTTAATTAACTTTACAATTTAAAACAATTTTTTAAGCCAGTATCAACCACAAAGTTAATGCAATATTTTAATTACCAAGCAGCACAAAATAATTTGTATTATTTACCCATTCATATATCCAGATACATTTATTTTCTTTAATTGTTTCGCAGCCATTTGGAAATCTTTCATTATATAATATTGATGAGCCTTTAGTGCAGCAAATTCAGGACTCTAATTTTGTAAACAATACTTTCCGTTATTATTGTTTTTCTGATAACAGGTCATTATTTATATCTTACACCATCCTCTGGCACCAATGCAGCTTTTTTGTTAACAATTTGCGTCAATAGGGTCATCAGTTTTAAACTTTTTCTCACCTTGTCATCTAATCTGGGAAATGACTCTTGAGAATTGAAATCTTCAGCTGTCAAATGCAATATATTTAAGCTAATTTTGAGCAAAAGTTCTTCAAGGAAAATTAAAGCTTTCGTTGGTTGATTGGATGCCAATAAAAGTCTCAGCTCTAAAATACCAAGCACTGCTAGCACGCATTCATCATAAGAATATATTTTATTAAATAAGGGCTCAATTATATCAAGAGCTGTCTTATACATATGTCGATGAAAGTAAATTATAGCCTTATTGTATTTGACAAATGGAAACGAAGTACCAGCTTTATCAAATGTTTCATTCTCCTAAAATAAATTTAATTTTTTAATTGATTTTTAACTGCAAAAGTACTTTCTAATAGTAATAATAAATTTATTAGTTAGTTTTATTTGACCTTTTTCTTTTAAATAATATGACTATTTTGTGAAGCTACACAAATTGGACCGAAATATTGATATAAAAATAAATTTTTGAAAAATAAGACCTCAAGCTTAACAAAAGAGTCATATTATTTAGTAATAATAAATAAATATTTTCTGAATATTTATAATTTTAAAAATCTTGTACAAGAATGTTTTTCTTATTATACTTGAATTGTTATCGTCAATTGCATCGTGTTGCTATAAAATTTAAAAATCTGCAAAAAAAACTCATTTTTTAATAGACATACGTTTGGCATAGATCTATTCTAATACATATGAAGATTAATTTACTTTATAACAATTATTTAATATATACATATATACATATGTACATATTTCACACTTTCTGCATATTTTTTGGATATAGGTATTGGCTTAAAATTTATATCACCCAATCAACAGAACTTTCAGTAGGAAAATATAACTTTTCCAAGATTGATGAACCAACGTAGAATAAAATTGTTCCAAACAAAATACACTATTTTCCATTTTTGTTGGGTGTAGGACAGAATATAAAAAATAATAATAATAAAACATTCTACTGACGTACCATTTTAAGATCAATGTCCTGAAGAGTTTTCAACAATGTCAAATAATCCGTACAATTGCTTTTGTAAAATGTCGCAATGGCTTTATTGTGTTGCAATGTAATATCGTGATCTTTTACAGATTCAAGTTGTTCCAAAATATCAATGCAGGTAGCATAATTATTTCTGTAAACAAATCATATATTTTGTAGTCTTGCCCAAGTCATATTTATTTATGAATATGCCTTGGTCTTACCTATCAAATTCGTCACTAGCTTTTGTAATTAGACGGTAATTATGTGTGTCTGCTATCATTTTATCCGTAGTGTTAGTATTTTGTGCCGGAGTTGGTGGTACTCCCTCATTAGCATTCTGTTCCATGCTTACTCCAGAAAATTGTTTAATAGCCAACCTAGTCGTACACACCGAGCAACTCGTACATTTAATAACTTTTCTTTTACCCACCGTCTACCAATTAGCCGCCGCCATAGTATAATTACACTATGGCCGCCGCCATTTCGGTGCGGCCAACTATGTGGTTACGGCCATGAGTGTGCCAGTATATATAAATAATTTTTTATGTACATTTTTATTTTTATAAATAATATAATAAAAAAAAAATACTATGTGCTTCATAATTGAGAAATAATCATTTTGACAAGTTAGGATAAATCAGCTGTGGAATGCCCCACAATTAATTAATTTTAATTTATCTCCAAGGATGAGTTCTTAATCATGAAGTACATATTATTTATTTTTATTACATTATTTATATAAATAAATATGTACAGAAAAAAGTTTAAAAAAAATCTTTAACAATTTTGATAACATGGTAGAAAATAAAATTCTACGGACCGGAGCTAGTCGAATTGAGTTAATGTGATTATTATATCGCATATAAACAAATTGAGTAGGCAACACTAAGGGATATTTTTAATGGCTTCTGAAATGGGATATTTCAACTGACTCATTCGTTACTGAAAATTTTATATCACTATCAGAGGAAAAACAAATACTTATACTTTTTTAATTAAAAAGCAAAAACTTTCTGAAACTGAAAAAAACTTTCAACGTTGTAATTTTTATTTTTGTTTACGATAAAAAACGCCCATTAAAAAAACGAACGTTTTCTAGAAATTGAAATAAATTTTGTTACAAATACATTCTAGTAAAATAACAAGGCTTGCAACAAAGCAATGATGGTTGAATCTGATGGTACTACTGATGCCACACGCAGACTTAATGTAAAAAAGCAAACGCTTGATGATGCTTATGCCGTGCCCGCAAATTTTTTGGAAATCGATGTTGTGAATCCTCAGACAACGATGGCAGCGGGCAAAAAAAGATACACTGATTATGAGGTGAAAATGCGGGTAAGTTAAAAAAGTACATGCATATAAATAATATATGCGTTTGTGTCTATATTTCCTGTACTTTTATCGCATTTGTTTAACAATAGTGTTTTAAGAAAAATTTTCAAATCTTCGGTAAGGGCAAAAATATTTATTCTTTGTTCGCATGATTGAAAAATACATATACATAGTTATTTTAAACTTTGGTTTTAACATAGTTGTCGAAATAAATATAAAAAAGTAAACTTTTTTATCAAAATCATTTAAAAAATGAAGTCAACCAACCGGTGTGTTTTCACAAAGTGAAAAAATTAAATAGGTATAATATTTGGATAAATGTACATCAAGAAATGTTGTAAGGGTAATGACTGCAAAACTTAATTTTTAAAAAACTAAAATTATTTCCGATGTTTAAAATCGATATCCGAAATTTTAACTTTTTCGCGATTTTGATAAAAAAAATAAAAAATTTAAATTCTCAGTAGAGAATATTTATAAAATTTCAGTTATTAAAATTAGTTTTTGTATTTCGTAATCAACTGCAGTCGAATTTCGATAACCTATCGCTGCTTTAAAAATATTTTAAACGACTCAGAATGTAGTGCAAAATACCAATAAGTTTTTTGAAGCATATAAAATAATAAAAAAAAAATACTTGGTTGAAAAAATCTTTCATTATATTCTTTTCTTCGTTTATTTTCTTTGTTAAGAGTTTCATAGAATTTCTTTCAATTTTATGTATCTTTTTACAGCTTAAGTAAAGTAATTACATCATTAATTATCCTCTGGCTTAATGTCTGAATTCGAAAGCCAATTCCATAGTTTTTGGGGCTTGGCGCAAATAGCCTTTGTTACCCAGCTTGTTTGAATTAGATATATGTAGACTGATTACGGGCCAATGAATTTAATCGTTTGTGATGTTAGGTTAGCTGGGTGCAAATACATATTTTGAAAAATACTCGTATAATTAAAAGAAAATTATATAATAAGTCTTGTAAATATTTTAGACAAATCTACCCGTATTTAAAGTTAAGGATTCTAGTGTTCGTCGTCGCTACAGTGATTTTGAATGGCTCAGAAATGAATTGGAAAGGGATAGCAAGGTAAGATTTGCTTTATATTAAAAGATTTTAAATTATGCATAGATAAGTTTGGGTTATTGTTTAATATTTTTAGATTGTCGTACCACCATTACCTGGCAAAGCTTGGAAAAGACAAATGCCATTTCGTAATGATGAAGGAATTTTTGATGAGAATTTTATTGAAGAGCGTCGTAAAGGTTTAGAGGCATTTATTAACAAAATAGCTGGTCACCCGCTGGCACAAAATGAAAGGTGTCTTCATATGTTTTTACAGGAAAGTGTTATAGACAAAAATTACGTGCCCGGAAAAATACGTAACACTTAAAGAGATTTTTTGCAACACTTCAAGTGAATAAACATACATACATACGTATAACTAAAAATGTTAAAAATTTTGCAAATACTGTAAATTTTTTTAAAATAGTATCATTGATTAAATTATGTAAGTGAATCTTTCCTCTTTATATAGAATTTCATTTTATATAATTTTCGAATTCGAATGTTAAACTAATTGTATCTGTCTTAATATTAAATATACATACGTAAATTATAGTGCTGAAATACTAATTTAAATTACCAAATTTTTTATTAATAGAACAAAAAAAATTTATGCAGTTTTTGTTTGGAATACAACGCATATAAAATTTGGGCACACATTTACTTTACGGAAGCAGGTACAAATAAAAAAGTCTTAGGTGGTAGATAATTGAATTCTAAGAAAAAATTAAGTACGACATATATCGAAGTTCGTTTTTTAAGTTATAGGAATATAAAATTTGAAATACATATTTTTACCATGTAATCTCATTAGAGTATTCGCTCCTCAGCTGTTTCAATTCGCAACATGTCTTGGGGTATTATATAGGCATGTACATTAGGCAATTCGCCCCACAGCTGTTTTAACACAAATTGTCAAAATTGATTTCCATTTAAAATTAATTATTTTTAACTTACCTCCAAGTAATCATGAAGTACATGTTATTTATTTTTATTACATTATTTATATAAAAAGTTAAAAAAAAATCTTAAACAATTTTGACAACCTGGTAGAAAATAAATTAGATTTTGTTAAAATTTTCGTGATGCACACATACATGGTGAAATTATATTATTATTTCACCATGGAGCTACGAAATAATTTTTTACTTATTGGTCTACCTAGTTATTCGTTTTTGGCAGAGAATAATTGACTTGGCAGCTCTGATTGTAAAGTATTTTAGCGCTTTTTATAAAACACTGTCTCCTTTGTGTAAATTGCTTATCGTTTCACCTTCATCTCTAGCTAACAATCTGACAATTATATTTAATATTGGTAGAACAAGATAGCATTAAATGGTTTGTGTTGTTTTATGTGAACTATTATAATTATTTATAATTTTTAAAATTGTCTTCGCATATGATTCTTACCCTGATGCAGTGCTTGGTGGTATGCATTGAAAAAATCATACATTAATTTTAATTACAAATGTGTTAATATATAAAAAACGAATCGCATATTAATCTGCAAGTACAAATTTTTTAATATGTAGTAGAAATACTTGCATATAAATTATACCTATATATGAGTAAAATACACACATGCATACATATATATGTGCATGAAGAAATGAGTAGATAAATTAAAAAGATACTGAAATTGCGTCTGTATGTACGTATGTGCACATTAAAAAATGTCGAATATTAAATTTATATTCATATGTAATACGTTTGTACGTACATTGTAAACCAAAGTAAGAAACCGCAAATGCAAATACCAAAAAGTTGTTCCCAAAAAAAATATTACAGAAAATTTCAATACAACTATAGATACATTAAAACTTTTAATACGTTATGTCGGAAATTGGATGTAAACATTTTCAGTCTTTTGTGAAAGAGCACAATTTAGACACGTACAGAATAATTGATGCTTATTTTTCTTCGTGCATAAATAGAGACGCTAGGGAAAAAAAGGTAATAAGTAGAGAATAATTATTACACCATCATATAGGTAAATTTATTTCATTTTGATACTTTCCTTTTTGCAGGCTTTAACTTGTTGTTGCTTCGAATGCGGCAGTTTTGGTATACAGGTCTTTGCTTGTCTTCATTGTATATACTTTGGATGTAGAGGCTCTCATATTACTTCCCATCTACGTGCGAAAAAACATTCGATAGCTTTGGAACTGTCTCATGGCACATTGTTTTGCAGCTCATGTCGAGATTTTATATATGACGCCCGTTGCCGAGATATAGCTTCAGTTAACAGAAAATTAGAAACAAAGGACTTGCAAAAGAGTCTCAGCTGGACCCCATGGATACCGACACCAAAAGAAACTAATCTAATGTTAGCGAATCCAAAGCGTAGACACGTCCGAGCTAATGAAACTGTCGGCCTAAGGGGTTTAATTAACTTGGGATCTACGTGCTTTATGAATTGCATAGTACAGGTATTTCATAATTTTTTACTTATTTCGGAAAAAATGCATATAATACATATATTGTATAATAAAAATTTTATAATTATGTGCTATGTATGTAAATATATGTATATACATATATGTGTAGAAAAGTTCATAAAATACTGCGGATTCACACAAAAAGCTACAGAAAATAAAATTATAATATATTCTCTAATTATGTTTCTATACATATACTCGTACAATATGTACATACATTATATACATATACGTTTTTTTAAACCAAAATTATACAAAAGACATCTTCCAAGTATGTATGTATATAAAAGCTTTTAAAAAAGTTTCGGAGATCCGAAAGAGTTTTATACACATGTACATACATATATCTATTATTTTTTTAAATGTAAATATCCTTATTGATTGACATATTTGTTATTTTATTTTCACAAACGAAGGATTACGTATTTGTTGTAGATGATAGAATTTATTATTTACCTAAAAATTTTTCAGTTAATTTTATATCTTTTGCCTCAGCTGATAAAAGTTATATGTATATACCTATATCACTTTCTGATTTAGTTTTTCTAGATAGGGAAGTTGATTAAGCAAAATCCGCTAAACTGTTATCATGTCATCTTTCTGAAGACATTAAACAAAATAAAAATTTATCTATAGCAGTCCCTCTCAGAAATTTCGGTTCATAAATCTACGCTTGGTTCTATAAGAGAGAACAATTCAAAATGGAAATTACATATGCACATACATAACTTACTTGTTATTTAAATATTTTATTTTTAGGCTTTGATACACACCCCTTTGCTAAGTGATTATTTTCTATCGGATCGTCATGAATGTAATGCCAAATCTTCTCTCAAATGTTTAGTTTGTGAAGTTTCAAGGCTTTTTCAGGTAAAAATATATTTAACCATGGTGTAAAAAAAACCAGGTGACACAGACGCCAGCTGAATCCTGCACGATTGAAGCTCGTTCTGTCAAAAACTATGAGATATCAATGTGTTAAAGGGAAATCAAAAGCGGAAACTAATTTTTTATTTCACTTTAGCACACTTCTTAATATCACCCACCGGAATTATTTTTGACAGGAGGAGCCTCAAAAGCAATAACAAAATATATGGGCTTTTTGTAATGTTGTTATTTTAGTATTTTTGAAGTTACCTGGTTTTATTGTACCATAGATTTAACATTGTTCACGATTAGTCTCGGTTTACACACGGCAAGGTTTCTTAGATCATTTTGATTTTGTGGGAGCAGAAACGGTACATAAATTATGTTCTAATATATTTACTGAATTTTTTTTTCCTTCTCCCACAAAAATTAGATAAGACAGCAAGAAAACTTGATGTATATAAACTCTGACTTACCATGTATGCATATATTTAAAAAAAAGAGCACACGAGCTTAATATAGATATATTTGTTTAAAGGAATTTTATTCGGGATCGCGATCACCATTATCGCTTCATCGATTATTGCATTTAATTTGGAACCATGCAAAACACTTGGCTGGTTATGAACAACAAGATGCTCATGAATTCTTCATTGCAACATTGGATGTACTTCACAGACATTGCTTGAAAGCGAAATCTGAATCTGAAAGCACAAACAAATCAAGCTCTTCGACAACTCATACAAATTGTCCCACTCAGTGTCATTGTATAATAGATCAAATTTTTACAGGCATGTTACAAAGTGATGTAGTTTGTCAAAATTGTAATGGAGTATCTACAACAATAGACCCTTTTTGGGATATTTCTTTAGATTTGGGGGAAACGGCTCACGGTGGCGCTACTCCAAAGTCTTTGATAGATTGTTTAGAGCGTTATACCCGTGCGGAACACCTAGGGTCAAGTGCAAAAATTAAATGTTCAACATGTAAATCCTATCAAGAATCTACAAAGCAGTTCAGCTTACGCACATTACCTAGTGTGGCTAGTTTTCACTTAAAGCGATTCGAACATTCCTCATTAATAGATAAAAAAATATCGACTTTCATATCATTTCCAGTAGAATTTGATATGACTCCATTTATGTCTGATAAAAATAATGCCTACGGAGATTTTCGTTATTCGTTGTATGCAGTGGTCAATCATGTTGGAAGTATAGATGCAGGACATTATACAGCTTACGTCAGACACCATAAGGATACTTGGGTTAAATGTGATGACCATATTATAACGACAGCAACTTTAAAACAGGTCCTAGATAGTGAAGGGTAATTAAATTTTATTTCTTTATTTTACATATGTAAATTTTTCTTATGCTGTCATTATTTTAGCTATTTGCTGTTTTATCATAAAAACATTTTGGAATATGAATAGTTCGGCAATAAACTGAAACATACGTACTCATGTATGTACATATTTATTTGTATGTAAAACAAAATGTTTAATTCTACTCTCATGTACATCTATAGATGTATTATTCATCATTTTTGTGCTTTGTAATAATTTAGTTTTTAAACTTGGACTCGCAAAATCAATTTGATTTCAAAATAAATGTAAAGAGAAAGAAAATAGGATAGTTGATCTCTGGATGAGTTTTGTTTTATTATAAATTTTGAATTTGCACAAAACAAATATGCGTTTGGGCTCGTCCGGGAATTGAACCCGGGACCTCTCGCACCCGAAGCGAGAATCATACCCCTAGACCAACGAGCCGTATACACACAATGCTACTAATTATGCATATGTAAATATACTGCTCGTAAATATGGTGAATATTTATGTATTTTCACCAAAATATAAATATTTTTCAACTGGTTGTTTGGGTGGTGTGGATGCTATATTAACTAAGTGTGATCAGTTCATAGTGAATGATCCAGTAGTGCTGAACTACAGTTTTTGTTGCAATAGAACTAGATTTTTATTTACATCTAGTTATACAAAAACATAATTTTGTAGTAAAATATCAATAAATTCTTATAGCATTACTTATATAAATTGATGTCTTAACTACTCTCTATTGCTTTGATCCATTTTAAACAAGAACTATTGGATATTTACATCATTGGTGAAATACCTGTGCTTACCTTTTTTTTTAGCGATTTTTCTCTGGTTTTTGTTGTAGGTGAACAATTTAGAAATCAGCTGAGTTCTTGCGATTAACTAGTAAGTTTGGTGCTGTTCAATATACCCGGAAAATAATTATGTATTATTAAAATCGATTAAAAAAGTTGGTTATATTATTATAAATACAGTGCTGTAGATATAAAAAAATTACAAAATAAATAACACGCATAATTTATAGGACACCAATATTTTTATATTATGAATATGTTAAGGTTTTAATGAAGAAGCGGAAAACTATTTTATTTGCACATACCTATATATGTATATTAAGAAAATAATAACTGCATATATATATATATATATATATATATATATAAAATTATGTGTTTATGTGAACATTTCCGCATGCTCATATGCATACATATACAACATATGTAGGAAAAATAAATTTAATGCATATGAAAATTATGATATATAAACGCATTCGGTTTAGCAGGTTTTATCATTTACATTGCATATTGATTATACTGTGAAGCTAACATAAATGTGAAAAAATACATATGTTGCGAATTAAATAATACGAATTATTTTCATCACCAACTTATCTAAATTCGCTATTTTGTGAGGATTTTAAAATTGGAGTGACCCGCCCCATCTTTTTAAAACTTTTTTCGAACTTTGCAAAATAAATTTTCTTTTACATATATTCAGACATACACATGCATACATACTATGTACATATCATTACAATATATATGTAGATATGTAAATTGCATATTAGAAGTTAAGTTCATTACACTTATTCAAAACGTAATTTTAAAAAGAAATCAATGTAATACCAAGGCAAATTCATACAATTATCTGTACATAGTATTATAGGAAAGAAAAGAACAAAAGGCTGATGCAGTTTAAATTGTAAACATAAAAAAACAGCTGCTATGGACGAGGTATTCTCACTACATACCGAAAAGTTCGACTTGTATGATGGTAAGTTTTTTTTTTATTAAACAAATATTCTATATTGATCATATACCTATCACTACGTGGTCGATTAAAACAAAAAATACAAACAATTATAAATATGAATGTATTTACAATGTACTACACACATGTATATGTGCATATGCATGTGTATATGAAAATATCTCTGCAGAAATTTCGACTGCTTCATATACGCGTGTAAAATGCAAGACTAGTCCTAAAATAATGAAAGATAGAGAAACCGAGTCATTGTTTACATATCGATATCCTAAGAGGAAACCCGAATTATTATCCGTTGGAGTAACTAAATGCTGTGTATGCAACATTCATATAAAAATGTTTGTGTAGAAATGAAATGGTCATTGCCTGCAAAAAATAATACTAGCTTGTACATATCTATTCCATTTAAATTATTTGAAACAATTTCAGCAGGATTGCGCAAAGTAAATGAATTTAGAGAAATATATATATTTATATGTATATAATTTTGTTTTTAGTTTAAGCTAGATATGTACATATAGGTACATTTTTTTAATTTCAATACTTAACATAAATTATTTTTCTTTTTGATGTTATTAATCTGATATTTTTTGTATTTTTACTTTCATCGCAATAAATTATGTGGGCATCCAGTTCTTCTTTTAGCCGGAATACTTTCAGTTATTGTATTGCTTTCTATTTAAAGATGTGGGCTAGAACAAGTATGCTAGACATGAAACAAATGAACTGTGGATATTTACCAGCAATAAAAATATGTAAAATTGCGCGATGTTTATAAATTTCAAACAATAAATGTAATTACTATAATGCCTAACAATATATTATTTCTATTCTACTAACCGTAGACTATTATTACCTACTAAAGCCAGTTATTTCAAGTTAAATTTATTCTGTCATTCCATAATAAGGTTAATTTGATTTGACTTAAATATTCTATTAATTAAAATATTATAAATAATTAATAGTTAAATTTATATATTACTAGCTGTTTTTACCTGGTCTCGCGTGCCCAGTACAAATGGGAGACCTTCCAACTGACCTGTGCAAAGCGGACATGGCCGATCTAATATTATATGGTGACTATTCTTGAAATATAGTGATTTTATGTACCAAATTTTACAAAATGTCGAAAAATAAAATTTTAATTGTTAGTTATCGAAAAAGCGGGCGTAATATTATGATACGTAGCCTAAATTATTCGCTGACACTGGAGGTTTATATTGGGGAAAGAATTTTAAAATATCGGTTCGGTATTTTTAGAGTTTATCCATTACAAACAAAAAAAATTTTTTCCTCTATGATATTAGTATAGATAAATTATTAAACAATATACCATTCCTATTACTTCTTGTTAGGAAAGAATTTAATGTTGATAAGGATTTTTCTCTCACAAAATAATACAATTTTTTCTTGTGCAAATTAAGTAACTAATAAACACCGTTTTAATATTCTCACATTAGTTCAGCTGACCATAAGCCGAGAACTAAAATTGTCAAACAGAAACCGATTTTTAGCCGCCGCTGTTCTATATTTGATATCGGCTTTACTTTTTGTGTTACTTTGTTCTCAGACATTCAAGTCATCTATTTGCATTACAAATATAGTGGACAATATTTTAACTTTGTAAAGTTGTGCTCATAATTTGCTGTATAAAATTTGTATACTTTTAGTCCAATTAACTTTATCTGAGTTAAAATGTTATTTGGGTATATTTAAATTATTATTCACAAGCAACTTCTAATGTTTACATAATCACATCTAAGGAATAACATATTTGTAGATTTTTAATGCGATCTGGGTTCTTGGTTGGAGCAATTTATTATACGAAAAAAGCTGGTGTTTGGGGCAGTCCTGAAGAAACAGAAAAACTTTACAACAAGATCAAGGTAGAATTGATGCCCCATATGCAAAGGCTAAAGAAGCAAATGCCATTTGATTTTCCAGCCTTACCCAAGACTGGAGAAATCAGTTTTCTTGCGAAACACTATTACAATACGGGTGTTAAGAAATCTTTTAATACTATTGAGATGGTACCCTGCTACACTTTCCAAATGATAAATAAAGTAAAAAATCAATTTGATGAGTTTGCAAAATCACCAAAGCCATCAAAATAAAATTTTTTTTAATAAATATATTTATGTGGTTTAAAAGGAGCAAATGCCCCCAGCTTGCGCAGGGCTCGTACCCTTTAGAATAAGCTCTAATAGATGCAATAAAGAAAATTAATTTTTTATTTAATCATTAACGATTTGAAAATTATAACATTGAAATGTTAATTAAATTCTCAAAAGGATGTAGGTCTAGGAATTAGAAAATTCTTAGATTAAAAGATTATAATTATACATGTTCATGATATCATGTAAAATAATGTATTTAACAAAAGCAGCTTAAATGGAATTAATAATCACATATAATTAATATTTATTACCAGACTATATATCTACTTGTTCATAACATTATCATTTAATAAATAGTTATCAAAATATAACAATTTTTGTCTCTGTTCAGATGAAAATTAAGCTTTTACTTTATAAAACAAGCTTAAGACCAGCAATTCTATATATTTTTCTCATTTAGCTTAATATTTCACATATTGCTTTAAAAGAAATGCGGATTTTTGAAAAAAAGATATTGCGAAATTGTATTAGGAACAACTTTAAATCATTTCAAAAGCGATATTCAAATATGTTTATATATCAACTATCTTAAATATTACCTTCAGTTTTTTTATATTTATATCAAGAACTATTTTTTACGAAAATTAGTTAATTTCAGACATTCATGAAGTTGGAATAATATTCATTACTTATCTTCTTTTTTGTATCTGAATGAGGTTACACTATGGTTTGACTTGTCTACTTCTTTGGGAAATTTTTATTCTGAAAAAGTGTTCAGGATATACAAAGAGGCTAATGTAGATTTATTCCTTTATTTCCATTATTATTATTTATTTATTTTATTTTTTGTTTTTTGCTTTCTAATTATAAGTATGTACATATATTTAATTTTAGAGATACATATATCTAAATATGTGACGCTCCGGTAACAAAAATAAATTAATTAAATCTTGCTAGGGTTTTTAGCAGTATATTTTAATTTATTGCAAGTTTGTTGTTGTTTAAATTTATTTTATTTAGGATAATAAATTGTAAAAAGGTTCACTAAAGTAAACATTAAACCCGAAATTCTATAGAATTCCAGTTAATAAATGTGTATGTATGCACTAGAAAAGTTTAACATTAAAGAACATGTAACTACCATAACTGTTTATTAACCGATTGCTTTTCTTTTTGGGCCTCTTCTGAATATTATATTTTATCAATACCATTTGCAGCAATTGTTCTTTGTACAAAAGATATTAAAGATTGTGTCATTTTAAACTGATAGCTAAGTCACTGTCGAATTTTTACGCGTGTTATATTGTGAAACATATAATAAATTAGGTAAATAAATAATTAAATTTCTTGTTTACACATTTTTAAAATACAATATAAAAATAATAGTTGTGTTAGTGGATTTTTTTGTGATTTACAATCACTATAGCACACATTTAATTTCTGTTAACGAAAATCAATCTTGTCAAAACAGTTTTTTATTTAAATTATTTAATTTCACAGAAAATAAGTTCTGTGCACAAAAAAATTTAATTTTAATAATTTTATACGCATGGTCTTCATACAAAAAAAATCTGGTATTTTTAACATATTTCTAACTTTGTAAAAACGCAAATTTTGTTATATTCTGATTATATACATATATAAATATTGATATAGGTATATTTAATTGCTGTTTACTGGGAAAGTTGCGCTTGGATTTACAAATTCTATTAATCTTCAAGCTATTTTTGTTTCTTTCTTTTAACTTCAAATAAAATTGAAATATAATATCATAAGATCGAATAATTTACAGAAAATGAACGCATTATATTTGTAATAATAATTATAATTCTATCTTCTATTTATTGGCCTTTTAACGCAATTATTAATATGCATTTCTAATTTTTAGAATATTCATACATATGTACTTATATTTATGTAATATTAAAAAAATATTCTTTTTAAAAGAAAAGTGAATAATTTTGGATACTTAAGTGCTAAAGTATTCAAAGATGATTTACTTAGGAGATTTTTAATAAAACAATCTTCAAAATGCTAGGCATTTATTAACACATACCATAATCACGCATGTGTACCCACAAATCGCACACAATCGTAACTGTTGCTTAGATTTAATTTTTTTCTTGTGATAATTTTATCTAACATTCGATTGTATACTTAGTAGTATAGATTTTAAATGAAGACCTCAGTTCGTAGATAGATCTTGTGGAAGACGGATGCCAAAGGTTTCAAGTGCAGTCAACAAAAAAAAATTTAAGAAAAATACTTATAATATATAGAAGGTGAGCAAAAAAAAGTGCATGAATACATACATATTTTACCAAATATTTAAATATATACACATATATTTATAAGTGTGTATATTTGAAAAAGTTTTGGGTAAATTAATATTTAAAATTAAAAAAAAAAAAAATTATCTTACAAAATAACTATGTGATTTTAGTACGTAAATTGTAAACTTTTTAATAAAGTAAACAAAAAAATTTATTTTGTTCATTTTTGGAGAAATCGATAAACATTAGTTCGACTTTTTTAATAAAAATTTAAAAAAAAAATTTCTAACAGCATACAATACACATTGGTATTCACTAATATTCGCCAAATTAAATTCACTAATAAGATCATATTTTGGAAATTTTTATTTTAGTAAGTATTTTTTCATATATCAATAATTTTAAATCTTGCTTAAGATTGCCCACCAAGGCATAACCATTTTTGAATATCACTTGATTCACAAAACAACAAGTTCCATTAAATTTCATGTGTCAGTGAAATATAGATACATACATGTAGATAATATCTATATACATATGCACATGTATGTGCCGATCAGTGTCTAACGATTCTATTATTAATAGTTATAATATATATGTATGTGTGTACGTATTAGTACCACCAATATTGATAAGTATGACTTTCAAGTCGATGTAGACACAAGGTCAGTTTATTATATAATCTGTGAACTTACTTCCATTGGTTATTTTGGTTTGGAAGATTAATTTAAATATTTTTCTACCTGCTTATTTGTACAGTTAATAATTTTTAATAATATCTATCAACAGTGATTTTTAACATCTAATTTGTTAACAAAAATTTTTGTTTACTATCCAACTTCTGCCTGATGCTCCTTTTAACAGTAAAAGTAATAAATAAATTTATACATATATCCAACATCATGATATTTTTCTACCTGCTTATTTGTACAGTTAATAATTTTTAATAATATCTATCAACAGTGATTTTTAACATCTAATTTGTTAACAAAAATTTTTGTTTACTATCCAACTTCTGCCTGATGCTCCTTTTAACAGTAAAAGTAATAAATAAATTTATACATATATCCAACATCATGATAATTTTAATGAGGAAAGTCATTGGTATAACACGTTATATAACATGATGTCGTTTTCGAAAAGAAAAACTTAAATCCTGTTTGTTAACATAAAGTTAAAATTTTAATAAAAGTAATAAGGGGAAACAGAATAAAACATAGTTCACTTATGCAAATTTCTCTAACTAATTTTATTTTCTTATATGTATATGTATGTATTTTCTTATATGTATATGTATGTATTTTTAATTATTTAGATCATATTATCTCATTATATTTTCCATGTACAAGAATACATTGCAATTAAATTCAAGTTATGTTCAGTTGGAGTAAAAGTATAGTATAATTTCAAAATTTTTAAATATTCACAATTTTTGTAATAATAAAAGAGCGCTACTCCTGAAATTTAAAAAATTAAAGAAGAAACTAAAGTCAAAGTTCCGAGTTACAATTACAACGTTAACCATTTGTAATTGTAAGAGCATAGAAAATAAAATATTATTTTTTTATTAAATATGTAGCTCAAAAGTAATACGGTGAGTATCCATTAAATACTAAAAAAACATGTTATATAAAATCTGGTTAATTTATAATTCGTATCTTATTTTTATTTACGTTTCCTTTCAGAATTTAATAGCTGTTTAGACACCGGAACCTTTTATTTAGACGTTTATATAATATAAATTTTTGCAGTTGCATACTATCAAAAGACTATCTCTGAAAATGCCAGAAACGAATGCTACCAAGACTAATTATTGGTATTTTCTTTTCATTGAGCTAGCAGGTAAGCAGATAAAATAGTCACAGAAAAAGAGTTTAAATTCGTATTCAAATTTACATAAACAGAAATATACAATAAAAATAGTATATAATTTTTTATCCATTGAAATTTTTATTTTGTCCCTAAAAGTGCACGTCATTCCCCTGTAGACTTTTAATTAAGTTAAAGTTCATAATTTTTAAAGGATTGTTGATTTGCAATAAGTGAAATTTAAAAGAAGTATTGTGCAGAATTTTCTCCATTTTGGTTTCGCAAATGAGACTTCACATGCACCTCACTTAATATGCTCTAAATTTTTTGTGTATTTTTTAATATGAATTTTAATACCAAAATTCGATTCATGATAAGTTTTTAAAAGATATCTCCGTAAACTTCCATTTAAGACAGTCTTGTATACACTAGTGATTTCCCTGTCGAAATACACTGAAGAATGAGGATTATTAAGGAAATGATAATTTAATGTACTTATGTTGTTGAAGTAAATTTTTTCTTTTGAAACAAAAACCGAAGAACCGCTGTTGTATAACTTTGCTTAATATTAATTAATATAATCAATACCAACAGCCTATAAACTATTTTAAAAAATTACATTTTATAACTTTAAAATACAAATAAAATTAAAATATTTATAGAACGCAATATGTATTGAGATATTAAAGAACTAAAAATAGAATGTTTGATAACAATATAGAAATAAATGTGTTTTTTTGATATTTTTTTTTATTAAAGATCCTCGTACAAACGACTGGTTTCTTATCAAGTCACCAATTCCAACTTTAACAATACTGTCATTTTATTTGTATTTTGTCTTAAACTGGGGACCGAAATTCATGAAAGATCGTAAGCCTTTGAAGTTGGAGAAAATATTAATGGGCTACAACTTTTTACAAGTTTTAATAAGCGTATGGCTGTTTTACGAGGTACTAATTTATGTGACATGCATCCTGAAAACTTTTTGCAATAATTAAAATTTCTTTAGGGTTTCGCAATCTGGCAAAATTATAGCTGGCGCTGCCAACCTGTAGATCGTTCAAGAAGTCTTACAGCGTACAGGGTAAGCTGTTAAAATGATACAAGGGTTTTAATATTAAGTTTAAATGTACACAATATATTTTTGTTTAATAGGAGGCACGAGGAGTCTATTATTATTATTTGGCAAAAATTACTGAACTTTTCGATACTGTTTTCTTTGTTTTGCGAAAAAATGAAAGACAAATAACATTTTTGCATGTATATCATCACACCGTTATGCCTATGATATCTTGGGGAACTACTAAATATTTTCCTGGGGGACATGGAACCTTTATTGGCTTGATAAATTCATTTGTTCATATTGCGATGTATACTTACTATTTCGTCTCGGCGTGCGGACCAAAAATGCAAAAGTATTTATGGTGGAAAAAGTACATCACAAACTTACAAATGGTATGTTTTCTACTAGAGTATACATATAATTATATATATATATATATATATATATATATATATGCTTTTCTTTTAATTTATCAGATTCAATTCTGCATGGTTTTTCTACATCAAACACAACTGTTATACACTGATTGTGACTATCCACGTTGGTCTGTATGCTTTACTCTTCCCAATGCTGTATTTTTTTATATACTTTTTAATAATTTCTACAAGAAATCATATAAAAATAAATTTGAAAATGAGAAACAATTTACTTCATTTGCTTGCAACAACAATAATGATATTTTGACGAAGAATCGTAACAAAATGAATGGAGAGAAACTTCAGAAAATTCTTTAGTTTATTTATATGAGCGTTTGAGTGACCTGTAAATACCTCATAATCAATTAAGTAGTAATAATTATTTTTAAGTCAATTAAAGTTAAGAAAGTATGTACTTACATTCACCTAAATTCTTATCAAAAATACTTTATTACCTACAAACATGTATGTTAGTTCTGTACTAGTATGTAACTAAATATTTTCGTAGAGATTATACTAGCACTTGTATGTATATAAATTGTGAAACCGATAACATACCTACCTAATATTTTTCCAATGTAATGAATTTCCCGTTGAAGAATCAATTAGTGTTTTATTTGGCCAATATTTCGTGTTCTTGGTTGTTTCCGAGAAGCTACTAGTGCCTATTGCAGTTTTTCTCTTTTCTTTTTTAAATAAGTGTATGTACAAAATTAATATTTAAATAACTAGAGTCTGTCCGTGAACTATGTTATAGTAGTTAATTTATATTTCTTTATAAATATAAGCCACACTGAAATTTTTAAAAGCGAAAACCATAATTTGTGGTTTGAATTGATGTCTTTAGTCCTTGAAAATGCAAACAAATTTTAAGTTATTATTCTTAAATAAGCAAGTTTTTTGTAGTACCTTTCTTCTTTTGCTAACGGAAGCACAAATAATATTGTTGTATTCGCATATGAATGTATTTATAAATGTATGTACATACGTGTTTATGCAAATATATAGATGTATACATATATGTATGTACATAGGTATGATAACACATATTGATATTAAAATATTAAAACGAAAACTAGTTATATTGATTAACAAAGCATTTAACCATGATCTTGACAGAGCTACTATGTCTTTGAAAATAAAATAGAAGCAATAATAAAATATAAAATCGAATTATTTAATGCATACATATATTTGAATTTCTATATAGACATAAAGCTATATGCAAGCAACATACGTACCAGCAAAAGATTTACTTATCCGGTAAGCAATGTAGGTACCAGTGTTACTAAATATTTAGTAGATACATACATATGTATGTACACTTTCTATTTTGATGAGTAATTAATTATTTGTATGAGAAATTAGCAAAACTCGTATTGTGCATATGTTTTGTTATAAATTAAACCTATAAAATAACTACAAGTAGTTCCTTTATAATTTTCCTCAAAATAAGTGAAAGAAAATGCTAGACATTTAAAAAAAAGATTCCATAAATATATTCAACTCAAAACTTTTCATCTCATATCTTTAGCTTAAGCTTGTTTTTTAATTGTATAAATGACGCACTACACAATTCTAATTAAGTTTTTGCATTGATATCTTCCATAAATATTAGTAGCCTCAACACGATTTGAAAAGTAGCGTATAGGCAATCCTTTTTACAAAATTTAGTTCCGATCAGAAAAGGTTTTTAATTCCGTAAAATAGTTCTTCAAAAAACAAATTTTGCATGAATTCGGTCAAGCAGTTTTATATTAAAGCCTATTATCCTGATTTTTGTTTTACTATTCTCTACAGTGGTATAATAGGAATAATTATCATTGTCATTTCTGACAAAGCTATGTACCACATTTTTTGGTCCCTTTTGTAGTTTCGACAAAATACGGACAAAATGCATTCAGAAAATGGTGAAAAATAAAGGTAGTCGTTGTTCAACTCATAGCGCCGTCATTTATGGACCGATTCGGCTGAATTTTCACAGCAGTTGAAAGACAGAAACAACTGACAGATTGTTATGCTATACTTTTCTGTACGTTGTCTAGGGACTTGAAAAAATTGATTTGAATGACTACACATACAGACGGACATCGCTTAATCGACTCCGCTTTTCATAAGGATTCAAATTCACTGTGTTAGCAAAATATTAATATTTTCACTTTCCACATTCTTCTAAAATATCAAAAACATATAAAAAATTAAATGAGTTACGTTTTTTAGTATTTGTAAATATCTTTTCAGTATTTATGGCATATTTAGATGAGGTCGTCTAGATTTGTAATTTACAGCCCAAATGCTCAGAAATTATTTTGAATTATTTATTTATTTATTTATTTACTTCTAATAATTTAAATGGCAAGTTTTAAAAATATTTCCCAATTTTGAAAAATTAATTTATCAAGCAAAAAGCTTTTTGTGCTGCTCTTTACGTTTATCCTTTTTGTTTTAAATAATTATTATTATTATTAATATTTAATATTAGAAATTAATTCTAAAATTAAATTTGTTAATGAGCACTGGTAACTTTGACCATCGGCTTCCAGGGTGTGGGCAGGAATGAAACCTGCGACCCCCAGATTGATAGGTTAAATAAATAATAATACACTTTACTAAAACTTTTTGAAAATTAAATTAAAATTATTTTATTAATTATTCGTTAAGCTATTCAAACATATTTACAAATACACATACATACTTAAGCATAACATTCCATTCACGCAGTTAATTACACACAAACACCCATGTTAATTATAAGAACTAATGTAATAAATGCCCACACAATAAAAGAAAAATAAAGATCATACATAAGAACTTCATAGATATGTACATACTATAAATAATACATCCACGGATATTAAAAAAAGGTTTAGCACTCTCAGAGTGTTCTTAAAATATAGTTATAAATAATAAATTTCCCACATACAAAAGTATATGTATATTGTATATATAAAAAGTAATCCATAAAATATAAACGAAATGGAGAATAAAAATGTTCTACTCCGATTTAATAGATTTGATAGAATTATTGTTGACGTCGATTAATTGCTTCATTTGATCGCCCTGAGCCAAGAACGCCTTTGAGGGAACGCATCCCATACCGTTAGCTGCGTGCATAGCCGCTTGGGTAGCGCCATTCAGATTTGATTTGTATGTCCTTTTATAAAAGTTTCCAAATAAATATAAGAAAATCAAAGTATTGGCAATGAAGAAAAAGGTAAGAGTTTTAGGCATGTTACAACCCTTCAGTGCAATTGTAACCATATAAGCCATGATTATAACAAATTGGATTAATTGAATGCTGGTCATGTACTTTTTCCACCACAAATATTTTTGGTACTTAGGTCCCATAGCAGCAACCATATAATAAAAATACATAACAATATGCACACCGGAATTTAGAATGCCAATTACGACACCTTGCTCACCTATATTAAAAAAGAAAAATGTCTTAATATAAGAGTAATTTAAAAATACAAATATTACATACCTGGTGCATATTTAAGATACATCCAAGAGAATAAAGCCGTAATTGTGTGGTGATACACATGCAAAAAGGTCACCTGATTTTGTTTTTTACGCAATACGAAGAAGCAAGTGTCCAGTAAATCTATGATTTTTGAAAAAAAGTAAAACCAGGCACCCGAATATAGGTTTAAACTTTGTTCACGTGTTCGAACAATTTCACATTTTTTCGACATTAAAGTATCTGTTATGCGGCTCTCTTGCAATGACTTTGATTAAAAAACAAAAATTAGAAGTTGATGTTTTAAAAATATTTGCATTGCTGTGTATTAAGTGGGAAAGATAAAGAAAAAGAATTTACAAAAAAACTCTAGGAAATTTAAAATCCGATATCAAAACCCCTTACACGTCACAAAACGTACTTTGAATCCAAATTGTTTGTTTTATAATACTTCTAATTTAGCACCCCGAAATAAAACTACATGAATACTAAAAGGTAGCTTATAAAAAGTGTTAGCCGAAATTTATATGGTTTTTAATTTTTAACAAGTTTAGAACTAGTCAAAGTATTTATGAATTTTTTTTGATTGGTTCAAAATAAGTTTTGTTTTCAGACCGATTATCATCGTAAAATGCACATATGTATATAATTCATGAATCTAATTTATGTATAAGCAGTTTTAATGACGCATTCATACGAATATGTAAAATATATGTATATGTATGGATTTATGCATACATGTTTGTATTTATCTATAAGTATGTATATATAATTTAACCGTAAAAGATTGTTAAATAAAAATACACATTTAATTGCGTGATTTAACAATTTATACTTTACCATTTGACACATCCATATGGAATAACACACTTGTGCAGCGTTATAAGCAATCATAACATATTTTAAATTATATGGGTTGCGGAACTTCATGAAGGTTGGTCCAACTTTTAAGACTAATATTAGATAAGCTGCAACTATAGAAAAGATAGGACCCGGGGAGCTCATTAAAAACCAGCTGTCAACAGTTTCATCTAAAAAAAAGAATATTAAAATAAAGTATATTTAAAATTTTTCTTAACCCCAACTTACCTACTCCTTTCGATAGTAATAAATAACGCTCCTTAAATATTTTCATATATGTTGTCATTGCTGTAGATTGGCTGAAAAATATAAATTACGTTTAAAGTGTATGAACTTAAACATAAAAATAATTGTGTATACACACATACATACGTTACTTAATGTACATTTTAATGCTGAAATAACATAATATTATATATGTTCGTATGTATGTGTTTAGTAATGTTTTACAGAAAAATATATAATTAAAATGTTACTTATGAAGTAGGAAAGATAAATTTATGGGTTGTTTTTGTAACAAGCGATCAATTCATCTAGGAATTTTATATTAAAGGGACTCAAAATATCGAGTATTTTTCCTACAAATTTTTTAAACGAGATGATATTTTGTGTTATAAAAACAGCACATTAACTTTTTTTAATATTCAAGACCAACATATGTATGTAATAAATGGATAAATTTTCATAGTACTTTATTTGCCAAAAAAAATTCAATTTCCATCTATTTAAACAATTTTTTGTTTAAGAAACATAGTATAGAAGACATTGAATTTGCTAGATTTGTATAAAGAGCAAGGCTGGCTAGAGTATTTACTACTAGGAGTGATTACCCTCTCAAGGATTATCTTTGCAATGATTTTGATATTTAGCACATCTATCTATTTATAAAGTGCTCAGTATTAGCTCAAACAAGGATGCATTCAATACAAGCATTGTTCCTGACGTTAGTACCTGAGTTTATGTAACCAACTTTGATTCCGAATTATCCCAAAAAGTGTTTTCGTATCAAGCTTAGATAAGTAAGAAACTTTCTGAGAAAAATAATTTTTCTTTTCGCATAAAACGGACTAGACTATTTATTCCTGTGGATAGACAAATTCTAAAATATAAATACATTCATAAAAACTAATTTATTAAAATTTTTAGCAATTGATCAATTTGGTAAAAAAATAGTATCAAAAGATATTTTTGAAAATATCAGTATGACCCTATATCACAAAGGGACCACATCAGTGGACCCAAGTGAGCCCAGCTTTTGTTGTATTATTTGGAAGCCCTGTGTTAAGTATGACCCTATGTGTGATTTTAAATCCTAATAATGGTGTAATTAGTGTTTGTATCAAAGTATTTTCATACATATGTACGTATGTAATGCCAAAATAACGCCAGGAATATCTACAATAAAATTGTATACAGAAATTACATATAAATACATATTTAATGTACATATTTACAATATTAGTCCACTTGAACACAAATGTAAAATGTTGATCTGCTCAATATTTTGGGCTTAACCTCATACATACAGACATATGCCTCCTAGAATGAATCAACTTGATATTGATACTTTTTTATGCATGTAAATAATCTATTTATTTGCGTTAATGGTTCTATCAAGCGGTAATACGAATTTGTAAGTGCATGCTTGCACACATACATAAATATGTATGCATACATATACAATGTATATGAATGATGTATACTAATATATGCAAAAAATTGTTTAGGAATAAATTAAATATGCTAAACACGTGCAATTTGTATTGACGTTTTTCAATATCTGTAAGGTAATAGCAAAAAAAATTAATACATATTCTCTTCATATTTTTTAGGATTAAGAAATATGGTACGTGTACAATGTTATATAGACTAATCTGCTTTGTGATACAAGTAATAAATAGGATAGCAATTTATTTATGTATATAAATATATCAATAAGTTACCTTAAAAATTTCGTTTTATTATGAATGAAAAACTAATCAATACTTTAATACTTTCCAAAAAGAAAAACAATTTGTAGGCATGTATTTAGTTATAACTACTAATATTTACTTAGAACCAAATTTCTCATTATTTTGTAACTTGTTTAGATGTCGCAAAAACAATAAGATTAAATTATATGTAAGTATATCTTATCCACCACTCTACTGGCTGTGTTCTAGCCCAGTTATTAATTTAAGACTAAAATTTTGCTTAAAAAAAGTTTTCGATCAGTGTAGAAAAAGCAAGCCACCAAAGTTCTTGTAAACCATTCAAGCTACGCTTGTGCAGGGCTCTAATAAATGCCCGTACATATCACCTATTTATTTAGTTCCACCTATATATATATATATATAGATGCACATGTTTTTTATAATTCTAATGATGAACTTATAAGCCAGTAATGTTGTTAAAATAACTATGTTAAAAAGGTATACAATATAAATATAAATAAATGCCACACATAAACATATACGAGTATATATATATATATATATATATATATATATATATTATATATACATACATAATTGTTAATTTGTTACGTGAGTGGGATTTTAAAAATTGAAGACCCAACATATTAGTTTGTACATATCATATAATATGTATTTAGTAAATATATTTGTTCGTCATATTTATACATTGAAGTACATGCATACATAACTTAATATTTTACAGTGCGAATAGCAAAGTCTTCCGCATAATTATTTGTATGTACACACTCAGCAAATAAGAAATTTTGATATTCGACTAAATATGATTTTAAATTAACTCAGTCTTTAAGAGATGTTTGAAAACGCTACATTTGATTAATAAATAAATTAACTGCATATTTAAGAATGTATTTTTCTCTTTTTTAGTCTGTTTTGAACGAAACTAAACATGTATAAAACTTTTTAAAAGAAACGTGTTTTCTAAACACTGTTTTGACATTTTGAAAAGTTTTTTTTTTTTTTTTTTTTTTTTTTTTTTTTTTTTTAATAAAAAAGTAGAAATTCCAATGTAATAAAACGAAACTGAAATTTAATCAATATATGAAATATTTTTGTTTATATCATGTACATTAAGAAAAGTTTATGGCCTATTTAAGACCCACATAGGAAAATAATAATTTAGATGTATAAACTAAAATTTACTTGTTTATTCTTGTAGCACTTTTTATTTTCCGAGTCAAATTTTATTTTTATTGGAAAAAAGCTTTTTTAAAGATCTCACCTTTTTCGAGCAAAAAAATATAGATCTTCTTATAAATATCGATTGCTTTTGTTTTGATATACATATTCGTTTTTTTAGATTTTAAATTGTTTTGTTTGCTTATAAAAAGTTTTTTTTTTTAATTTGTTTAAGTACTTATATAATAGAATTATATATTTTTTAGTAATCTTGTTAAATAAACAAAAAAAAGTAATTTATGGTTGAAAATTTCTTGTTATTGCCTGTTTTTGGCGGTTACATTATGAAAGCTTTTTAAATATCGTTTTAATATTATGTTTATTCAACATATTAAATTATTTGAAATGATAAAGTTAACAAGATGTAATTAATTAATTGTTACATAGATATATGACAATATAACATAATAAAATGTATCTTTATCTGTGCTTAATTAATTTTGTCCATTTTGTAGTTAGACAAAATACGCCAAAAACCCACTCAGAAAGTGGTCAAAAAATAAAGGTAGTTGCACTTCAGAGCTCATAGCTCAGCTAATTGTATACCGATTCGGCTGAATAAAATTGCAAACTGAAGACAGCAACAACAGACAGATTGGTATGCTATAATTTTCTGTACGTTGTCTAGGAACTTCAAAAAATTGATTTCAATCACTACACGTACAAACGGACATCGCTTAAGCGACTCCGCTATTCATAAGGACTTAGAATATATATACTTTATAATGTGTCAATTGTACGGTGTAGAAATTAGACACGTAATGACAAACTTATATATACCCTTTTCACTTTTTGTGAAGGGTATAAAAAAATCTTCTGCTGAGAAATTTATGTATCTAAACTAAAAAAAAAAAAATTATTTTTATTTTATTAATAATTAAGAATTACATCGCCGTTACAAACAATAATTTTTAATAATGAGTTTAATGTCTTCTAGGAAATCGATTTTGTATTGGAAATGCTCTCAAGTTTTGTATGAATATATGTATGTATGTTTGTAAAGTTCTGCACAATAGATCTTAAAGGTCGCGGTGCGATCATAGCCCATGTTTATAAAGTTAGTTTTAATCATTTGAATTTATAATATATACAAAATTTTTAAAACTTCAACAGATATGTATGTATATAACTTGTTTTAAATTGTTTAAAGTACTAATATTCACACATTCAATATTAAATTTTTCATAAAAACATCAGAATCCATTTATATGCAACATCGCATTTTCAGAACACAAACTTTAACCACATCTATGCACAAAATACGTATGTACTTAAATACAGTTTTTCAAGTATCAAGTATTTGCAAACACTTTTGGTTCAAAGTCAACTCAAAACACAGATTAACCACAATAATTCGTGTGAAATTTTTTGAATTCAGTCATATTTTACTGATACTACATAGTACATATACATTTAAATGATGTTAAGGCCTTTTCATTTTATTTTCTTTAAAGTTAAGAATATCTTAAATTATGTGTTCGTATTTAACTTGTTTTATTATTTTATTTTAATTTTTTCCATTCATTATTAATATTTAAAATACTCTACTTATTGACTATAATGCGACTACATAATTAGAAGGCAAAGGATTCCTGCACTAATCGAAAAATTCTTTTGTTTAACAAAAAAAAATCATTTTGCACAATTTTAAAAAACAAGTATACTCTGTTTGTTAATACTTTTTCTTTAGGTGAAGGCCAACTAGAAAATGAACGTTTAACATTAGAAAAAAAATAATAGACACAATAATAAAAACATTATTCACAAAATATTGTCAACGGAATTAAATAAAATCCTTTTTCTAATTCAAACACAAACTAAACATGCAAATATATGCCTAACAGCAGTTTTAAAAAAATTAACAAACTCACATTTTCAATATAATTTTCGTATCCGTTTCCGTTTTAGATATATATCCAAAATAATCTCACAAAGTACCGTCTATAACAGATGATAAAAAGATACTAACTGGCTACAGATTCTTTTTCAAGTTTTTTCGTCAGTCTTTTATTCTGCTTAGTGATGCCAACATGGAAGATTTGGTGGGCATTTTACTATTTTTTGGGAAACAAAGATATCATTTAGGATTAACACATTTTGGAATGGAAATTATTAGAAACTACATTTGTAATTAGTGCCGTATTACTAAAGAAGCGCATATTAAATAAAATTAGTCATTAAAAAAAGTTTCAAAATCGTCGTTAGGTATTTTCTAAAATTAATATACCGGTGACATATATTTTTTGAAGAATTGTATGTTAAAGAAAAGCAATATATTTACATTTAAAGTATACTACAATACAATGCAGTTTTTATAATCCTGACAAGATTACAGTAATTTTAATAAAATAAATTTAATAAAAATAAATTCGTTTTATATATACTCTGATACACCCTGTTTAATTACCTAAGTCGACTTCAAGTTGACTAACAAAAAAAAAAAAACATTTTCGTTTTACTTTGTTTTTTCTTTGCTTGTGAGTTATTATTATTAGTACCGTTCAATTTTTTATATAACAAATAATTGTTATAGTACATACAAAGCGTGAAATAAAAATAGTTCACATTAAAAGTGGTTTGTAAAGCACGTATTTAAAAAAATATTTAATTAGTAGCTTAATATATTCTAAATATGTTTGTATACACAACATTGTACTTAAAGTCTATTTATGTGCATGTGTGTGAATATATAATATACGTGTACATTTATTGCTTACTTTTCTACTTTAAATTGATTTTTTGACATTTTCCAGTTGACAAAATATTTCCATAGATGGTGTCTATGGTCTGCAGGACAGTATTATAGGTGATCAAATATAATTTACTGAATAATAATAGTAAAAGACAAAGTACGTAAATGGCGGAAGCTCATTCCCCAAATATTTTGAAGTTCCAAAATATATAATCTTAAGTGATAGAAAGTTTGCTTTAAAAATTTTAGATAACCCATTTTACGAATGGTGTGCTAATTCTTATTAGTACGATTGAAAAGCTTAAAAAAAATATAGTAAAAATAAACCTGCTTTCGTCATAACATTGAGGAGAATGTCTGAACCCCTGTGAAAGGTTGACTATGCAGAAGGCTTGCAGTACGCGTAGTTCGTAAAATATGTTGCTCTTTAACCTCAGATGTGCACATATTTTCTTTGCATTCCGCTTCTATTATATAAAAATGTTTGAAAAAAATCTTTAATTTGAAATTATTTTCCAAAAATAGATATGCGCTTTTTTCAAAGTAGATATACATAGGATGAGTTGGAAATCAATTCCTTAAATATGTAAGTAAAACTTCGTTTTATAATATTTATATTTTGTGAAAGGATAAAGACGACCAAAATGAATTGGAATTTGAGCAGATAGCAAAGTTAGTACGAAAAGTTTTAACACATAATTAGTAAGTTATAGGAGTGTAATGAGTGTTCCGGTAAGTTAAATAAAAGGTTAGATATCAATAAATTTGAGTTTTTATATCGAATTTTGCTTTAACTTTGTACACCTTCAGCATATACAAATTATAAAAACAAAATTATTAATAAATAGGTTTTATATACTTTTTATAATAAACAATTTTATTTCTACGCATCTCTGAAAATTTGCAGAGAAACTCCAGATCAAATAGCGTTTTTAAAGTGGTAGTAGGTTAGGTTGGTTAGTCAGCCAAAGAAACTCAGAATATGTCTCACGTTGATCATCCTATATGGTCGATTTATTATACCAGTAACGAGGAAAAATTGAGCAAAAGAGGCAGAATGTCAAAAAAGCATCTGCACAAATCTATAATTGCAGCCACTTTTAGTACAGTATTGTAATTATACAGATGTTAGTAGCCTTATTAGTATGTAATAAAGGTAGTTGGTATATGTACCTATATGTATTTTATGTATTATTCTAATTTGACGATGATTTCTGCTATCAATTAATGACAACGAGGAGAGTCTCGTGATAAATATTGGTACGAATAAGAATTATGCTTGGTATCCCTGGCCATCGAGAACCCAGGCCACAATGCTCGGTAAGCCACCGCTCTAACTACGCAGATACAACAATCTCAACCAGTAAAATACTATTTTTATTAAAAAGGGATTTGCTTGTAACTATGAGTAGCTTAATATCGATGATATTTCAAACCTTACTTTAGCTACTTAATATAAATATTCAGCAACATTCAAAGTATTCGTGCTAATACTTTCGATGAAATTATATATATTTAAGTGATTGGAAATTTTTATGATTTAGTATGTGATATAAATTTTGCTTACAACTTTGCAATAAATTGTACTAAACAAGGAAAATTTTTTTTTAGCTTTGTTAATGTGATTTTATATTAATCTAAATTTTCCGTTCATAAAAAATTGTAATGGAAGCAGAAAATTCAGAAAATATATTACAAATTAATACCTCAATAATGAACTACACCGAAGTACCCGTTAGTGACATTGAGTCTCCTTCGAATTTTCGTGCGAAATTCGAAGAGAATGAAAAAGCAACTCGAAGTGATGATGATGAATATATTTTCGATGACGTAAAAATGATTTTACGAAAGCGCCGAGTTTGGGGACATGAAGACTCATTATGTACTAATGATTTAGATTTGTTAGAAGACGATGATGTTTTAGTGGAAGAAGATGATGCTGGTTGCCCTCTGCCATCTACGCCTGAGGATACACAATTAATTGAAGCGGAGGTAAGAAGAAAACGCTGTCATTATTTAATATTATTAGAGAAATGCTAAAGATTTTATTATCGGATACTAAAAAGACTGATCAGCCAACATATACGTATTTATTGTTTGTTTCTTTCGGGGTTTATCATCCAATCGATCCAATATCTTTTAATCTTCGAAAATATGCATAACATTATAAATATACTTGAAGATGATTTACATAAATATTTTTCCAGATGACTGAGGTTTTAAAAGCTGGGGTTTTATCAGATGAAATTGATTTCGGGGCTCTAGCTCATAATGCAGCAGAACAAGCAGAAGAGTTTGTGCGAAAAGTTAGTTTTATAGTGGTAACTCTAAAAAATATTTTTTTATAAAATATATATTTTTTAAACAGGTTTGGGAGGCTAGTTGGAAAGTCTGTCATTATAAAAACTTACCGAAGTGGCTTCAAGATAATGACTTTTTACACCGTGGTCATCGTCCTCCATTGCCTTCATTTGGTGCTTGCTTTAAATCCATATTTCGCTTACACACCGAAACTGGCAATATTTGGACACATTTACTAGGTTGTGTTGCATTCATTGGGGTAGCCTGCTACTTTTTATCACGTCCCTCCGTGGAAATTCAAGTACAGGAAAAGTTGATTTTTGGAGCATTCTTTGCTGGCGCTATAATTTGCTTAGGTTTCTCCTTTGCTTTTCATACGCTGAGTTGTCATTCAGTAGAAATTGGAAGACTTTTTTCAAAGTAAGTATGAAACGTTTAAAAAAATTTTTAATTTCTATACATTTTGAATTAAGTAATTTATACAAAAAAATTAAAGGGAAACATTCATTTCGTATTATATTTTGTTTTCCTCTTTTAATTGCATATTTATATGCATATTCTTTAATAGGTTATAATGTATGTATCTTTCTCAGGTTGGACTATTGCGGTATAGCATTACTTATAATGGGATCATTTGTTCCTTGGCTTTACTATGGGTTTTACTGTCACTACCAACCAAAAGTTATTTATCTTTCCGTAGTTTGTGTTCTAGGAAGTCTATCAATAATTGTTTCCTTATGGGATAAATTTTCGGAACCCGGCCTCCGACCACTTAGAGCCGGTGTGTTTATGAGTTTCGGTCTTTCTGGTGTAATCCCAGCAATACACTATGGTGCAATGGAAGGATGGTTTACTCAAATAAGCAAATCTAGCTTAGGCTGGTTGCTTTTAATGGGTATTAAGAAAATTTCTTTTTTTAGTACCCATAGAAATTTTCACCATTGTTATTATTTCACTTTTTAGGCTTTCTCTACATCTTAGGAGCTCTTTTATATGCTTTACGTGTTCCGGAAAGATGGTTTCCTGGGAAATTCGACTTATGGGTACGCTAATAATGTCATTCGATCGCAAAAATATTCACAAATCCCTTTTTTTATTTAGTTTCAATCTCATCAACTTTTTCATATTTTGGTTATTGCTGCTGCATTTGTACATTATCATGGAATTTCAGAAATGGCTATGTATCGCGTTACGGTAGGAGAATGTACAGTACCACACGAACCAATCACATTCTAGACGTAACTTTTGAATAAAAAAAGAATATTAAAGAATATTTAAAATAAAAAACACCCAGTCGTAATGGCTACGTAGGAATCAACTTTATAAGCAAAAATAATAATATAAATGCTAAAGAATAATTAAATATGTATGTATGTATGTAGTTTAATATCAAATTTGCATACTTTGTTACTTTGTAAAATTTAATCATCGCTATTTCAAATAAATTAGTTTAAAAAAATTAGGATGTTGCTGTAAAAAAGAAAGTTTTCAAATATTTACCTCACGTAATACAAATTAGCGAAAAGAAGTAGAAATATGAAAAATCTGAAATATATATATATAGTTGGGGTGCACAGTAGATCTTAAAGGTGGCGGTGCAATTATAGCCCATGATAATAATTATCAGGCATGTTCTACATTCCACTTTGAAGTAAAAGTGGTTTGATTTCACTTCAATTTGAATAATCGTACATATATGCACTTATACATATCGTCATATAAATTAATAAAAGCTCTAAGTTACATTTAAAAAACTACAGGGGATGTAAATTGCTCTCTTAATATGAAAAATTAACCATAATTTCGAAACATATTTTCAAGTCGAATTTATTTTAAGAACGTTATTTTACTTGTAGAAGTGTGAATTTTTGCATCAGCATATAAATTGATACGGTGCATCAAAATCAATTAAATGTTTTAATTGTATGTTCATTTTTATAAACGTAGGTATAAAATCTAGAAAAATTTTTATTTTCTTATTTATTGAATGAAACAGTCATACATATGTACATGTATATTTATGTAAATTAATTTTCAAAGAAATACGAGTATTTGAAAATTATTATCTATATAAAATAATAAAAAAATCTCTAAATTAAGAATAGATGAAATAAAAACTCTAATTGAGTACTGGTTGTTATGTAAATATGTATTTTTTATACAATAATTCCTGAAGTAGAGATAGTAGGTGCGAGACCCTTCTTCCAAACGAAACATTTATTTTAATTGTAAGAAAAATTCCGTTTTTTGGAAAATATTTTTATTTCCATAAAGCAGTATTAGGCGTGGTAAATTGAATTATAATCGATTTTGGCAAAACAGAATTTAAATTTCAGTGAATATTTGATATATGTATTTTTGGTAAAAAAAATTCAAGTCAAGTTCCTCGGGTTGCCGCCGGTTTGGTTGCCAAAGAAAATGCGACGGCCTTCAGCCGCGTATAAGTTAATCGACTTGTTTTTCTGCTATTTCCACAATTTTGTGTCGCTACATACATATGTAGAAACACTTTGTTAATAATTTAATATAATTCCACAAAAATGCCCAGCAATCCTAGATACAAAGAAGAAAGTAGTAGCACTGATGAAATTGATAGTGAAGAGGAAAGTCGGCTTAAAGATTTGAAGGAAAGGGATGAATTCACCGAGAGACTTAAGAGAAAAGATGACGAACGAACACGCAAAGTTCTTGAAGCGAGCTCTAGTCGAAAGGCTATTGAAGAAGCTGCCAAACGACTGAAACTGGAGCACGAGGATAGGAATAAAATTTTGCCACAACTTCGCATCCAATCTAGAAGGAAATATTTGGAAAAGAGAAAAGAAGATAAAGTAGCAGAATTAGAAGCGGACGTTTTAGATGATGAATACCTCTTCGATGATGCAGTGTAATTAAATTTTATTTTAGTCGCAAAATCTTAACCGTTATTGTTTATTTTCCAACTTCTTTTGAATAGATTAACTGAGAAAGAGCGCCAAGATAGGGAACATAAAAAACAATTGCTAACAATTGCCAAGGAACATGAGAAGGCACGTGAGTTAGAACGAATACAACGTTATCATATGCCTAGGGACTTGAAAAAAGGCGAAAAAGGTAAGATGATAAATAGGTACAATAACATTTTAATAATAAGATCATGTAATTTAATAAATTATACGGTTTTCAGAGGAATATGTTGAAGTAGATGACAATGAAAGACTGCCCAACTCTGAACAAAAGAAATGGGAATCTGAGCAACTAGCATCAGCCAGATTCCAATTTGGAGCAAAGGATGCAAAAGCTCAGGAAGAATATCAGCTGTTGCTGGATGACCAAATTGATTTTATACAGTCGATAACAATGGAAGGTTCAAAAGAAACAAAACAGCATGAGGTTTCTCAAGTAGAACGTAAACGAATAACTATTGAGGAAACACGTAAATCTTTACCAGTATATCCCTTTAAGGACGATTTGATAGCAGCTATTAAAGAACATCAAGTAAGATATAACACCTCAACTAACTTAGTAACCAATTTGCGAATACGTATTCACTGTACTTATACATTGCACATAGATCTTAATAATTGAAGGTGAGACTGGTTCTGGAAAAACCACACAAATACCACAATTTTTAGTTGAAGCTGGTTTTACAAAAGAAAAAAAGAAAATTGGTTGTACTCAGCCGCGACGTGTTGCTGCAATGTCTGTGGCAGCTCGTGTAGCTGAAGAAATGGGAGTGAAGTTAGGCAATGAAGTTGGCTACAGCATACGTTTCGAAGACTGCACTTCAGGTAAATATTTTATAGTAAAAACCTATTTGTTGAATCATGTTTCGGTTAAAAATTTCTAGAAAGAACTATACTAAAATATATGACTGATGGTACGCTACATAGGGAGTTTTTATCAGAACCAGATTTGGGTTCATATAGTGTTATGATCATCGATGAGGCACACGAGCGTACTTTGCATACTGATATATTATTCGGTTTAGTTAAAGATATTGCCAGGTTTCGCCCTGAATTAAAGTTGTTAATTTCGAGCGCCACTTTAGATGCAGAGAAATTTTCACAATTTTTCGACGATGCTCCTATTTTTCGTATACCTGGAAGAAGATACCCAGTAAGCTTACTGTAAACTTGTAACTCCAGTATATTATACTAGTATTAATGTAATTAATTTTTTTTAAATTAGGTAGATATATTCTATACTAAAGCACCAGAAGCCGATTATATTGATGCTTGCTGTGTGTCAGTTTTACAAATTCACGCTACTCAACCGCTGGGTGATATTTTAGTATTCCTTACTGGCCAAGATGAGATTGAAACTTGTTTGGAAGTTTTACAAGATCGTCGTAAACGATTGGGTTCAAAAATACGTGAACTTGTTTTAACGCCTGTATATGCGAACTTGCCTAGTGACATGCAAGCAAAAATCTTTGAACCCACACCTCCTAACGCACGTAAAGTTATTTTAGCTACAAATATTGCTGAAACTTCCCTTACTATTGACAATATTATTTATGTCATTGATCCCGGTTTTGCTAAACAAAACTATTTTAATTCTCGCACTGGTATGGAATCCTTAATGGTGGTACCAATTTCAAAAGCATCGGCCAATCAAAGAGCAGGTCGTGCCGGGCGTACAGCACCTGGTAAATGTTTTCGGTTGTATACAGCTTGGGCTTATAAGCACGAATTGGAAGATAATACAGTACCAGAAATACAAAGAATTAATTTGGGAAACGCTGTTTTAATGCTTAAAGCCTTGGGTATAAATGATTTGATCCATTTTGATTTTCTCGATCCACCACCACATGAAACCTTAGTACTAGCTTTAGAGCAACTATATGCTTTAGGCGCCTTAAACCACCATGGTGAATTAACAACATTAGGAAGACGTATGGCTGAATTTCCTGTTGATCCTATGATGGCTAAAATGCTGTTGGCAAGTGAAAAGTAAGTAATAAAAATATATTAATATAATACATATTTTTAATATAATAAAAATGATATTTTTGCGTTTTGGGTTTTTAAATCTATGACAAATGTTGAGCTCAAATAATTTATAAATACTAATAAATGTTATTAAAACGAAATAATGAATATTATTGAAATGAAAATAAAATTCTTTCAGATATAATTGTTCCGAAGAAATGGTGACAATAGCTTCTATGCTGTCAGTAAATAGTTCAATATTTTATAGACCTAAAGATAAAATTATACACGCTGACACTGCACGAAAAAATTTTAATAATATTCATGGCGACCACCTGTCTTTAATGCAGGTCTATAATCAATGGATAGAAACTGATTATAGTACACAATGGTGTTATGAAAATTTTATTCAATACCGTTCAATGAAGCGAGCACGAGATGTACGCGAACAATTAGTGGGTTTAATGCAAAGAGTTGAAATCGATATGGTCTCCTGTTTGCCAGAAACAGTTAATATACGTAAATGCTTAACAGCTGGTTACTTTTATCACGTTGCCCGTTTATCAAAAGGTGGGCATTACAAAACCATTAAACATAATCAGACTGTAATAATACACCCGAATTCATCGCTGTTTGAGGAACTACCACGGTGGGTATTGTATCATGAATTGGTATTCACAACAAAAGAATACATGAGACAAGTTATTGCAATTGAAAGCAAATGGCTATTAGAAGTAGCCAAACATTATTATAAAGCTGAAGAATTGGAAGATTCCACCAATAAAAAAATGCCTAAGGTACAAGGAAGAGCTACCATGGCTGATTAAAAATGTAGTTACAGCAAATCTTATCTTGAAATTCCTAAAAGCATTATTTTTAAATACATATGTACATACATGGCCATGTAACAGTAATGTTACATACCCTAAAAATGACTATAATTTAATGTGGACAACCAATATAAATATTGTACAGATCTCTTAAAAGGATAATAAAATACATAGTTAGTTATTTAAACCTGTAGATAATCTTTTTAATTTTGTATCAATAATAAACTTTGTATAGAAAAAAATTAATACATCCGCCTTCTGTTTGGTATATTATAATACTATTAATATAAAAATTACCTTACTATATAATTTAGGTGATTATATTCTATACTAAAGCACTAGAAAGGAGTGGAAGATTTTCAAGACCGGCACAACATGTTGGGCTCCAAAATACACTAACTCTCTTAACATCTGTATAAGGCCACTTACCTTGTGACATACAAGTAAAAAAAGTAAAACAACAAAAGATACAAGCTGAGCTGGCCTTTTAGGTTTTTAAATATTTGCTTGTCAATGAAATATACATATATATATATTTTGTCACTATAAAATAAAAAAATATCTATGTCATAATGAATTTACTGAACTAAGCACAAAAGACCTCCTATCAAAACCATTAAATATTAAGAAGATTTGAATTTGGACATCGATGAACTTGATAAGACACAGTTTCGGATTATATTATAAATGGGTACTTTTATTAAATACAGACTGAAAGCTAAACTTTACTTTTCTCTGGTATAAAAAGGTACATGTAAAAATTACAATTTGTATTATTTATTAATTATTCTTTTCTCAATTAAAGAGCAAGACGTTAGATGTGATTAGGTACCCTCAATAAAAAGCTTTTAGACTTACAAAAGCGGAACGAAGAACATTTGTAGTCAATATATGAAAACAATTTATATTTTGTTGCTTTCCTCTGGTGCATATTATTTCTTTCAAATTGAATCTAAACATGTATAGATTCGCCTTGACTTTTATATTTTATCATGTACCAGTACAATGCATATGAGTACATTTTATAATCTTCCTTTTTACCTAAACGTTCAACCAGTCTAAAATATAAAAAAATTGTTAAATTTGTGCATTTTTTGTTATAAATTTGGATATTATTGTGTTAAGGTATTTACTTAGAAGTAAAATATTCGGAAAACCAATGTGTGATTGAAATAGATGAAGAATATAGTTTTGATAAATTTATATCAATTGTAAGATTTTATTCGCATATATTATCGCATTAAACTTTTATGCACAAGAATTAGAAGTGTAAAAATATTTATAAAAAGGAATTGGAGTATAGTAATTATGTGGTGTGATAGTAAACAAAAAATAAGCCTATTCCTATTAGAATATATTTTCAGCACATGCCTGCAGTAAGGCAGTAATGAATTGTTGTGGGTGTTAGACTACAAAATGAGAAGTCGACTACAAAGATGTAAAGCATTTATTCTCTGCTTATTGTAATGCGTTTTATGGTTATATTTATCCTTTCAGTAATACATCCTATCAACTATTTTTTTAGTATTTTCCGAGATTGCATAGTACGTATGTAATAAACTGCAGTAACTTTATTTTTTGTATGTACATAGAACAATGTAATTAAGACAACTACAGAACATTTATCAAATTTGGGAATAGTTACTAAATTACAAAATCTCTCAATTTTCAACAAATTAAATTATTTTTCTTTGCGAACTGGTAGGATATTCGTTGCATGCCTTTAAGTAAAAGTTAAACCTGGAACTAGTTCATAAAGATTAATAAATAATAATATTAATAACATTGCTATATTTTAGATACCAAATTAAAAAATAATAGTAATATTTAAAAGAATATTGAAGCCAAATAAAATAATATTACTAAAATATTGCTCCCAAATTAATATGAATAATTCAATAATGTTAGATCCGGAAAACAGTGGTACTAGCCAAATATTTACATATGAAAAGTCAATGAAATAAAATATTATTTAGCACAACTTACAAATGAACCCAACAAAGTAAATGCACAATAAGGAATTGGTACAGCCGTATGCTAAAGAAAATTGAACACAATAGAAATCTTAATAACACTGTCCTATTAAACACAAGTTTTTATTATACTTCGGAATAGTTATCGCTTTAAAATTTTAAATCAGAAAAAAGTAGACTCGTAACTCGTCAAAATATAATATTTTACCGCGATTGTTATCCCATAAACCTAAGCTTATTTTCCTAACATAGAAGAAGTGCCTATAAATTCAATATGATGACGACACGTTATGCAACCACGAAAGGTGAAGGAAAGAAGTGATAAAAGAGTTTTATAAGACCAAAACGCTGATCAAACTAATGGCACACTTATTGTACAGTTTGTATGGAAAAAAGACATACAAAAACATGAGTTCGTGCATTAGTCCCACTTACAATAAACTAGTTCAAATTAAGGTAAAATATATATGATTTTATTATTATTATTCATTCATATGATCTTTAGGAATACATAACTTCTAAGCTAAAGATATACGTACATGGAAATCAGAACTAACTGGTAACACATATTAAAAATTGCCAAGTCGGGCTAATTAAGAAATATTTATGTACGATGCAATTTACTTAATCTAGTGGTTCTAAAAAACTGATTATTTTGTTTGTGTTAACGATGATCAAAGGCGAAAGTGTTATTAAATTATTCGCTTTCTATCATAGTTAACTATTTAAACAATTATGGCTTAAAATTAATTTTCTTAGTATGCACTCAATGAAAGACTTATGTGAGCTAAAGGCAGTACGTAAAAAGTTACAATTTCTTTTTTTAGGAGATTAATTGGATTTACAGGTAAGTAGTTTCCTTGTATTTATCACACTTCAATAACAATGATAGAGGAATGATTTCTTTCACTTTCTTTTTAAGGCATCTTGCAGTGTGGTGACAATGAGGCATCTTTTTAATTGCAATGTCATTATATAGGGTACATAAAAACCATATTTAACTGTATGCATTGAAGATGATGGGATCTCTCACATTTGAATAAAAAGCATGGCATTCAAATAAGTGACTATGTCCATAGAAAATTGATGCATTTTGCAACCAGTGCTCAACATTACGCCTTAACATCTTTGAATATGTTATGACTGAAAATGGCAATGTGAATATGTGCTTTTCAAGAGTTCAATTATGACCCCTTTATCAATATTTCTAAATGTACATTATAAATTTTGCAAAAATTCAAACTTACATGTATGCGTCATAAAGCTGTATACTTTTCACCACAATTTGTAGTCGGTGCACATCTTAAAAATCTTAGAAAAAAATATAAAGGATAAAGATAAAAATTAAAAATGATTTTAGAAGTTTGTGATGCTGATTAAATATAGATTTGATCCGTAAATATCTATAAGAAGAGTGCTATATTACAATTTTAGAAGTTGAATATGCAAACATTTCAATAGACTAGTTCAACTGGAGATCATAAACAAGGTCTCGTAAATAAATTTATTTAATTTACTTCAATCAAAATATTAATTTTTCTCTTCGTTTCAAACTAAATTAAATCAGCCGGCTATATAAGCTGTTCTCACTAATATGTATGTTCCAAAAATTATGTTTGTATCTTTTAGAAGAACAGAAATATTTACAATCGTCTTGCAACTACTTAAAGAGTAAGGAATGTTTTAATGATAGCAATGAATATGAGCTTCACAAATGATAGAATCTTCAGATATGAAATAAACTGCAATACATTTCTTAGTCTCATTATATATAATAAAGAGGTAGCAACATATCACCCAAAGGAAAATGCAATGAGTTGTTTACAAAGTATGCGGAGGTACTGCTGAAAAAACGAGAGAAAGCAATACTGTACCTGTAAGAAAAGACAAATTTAGATTTAAAAACTGATGAATGAATGATGTGTAATATGAGAATAATATTTTTATATAAGTTTAATAGTTGTATTAACAAATAAGCCGACAAAATTAAAGCAAGCACACTAGAACACAAATCAAATCGGATATGATGTTTCTTTGAATAACAAAATAAGATGTATAATGCAAAATTTTTCAATTTATTTTAAGAAAAAATTTAAAACAGTATGAAATAAATATGTATAATCTGTTATTAATTTGTATAGGTACTATTGTTGTATATTTATTACTCTACATTAAATTTCTAATAACTGGTAGTGTGTCATGTTATAAGAAAGTCCTGTATAAAGATTTGTAATCAAGTGTTACATTATAATATTTGTGTGATATATTGCCTGTTTGTCAGAACCACAATTGAATTAAGATTATTATGATAGCTTTACGTAGATACTGATATATTCTAAAAATATTGTCAGCCTTCACGATGAATTAAATTATGACTTGCAAGTGCAACTTTAGATACAGGAAAATGTTTACACATTTTTAATGATGCTTCTATTATTCGTATGCCAGGAAAACTATATCAGTAAATTCACTTTAATATTAAAGCTGTATCATATTGTACTGGTATTAATTTAATTAATTTCTCTTGCTGGCCAGCATGAGATTGAAGAAAAAAAGGTAAAACGCCATGTAGTGCAGTTGAAGTTATTAATGACTGCAAGTATTGGTGAAACTTCTTGTTACGTACAGGAGTTCTAAAAGAAAATAATATTGGACTCCAAGCTGGTATAAAATATTTTAATGGTCGTGCCTATTTAATATAGAAGTATCGGCCAAGCAAAGATCACGTCATGCTGGGCGTGCACCACTTTAAAGGAATGTCCGTGTTTACACCGTTTGGCCGTATATAGAAATAAAATGTAGAATTTAGGAAATTGTCTATGGTAAAAGCATTTGGTTTTTTAATTTGTTAGCCCAGCACCATATCACCGAGCTTAGTGACCATATTTTCAAAAGTTCAAATGAAAAATAGCAGGCAACATTTGACAGGAAGTTAAAAAAAAAGGGGAAAACGTGAAGAAATCTGAATTCATGACAAAAAAAAGTTCACGACTTTGATTCTTATGGGAATTAAACCTCTTTATTTGATCATTAATTATTTTCATATATTCCAATAGTTTTTTAGGTAGCGATTTCCTAATAAACCGCACTAAACTATCGCTTCCTATTAAGACATTTCTTTTTATGGAAACCGTCATATAATGACACAAATATATATTACAAAACTAATCATTTTGCAATAAATTTTAAAGCCAACAACAGTTCTACAACTAAATATAGTGGTCGCAACAGGAAGTTTCAAACACACTTTATATAAAAAAATTATTAGTCAATTGAACAGCTGAGCCCACCTTCTATATTATTACCACAGAATTTAACAATTACATTGCCCCGTTGATAGATTTTGTTTTAATTGTCACTGAGTAAGCCTGTATTGACTTGAGCACATTTTTCTTCTGCAGCAAACAATTGTAAATGGTAAGTAAATTATAATTTGTATTAAATATATGTTTATTAGCTTATTACAATAAAAAAATTTTACTTTATTTATAGAGCTGTGAAAAACAAGTAACAGGAAGAAAATGCAGAAGGATTTAACGCAACTATGAAGAGCGGAAGGACACGAATTCCCAGAAGATGACGAAATGTAAGTTGAAAATTTTTTTAAATATGTACTAGATGCTTTTGAAATAGATATTCACATTTGTTTTTACTTTTCTCATAAATACAACAAGAAACAGCGTCCGGGGCGTACGAAGGCAAATTTCTTATTAGAAAAGGCAGCCAAGCCAAGGGAAGAAGTGTTTTGTATAAAACTAGATTCCAACAAGTGAATAAAATCGAAATAAGAGAACGAAGTGCAAGTAAATGTTACTTAAACATTTGTGTATGAATATATATTGGAATCATGAATTCATATTGCTTTTTTACTACTTCTTAACAGTTTAACTCAGTCGTCAGAAGGAATACGTGTAAGGACTTTACAAAAATATGAAGGGCAGAGGGATGGACGGACGCCAATTCCTTGAAAGATAATGTGATGTAAGTAAATAATTTTTACACATAAAAATATGTTAGATTTTCATTACTATTTTAAAAACATTTATATAGATTCGCCAAGAAATAGATCGAGGAGGAATAGGCTAAGAGTTAAGACAGACGGACGGATGTGAGTTTCTGGAAGCAAAGATGCAGCACTAAAATTTGCCGAGAGGTTTTGCAAAAAGGTTAGAGCTCACAGCAAATAATTGCAAAAGGTAAGTAAATAATATTTTATATTAAATGTAAAATAAGATATTAAATTTGCATTACTTTTTTAATGTGTTTATATATATAACCAAAGATTGGCAGAATGGCAGAAGGCAAATGCTGAAAGTTTTAATGCAACTACAACAACAAGGACGGACACGAATCAATTAGAGATGATTAAAGGTAAGTATATAAATATTGAAATAGGTATATTTTTTTATAAAATATATATTCATATTATTGTTTATACTTATTTTATAGATAGGATTTTAAGAAGATGTACGAACGAACAAAAATTTATGACAGAAAATACCAACCAGCGCAATGGAGGATGCTTTTCATAGAAAACTGTATTGGACCAAGTATTTATTAACAAAATATGTCGAAAAGAAGCTGATGCAGTGGAAGTAAGTGCTATTTTTTTGTGCGTGCATATTTTTGTTTATTGCAATCAGAGATTCACGTTACTTCTACTACATATTAATAGATTAACAAAGAAAGTGCCAGCAGCAATATGCCGTGAGAAAAAAAAATGGTAAAGGACGGACGGACACAATTTTCTTAAAGATAAATACTGCGATGTAAGTAATTACTTTTATAGGTATGTTAACTTTTTAAATGAAAACTTTTCAATATTTTTGTACACTTTTTTATATGTACATTAACTAAGAAACAGTTGTGAGAAGTATATGCAAAGAAATTTAAGAGAAAGATGGACAGGCAGACAGAAACAAATTTATTAAAGCAAGTACTAGCTGAATTGTAACTCATAAACATTATTATTGCATGTTGCAATTGGCGAAAAATATATCAGAAGTTTTAAAAGGTAAGTAAATATTATTTTATATTAAATATACTCGTATATACACTTGTGTATTAAAACAATTAATTAACATTACTGTTTTTTAATAGATCAATAAGCAAGAAACAGATGGCAGGAGGGAGGAAGATGTACTGCAATGTAAGTATATAATTTTATAAGAGTGTTTATATTTTTAATTCTTTTGTTATTACTTTTTTATAGATAAGTTAAGATAAGAAATGATGTCGAGAGAAGTGAAGTAGGCTGAGAATTTCAACAATAAGATGGACTGGTGAACGTAATTTTCAGGCAGTAAGTACTAGCTGAACGGCAATTAATGGGTATTCTTATTGGATTCTGCCTACAAATTGGAAAAAGTGCATGTGGACAAGGTGATATTATTGTGTAAGTAAATGTTATTTTGTACATGAGTTTATTGAAATTATAAGTTAACATTACTATTTCACAGATCAAGTAAGGACCAGCTAAGGCCAGAATGTTTTAAACATAAAGACGAAGGACAGATGGACGCAAAGGAAAATTTTTTGAAGGAAGGCGGACAGGGTAGGGCAGCGTAAGTAAATACAATTATAAATAGGTATATTTGATATTTAAGGTAATAACTTTATATTATTTTCTTATCCTTTAATAGTTTTATATAATAATAATCAGTGTCGGTAAATGAGACGGGAAACTGGGTGTAGAGACAATGGGACGGATAATGGGTGTAGCGATTTCGCAACAAGATGCAGTGAAAGACGGTCGGACGCAGACTACTTTAAGGAAGTACTTGCTGAAATGCATTTGATGCAGATACTTATTGTTGACTGCAATTGACAAGGGCATGTGTGTGTGTGTGTGTGTGTGTGTGTCTTTCGAGAAGTAGATGATACAGGGTAAGTAAATGTTATTTTAGATCTCTTATAGGTATGGAAGGCAAACAGATACTGCAGAATTGTGAACAATGGGTATGGCAGATGGTCGGATTAATTAGAATGCAGCGCGATTTCAATGTGGAGTGGAGCGAAATGTGATGAAGCTTAGAAGAGGTACAAGCTATTGATAGATAGCCAAATTGATGGGAACAGAACACCACACCGTTGCTTCCAATGTCCGGTGTGTTAGATATATATTAAGTTTATATAGTATATAGTTTAAATGTTATATAGTATGTAGCTGGCTGTTGACATTTGTAGTGTCTTTTTCAGAACGTAAGTAAGGTGGGAGGGGGGCAAAGTAATGTATGTTTGTTAGCTATCCCTAATCAACCCACATTAGTTTAATAGTTACATGTCATTATTGCTTTTAACTTGCCGTAAGCTCGATATCACAATCAGTTCATGGCGCTAGATGACTAACAACCCCCAATCCTTAATGGCATGGTTCCCTAGGATGTTAAAGGGGTTGCATCAATAGTGTCCATGACGTTTACAAAATGTAAACTTTTGTGATTCGTTGGCATCTGGTTATGCAATCTGACAAACTACCCCCTACCTACTACTAATGTGTTAATGATGGGGTAACAAACTTGACCAAAACTATTTGGACAGTCCGGAAAAATTATTAGTAAAAAATTTGTTAATAGGAAACAAATGTGAAAAGAAGGCAAAAACGTGAAGAAATTGGAGGAACAAAAATAAATACATGAAGGGGGGAAAGTGAGGAAAAAGAAGATCACCACTTGACAGCGGAAAAAAATTTCGAAAACTAAATAAAAATATTTTTAAAATGTGTATCTGTCATTTATTGATAGTTAAATGTACGTTAATAATTAAATGTATTTTTTACAATAAACTGGGCACCACTTTTCCTGTTGTACATCTGCCAACCTTGCACTCTACAGCGAAGAGAATTACATAGCTCAATAATTCTTTATTTTTCTTTCTTTATTTCACAGGTGGTACTGCTTGGCTCTTTAAAATCAAACACAATTATTATTGCATGTTGCAATTGGCGAAAAATATATCAGAAGTTTTAAAAGGTAAGTAAATATTATTTTATATTAAATATACTCGTATATACACTTGTGTATTAAAACAATTAATTAACATTACTGTTTTTTAATAGATCAATAAGCAAGAAACAGATGGCAGGAGGGAGGAAGATGTACTGCAATGTAAGTATATAATTTTATAAGAGTGTTTATATTTTTAATTCTTTTGTTATTACTTTTTTATAGATAAGTTAAGATAAGAAATGATGTCGAGAGAAGTGAAGTAGGCTGAGAATTTCAACAATAAGATGGACTGGTGAACGTAATTTTCAGGCAGTAAGTACTAGCTGAACGGCAATTAATGGGTATTCTTATTGGATTCTGCCTACAAATTGGAAAAAGTGCATGTGGACAAGGTGATATTATTGTGTAAGTAAATGTTATTTTGTACATGAGTTTATTGAAATTATAAGTTAACATTACTATTTCACAGATCAAGTAAGGACCAGCTAAGGCCAGAATGTTTTAAACATAAAGACGAAGGACAGATGGACGCAAAGGAAAATTTTTTGAAGGAAGGCGGACAGGGTAGGGCAGCGTAAGTAAATACAATTATAAATAGGTATATTTGATATTTAAGGTAATAACTTTATATTATTTTCTTATCCTTTAATAGTTTTATATAATAATAATCAGTGTCGGTAAATGAGACGGGAAACTGGGTGTAGAGACAATGGGACGGATAATGGGTGTAGCGATTTCGCAACAAGATGCAGTGAAAGACGGTCGGACGCAGACTACTTTAAGGAAGTACTTGCTGAAATGCATTTGATGCAGATACTTATTGTTGACTGCAATTGACAAGGGCATGTGTGTGTGTGTGTGTGTGTGTGTGTCTTTCGAGAAGTAGATGATACAGGGTAAGTAAATGTTATTTTAGATCTCTTATAGGTATGGAAGGCAAACAGATACTGCAGAATTGTGAACAATGGGTATGGCAGATGGTCGGATTAATTAGAATGCAGCGCGATTTCAATGTGGAGTGGAGCGAAATGTGATGAAGCTTAGAAGAGGTACAAGCTATTGATAGATAGCCAAATTGATGGGAACAGAACACCACACCGTTGCTTCCAATGTCCGGTGTGTTAGATATATATTAAGTTTATATAGTATATAGTTTAAATGTTATATAGTATGTAGCTGGCTGTTGACATTTGTAGTGTCTTTTTCAGAACGTAAGTAAGGTGGGAGGGGGGCAAAGTAATGTATGTTTGTTAGCTATCCCTAATCAACCCACATTAGTTTAATAGTTACATGTCATTATTGCTTTTAACTTGCCGTAAGCTCGATATCACAATCAGTTCATGGCGCTAGATGACTAACAACCCCCAATCCTTAATGGCATGGTTCCCTAGGATGTTAAAGGGGTTGCATCAATAGTGTCCATGACGTTTACAAAATGTAAACTTTTGTGATTCGTTGGCATCTGGTTATGCAATCTGACAAACTACCCCCTACCTACTACTAATGTGTTAATGATGGGGTAACAAACTTGACCAAAACTATTTGGACAGTCCGGAAAAATTATTAGTAAAAAATTTGTTAATAGGAAACAAATGTGAAAAGAAGGCAAAAACGTGAAGAAATTGGAGGAACAAAAATAAATACATGAAGGGGGGAAAGTGAGGAAAAAGAAGATCACCACTTGACAGCGGAAAAAAATTTCGAAAACTAAATAAAAATATTTTTAAAATGTGTATCTGTCATTTATTGATAGTTAAATGTACGTTAATAATTAAATGTATTTTTTACAATAAACTGGGCACCACTTTTCCTGTTGTACATCTGCCAACCTTGCACTCTACAGCGAAGAGAATTACATAGCTCAATAATTCTTTATTTTTCTTTCTTTATTTCACAGGTGGTACTGCTTGGCTCTTTAAAATCAAACACAATTATTATTGCATGTTGCAATTGGCGAAAAATATATCAGAAGTTTTAAAAGGTAAGTAAATATTATTTTATATTAAATATACTCGTATATACACTTGTGTATTAAAACAATTAATTAACATTACTGTTTTTTAATAGATCAATAAGCAAGAAACAGATGGCAGGAGGGAGGAAGATGTACTGCAATGTAAGTATATAATTTTATAAGAGTGTTTATATTTTTAATTCTTTTGTTATTACTTTTTTATAGATAAGTTAAGATAAGAAATGATGTCGAGAGAAGTGAAGTAGGCTGAGAATTTCAACAATAAGATGGACTGGTGAACGTAATTTTCAGGCAGTAAGTACTAGCTGAACGGCAATTAATGGGTATTCTTATTGGATTCTGCCTACAAATTGGAAAAAGTGCATGTGGACAAGGTGATATTATTGTGTAAGTAAATGTTATTTTGTACATGAGTTTATTGAAATTATAAGTTAACATTACTATTTCACAGATCAAGTAAGGACCAGCTAAGGCCAGAATGTTTTAAACATAAAGACGAAGGACAGATGGACGCAAAGGAAAATTTTTTGAAGGAAGGCGGACAGGGTAGGGCAGCGTAAGTAAATACAATTATAAATAGGTATATTTGATATTTAAGGTAATAACTTTATATTATTTTCTTATCCTTTAATAGTTTTATATAATAATAATCAGTGTCGGTAAATGAGACGGGAAACTGGGTGTAGAGACAATGGGACGGATAATGGGTGTAGCGATTTCGCAACAAGATGCAGTGAAAGACGGTCGGACGCAGACTACTTTAAGGAAGTACTTGCTGAAATGCATTTGATGCAGATACTTATTGTTGACTGCAATTGACAAGGGCATGTGTGTGTGTGTGTGTGTGTGTGTGTCTTTCGAGAAGTAGATGATACAGGGTAAGTAAATGTTATTTTAGATCTCTTATAGGTATGGAAGGCAAACAGATACTGCAGAATTGTGAACAATGGGTATGGCAGATGGTCGGATTAATTAGAATGCAGCGCGATTTCAATGTGGAGTGGAGCGAAATGTGATGAAGCTTAGAAGAGGTACAAGCTATTGATAGATAGCCAAATTGATGGGAACAGAACACCACACCGTTGCTTCCAATGTCCGGTGTGTTAGATATATATTAAGTTTATATAGTATATAGTTTAAATGTTATATAGTATGTAGCTGGCTGTTGACATTTGTAGTGTCTTTTTCAGAACGTAAGTAAGGTGGGAGGGGGGCAAAGTAATGTATGTTTGTTAGCTATCCCTAATCAACCCACATTAGTTTAATAGTTACATGTCATTATTGCTTTTAACTTGCCGTAAGCTCGATATCACAATCAGTTCATGGCGCTAGATGACTAACAACCCCCAATCCTTAATGGCATGGTTCCCTAGGATGTTAAAGGGGTTGCATCAATAGTGTCCATGACGTTTACAAAATGTAAACTTTTGTGATTCGTTGGCATCTGGTTATGCAATCTGACAAACTACCCCCTACCTACTACTAATGTGTTAATGATGGGGTAACAAACTTGACCAAAACTATTTGGACAGTCCGGAAAAATTATTAGTAAAAAATTTGTTAATAGGAAACAAATGTGAAAAGAAGGCAAAAACGTGAAGAAATTGGAGGAACAAAAATAAATACATGAAGGGGGGAAAGTGAGGAAAAAGAAGATCACCACTTGACAGCGGAAAAAAATTTCGAAAACTAAATAAAAATATTTTTAAAATGTGTATCTGTCATTTATTGATAGTTAAATGTACGTTAATAATTAAATGTATTTTTTACAATAAACTGGGCACCACTTTTCCTGTTGTACATCTGCCAACCTTGCACTCTACAGCGAAGAGAATTACATAGCTCAATAATTCTTTATTTTTCTTTCTTTATTTCACAGGTGGTACTGCTTGGCTCTTTAAAATCAAACACAATTATTATTGCATGTTGCAATTGGCGAAAAATATATCAGAAGTTTTAAAAGGTAAGTAAATATTATTTTATATTAAATATACTCGTATATACACTTGTGTATTAAAACAATTAATTAACATTACTGTTTTTTAATAGATCAATAAGCAAGAAACAGATGGCAGGAGGGAGGAAGATGTACTGCAATGTAAGTATATAATTTTATAAGAGTGTTTATATTTTTAATTCTTTTGTTATTACTTTTTTATAGATAAGTTAAGATAAGAAATGATGTCGAGAGAAGTGAAGTAGGCTGAGAATTTCAACAATAAGATGGACTGGTGAACGTAATTTTCAGGCAGTAAGTACTAGCTGAACGGCAATTAATGGGTATTCTTATTGGATTCTGCCTACAAATTGGAAAAAGTGCATGTGGACAAGGTGATATTATTGTGTAAGTAAATGTTATTTTGTACATGAGTTTATTGAAATTATAAGTTAACATTACTATTTCACAGATCAAGTAAGGACCAGCTAAGGCCAGAATGTTTTAAACATAAAGACGAAGGACAGATGGACGCAAAGGAAAATTTTTTGAAGGAAGGCGGACAGGGTAGGGCAGCGTAAGTAAATACAATTATAAATAGGTATATTTGATATTTAAGGTAATAACTTTATATTATTTTCTTATCCTTTAATAGTTTTATATAATAATAATCAGTGTCGGTAAATGAGACGGGAAACTGGGTGTAGAGACAATGGGACGGATAATGGGTGTAGCGATTTCGCAACAAGATGCAGTGAAAGACGGTCGGACGCAGACTACTTTAAGGAAGTACTTGCTGAAATGCATTTGATGCAGATACTTATTGTTGACTGCAATTGACAAGGGCATGTGTGTGTGTGTGTGTGTGTGTGTGTCTTTCGAGAAGTAGATGATACAGGGTAAGTAAATGTTATTTTAGATCTCTTATAGGTATGGAAGGCAAACAGATACTGCAGAATTGTGAACAATGGGTATGGCAGATGGTCGGATTAATTAGAATGCAGCGCGATTTCAATGTGGAGTGGAGCGAAATGTGATGAAGCTTAGAAGAGGTACAAGCTATTGATAGATA